>CM038217.1:69312081-70555838 GCA_021442155.1 Cymbidium sinense | reverse complement strand
TTATGTCAAATTGCATGTGTTGATTTAACTTAAAAATAGGTGTAGCTATTATTATTATTAAATCAAAAGTTGTCTTTAAAAGCCCACAAATAAATTATAATATATGGAGTGATGTTAATTGCAAATATCTATAAGTTTGCATGTGTTGATAATATAAGATATGCAATATGAAGCTCTATTTTCTTATCTTATATGGATTTTCATGAGATTTATAAATGTATAGTTCATTTGAAAAGAACACAACATTTGTCTAAATCTACTCCCATGCATCTCCATTCTAAGACTTAGGAGGAATTTCATATCACATATGTAAATCATATAATCAAATCAAATATGACTTCTTGCAAGGCTTCCCATTTTTGTGGTTCTTTTTGTATATTCACATGTATGAGAAAATATTAGTTACACTGTCAGACTTTAAGTAGCCCTAAGTAGGTCTTGTATCTTACGCCCCTTGTGTAGAATAATGGTGTCGTACTCACTTAGAACTCTTATACATATGTATGTATGGTATGACCAATGAATAAGAATAATAAATCAAATAATTCATATATAACTTTTGCATTGGTTTTTCTATCCTTATAGTTGCTTATACATCTATATGTATCTAAAAAAAGTGGTATATTAGTCTGGATACCCTGGGGCTATGAGGCTTTAAGCAGCCCTAAGTAGGTCTTGTATCTTACGCCCCTGGTGCAGAATAATGGCAACGTACTCATTTAAAACTTTTATACATGTAAATGTGTACCTAGGTAATGGATGAAAAATCCAGCTTTTCTATTAAAAAGATATGCATTCATAATTCAATCAAATGAAATATTTAAATTTCAAACACACTTCTTTGCATTCATCATTTAAGTGTGCTAAGACATACATTATATGTATAGGTATGCTTAGGATTTAATCATATGCATGATATACATGATGGAAAGAAATGAATAAATGTGTGTTATGTGATAGTAATTCATTCTAATTAATCTTAAGATGTCTTTCTTATTGAATAAGGTCATTTAGAGAGAAAATAAACTTAGGATTGATTAAAACATATAATAAGCCATTCACCAATGAAAATTGATTAATTAACTTGCTTTAGAAGTGACTTAAGGTAGGGATGAAAGAGAGATTCTCTCTCTTTCTTCACTTTATAACACTTAGTTGTTAAGTGTAGGCCATACAAAACAAAAGAAAACACTTAGTAAAATCTTAAAATCAATTAAATCACTTAAAGAGAAATTAACCCTTTATAAATTAAATCCCTCACACTTCGCAAATTACAACTCTAAAGCCTAGTTAGGACATACCACGCAAGCTCTAATGTTAACCTCATATTTAGAATGAGCTCTCAACCCCTCCATCTTAAACATAAGACTCCTCTTAGACTTTACGAGTTCCTTAGTATTAAGACACATCTAGTGATTAGGTGAACACTCAGCCTAGCCCTAGAGACTTAGAAGAGTTCACCATAGGGATAGGTCATGTTTTAGGGGTGTTAGAAAAAATTTTCCTACCCTTTACTTGAACCACTTTCCTTACTTCCTTCCTTCAAGTCAAACTCCAAATCAATCTTATTTGATTTTCTCCAAACTCAAATCAATGCCACATGATTGAAACACATGAATGAAATCCATGATTGAAACCCATGATTGAAACCCAAAACTCCAAAATTTCTTAAGTCCTTAATCCTCTCCTAAGGACTTAGCTTAAATCAAGTTCAAATCAATTCAAACTCATGCGATTTTCTCATAACTCATTTATATTCTTATTCATATTTACTTATATAAATGAAATATAAATTCAAACCAATCAAACTAAATTCAAAAATTTAAATCCAGAATTCCAAATCTTCTCTAAGTCCCTTAATTTCCTCTTAATCATGATCAAATCACTCCAAATTCATGAAATTTTCTCATAATCCATTTATTATCTCATTTATATTCGCATATAAATGAAATATAAATTCAAACAACCAAAACTAACTCTAAAAATTAAACACAAATTCATTCAAAATCTAACCTAAGCCTTTCAAGTCAGAATCTTGAACTTAGCCAAATCAACTTCAAATCAAGTCAAACTCTTGATTTTTCTTTATGATTCAATCAATCCTTCAATCATGAATCTAAATATAAAGACAAACTTGAATCACTTAACCAAAACTCAATTCAAAAGTCAAGCTAAAATCCATTTCATGTTCACCCTTTTGAACATGAAATTTTCAAATGAATCAAAATCCATTTGACTTCAAACCAATTGCAAATGGATTTATATTTCAATCATAAGTTCATATGTGAGTTCAATCAAACTCAAATCAAGCTTTGACCAAGCTATTTGACCCACTTAGGCTCACTTCACCCAAAGTGACCTAAAGTACCCTTATGAGCCAAATTATAATCCTAATCAAATTAGATTGAATCAAACTCACCTATGCCTCTCATCATGATCAACAATCATCATGAGATGATCAATTACTCAAATTGGGTCAAACTAAGTCAAACCTAAGGGTTGACCAAGTCAACACTTAGCTAAAATGAAACCTAACATAGCCAAAATCCACCAAAGGCCAAATTGATTGAAACCATTGATCTCTAAGTTCATTCATGACCTATGTTTGAACTTCACCAAGTCAACATTTGAGCTTAACCTAGCCCAATTGGCCACTTGACCCAAGTTGACCCAACTTGGCCTAAAAAGACAAAATGTGTCAAAACTTGATCTAAGCCAAATTGATTGAAATCGATGGGTCAAGTTCATTCCAAATCACTTGTTGAACTTGATCAAACCCTCAATTGGTCAACTAGACCTAACCTAGCCCAATTGAACTTGAACCCAACTTGACCTAAAGGGTCATGTTGAGCAAAATTCAAACCTAACCAAAACTGATTGGAAACAAAGATACCAATCAACTTCATATGACTAACCAAACCTAAACCTACCCATGACCTAGCTCAAACAGGTCAAACGGGTCAAATTGGTCAACTTGACCCATTTGACCTAAATGAAGCCATATGAACCAAATTCAAACATAAATCAAATTGAATCAAACCAAAGCTACCAAAATATTTCAAAATGTTCATATGAACTTGATCCAACCCTTTGACCCAATTTGACCAATTGGTCAAATTGACCCATTTTTGACCTAATGGGTCAACATGAGCCAAACCATACCAAATGAACTCCAAATCCAATAAAACTTGGCCAAACCTATTTTCTCAACATACCCAACATATCCAAATTCAAAAATCAATAAATGACCATTTTACCCCTAGGCCATAGAACAAATTTTGGCCAATTTCACTTGGAATTTGGTCATACCCTCTTCATATCTACTTGATACTCTCCTAATAGGTCAACTGAATGTTAGGGAGGGTGGTTCATCCAACCCAATGTGTTTGGGTCAGCCCAACTTGACCCAAGGGCCAAACTAACCATGTGCATGGAAATGGGCACGTGGGAATCATGTCTCCACTCAAATGGAGCACATGGGGACTTCACTAATCCATTCCCTGACCTAAAATGAATCACATGGCACATCTAATAGCTCAAACAACCCTTTCAATCTGGGCAATTGATCCAAAATGGCAAGTGAAGCTTCGGCCATCCGATTGCCATTTGGCGAGATATACTCCCCCTAATTCACTTTAATTCCAAGAGAGCCATTGTCGATTGAAGCCTGGAGAGTCATAGGAGCAATTGGCAAGAGATCTTAATCTTCCTAGAGGGGGATTGAATTTGGCATTTCTCAATTTTCCTTGACTAAAAGTAGTAGAGGTTCATTGAATTACCAACTTCCTCTACACTCAAACTCCACTCAATTCCCTTTGCACACTCCATCAGAGAACCTAATCGAGCTTGCCTAAGCTCTCTTTCAAGTTCTTGAAGCAAGGGGAGATCCATTTCAATCAAAACCGAGCTCAAGTTAAGGAGGAGGTGACCCATAGGAAGATCCACTCAACCTCAACCTCTCAAACTTTCACCAAAGCTTCATCTTAGACAAAGCTTCTCAAGGGAATCGAACGGTGATCAGCTGAGGTATGCCATTTTCTAACCATTAAACTCAATGTGGTGTGTAGCTTTGTGAAAGAAATTTTAATCCCATGGAATTTTGACCGTTAGATCTGCATGTCATTAGATTTAGATGGTGTGGGTTGATTTTCAATCTAATTTGAGCTCGATCGAGCTCAGATCTCCTCTTTGAAAGTGGATGGTCCCCATTTCTCACAGGGAAGAATAGGGAGGATCTCTGGTCATCCATCCATGCATTTGGGATGGATGACCGAGATTAAAACACTCTTTAGATTTAATTTTATCCCCTCTGAATGGCGGCTTTAATCTCAATCTTCTAATCCTTAATCGGACAGCTGAGGGAAAAGCACATAGTGTCACTGCCACATGACACTATGATGGGATGTTTAAGTGGCCAATCAGCATGCCGCTTGAAACGGATGCCACGTCAGCACTTGCGTGGCACGCCATAGGGATTTAGGAATTAATTAGGGTTTATTTAATTCTAATTAATTACCTAGATTTCTAAAATTCATATCTCTACCTAGAAAAATTAGAAAAATATGAAATAAATTGCACAATAAAGGTAATTGAACAAAGAATATTCTAAAATTGATTTTTATTAATTTTGAATAATGCTTTTCTCTAGAATTGGGTTTTATTAGAAATTTTAATTTTCTAATTACTCTTTAATTAATCGCCTAATTATTCCCAAACTTCTTGAGTACATTTTGGGAGATGACTTCTACCTCCTCTAATTTTCTTGGGATTTATTGGTGGCTTAATTAGGAAAATTGCTAATTCATTTCCTAATTACCCACTTAATATAATTAAGGTTAATTAAGGGTTTAATTAGTGGTCTAATCCTTTGTTGAAGTTGATTAATGTCTATTTCAATGAATAGGAGGTTTAGGAAATAATTTTGGGGCATTTCCTCTAAGCTATTCCTTAAACCTCTTTTTCTTTCTTAGTCCTAACTTAATTAAGGGTAAATTCACTAACTACCCTCTTAATTAATTTCTTAAAATTTTAAAACTATTCAGAACTCATTTGATTATTTTGGGTAGATGCTTAGGTGTTGAAAAGCTAAAGGGGTGTTTTGAAATTATTTAAGTTAAACCCCTTAGCTTAATTAATCATTAATCATGAGTCAAATTACATTAGGCCCCTTTCTTCCTAGGTGCATTGCCAATTTAAATTCCTTGTGAGATTTTATGTTATCTCATTGGCTCATAATTATTTGATTAACTATGCTAAGGTAGTGTAGGTAAGGGGTAATTAACATGCTTAATTCATACCTTAATTTAATCAAAATATAAAATGAATCTAATCATCTAAAAATTGAACAAAAATATCAAACACAGGTGCATCATAAAGTGTGCATCTAAATTCTTAAGTAAATTACTTAGCATGCATCATAAAGTGTGCTAAATATTCTCATTTGTATGTATAGATATGTTTAGGACTCATTCATATGCATGTTATACATGTTGGGAAAGAAATGAAGTGATGTATGTTTTGTGAATTTAGTTCATTTTACTTAATCTTAAAATGTCTTTCTTTTTGATTAGGTTTGTTTATAGTTTATCTAAACTTAGGATAAATTAAAACATATAATAAAATATTCACTAAATAAAATTAAAACATGAATCCACTTTAGAAATTACTTAGGTCAGGGAAGGAAAGAGGAGTACTCTTCTCTTTCCCTCTCTTTATAACATAGTAATTAATTGTAGGATTCACTTGAACCCAATCAAAACACAAAATAAAATCAACCCAAAATAATTAAATCACTTAAATGAAACCCTCCTCTAAGTTGAACATGCTTCATACTTATAAAATTCTAACTTAAAGCCATAGCTAAGCATACAACACAAACCTTTAAAGCACACACATTAGGCTAAGTCACCACTTCTAGCCTTAGGTTATGACAGTGAATGGTTTGATGTTTACTTTTATTTTATGATATATGTTTTAGTCAGGATGTTAGGATGTATGTACATAAAATGAATGGTAGGACGATCTTAGTCTAACCATTGCCTTCTGTAGGGGATTGTGCTTAAGGGGCGCTGTAATAAATAAAAATATGAATGCTTTTATTGTGCAGAAGCTTATACCCCTAAGCATAATCCAATAGGTCAGGTGGACATGTGTGGGGTGATAAGTCTAATTTACATGCTTGGGATTTGGTGATTTGTTTAGCTAATCTTTTTTTGCAAGTGTTAGCTAGATTTACTTTTTCTTTTCATGTAATTCTTGCAATTAGGATTTTAGAATGATTATTATGGGGATTATGATAAACATTTCTCATAAGATCTCATCTTATGCACCATGTGAAGCCTTTGGAGCATCCACCTTCCAACCATCTAAAAGAAGAAACCAAAGAAGAAAGAAGAAAAGAAGAAGAAAGAAGAAAGGAAGAATGAAGAAATGAAGCTTGAAGACCCCCACAACAATGAGTTCCTTGCTTAATTGTATGTAATTCATTTATAATCCGGGTTGTATAAGGGTAGAGCTCGGCTACCTAATTTATTTTTGGGTTTGTGCGGTGGAACTCGACCATAATGGCCTCTTATTCTTTTACAATTAGCTTTATAAATTGATTGATGATTTGTTTAGCTTGTGCATTAAGTGGCATCATTTTTCTAGTTTCTTCCTTGCTTTATGTATGGCCTTGATGTGGATTAGGCTCTTAGGGAAAAATAATCTTCTACCAAATTTAAAAATTCAAAATTAAAAATAAAGAACTCATAAACCTCATCTAAAGCTTAAGCTAAAATCAAGATAAAAGAATTAGTAAACCCTTAGCTGGATGAGTACTTCTTTTATAACATTGTGCATAAAAGCATATTATTTTCACTCTTGATTGGAGGGCTTCCACCTTTGCTAGTAAAACTTGGCTTGACCTTTGAGAGCCATGGTGGAAATACACCTCCTCTCTTCTCACTAATTTTGGCCAATAATCTTATTTCTCATGCATTAAGCATATGAATCCGATTAGCCTGAGTCAAAATGATTGCCCAAAAATTAAAAAAAATGAAATTTGAATTACATTATATTTAGGTCATTTGAAGCATACCCTTACATGATATAGTCTCTTTAGGGAGTGAGTTTAAGGACTTAGTCTCTTTCTAAATAAATAACAGCCTAGCAATCTTGCATAAAGCATATGACTTGCCTGCATAAATTTAAAATCATAGGAGGAGTTAGTTGGCGGCCACCCCTAGTCGGTTGTAAGTCCAAGCAGTTGGGTGGTTTGTCCTCTCTTGTGGAGGCAAACCAAATACCCATTTTTGTCTTAGATTTATGTTGTGCTTTTAGCCCTCGCCAAAGCTCCCTAGATTTAGGTTCTGAGGTTGCTTCTCCCCTTTATGGGCCATAAGCATAAATCCTCACCTCTTAAGTATTTTCTTAATCTTGTGTTATGGAATCATAAGTCCTAAATTTCTAATGAAAAATTTAACTCAAACAAATTAAATCAATTACAAAATTGTAAAGCCTAACCATTGGATAGTTTGAGATGTTTGCTATGTTTCCTAGCATCGTGGGCATCTCGTGCTTATCTTCCTTTGGCTTCGATAATAACTCCCTCTCTTTGATCAATCCCATTTGATCTTCAAAAATAAAATAATCGATTGATAATCCTGCCTATTGAAATCTTTGGAGACAACGATCATTTACCTTAATTGAGAATATTCCTAAGGGATCTCATTTCTTAAGAAGTAATTACTTATGGGGCTTGCCCCTGTAGGAAACTTAACGAACCTAGTTTAAAATAAACCTTACTTTACTTTTCCATGTAAAATAGAAGAAGAATCTTGGGTATATGTGCAGACCAATTATCCTTAGGAGTCCTCGTTCAGGTGATTAGGTTCATTGTAGGGTGGTGACTTCTATCTTTCGAGATAGTACACCTCTCTTCAATGTCGTACCCAATCACCCTCAAAAAGAACATATGCGGATCTACGTGGTGTCAAAATTCATAAAAAGGAAGAAGAGGTATATTTCCCTCCTCATTTTATCCCACATAGAGTGAAGATGGAAGTATATATCTTATTCTCTAAAAGAAAATTGATAAAATTTTCACCATAGATTTTTCTGGCGACTCCGCTGGGGATGGTTCTTCTCTCCATCTTTGGTAAATTATCATTGTCTTCAAGTATCGATAGTGGGTTTGTACTTTGGTATGAATCCAAGACTATCTTTCATTCTGTTGACACTTAGCTTATTTCATTCTTAAGTTAAGCCAGCCAACATCTTTAGGTTTTAGGACCTCACCCCGTGTTCATCTTAAAACCCCCATTGGGTTCTCCAATGGTTAAAAATAAAAAAAAAATATTTAAAGACTACCTCCTTATCATTTTTATGATAAGGAAAGGTTCATTCTAAAATAATAAAGAAAAAATAATTTTTTCATAAAAATCTTGCTTTTCAAAAAACACTCTTTCAAAAAATGCACATAATAAAATATTTTCCACAAAATTGTCTTAAATCTCCCTCATTTAACAATTCTCATAATTGTTATATGTAGGAATTTTCAAAAATAAAACTAATAATCATTTTCAAAAGAACAAATGAACATCTTCCTTCAATTCACTTTGATGAAGATTTCATTTGCAAAATAGAATGAACAATCATCTTTCCAAAAGTCAAAATCAAAATCAAAAATAAAATTTTCAAAAAAGCACATATGAACCTTTCCATTCAATACACCCACACCTATTGAATGGGAGTTTCATTTTCAAACAAAACTAAATTTTTTAAAAGCTCATACGAACACCTCCATTCAATATACCAAAATTTATTGAATGAAGATTTCATTCCCAAATAAAAATAATATCATTTGGAGATAATTTAAACATATTCCATATATGATAAAGTTGGAATCAAAGTAATAAACACACATAAAACAAAATTTTCACATTTCAAAAATGAAATTGACTTCCATTTTTAAATACCCAAATTTGTTAAATGGAGGTCGTCTTTTCAAAAATCAAAACCTAACAATCATATTTTCAAAATTCAAAACACATTTGGAACCTCATTTAGCATACTCAAATTTTCTAAGTGAAGTCTCCAAATTCAAAACCAAAATTCAAAGCACATTTGGAACTTCATTTAGCATACTCAAATTTGCTAAGTGAAGTCTCCAAATTCAAAACCAAAAATTTTCATATACATTTAGAACTTCATTTAGCATACTCAAATTTGCTAAGTAAAGTCTCCAAATTTAAAACCAAAAATTTTCAAAACATATTTGAAACTTCATTTAGCATACTCAAATTTGCTAAGTAAAGTCTCCAAATTCAAAATCAAAAATTTTCAAAACACATTTGAAACTTCATTTAGCATACTCAAACTTGCTAAGTAAAGTCTCCAAATTCAAAACCAAAAATTTTCAAACACATTTGGGACTTCATTCTAGCATACCCCATTTGCTAAAATGAAGCCTCCCTTTTTCAAAATTTAAAACAAAAATTTGAAACACCTTTGGAATTTCATTTAGCATATTTGCTAAATGAAACTTCCACTTCACAAAAATTTCCAAAAAGCACTTTTGGAACTCCACTCTTTAGCATACCAAATTTCCTAAAGAGAAGTTTCCATTTTCAAAACAAAACCAAAACATAAAATTTTAAACACATCTTTTGGAATTTCATTTCGCATACTCAAATTTGCTAAGTGAAATTTCCATTTCACAAAACTAAGTGAAACTTCATCTTTAGCATACCATATTTGCTAAAGCAAAGTCTCCACTTTCAATCAAAAATAAATCAAAACTAAAAGGAAACACATTAGGATTTCCTTAGTATACCCAAATTTGCTAAGGATCCTACTTTTGCATAAATCAAAATATCCAAAACAAATGAAATACTTTAGGATTTTCTTAGCATACTCAAATTTGCTAAGAATCGTATTTTTAAAAAAACACACTTGGGTTCCTCACTTAGCACACCTAAATTTGCTAAGTGAGAATTCCAATTTTCAAAAATCAACAACAATCCACAAAAAAGAAATAATTATTTTCAAACACTTCACTTAGCATACCCAAATTTGGTAAGTGAATAAATTCCAAAACACCAAATCAAAAATAAAACCAATTGGCCCTTACTTTAACATACCCAAATTTGTTAAAGGAAAGGGTCCTCAAATCAAAATCTAATTTCAAACATGAACTTATGGAAGCATCTTTTTAAAAATATTTGAATCCATTTTTCAACATACCCAAATTTATTGAAGTTGGATTCATATTCAAAAATTCCTATTTCCAATCAAATTTCTAAATCTTCTCTAAATCCAATTAAACCCCACTTAACACTTCCAAGATGTTGGATGTGGGTTCAAATTTTTAAATTCAAACTCACAAATCAACAAAAACAAAAATCTGATCTAAGCTCATTTCCTATATTGCGATTCAAGATCACCACGATGCTATAGTCTTTCAATTTTTGCAGTTGATTAGAAATGTTAGGCTCACAAAAGTTTGTGTTCACTTTCCCACATGACATGGACTTGGCCTTGGATCAGGCCAATCTCCCCCGAGCTGATCATGCCCGCCTTATCCATTTCGACAGAGGATTTGAGGGAGTAAAGATCACCTGTGAGGACACTCCCCTCACAACTATCAATACGACTGTGGTGGTCGGGCAAAAGCCAATTATCCAGATCCATCTACCCTTAGATTATGACCTCCCCTCATTAAATAGAAAAGCAGTGGCAATCCCACCAATTTTAGCAGTGACAATGACAGCATCTGCGCACCCCATGGTTTCCTGTGCTTCCCTAGTAAGGGCTAGCACCCACTCTTTGGCACCCTCTAAGGGTAAGGCTCCTCTGATTCCAGAGATTGCCTCCCCAACCTTTAAGGTTGGGTCTAATTCTTACTCGACTCATCCTACCCAAACATAGAGGAGACATGAAAATTGCATGATCAAGCGGTATCTTACCAGGATTGCCAAGGAGATGGAGGCTACTACACGGTCAGTTGTAGAAGAGGTACCTACTTTGATCACCATGTTGATTACAGTGACCTAGTTTCATCCTCTTTTTGGGTCAGACAGAGAAGATGCTAGGAGGATTCGTACTTCACCTCCACCAGTGGTTCAACACCGCCTCTGGTTACTCGTGAGTAGGAGGTCATGTCGCCTCTCGATCGCCTTACAGGTTGGCGAGCTTACATTGAGTCTAAAGGCTCTTTGATTTGAGATTTATCATCCCCCGCAGTGTAGGGAAACATCTTTGATAGGAGAGGGCCAAAGAGGCCCATACATCTGTTCATATCACTAGTATGGAGAGGCAAAGGTTCAGTCATCGATCGGTAGCTTCTGCACTCATCAATTTTCCAGCTCAACGAGCTACCCACACCTACCATACAGATAGCAACCTACTTAATAGGACCACTCATCACAAGAGGAAAACTTTTGTTCATAGAGAATCGATGGTGTCTCCATCACACCGCTCTACCCCCCGTCCACCGTCACCTGTTCACATCACAGCATCTCCAGTTCCACCGAATGCCATAAAGGCCATATCCGTGGAGAAGCGTACCCTGTTGGTGATCTGGCTACGGTCGAGGGATCGTACTCCATCTACACTACCTATTGTGGTGAGGTTGAGCTCTCCTGCTCGAATTTCTGCCCTAGTGGTGGTGCGGAGGGAGTGGCGACCCCGAAGCATAGTCGTCATCCCTTCACCAACACCACCAGTTCGGCAGGACATGGAGATGATGGCAGCTATTGCATAGGGAGCATATGATAGTCCAGCTGCACCGATAATAGTAGAACCTCCTAGGAGTGTCACCCCTTTCAGAGCTAGTGATAGTCAGGAGTGCGTCTCTTCTAGTGAGTACAATCCTCATAGGATTGACTCTCCACTAGTAGGCGAGGTCCGGTGCCTCTCAATACACAGCCTAATCAGCCCAACACCTCTGATATCAGTTAAAGAAAAAAGATGAGCAGATATATAGGATGGCAAAATAGCTTGAGGACTTATTAGAAGTAGTTTCAGTACTTCAGAAATAAGCTCCATCAGTTCATCCTACTACAGCCGATATTAGTCAGCCAGAGTTAGTGCATGTCTTGGACCCAGCCAAGACCTTACCTCTCGTTAAGCAAGGTAACACTATCATGTGTAGGAAGGTAGTGGAAAGTACCTCCAAATAGGAGAAAGACATCAAATCCATGGTTGAGCAGCAAGTGAAGGAAGCGTTGGCTCAAGCCTGAGGTAGATCATTGGTTCCAAAGGGTTGACCCTACCCATAAGAATTTGATGAAATCCAATATCCCAAGAGTTTCATGTCACCTTCCTTCAAGAGCTTTGATGGCAGTGGAAACATAAGGTGGCATATTGCACACTTCAGGGCCAGTTGTTGCAATGCCGGTGGCAGTGATGCTTTATTATTCTGCCTTTTCGTTAGTAGCCTAGCATGGATTACTTTTGATTGATATGTTGAACTTCCCAACGGTTCAGTAAAGACATTTGCTGAGTTGGAAAAACTCTTTATCAAGAGGTTTGCTGGAGCTCAGCAAAGGGTTACTGTAGGTGATCTCATTGTAGCACAACAACACCCAGGTGAGTCCCTTGTTGGCTATATTCTTCGATGGTGTAACCTGAGTATGAAATATGAGCTGCTACTGTCTGAGCAGCATGCCATTGAGATTCTTTTAAGAATATCCATGGTCTGGTCACGTTCATGCTTAAGGGCTTCACTATCAAAATATTTAAGAAGTTAATCAATAAGGCGGCTAGTCTAAAATGAGAGGCCAAACAGTTGCCTTTTCAAGACCAGTTGCCCAAAGTAAAGCCACAGAAGGTAGATGAAAAGAAGCCGGGAACAGTGATAGTGGTAGATAAGGGGAAGAAACTAGCAAGAGATCAGTCCGAGAGACCATGACCTCAGTAGCCTTTGCTTCCATCTCCTTTACCACCACCGAGGTAGCCCTTCTGGCCTCCACAGCAACCTCCATGGCCAGCACCACCACCACCTCCCACCACCGCCATACCACACATGCGTTAGCTATGGTCCACCTACTCTTTTAGATAACCTTAACAAACCTTATTCATTTAAGAGGGAGTTAATCAAGAAGATCTTTAAGAATCTCTTAAAGAAGCCTGATTTTCAACAACCCGAGCCTAGGAGACCGGAGGAAGTAAGCAAAATTCATTATCCTACTTTTGCCCCTACCACCATATGCTAGGCCATATTTTAGAGGATTGATTCACATTTAAGGATTGGCTTAAATATAGCTTCAAGATCGATGTTGTAGTTATCCCAAAGAAATACCTTACGAAATAACCATCCAGTTCCATTAGGATAATCCTTGGGGATACATGTGATCCTTCCAAAACCAAAGAAGGTTGGGATATTTCTTTATCCAAAACCTCTATAAAGATCATCTAGAAGATCAAGAAACTTTCCTTGTAGGTGCCTGAGTCAACTCAAACCTCCAACATTAAGGAAGGTTTGCAAGTTGTCAGTGCCAACTCAAGAAAATGGGGAGTTCAGTAGCAGCAGCATGTGTTGACCCGGGATAGCCCAATAGCACAACCACCAATCGAGTCCAGCCTCCAGCCTACCATTGCAGCTACCACATCAACGACTTCCTCCACTTCAGCTAGTTCTTCTTCTTCTATTAATAGAACTCTTGTATCAGAGGATAAGAGCGTCAAATCCCTTACCCCACTTACTTTACTTGATTTCTACTTTGTACCACCCATCAAATCCAAGAAATTGAAGAATAAAGCTTGCTTGAATTACATATGTGTCACTTCTGATGGGTTGTCTACTTCTATTCATAATGATAACTCTTCAAGTCAAAATAACTATAACAATTCTGATCTTCCTCTTTCTAATTTAGAGTTGGACTTTCCTACTCTAAATACTATGGGTTCACCTCTTAAGATAGACTTGGAATCATCTAATTTTGAGGGTCTCATAGGAGAAGTTGTAGGTGAGCCTGATGTGCAGGTAGAACCTTCCATTACCTTTTCACAAGAGATCACCAAAGTCAACCTCCGTAGTGGCAAGGTTCTACCTCCTAGGGCAACACCTCAAGATAGAAGGAAACAAGTCATTGGTACAGAGGATCGAGAAGCCCCTCCATAGGATGCTCCACCCATGGATATGCTTATGGAGGATCAGCCTAGGGTGGACTACAATGTCCTCTCTCATCTAAGAAAGTTGGCATCTAAGCTAAGCATATATGATGTCATTTTCTTATCCAAAGAGATGAGGGAATCATTAATCAAGGCTCTCCTTGATCCTGAGATATGCTTAGCTCAATTGTCTACTATAGGAGAGGAGGCACATTACACAATGGAAGCTCAGGGGATCACCTTCACAGATGAAGACCATCTTCTAGGGGACTTGGAGCACAACCATCCCCTCTACATCACAGTCGACATGGATAGGTTCAGACTTACCAGAGTTCTCGTTGATCCAGGTGCATCGATGAACATTATGAGTCTAAAGTCTCTTACCTATTTGAGGATTGAAATCTCTACACTCCGAGGAGATCGGATGATGTTAAGAGGATTCAATGAACAAGGTGAGCAGGCTTTATGTTTCATAGTGTTACCTTTGGAGATAGGTGACTGGAAGACTGAAGCCAAGTTTTACATCATTAATTCAAATACTTCATTCACTGCTTTGATTGGTAGACCTTAGATACATTAGAATAAGATAATTTTATCATCCCTCCATCAGTGCATCAAGTTCAGAAAAGATAGGATTGAATACCGTGTCAATGGGGATGAAAAGACATTTTTAGTTAGAGAGGTTCAGATTTATGATGATACGACCTACTATCTTCCTCAAAACATCATTTCTCAGAACTTGGACAAAATTCAAATTCAAAAGCAAAAAAAAGTGAAGAAAAAGAAAAGAAAAATGAAAATCCAAGTGAATAAGAAAGAGAAATTGAAGAAGAAATAGATTCACATATCACATTTTACCCACAGTTCAATCCATCATATGAACATGTGGGTAGGATGACTCAACCTCTACCAGGTAGAGGTAGAGGTAGAAATAGAGGTAGTTCGAGAGGTGGAAGACCCCCTGGTTGGCCATCAGCCAACAGAGGTCATGTTCAGTTCATAGGAGTACCCTTACTATTCACATACACTTCGAATCCAACTTGGAGGATGAGTCTAATGTGATTAGTATACCAGCCAACCCCTCTCAGTGGGTTCCATTGGAGGTGACTTTCAATCTAGACAAAGATGAAGACCAGGCCTCCATATAAAGCAAAGTATTCGAATCAAGTTTATGTAAAACTATTAGGCAGCAGCTGGGAGCCTTAGCTCTACCCTCACTTACATCTCAAAAAGTTGAAGGTTTAGTAGTTAAGGAAGTTCCTAAGCCTTCCAGTGATATGAAGTCGAAGATATTCTTTTTGGGATCATCATCCTCAAGTCCTGAAGTTGATCTAGAACTTGAAAAGGATACATTTAAATAATTAAGGAATTACCATTTGACTTTTACTCGCCTTTTGTTCATAATCTTATACATAAAGGTTTAATTTCTTATACATGGTCCAGACACAAGACAGAGTACTTTGAAAAGCTATGGAACAATACATGTAGGGAAGCATAATCAAGAGCATGATTAGGATTCAGTACAATGGGTCCAATCGATGATGATGATTACTGCTTAGTTGTTACCAATTATTTGGAATCTGATAGGTTCTTTTCACACACCCCCAACTCTTATGAGAATGTGTGTTTAGAAATCTCAGATGATCCAGATGATCTCTAAATATAAGATGCACTACCAAAATTCAAAGAGGAGATTCATTCAATAATTGATAAGCTCAAAGAAATCAACCTTGGGACAAAAGAAAATCCACACCCAACGTACATCAGTTCATTGCTGAATGAAAAAGAAACTAATGACTTAGTTAGGCTATTGACTGAGTTTAAAAACTATTTCACATAGAGTTATGAAGAGATACCTAGATTATCTCTTGACATAGCAGTCCATAAGTTAATAATAGATCCTAATGCTATCTTTATTAAGCAAGCTCCTAGACGCATGCGATTAGAAATTGAACAATAGGTTATTTCTAAAGTCAAGAAACTGATAGATGCTGATTTCATGAGGGAAGAAAAATATCCTACCTAGTTAGCCAGTTTCATCCCAGTAAAGAAGAAGAATGGCCAAATTTGCATATCATCAATTTTAAAGACTTAAACATGGCATGTCTAAGAATGAGTTTCCTCTTCCTATACCAGAATTAATGGTGGACATCACCTCATCTCATGCAGTCTTCTCTTTCATAGATGGGTCATCTGGCTACAACCAAATCAAGATGTCTCTTGAAGATGAAAGAAACACTACTTTTTGAACCTCGATTAGAATCTTTTATTATAGGGTCATGCCTTTCAGCCTTAAAAATACTAGTGTTGCATACTAATGAGCCATGACTCATATCTTCAACAAACTCATCCATCATCAAGTTGAGTGCTACGTTGATGACCTAATAATCAAGAGTAGAGAAATGGAAGACCATCTCTTTGACTTGAGAGTAGTTTTTGAAAGGTTAAGATAATATAACCTCAAAATGAATCCCCTAAAGTGTGCATTCGGAGTAGCTTTGGAGAAATTCCATGGGTTTGTTATCCGACACCAGGGAATAGAAATAGATCCAAAAAAGATCAAAACTATTTTTGAAATGCCACCTCCTAAGAGTTTAACTCAACTCAGATCCTTTCAAGGATGGTTGACATATCTAAGATGCTTTATCTCCAACCTATAAGGGAGATGCAAACCATTCTCAGCACTTTTCAAAAAGGATGCCAAGTTCAAGTGGGATGATAAGTGTCAGCATGCCTTTGAAGACATCAAGCAGTATTTGGTGAAGCCGCCAGTCCTAGCAACCTCTATCCCGGGCAGGGCACTCATTCTCAACACTGCTTCATTGGACGACTCTCTCAACACTTTGTTGACCCAAGACAATCACAAAGAGAAGGAGAACGCTCTCTATTACCTCAGCCATCATTTGATTCCTGCTAAAGCAAACTATCCACCTATTGAGAAACATTGCCTAGCTTTGATCTTTACTTCCCAAAAGCTATGGAATTATATGCTTTCTCATAAGGTGAACTTGATCTCCAGGATAAATCCACTACAGCATCTCATGATATGACCAACACTATCCAAACATTTGACATGATGGTTCATGATCCTCTCGCAGTTTGATATGACTTTCGTACCCCTCTGTGTGGTAAAAGGACAGGCACTAGCGAATTTCTTAGTAGCACACCAACTTTATGTTGATTCTCTGCTTAGTGATCATCTCCCTGATGAACAAATCATGAACTTAGGGAAGGCCGATAACTGCCAATGGGAGATGTATTTTGATGGTACAGCTTCTTTTCATAAAGGGGAAACACCATGATCTACTCTTCCAAGAATGATAGGGGTAGGAATAGTTCTCCTAACTCCAGACTGCGATTTGATGAGATTCTCATATTATCTTTCCAACCCCTGCACCAATAATGAAGCTGAGTATGAGGCTTTGATTGCTGATCTAGAGTTAGCCATCACTATCAGTGTTAAGAGAATCAACATCTTTGGGGATTCTCAGTTGGTCATCAATCAGATTGTCAGGTCCTACAAAGTTCTCATACCCAAGCTTCATCATTACCATGAATATACCGTGAAGCTGTTGGCCCAAATTCCTGAAGTCACCATCTACAAGGTTCCTCAAGTAGAGAATGTAGTAATAGATTCTTTGGCCAAACTTGCCAAAGAATTGACATGTCTGAAAGATAAGTTCATCTCAATAAGGATCCAAAATAGACAAGTCCTATCCCTTATCAATGTTGAACTCATCAAGAAACTTTCTCTTGAAGGTGAGGTTGTCATTGCCTATAAGGATAAGGAGCTGGATTGGAGGCAACCATTCATAGATTGTTTGAACACTGGAAAACTACCTCAAGAAAATTTTTAAGCCCATTAGGTGAAACAGATAGCTCTCTCTTATGCTCTCGTTGATGGCACCCTGTACCGACAATCCTTTGATGAAATGTGGTTACGTTATTTAGACAAACATGGTTAACAAACTACACTGTGGAGTGCATCAATTCTATGATGAAGATTGTGATGCCAAGATTAGTGTACCCTTGGCATGTGGTCACCACACTCTCAACATTGGCCTTATTGATTTATCATAGCTGTCACCGACTACTTTTCCAAGTGGGCGGAGATAATCCCACTTAGAGATGTCATAGCTCAGCATGAGCTTTAGTTTTTCAAGAACCATATCATATATAGGTTCAGGGTGCCTCGACAAATTATATCCGATAATGGTACTGCATTCAAAAGCACCAGGATTAACAGCTTTTCCAGAAAACACGGTATATATTGAAGATACTCCACCATCTACTACCCTAGAGCAAATGGCTTAGTGGAAGCATTCAACAAAACTCTCATCCAAATTTTGAAGAAGACTCTTGATGACAATAAATGATAGTATAATGAGTAGTTGGTTGAAGCTTTGTGGGCCTACCGCACAATATACTGAACTCTAACTCAGTCTATCTTATTTTCCTTAGTGTATGGGTCTGAGGCTGTTCTACCTTTAGAAGTTCAACTCCCGTCACTAAGGATATCATTGGGTAACAAGATCACTATAGAATAGAATGCAAAGTAATGGTTAGAAGAGCTCAAAGGTTTGGAGGAGAGTCGCCTACGGGCATGCCAAAACCTCAAGTTGTATAAGGCAAAATGATTCAAGCTTACAATAAGCTGGTCCGCCCTAGGTATTTCCAAGTAGGAGAACTTGTGTTAGTTCTAAGGAGACCAATTATTGCCCATCAAAAGATGGGAGGTAAGTTTGAGCCCACTTGGGAAGGCCTCTATGTCATAGAGAAGGCCTACCAAAGAGGATCTTATCAGCTTATTGATTGTAAAGGGGAACACCCGATACTTCCAATTAATGGGCTCTATCTAAAGAAATATTATCCATGAAATAAATCATGTTTGAAAATAATTCTATCAATGAATAAAAATCTGATTACATTTTATCAAAATCTTCTCTTCTTTCAAAGTGTTGTTTGTTTATCTTGCAAATATATCGTGACATATTTAGGATAGGTGTAAGAGTCCCCCAGTGGCATCCTATTCCTCTTTTATAACATAAATAAAATCTCTCGATGCTATTAGAATAGGTGTAAGAGAACCCGAGAGGCATCCTATTTTGATTAGCACAACTAAGATAGGTGTGAGAAAACCTAAGCGGCATCCTTTCTTTGTGAGAATTATGTTTTCCATCCATGGAACTACTTCATCTGAATCTCCAAGCGTGTTTAGGGTAAGTGTGAGAGAACCCAAGAGGTATCATATTCCCCTTTACACATGCACAACAACAAACACATATTTTTTATCTCGAGCTATTTTGATGTGTAAGAGTCCCCTTGTGGCACTCACTCATTAGCAGCTCTAGGTCGGGTCTACATGCTACCTCGCTAGTATGTCACCCCAGTGGTCACTTGTTGGAGGATGTGAGTCCCCATGCTTTCTTCCTAACTTAATCATTACAAACCAATGAGCACCTTGATAGTATAGTAGACTTCACTGCCCAGCCAGTAAGCTACCTCATGTTGATTTTGTTTAAGAAGATGTGAGTCCCCGAGCTTTCTTCTTGAACTAATCATCATGATCTAACTAGGTTGAGTATATTTGAGGTTTAGGGTAAGTCCTCAGAGGCTCCTTCCCTTGACTATGTCTGAGTTGATATGAGTCCCTAATGGCATTCACTTAGTAGTCGCCCTAGGTCGGATAGCACTTGTTGAGCCGAAGATAGACTATCCTAGCAATTAGTTTTGCTATAGAAGGATGTGAGTCCTCGAGCTTTCTTTTTAGGCTGATTGCTGCAAACTGATGGTCACCTTAGGTTGGTTGATGTTCGCTATGCTGATAGTGTGATTCCCTGTGCTTTCTCCTTAAGTTGGCCACTGAATACCTATTTGATATATGACTAGCCATGTCATTTTCTCTATGATTTTAGATTAAGCCCTTAGCGAGTCGATCCCCTATAGGCATTCTATTTGGATCACATCCTCTGTGACCTCATTTAGACACTACATGGGTTACTTTTGGATTGGACAGTCCCCAGTTTCTATGGTTGGTGAATTTGTTCAATGGATACGCAGATTCTCCCTTGGTTCAGTAAATTTGAGATAGGTCTAGGCTGATATAAGCTCCTTCTCAGTTTGATCCCTCACAAACTAACAGGGTCCACGATAAATAAACTAAATGAAATAAATAAATTTATTCACTTGTGGATTAGGAATTCAAGGCCCCAAAGGGTCCCTTTTCCCAAGCAGGCATCCTATCTATAGGGCAGTGTCAATAGAACTCCCTATAGGAATTGTCTGACTACCTGAGTTGAGATAAGTCCCCAGGTCAGCACTCACTCCGTAGTCGCCCTTAGGTCAGGTTCAATCTATTTTGATTAAAAGTAGGTTACCTCGACAATCATTCTGCTTTGGAAGATATAAAACTATGACGCATTTTTTTAGCATGATTGACGCAAATCAACGGGCAGCCTTAGGTCGGGTTCAATTTATTTCCCAAAGCAACTGATCACCCCAATGGTCTTTTGTAGTGGATAATGTGAGTCCCCAAGCTTTCTTCCATTTAATTGATCATTGGAAACTGAAAGGCACTCCTTTGGTTGAATAGTTCTCCCATCGGTCAAGAAGTTATTCTCTTTAGTTCAGTAAATCTGAGGTAGGTCTAGACTGATACAAGCTCCTTCTCAGTGTAATCCATTGCAAACCAATGGAATCTATCAAAATAAATTAAAAATGAAATTAATCTTGACTATCTTTGAGTTGATCTAAGCCCCCCAGTAGCATTCACTCAATAATCAGCCTTGGGTTGGGTTAAATCTATTGCCTTGTCAATAGATTACCCCCAGCAACTGGTTCCCACTTTGGAGGATGTAATTCTACTAAGTTTTCTTCCTAGTATAGCTGCTACATACTGAAAGGCATCCCTTTGGTTGGCTAGTCCTACTATGTGTTTAGTTGACTACCCTTTTGGATTGGAAAATCTAAGTTAGGTCTAGGCCTCTGTGGCTCCTAGTCAGTGCGATCCATCGCAAACCAATTGGGTTCACCTCCAAACCCAAATCTAAAAATTGAAACAAATTCAATGCTCTTCCCTAGTGAAAATTTCTCCTTAGCGAGACTTAAATCAAATCAAACCTCTCATCCCCTTATAGATGACTTAAACCTGCTTCCCTAGTGGAAGGATCACATACTCCATCCCTAGTGGATTCCTCCTTCCCTCTCTTATGTCCTTAACATAAGTATAGCCACATTGCACTAAGCTCTGGATTCCTTCTACACCTTGCATTAGGGATAGATTATTTCTGTTAGTGCTTGTGATCGTTTGGTGTTGTTGGTCGTTTCGGTCAGCACCAATACTTGCGGTGTTTCTTGTCAGTCACACCATACCTATTGGGTGCCCTTTGTTGACCTCATTTTTAGAATGAGCTCTCAACCCCTCCATCTTAGATATAGGACTCCTCTTAGACTTTAAGAGATTCATAGTCTTAAGACACATATAGGGATTAGGTGCATACTCAATCTAGCCCTAGCGACTTAGAAGAGTTAGCCATAGGGATAGGTCATGCCTTAGGGGTGTTAGGAAAATTTATCTGCCCTTAGCTTGAACCACTTTCCTTACTTCCTTCCTTCAAGTTAACCTCCAAATAAATCTTATTTTATTTTCTCCAAACTCAAATCAATGTCACATGATTGAAACACAGGATTGAAATCTATGATTGAAACCCATGATTGAAACCAAAACTCCAAATTTTCTTAAGTCCTTAATCCCCTCTTAAGCACTTAGCCTAAATCATGTTTAAATCAATTCAAACTCATGAGATTATCTCATAACTCATTTATATTCTCATTTATATTCACTTATATAAATGAAATAAAAATTCAAACCAATCATGCTACATTCAAAAATTCAATTCCAAAATTCCAAATATTTTTAAGCCCCTTTCTTCCTAGGTGCTTACCAATTTAAATTACTTGTGAGATTTTATGTCATCTCATTGGCTCATAATTATTTGATTAATTATGCTAAGGTGGTGTAGGTAAGGGGTAATTAACATGTTTAATTAATACATTAACCTAATCAAAATATAAAATGAATCTAATCATCTAAAAATTGAACAAAAATATCAAACACAGGTGGGTATGGGTTAGGAACATCAAACTCACTTCACATTTTTAAAATTAAATAAAACTTAAGATCAAATAAAAATCATATTAAATAAACTTTGATTTACTTTGAGCTCTCTTATTTCATAAGATTATCTTTAAGAATTAATTAAAGTGAATGTGTTTACAAGGTTTCATTGCTTTAGTTCTTCCCCAACATACTAAATATGTGTGTCATATTAGTCTAGAAAACCTCAGGGTTGCGAGGATTAAATTAGCCCTAAGTAGGTGTTGTACCTTACACCCCTAGTTAACAATGGCATCGTACTCACTTATGTCTTTCATACATTCATATGTGCATGTGAAAATTGGATAAGAAACCCCTTTGTTACATAATAAAGATCATACATCATAAACACTCAAATTTTCTTAAATAAATTACTTAGCATGCATCATAAAGTGTGTTAAACATTCTCATTTGTATGTATAGATATGTTTAGGACTCATTCATATGCATATTATATATGTTGGGAAAGAAATGAAGTGATGTATGTTTTGTGAATTTAGTTCATTTTACTTAATCTTAATATGTCTTTCTTTTTGAATAGGTTCATTTAGAGTTCATCTAAACTTAGGATTAATTAAAAATATAATAAAATATTCACTAAATAAAATTAAAACAAGAATCCACTTTATAAATTATTAGGTTAGGGAAGAAATACAAGTCCTCTTCTCTTTCCCTCTTTTTATAACTTAGTAATTAATTGTAGGATTCACTAGAACCTAATCAAAACATAAAATAAAATAAACCAAAAATAATTAAATCACTTAAATAAAACCCTATTCTAAGTTGAACGTGCTTCACACTTAGAAAATTCTAACTTAAATCCATAGCCCCACATACTAAGCAAACATATTAGGCTAAGTCACCACTTCTAGCTTTAGGTTAGAACGATACATGGTCTGATGTTTGCTTTTATTTTGTGATATATGTTTTAGTATCGATGTTAGGATGTATGTGCATAGAATGAATGGTAGGATGATCTTAGTCTAACCATTATCTTCTATAGGGGATTGTGTTGAAGGGGCGCTATAATAAATAAAAATATGAATGCTTTTGATGTGCAGGTGATTATACCCCTAAGCATAATCCAATAGGCCAGGTGGACCTAGTCACCCATGTGTGGGGTGATAAGTCCAATATACATGCTTGGGATTTGGTGGTTTGTTTAGCTAATCTTTATTTTGCAGGTGTTAGTAGATTTACTTTTTCTTTTCATGTAATTTTTGTAATTAGGATTTTGGAATGATTTTTATGGGGATTAGGATGAACATTGGTCATAAATTCTCATCTTATGCACCATGTGAAGCCTTTGGAGCATCCACCATCCAACCATCCCAAAGAAGAAAACAAAGAAGAAATAAGAAAAGAAGAAGAAAGAAGAAAAGAAGAATGAAGAAATGAAGCTTGAAGACCCCCATAACAATGAGTTCCCTCCTCATTTTATCCTACATAGAGTGAAGATGGAAGTATATATCTTATTCTCTAAAAGAAAATTGATAAAATTTTCACCACATTGTAAGCCATATGAAACAAAAGAAAATACTTAATAAAATCTTCAAATCACTTAAAGAGAAATCAACCCTTTATAAATTAAATCCCTCACACTTAGCAAATTATAACTCTAAAGCCTAATAAGGACATACCACACAAGCTCTAATGCACACAGATTAGGCTAAGTCACCACTCCTAGCTTTATATTAGGGTGGTGTATGGTTTGATGTATGCTTATTTTGTGATGTATTATTATAGACTAAATGTTAGGGTGTATGTGCGTAGTCTGGATGTTAGGCCGATATTAGCCTACTTATGCTTTCTATAGGGGGTTGTGCTTAAGGGGCCATTGTAATAAAAATATAAATACTTTTATTGTGCAGGTTGCTTATGCCTCTAAGCATGACCTAAGTTAGGGCAGGTGAGCTTGGTTACTTATGTGTGAGGTACTAAGCCCAAATTTTTTGTATAACTGCTTGAGTTGTATGGTGTATTTAGTCGACATTTATTTTCCAGGTGTAGCTAGATTTGCTTTTCTTCTTTTAATATAATTTTACATTAGTATTAGGATAAGTGTTATGGGGTATTAGGATGAGCATTAGTTATAAGACCAAGTCTTATATACCATGTGGTGCCTTTGGAGCATGCACATTCAACTCAAAAAAAAAAAAAAAAAGGTTCAACTCAAGCCAAAAAAAAAAAAAAAAGGATGCAAATCAAATGAAGAAATGGAAGATGAAGAAATGAAGAAACGAAGAATGAAGAATGAGGAATAGAGAACCCCATAGCATTCATCATTTGTAATTGTAATTATTCTCTTATAATCCGGGTGGTATAAGGGTAGAGCTCGGCTACCCACATTTCTTTTTGGGTTGTACGGCAGTACTCGACTGCATCGACCTTTTATTCTTTTGTGATAGCTTTATAAAATTATTTGATATTTTGTTTAGCTTATGCATCAAAAAAGCATGCTTTTCATAGTTTATTAATGTTTGGTGATTATTGTATGGCCAGGATATGATTAGGTTTCTAGGATAAAAATTAATTTTTTTTACCCAAACTAATAACTCATAACTAAACCTCTAAAAAAACTCATAACCTCATATAAAATCCTAGGTATTAAATCAAGATAATAAAATATTTAGCAACCTCTTAGCTAGATGTTATATGTTTAATATCATGCATAATCATCTTATTTCACTCTTGTTAAAAGAGGGCTTCCATCTTTGCCAGATAGTAAGGGCTTAACCTTTGAGAGCCTATGATGGAAGAACACCTCTTTCCCTTTTAATTTGTCCCATAACCAATTTCTCATACATTTAGACACACAAAATCCTATAGCCTATGTCAAAATAAAGAGTCTCAAATTAAATGAAATTTGATAAAAAAAATTGCATTAGATTTTGGTCATTATTCATACCCCTCATACTCTAGTCTCTTAAGGAGTGGGTTTAAGGACTTAGTTTCTTTTCTAAATAATAACAACCTATCCATCTTGCAAAAGTATATGACTTATCTATATGGATTTAAAGTATAAGAGGAGTTCACTGGCTGCCACTCCAAGTGATAATAAGTCCAGCAATCGGGTGGTTTACTCTCTCTTGTGGAGGTAAACCATATTTCCACTTTCATCTTAGATTTAGGTCGTGCTTTGGCCCTTGCTAAAACTCCCTAGATTTAGGATCTGAAGTTGATGTTTACTGTAAGCTATAAGCATAAATCCTTACCTCTTAGGCATTTCCATAATCTTGTATTATGGAATTATAAAGATTTTCTAATAAAATTTTAACTCAAATAAATCAATCTCCTTAATTTCAAATATATAAAGCCCAACCAAAGGATAGATTGGAGTGCTCACTAGGCTTCTTAGTATAATGAGCACTCCCTACTCATCTCCTTTGATTTTGATAATAACTCTTCCCTTTCGATTCATCCCACTTAAA
Source organism: Cymbidium sinense (assembly GCA_021442155.1). Taxonomy (NCBI): domain Eukaryota; kingdom Viridiplantae; phylum Streptophyta; class Magnoliopsida; order Asparagales; family Orchidaceae; genus Cymbidium; species Cymbidium sinense. The sequence continues at coordinate 70,530,158 of CM038217.1, read as the reverse complement.
TTTCTAAAACATAACCAATTTATTGATAGTCCTATCTTTGAATTCTTTAGAGACAGCAATCGCCTACTTTAATCGAGAGTATTCTTAAGGGATTCATTTTCTTTAAAATATAATTAACTATGGGGGCTTGCCTCCATAGGGAACTTTAGAACCCAATCCAAATAAACCCTACTTTATTCATCCATGTAAAGTAGAGAAAAAGTCTTTGGTATATTCGAAGACCCATCATACCTTAGGAGTCCTTATTAGGTGATCAGGTCCATTGTAGGATAGTAACTTCTACCTTTCAAAATAGTATACTATTTCTCAATATCGTACTCGATCACTTCAATAAGTATACCCTCAAATCTTCATGGTGTCCCCCCCCCCCTCCCATACAAATGAATCGAAAATAAACACCACAAATGCCTTTGACATAAGTTAAGCTTCATTGAACTAAGATCTTGATTCTGTCAACACCTCAAATTTAGGGATAGATCATTTCTGCTAACACTTAAGATCATTTAGATGTTCTTGATTATCTCGATCAATGCCAATATGTGTGGTGTGCCTTGTCAATTACACCACACCTATTGGGGCTCAACTTCCTCATCATAGATCTAGGACTCTTGTAGACACTAAAAGCTCCGTACTCTTAAGACACTTCTATTAATTAGGTGAACACTTAACTTAAGCCTAGAAACTTAGAAGGGTTAGCCATAGAAATAGGTTATGTCTTAGGTACTTAGGAAGAAATGCCTACCCTATGGCCAAAACTTAACCTATGCTTCCTTCTTCAAACCAAACCTCAATTTCAAATATCAATTCAAACTCTAACTCATAAATCAATTCTAAACTCTAAATGATTGAAACTCATGACCAAATCCAAATGCCCTAAGCCCTTTGATTTTATCTCATGGACTTAGCCTTAACCAAATCCAAATCAACCCAAATTCAATTGATTTCTTTATAAATCAATCATTCTTTCATTTATATTCACAAATATAAATGAAGCCCCACCCTCCAATGACCAAAAATAAATCAAATCAAATCAATTCCCTACTTAAGCTCTTTTGACCTACATCCCTCAACTTGGTCAAATTTGTTTCCAAATCACTCCAAACCCAAGTGATTTTCTTATGAATCATTTATATATTCATTTATATTCCCAAATATAAATGAAATATAAATTCAAATTACTAAAACTAAATCCAAGATCATACCAAAATCTAATTTATATCCTTTGAGCCAATTTCTTGAGCTTTGTTAAATCCTATCCAAATCAAATCTCATGGATTTCTTCATAATTCAACCATTCCTTCAATCATTATTCGAAATATAAACATAAACTATTATTATCAAACCAAATCTAAGCTAACCTAAATTAAACCCAAGTTAGCCCTATTAATTTAAAATTATCATATAAACCAAGATCCATATGTCTCCAAACCATTTACAATTGGATTTATATTTCCATCTGAAACCTATTTATCAATATAACTAAACTTGAATCAAGCCATGATCAAGCCAATTAACCCATTTAGGTCCACTTGACCCAGAGTGACCTAAAAGACCATCTTAAGCCAAGTTCTAATCCAACCCAAATTTGATTGAACTGAACCCATCCAAACCTCATATCATGATCAACAATCATCCTAGGTTAATCAATTATCTTAAATTAGGTCAAACCAAGTCAGCCTAACCGGTTTGCCAAGTCATCCTTTAGCCTAAATGAAATCTAAACTAGCCAAAATACACCATATACCAAATTGACTAAAGCCTTTGATTCAAACCAATTCATAATCAATGATAGAACATGACCAAACCCTCAATTGAGCCAAACCAAATCTGATTGGCCATTTGACCCAAGTTGACCCAAATTGGCCTAAAAAGCCAAAATAAGTCAAATCACAATTCAATTCAAATTGATTGCAACCAATGGTTCAAGTTCATTCCATATCGATTATTGAACATGGCCAAAGCCATTATTGAGCCCAATTTGACCAATTGGTCAACCTAACCTAACCTAGCCCAAATTGACCTAAAGGGTCAAATTAGCCAAAATCCAAATGAATTCCAAATGAAACTAAACAAAAGCCTACAATTATTTTCAATTATCCAATTAAACTTGATTCAAAACCTAACCCAACCTAGTTTGGTTAAATTGATCAAATTGGTCAACTTGACCCATTTGACCTATATGAACCCAAATGAGCCATAATCAAATCGAAAGCAAATTGAATCAAACCAATGACACCAATACACTCTAATTGGTCATGTGAACTTCACCCAACCCTTAGTTTGACCTAATTTGACCAATTGGTCAACTTAAAAATTAGGTTAACCCACTTTTGACCAATCCCAAATCTGCCCAAATCAAACACATAGCCAAATGACCACTTTGCCCTTAGGTCCAAGGCATCCCATGAGATAAGACACATGCATATTTGGTCATTTTCTCCCCTTGGCCATTTGGAACCCATTCATAAGTCCACTTAGGCACCAAGGACCATGGCTGACCTAACCCAAAGGTGGTTGGATCGGCCATGACTCATAGGGAGGTAAAATCACCTCTCCATTCTCATTGGAGCATTTCAAACCACCAATGACACTCACTACTCCCATGGCAGCCACCTCCTACACTTCCTCCACTCATGTGAGGTCAAATGGAGTGATTCCCTACCCAAATTGAGCTCTCCATCTCAGCCATTGATCCACCAAGCCAAAACCATCACCGCCGTCCAAACCAAGAAAGGAAGGGGTTTACCCCCCACCCCAATCCTAGCAGCCAAGGAATATGATCCTAAAGCCTCCCCTTGCATTTCCCAAGCTCCTGAAAATCCCCACTCTCAGTTTTACACAAAATCGAAATAGGGGAGCAAACCAGTGATTCCCATTTTCTCATTTCACAACCAAAGTACAATTAATTTTACACACCATCCTTGGACCTAGACGAGCTAAAATGAATCATTTCTCAAGCTTCCCGATGGCCAAAGGGTGGAGTTCGATCAAGACCAAGTGCTTACGTGCCATGGGTTAGTCTTCTGAGCAAACTACACCAAATTAAATCTCGTGCAGCTCAATAGAGATTCATTTCTACCAAATGAAGCTTCATCAATCATTAGAACCGTCGGTCACAAGCTCAGTTGAGGCATGCCATTAAAATCGATCATTAGTTAAAAATAGGTTGGTCCTTTATGAAAGAAATGTGCATCTCATGCGATTTCCACTATTAGATATTCTTGTTATGCTTCCCCGAAGGTGTGGGAAAAATTTAATCTCCATCCGAGCTCGGGTAAGCTTGGATCGAGCGATAATCGATGGACGGTATCCTTCGCTCACCGCTCGGGAGGAGACAGATCACAGACTATCCATTCCACATGATCAAAATAGATGGTCATGATCTGATCATGTGTAGAACTCCTCTTTTCTCCTTCAGAATCACACGTTTAATCATGGTCGTCCGATCTTAAATCGGACGGCCCACATAGAAATCTCGTTCCACTACAGTCCGCGACAGCTTTCAATGTGACAACTTAAAAAACTAATCCTGTCATGCCACATGGAAAGCACATCGTGTCATCCGCCACGTGGCACAAAAGGATTAGGGAGGTTAATTAGGTTAATTAATTTATTTTTAAATGTTGAAACTTCTTAAAATCATAACTAATCCTAGTAAAATCCAAAAAATACAAACTTTGACTCATTTTAAAGATACTTCAGAGTAGAATCTAGGAAAATTATTATTAATTAATTTTGAATAGTGGTTTTAGATTAATTAATATTTAATTATAAATTTAATTAGCTTAATTACTCCTTATTTAATCACCCAATAAATCTCAAATTTTTTGTGAATATTTAGGGGGATGATCTCTACCTCCCCTATTTTTTTGGGATTTTATTGATTGCTTAATTAAGAAAATTAATTAATTAAGTTTTAATCATTCTCTTAATTTAATTAGTGATAATTAGTGAATGAATAGTGACTAAATTAATTATTTAAGCCTAATTACCCCTGTTGAATAGTAAGGAAGCTTGGGGAATATGATTGGGATATTTTTTCCTAATTTATTTCCTAAGTTTTCTTTACTTTTTAGAATCAAATTAATTAATGATTAATGAAGTAATTAATTATTTGATTAATTCATTATTCTTCAAGATAAAATCAGAGCTTAAGTAATCAAATATGGGGCTTAGGGATTGAGATTAAGACCTCTTTCTTGTTCCTTAAGTTAATTTCATTTCATTAATTGAACATGCTTAATGCTTAACCAAAATGGATTAATGATCTTAATTAATTCAATCTAAAATCCACTTCACATCTAATCACCTTTAATCAATCTTGGGTAGCTCTTTGGGTGTTCAATAACCTTAAGAGAGAGCTAATAAAATTATGATTTGCTCATATGTGTAAGAAAATCATAAAAGTAGTTAAGTGAGCTCCTTAAGCCTAATTAACTATTAATCATGAGCCAATTACATTAGGCCCCCTTCATTTCTTAGGAACATTGCTAATTTACTTTTCATGTGGTTGCTCATCATATTGGCTCATTATTAATTAGTTAATTAACTTAAGGCGATGTAGGTAAGGGTTAATTAATTGACTTAATTTATAACCTAACCTAATTAAGACATAAAAAAATCAACCTAAATATTCTTCATTAAACTAAATTAACTCACACATGGGGGATGGGATTAGGAGCAAACCTTTCTCACATTTCTTAAATCAAATCAAATATGAAAATGAAATAACATTAAAGAACTTTAATTTGTTTTAAATAATCTTATTTTATTTTATTGTCCTAAGGGCTTAGTTGATTTGAATGAAATCACCTGCTTATGTTGTTTTATTTTCTTCTGATCATGCTAAATTTTGTATGTCATATGATTCAAGCATCCATCTCTTTTAAAATTAATTAAATAAAAATGATTTCTTTTATGTCAAATTGCATGTGTTGATTTAAATTAAAAATATGTGTGGCTAGTATCATTATCAAATCTCAAATATATTTTCAAAAGTTTATTAATGAATGAACATACATATGTATTATAAATTCAGATATATATATATATATATATATATATATATATATATATATATATATATATATATATATATACATAAAAAATAAGTGAATATAAATTTAGTGTATGAAATAAAGTCTCTTTCTTACATTCGTGTGTTGATTTGTATAAGTAAGAATGTTAGGGGTATATTAGTTTGGACATCCCTGGGACGCACGGCTTTAAGTATCCCCAAGAGGTTCCTACCTCATTCCTTTGGTGTAGAACAATGGCGGCGTACCTGCTTGATTTCATTCTTATGCATTTGGATATTAGAATTTAGATAGAGCTTTAATTCATTTATACAAAATATATCAATCAAATCAAAAATACAATTTTTTGCATGGCTTTTTATTCTTGTAGTCATTTATACATCCACATGTATCTAAAGATAGTGGTATATTAGTCTAGACATTCTAGAGACACACGGCTTTAAGTAACCCCAAGAAGGTTCCTACTTCATTCCCTTAGTGCAAAATAATGGCGACGTACTTGCTTAAAACTTTTATACATGTGGATGTATACTTAGCTAATGAATGAAAATCCCTTTTTTTTATTAAAAAGGCATGCATTCGTATCTTGTTTAATTGGTTGAGTTGATTAGTCATGTGATTTAAGGCTCTTTACTTATGCTTTTACATAAGAATTTAGATAGAGCTTTAAATTAATATGACAAAATCATTCAACCAAATGGGATATTAATTCTAAATACACTTACTCACATTCATCATTTAAGTGTGCTAAGATATAAATTATATGTATAGCAATGCTTAGGATTTAATCATATGTATGATATACATGATGGAGGGAAATGAATAAACATGTGTCAAGTGATACTAATTCATTCCAACCAATCTTAAGATGTCCTTCTTATTAAATTAGTTTATTTAAAGCGAACATAAACTTAGGATTAATTAAAACATGTAATAAGCCATTCACTAAAAGGAATTGGTTAATTAATTTGCTTTAGGTGTGACTTAAGGTAGGGATAAACGAGAGTGATCCTCTCTTTCTTTCTCTTCATAGCACTTAGTTATTAAGTGTAGGTCAAATGAAATAAAAGAAAATATTAAGTAAAATTTGTAAATTGATTAAACCATTTAATGTGAAACCACTCTTTTATAATTAAATGTCCTTCATATTTAGAGAATAATAACTATAAATCCTAGCTAGCACATATCACACAAGCCTTAACACATACACATTAAACTAAGTCACCACTTCTAGCTTTAGGTTAGGGTGGTGGATGGTTTGAATGTATGCTTATTTTGTAATGTACTGTTGTTGACTGGATGTTAGGGTGTATGCCTCATAGACTAGATGTTAGACCGTGATTAGTCTAATCATATTTTATGTAGGAGATTATGCTTAGGGGTGCTTCAAATAAATATAAATGCTTTATTTTGTAAGTTACTTAACCCTTAATCATAATCTACATTAGGATAGGTAGACTGATTATCCATGTGCAGGGTGCTAAGTCTGAATTATTCATATAACTACTTGGGTTGTATAGTATATTTAACTAACATTTATTTTGTAGGTGTAGTTAGATTTGCTTTTTCCTCTTTTTTGAATGTAATTTCACATTAGGATTTAGGATTAGTGTTATGGGGGCTTAGGATAAACGTCAGTTATAAGACCAAGTCTTATGTACCATGTGATCTTATAGAACTTGCCCAACCAAATGAAAGAAGGAAATGAAGGAAAGAACGAGCTTTGAAGATTTGAAGACCCCCCATAACTCTCATTCATTTGTTGTAATTAGATTGTAATTATTCTTTTATTGCACTGAGATATATAAGGGTAGAGCTCGGCTACCCATTTCTTTTTTGTTATGCGGCATGCACCTACTATTATTTTTTCACGTTGAAGCTATAAATTGTTTAATGATTTGTTTACATTGTGCAATAGAAATGGCATATATTTTCATAGTTTATTTATGACTGATGATTGTTGTGTGGCCTGGATCCGTTTAAGCTCATAGGATAAAATTTATTTTTTTCTATCCCATTACAACTCCTAATTAAATTTTCTAAAATAACTCATAACCTCACATAAAACCTAGGCATTAAATTAAGATAATAAAATATTTAGCAACCCCTTAGCTAGATATCATATGCTTAATTTCATGCATGTCATTTTGTTTAACTCTTGCTAAGAGAGGGTTCCCATCTTTGCTAGATAGAAAAAGGCTTAACCTTTAAGAGCCTATGATGGAAAACACTTCTTTCTCTTTTGATTTTGCCCATAACCAACTTCATCATACATTTAGGCATATAAAATCCTACAGCTTGTATCAAAAATAAAGTGTCAAAAATCAAATAAAATTTGTATTAGACTTAATCATTATTCATACCACTCATGCTCTAGTCTCTTAGGGAGTGGGTTTAAGTACTTAGTTTCTTTTCTAAATAATAACAACCTAGCCATATTGCAAAATCATAAGACTTGATCACATGATTTTAAAACTGAGGAGGAGTTAGCTGGCTGTCACTTCAGGTGGTTATAAGTCCAGCATTCAAGTGGTTTATTTTATCTTATGGAGGTAAACAATATACCCACTTTCGCATTAGATTTAGGTCATACTTTGGCCCTCGCTGAAGCTCTCAAGATTTAGGATTTGAGTTTGTTATTTCCCTTTGGAACTACAAGCATAAATCTTCACCTCTTAGGCATTTTGACAATCTTGTATTATGGAATTATAAGTCCTAGATTTATAATAAAATTTTAACTCAAATATATATAATTCTCCTCAATTTCAAATATATAAAGTCTAATCATAGGATAGTTTGGGATGCACACTAGGCTTCCTAGTATCATGAGCATCCCCTACTCATTTCCTTTTGGCTTCGATAATAAGTATTTCCTTTTGATTCATCCCATTTGATCTTCCAAATGTAGCCAATTTATTGATAGTCATATCTGTGAATTCTTTGAAGACAATAATTATCAACTTTAATCGAGAGTATTCCTAAGGAATTCACCTTCCTTAGGATGTAATTAACTATGGGGGCTTGCCCCCATAAGAAACTTTAGAACCTGATTTAAATAAACCCTACTTTATTCATCCATGTAAAGTAGGAAAAAAATCTCTAGTATATTCGAAGTCCCATCATGCCTTAGGAGTTCTTATTAAGTGATTAGGTCCATTGTAGGATAGTGATTCCTATCTTTCGAGATAGCACACTATTCCTTGATGTCATACCCGATCACCTCAATAAGCTTAATAAGTACATCCTCGGATCTACGTGGTGTCTCCCCATATACACATGAACCAAAATAAACACCACAAGTGGTCACCAGCTAACTCCTCCTAAGCTATTAATCCATGTGGTATGGTCATATAAAATTTTAATATAGTTGAATTATTATTAATTTAGAAAGAGACTGAAGTCCTTAAACCCACTCTCTAATAGATTAGAGCATGAGTGGTATGAATAATGACTTAATCTATAAATGCAAATCTTTTCAAATTTTTATTTTATTTTTTACACTTTATTTTGACATAGGCTTTGGGATTTTTATATGCCTAAATGCATGATGAAGTAGAGTTGTTGGCCAAATCAAGAGAGAAAGAAGGTGAAGCTCCGTTAGTAAGGGTTGCTCTCACATGTCAAGCGGTCCCTATGTGTGTAAAGATGGAGGCCCTCATTTTGCAAGAGTGATTCAAGATGCTTGTATGATGTGAAATATACAACATTCAATTAAGGGGTTGCTAAATCTTTTAATTATCTTATTTATAGCCTATGCTTTATGGTGAGGTTATGAGTTACAAAAAATTTTAATTACGAGTGATTAATTAGGTAGAAAATTTATTTTACTCTCAGAGCCTAATCGCATCAAGGCCACACATTCAACCATCAAACATAAAGAAACTAGAAATAATATGTTCTTTTTATTGCGCAAGCTAAACAAAACATCAAATAATTTTATAACTAATATAAAAGAATAAGAAGTCGATGTGGTCGAGTATCACCGTACGACCCGAAAATAAAAAATGGGTAGCCGAGCTATACCCTTATACAACTCAGAATTACAAAATAATAATTATAATTTATAATAAATGAATGTTATGGAGGGTCTTCATTCTTCATTCTTCATTCTTCATATCTTCATTTATTTTTTCCTTGCTTCTTTGATTTGATAGGTTTCAAGGACAAAACCTTCTAGCCAATGCTCATCTTAAACCCTCATAGTACTAATCCTAATTTTTAATGCAAGATTATATTAAAAATAGAAAAAAGTAAATCTAATTACACCTATAAAATAGATGTTAGCTAAACATACATACAACTCAAGTAGTTATATTTATAATTTGGACTTAGCACCCTGCACATGGGTAACTAAGCTCGCATATCCTAAATTAAATTATGTTTATGGGCTTAAGCAAACTGCAATATGAGAATTTACATTTATTTTTAAGCAGGCCCTTAAGCATAATCCCCTATAAAAAATATGATTAGGCTAATCACGACCTACCATCCAGTCTACGGGGCATACACCCTAACATACAATCTACAATAATATATCATAAAACAAAACATACATCATACCAAGCATCGCCCTAACATAAAGCTAGAAGTAGTGACTTAATTCTAATGTGTGCATTAAGGCTTATGTGGTATGTCTTGTTAGGCTTTAGAGTTATAGTTCTCTAAGTATAGAAAGATTTAATTTAACATGAAGGGTTGGTTTCATTTGAAGTTATTTAATTGATTTGAGAATTTTAATTTGTGTTTTCTTTTATTTCATTTGATTATACTTAGCAACTAAGTGTTATAAAGAGAAGAAAAGGTGATTGTCCTTTTTCATTCCTACCTTAAGCCGCTTTCTAAAGCATGTTAATTTGATTTAGTTCTCTTTAGTGAATGGCTTATTACACATTTTAAATTAATCCTAAGTTTAGGTTCACTTTAAGTAATCCCATTCAATATAAAAGGCATTTTAAAATTAATTTGATTGAATTACTATCACATGGCATATGTTAAATCATTCCTTTCCATCACATGTAATATGCATATGATTAATCCTAAATGTATCTATACATGCAACATGTTTTTTTAGTACACTTAAATGATGAATGTATGTGTATGTGAAGTTTATATCATTTTGTGTGATTGAATTATTTAATCATATTAGTTTACAGCTCTATCTAAATTCTTATTCAAAAATACATATAGATGAAATTACATAGGTACGTATCATTATTAACCAGGAAACTGAGGTAATCAAATGACCTCCTTTGAGCTAACTAAATCCTCATATTCCCGGGATGTCCAAACTTTATACCCATTTATATTCAAACATATGTAAATTTGTATGTATGAAAGAGAGCTCCAAATCTCATGACCAACTAATTCAATCACTTAGCCAATTATGGATGCATGTATCTTTGATAAAAGAAAATGGGTTCTAATTCCATAATTAAATACATACACACATGTACAAGAAGCATAAGAAAGTACGTGTCATTATTAACCAGGGAAGTGAGGTAATCAAATGACCTCCTTGGGGCTACTTAAAGCCTCATATTCCTATGATGTCCAAACTAAACACTTGATTTTCTCTAATATATACGGATGTATACATAAATAAATGAAGGAAAATCATGCAAAAATTGTATTTTGTTTGATTAAAACATTTATGCATATGAAGTGAAGTCTTATCTAAATTCTAATGTAAGAACACATGTGAATGAAATCAAATAAGTATGTGCCACTGTTAACCAGGGAACGGAGGCAATCAGATGACCTCCTTAGGGATAACTAAAGCCTCGTGTTCTCGGGATGTTCGGACTATATACTTATTAACATTCAAATGCATGTAAACCTACATATGAATTAAGGAAAAGAAAGCTTTAATCTCACATGTCTAAGCTATAAGCACATGCATTTAGCATCATAACACTCATTACTATTCATTTGTGAACTTTTGGAAAATACATTTTGATTTAGTAGTGATAATAGCCACATATATATTAAATTAAATCAACACATGCAAGCTTTATATAAAGGAAAATCATTTGATTTAATTTAATTTTGAAAAGAGGAATGCATGATTTCAAATGACATATAATATTTAATATGATTGAAAAGGAATAAATAAACATAAACATATGATTTCATTCAATTAAATTAATTCCTAAGGATAATTATATCAAATAAAGTCATTTAAGATAAACCAAAGCTTCTTTAATGTTATTTTTAATCACATGTTTTGATTTGATTTAAGGATGTGAGAAGAGATTCGATGATCCTAACCCATTCCCATATTTGTTAATTAAATTAATTTAATGAAATATGATTAAGTTAATTTTATGAATTAATTAGGTTGTAATATGTATTAAATTCATTAATTAACCCTTACATATATTACTTTAATCTAATTAACCAAATAATTATGAGCCAACATGATATGCACATGAATGAAAAATAAATTTGCAATGATCCTAAGAAATAAAAGAGGCCTAATGCAATTGACTCATGATTAATAGTTAATTAAGTTAAGAAACTTAATTAAATACTCTTACAATTCCCCCACGCATATGGGTTAACTATAATTTCTTTAGGATTTCTTTGGGTTGTTGAACACTTAAGAGCCTATCCAAGACTTCATTAACTGAGATTTCATGTGATTATAATTTCAATTTAATTAATTAAGTAGTTTAATTAATTAATTAAGCCTTGATTAGTTTAATTAATGAAATAAACTTAGGGATATAGATTTAGAATGAGGCCCTAATCTTATCCCATGGGTTCATTCACTACTAAGCAACAATTAACCACTTAATTAATTAAATGTATTACTATTCATGGAATTAATTAATTATTAACTAATTTAAAAGAGTAATTAGACCTCAATTAATTAATTTTCCTAATTAATTAACCAATAAATCCTAATAAAATTATGGGAGGCAAAGGTCATACCATTGAATTAACACACAAAATTTAGGGTTAATTACTTAAATAATTAAAGAGTAATTAAGTTAATTAATCTTGTAATTAAACTTAAATTACTATTCAAAATTAATTAAGAATATTTTTAATGGATTCTCCTCTGAAATACCTTTAAAATGAATATCTATTTGTATTTTTATGATTTTTCTATGATTTGCTATAATTTTTTGAAGTTTCAGCCTATTTAAATAATTTTTCATAATTATTATAAACAATAAATTTATTCTACTAAAATAGACTAATTGAGCTTCAAAATTCAATATCTCCTAATTCAAAAATTCTTTTGACTTGAAATTTTTATAGTTGGTGTATTTTAACTTCAATTTTAATCCCTAAAAATTTCATATCAATCTGATGTATTTTTTTGTTCTATTAGTAAAATTTAATTTTTACTAAAATCTCAATTAAGCTCAGAATACTCAGTAAAAATTATGGATTTTGAGTTTGTTAGATTCCTCTCGAAAAGATGAATCCAATGAGCCCTTATTTATAGTTTTTATTAAGTATTTTATTTTCTATGAATTTTTGACATTCCAGGTGATTTTAATAATTTTTTAAAATAAACAAAATCTTAATTTCCTACTTAACCCAGTCAGTGTTGCATGGTGCTGACTAGACCACACATCACCGCATGATTAGGTCATGCAGTTTCGCATGGCAGGGCCCGATTGGGCACGCGATGAATAAGCGAGAAAATGTGTGTTTCACTCGGATGGTCCAGATCAAATCACGCGATCCATAGGGCCAAAATCAATGGGAATTCTTCTAATCGCAGCCACCCATCTCTATTAAAGGGGTGATCAGAAGGCTGCTACTTTTCTTCCCTGAAAATAGACGAACTGAATGAATTAACAGACGAATCCGACGATGAGGGCCTTCTAGGGCTCAATTTTCTAGCAATTCTCATCGGAAAACTCTATTTTTGCATCAGGACAATGTAAAATGAACGATGCAAGGGTTTTCTAATGGAGATTCCTAAAATCAAGCAAACATCATGACAAATAGGAGATCCTATGGTCGGTTAAAGGATTCAAAAATTACCTCGCCGAGGATGGTTTTCGATGACTGTGTTGATCTAAGCACAATCTTGGATTCAAGATGAAACCATGGGATAAATCTAGACCTTTGTCTCCCCTTGGAATGTTTTATCCATTAATGACCTCCGCTTTCTTGCTAGAATCTGCTCAATTTTAGTATTTTTTTCTATCCCAAAGGAAGTGGGGAATGGGTTTCTCTCCCTCACTGGAGTTTCTAGAGCTTCTCTAATGTAGAAAATGAATGTCTATAGCGCCTCTTTTCCTTTGTGCTTAATGGTGGCCAAAAATCATCACTCATGGTGATTTTTTGTTGGTGGTGGTTGGGAATGGCGGAAATCATCCTCTTGATTTGGTTGGACTTGGGAAGTGGGCAAGAGGGATTAGTGGTTGTCCATGTGTTTCAAATGCTCCAATAGGGAGGTGAGGTGAATTTCACCCCCATGAGTCATATCCAACCATCACTTGGGTGGGTTGGGCAATGCTAGGTGGACCATTGACCATTGAGAGGGTGTCAACTGGTTAAGGAATGAAAATGACCACTTACATAAGTGATTTATCTCATGTGATACCCTTGAATCAAGGGTGGAATGGTCTTTGGGCATTGGATTTTATTTAAAATGAGTCAAAAATGAGTTGGGCCAAATTTCATGTCATTTGGAGTTCATTAGATTAGGTTTGGCTCAATTTGACTCACTTTGATCAAATTAGGTCAAAATGGGTTAGGTTGACCAATTGGTCAAATTGGGTCAAATCAAGGATTTGGTCAAGTTCATATGACCATTTGGAGTGTGCTGGTGTCATTGGTTTGGTTCAATTTAATTTAGGTTTGGTTTTTGTTCATTTGAGTTCAATTGGGTCAAATGAGTCAAGTTGACCAAATTGGCTTGGGTCATGACTTGGCTTGGGTTTGCTTGATCATTTGAAATGTGTTGTGAGCTTTTATTGAGTTCAATTTGGATTTGATTGTGTTTTAAGTTGGCTTGACCCTTTAGGTCAAGTTAGGTTCAATATGTCATTTGGGTCTAGTAAGTCAATTGGGCTTTGTTGGCTTAATTTTGGGTTGCGTTTGATTCAGTTGAGTTTATATATGGATTTTGGAATGATATATAAATCCAATTATAATTGGTTTGGATTCAAATGAGTTTTGGTTCATTTGAAAATTTCAAGTCAAATGAGCTAGGTTGGGTTTGACTTGAGTTGATTTTGACTTGGCTTGATGTTTGTAGATTTCATTTATATTTGGAATGGTGATTGATGGAATGATTGATTAGTGAGAAAATCAATTGAACTTGGTTTGATTTAGATGGGATTTTGACTAAGTTCATGAAATTGATTTAAAGGACTTAAGAAGGGTTTTGACTTAATTTGATTTAGTTTTGATCATTTGAATGTAGATTTGATTTATATTCAAAAAGATAATTGAAGATATAAAATTATTATGAGAAAATCAATTGATTTTGGATTGATTTAGATGGAGTTTTAGCTAAGTTCATGAAATTGATTCAAAGGACTTAGGAAAAATTTCAAGTTTGGATTTGATCATGGGCTTCAATCATTTGGCTTATGATTTGAATTTGGATTTGGATTTAAAATTGAGTTTGATGTAAGTTTGATAGGGTGAATCTGGATTGGATCTGGGTTATGGGGTAGGAGGGTTATCCTAATATCTAAGGCATAACCTAATCCTATGATTAACCCTCTAAGTCTCTAGGTTTAGGTTAAGTGTTCACATAATTATTAGAAATGTCTTATGACTAGGGAAGTCTTAGTGTCTAAAAGGCTCCTAAGTCTAAGATAAGGAGATTGAGAACTCACTCCAAAAATGAGGTCAACAGCCAAACCATCACCCAATTGTTATCATCATGCAGCCATCCGATTGCTATCATTAAGCTGTTGCTCGTCCACAATCACCAGCCCATTATTTTACTACCATACTAGACCACCATTATCAACACTAGGTTAAATAGTAGTCGCCATCTTACCACCACAGTCATCATCCAACCAATGTCTTTAGTCTGCCACCACTATTAAAATCATTAAACACATATAACCACTATAGTGAGTTAGCCACTAACATCTAACCTCCATTTCTCAAATAAAGTGGCTTAACTATTATGGCCCGATAATGATTTCATAATCATCATTGCCCAATTACAATTGCTAGACTTCTAACACCTTACTGTTCTCCTAAAAATATATAAAATTTTGTTTTTCTGATCATAGCACCGCAACGCTGTGTTCATGATGTTGCAACATTGCCCTAGTCTTCTAAAAGGATAACTGCTTAGAGCCAGTTGTCAAAATTACAGTGCAACACCATGACACTGTGATATTGGAGCTGAGATGTTGCACCGACTAGTGAGAGAGAATGGTTAAAGGAAACACTGTTATAAATAGAAGTGTCCAATCCACTGCTTCTCCTTCCTTTTCTCTCTCCAACCACTCCTGCTCTCACTGCACTTGCACTCTCAATGATCTTCTTTTCTTCTAAGATCTTTTGTTCACCTCAAGTAAAAGATTTATGTTGTTTTATCTTTTAAAAAGAAGTGTTTAAATTATAATCACATCATTGATCGTGGATCCGAAGAGAAAAAGAAGATTGGAAATTTAAAGATCTCTGCTATTGAACTGCATTCCAACATGAGATGAAAACCTCTCCTTTCCGTCGATCTTAGATCCAGAACAAAGGAGAAGAGTGTTTCGCACTATGATTTTGAAATCTAGCACTGCTAAGGTGAAATGAAGCTGAAAGTTTTAAAAAAATTTCTAGAATTTTACACGAAACTCAATTTCTAACTCACAGTGCCTCGGCACTAAGTATCAGCATCGCAGTGCTACACTCTCAGGAATTTTTATTATAAAGGGCAGCACCACGGGACCCAAGAACCATCACTCTATCGAAGTCACCTCAGCTCCGCTATGCTATGCTTACTTGGCGCTAGAAATATGACTTAGAATATTTTCTAATAAAAAATGCATAATGTCCCTCAGTGCTGCTATATTGTAGGACCAGTGCCTCGGCACTATATCTTCCTAACATAAGTAAAAATGTCTTAGAAAAATTTTCTGCTAAAGGGCATAATATCACCCCAGTGCTGCAGCGCTAAGTTCTCAAGTTTTTCATTCTGTTCACATCACCAAAGTGCTGCAACTCAGATTTTATTTTTTAAATGTGCTCAAATATTATTTGTTTAAATCTTGGAGCGATAAATCAATAAAAATAATCACATACAAGCATATAACACAAATTAATAAAAAGAGAAATTTTATTTATAAAATAAAAAGAAAATTATAAATTTAAAGAAGGGGAAAAGTGTAAACATGGGGGAAACTAATAATCATACTCATTACCCTCTTCTTCCTCCTCTTTTTCTTTCTCTGCACCTAATAATGGTGAGATAATTACACAAGGCTAATATTGAGGCACCGTAAGAAAGGAGGTCTGATTCAGATCTACAAGATTATGACTCTGGAACATATTGACCAGATAGTGTTGAATTAGGTCATGTGAGAGAATTGCATCTGCTGTTGATCTATATAATGATCAAACTTACACACTATAATCTCGTGCCTGCTACTACTCTTGTCCCCCTTTTTTTGAAGTCAGTGACCTAATTGTCAATTTATTAGACTTGCTTAGCTATGGACTTGGAAGATTGTGGTCGAGGCCGTGGGGGACACGAACTCTCCCCTACTTCGAACCTAGACCCCAATCCCCCAATTATCCTCTTTGTTAGAGGAACCTTCTGAATAAATATTTCTTCATCAGGCCCTCCTACCACTCCCGCTGTGGCATATAAACCATAAATCAAAAAAGGGTGATTGATAATAGTACTCTCCTTCAGTATATTACAAATGGAATTATAATTAACCTTCCTAATATTGATCGTAAATCCCCTCTGTATAGCAAAATTTAAAACATTCCTATCTTTGGTACCTCGCTAATGTTATCGGTGAGCATAAGCTTGGCGAAAATAAAATAGTGCCAAACCTTAGATTCAATAGTAAGACTGGTGGTACGAAAGTTGATAATTCTTTTCTCACATCATTTCCATTACACATTTGCATTTCCGCCATAAAGAAAATGGAGGATCTTATCAAAATTGGTATGATCATTAAAATAAGCAAGATATTGATCGTAATCAATATCTTATAGATTATAATATGTGTTTATAACACTACTATTGAAATATACTAGTTTCCCTTAAATGTATGATTTATTGTTCTAGCTCTCTCATGCACTCCCAAAGAACTCGCGCACCACTGAGATGACATACGAGCTGTTATCATAGGCCAACTTGGTCCAACCTTGTCTCACGATCACCCCTTTAACAATGCCAGCGGGATCCTGGAAGCTCATCTCTAGGATCAAGTGTTTGTGAACGAGAGCATGTTGATACCACTCATCGGCATTAGCGCTAATAAATCTCTTGGCATTGCTAGATGCCCTCTTCCTGCTCACTACCCTTATGAAAGGTATGAAGAAAGTGTTAACTCGAGAGAAGAATAAAGCTAAGAGAAATAAAAGAAATCTTTAAGGAGAGAGACCACTGAAAGAAAATCCTTAAATAATGGGTCATATTTATAAATCATACCTAGCACCGCGACGCCCAAACATGGCACTAAAGCCCTGTCACGGTTGCCGCAACACAACACCAGATTATGTAGCAGGCACTAGTCAACCATCCCATCGATTACTATATGGTCAAAAAAATAAATTTCATTATAATAAATCTCGTAACTGATGCATACAAAAAGCTTTGCAGTGCTGTGGTGCCACTTAAAATGAGATTGTCGTTTCCTTTTTAATTGTCGCACAACCTATCAAAAATCTTGACTGGCATTGTGGTGCATCTACAATGCACCGTTGTGGCACTATTCATACAGTCAAAAAGACCAATAATGCTAGTGCATTGGTGCTACCCATACAATGTCGAGGCACTGGGCCTCACAGCTCTCATGTACATCTGTCATATAGACTGCCACCTAAGCAGTGACACCTATGAGTCGTATTACAGTGCCGAGGCATTGCACCCTTAAATAAAATATAATAAAAATAACTTCAACCCTAATTTTGGCATTCCAAAGAAATTTAAGCCCAGTCTTCTATTCGTTCACCATGTGAGTATCTACCAGTTTGTCCAGCGAACACACCATAATTCATTCGCTAAGCTAACATATTTATATCTGTCCACCATCCGGACAAACCTAATTTTAGCACTCCAAAAGGATGTAAGTCCAATCTTCTATTCGTTCATCATATGAACATTTGCTCATCTGCCATAGGGATACACCATAATTCATTCGCCATGCGAACAAATTTATGTCCATCCATCATGTGAAAAACTCTAATTTTGGCATTCTAAAGGGATGTAAGCCCTGCTTCCTATTCGTTCACTAGGTGAACATCCGCCTGTTCTCCATGTGAATACCTTACAATCTACTCATCACATGAACACTCTTACATCACTTATACTAAAATTCTAGGTCTACTCATGATGCCTAAAATGAGGCAACCCATAGATGTTAATTAAATTCTCTAGACATTACAGTCGTGTCTCTCTATTGTTGGTAGGATAAAATAATATAATCTTAGGATGATGAAACCATGGGATCATGATCGGGATTACACTATACGATCATTTGAACTACCCTATACCTCTAAGACACCAAAAGCATATCAGATAAATATACTTATTTTCAGCCTTAATCGAGAGTGCTCTCTTGCTGCAGTAAGAGGGGTAATTAAATATGGATGCTTGCATCCATATAAAGTAAAACTTAGATCTAATAAACCCCCATGTGATGTTAGAAAAAATCTAGTTGAATATATGTCAATCTGCCTCATAAAAAAATATACTCCTACCCATCTCATCCAAAGATGACGGAGCGCATTCTCGAAGGTGTTATTTTCTTGAGCGATCACTTACTACAGTAACCCATCCTTTGTCACCTAGCTATAGTTGTTCGACCTTTGATACTTTACAATAGTCACCCATCATTCATTGTCCGACTATCAATGATTGGCAATAATCACCTGGCCTTTGATGATTGACTTTAGTTCCTCGACCATCATCGCCCAATCATAAATGATTGATTGGCTATGACCACTTGACTATAGATGCCATCCATAGTCCCTCCACCTTAACCATCAAACTATGGCCACCTGACCTTAGTTTTTTGACTACGATCGCTTGACCACCATTGCTTGACTATAGTTGGTCGACCTCTATCTCTCGACTGTAGCCTCCAATCTTATAACAATCGATTGTAGTCATCTATTCTCTAATGCTTGGTTACAATCTGTTGTCCTTTGTCGCTTGACTACCGTTGCTTAACCTCCATCACTTGACTATGATCTCCCACCCTCCAACAACCACCTACGATTGGCCAACCTCAGATGACTAACCACAAGCACCTAATCACTAATGCTCAATTACAATCGCCTAACCTTAATTGCTTGAATACGATCACGTGACCACCACCAACTACAGTCATTCGACCTCCACCACCAGATTATGATCTCTTGTCCTTTGACAGCTAACTATGGTCAGCCTGTCTCCGAAGCCCAATTATGATCATATGCCCTTTATCGCCTGACTATAGTACCTAACCTTCATCTCCGTCATGCAACCTCACATCTTTTAATGATCGAATATGATTGTCCATTCTCTAATGCATGGTTATAATTTCCTGGCCTACAACAACTACTACAACATAATAACTTCTAACGATCGATTATAATTCCTCAACATTCATCTCCTAACTATATTACTAGACTACAATTGCTCATCTTCTGGCACCTTATTATAGTCATTTGACCATAATTCCCAACTGCTTATCCTTACCATTGTCATCTAACTACACCAACACGCCAACAACATTAATGTATATCATTACTTATATGATTAATGCAGTCAAAGACACATATCATCACTTATAAAATTGATGCATATCATTAACACCAACAATGACATACTAGTTTTATCACTTGCCTTCACTTTTAATGTTAACACATGCAATTGCTAATGAAATCATGCATACTATCAACGTTAACTCTAATTCTTGATAGCATTGTTAAGATTACACTAAACTTGTTATTCTATAGTGATTTTTTCTCAAAGGAATCAAATGGATCGTAACACATTCTATTGAAGACAATAATATCTTGGAAAGCCTATAACTTCTATACTAGAGTCCATTCGCAATAATTTATATTTATTGTATTAGTATCTTCCCTAGTTATCAAGAAAGATATCATTTGAACTATCGATACATACTACTAAAATTATTTGAACTGAGCTATGCCCTGTAATTTTCTATTTTTTAGGAATTTTTAGTGTAAAAATTCTTAAATCTTTTATAACACTTCTCTTATTTTTGCATGTACTCAATATTCTTAGAAAACTAAAATGTTAAATATATTTTTCTATCATCATGAATATATCAAGACAAAACACTATATATATATATAAAGAAAGAGAGAGAGAGAGAGAGAGAGAGAACATTATATTCTTTAATGTGATTAATAATAAAAAGTTTCTTTTATAAAATTTCAAAAAATAAAGGGGGATTTAGAGAGAGAGAACATTATATTCTTTAATGTGATTAATAATAAAAAGGTTTTTTTATAAAATTTTTAAAAATAAAGGGGATTTACATATATACTACGTCAAACTTTCATATTTATATATTTAACATCTAAATTTTATTTTTTTTATATATAACACTCTAATCTTTAATATCATATCAAAAATATCACTTTATTTATTTTTTAAAAATGAAATATATCTTTTTTAGTATAAAAAAATATTAAATAAGTAAATATCTAATTTTAAAGTTTAGATATATAAATATGAAAATTTGATTATATATGTAAATTCCGCAAAAATAAAATAACGAGAAACCCCCCTAAACCCTACTGCAATTCTGCGAACTACAAACCTCCCTTAAATCGCGAATCTCCCTTCTCTCGTCTTTCTTCGCTGCTTTTCTAATCTAGAAAAGTTTTCTTTGTCAGTATTGAAGGATTAACAAGCACGATGCTTCCCTTCCTTCCTCCTTTTCCGAACCAAAATCAAGTGCAACGAGGAAACGATCCTTCTCCCAATCAGGTTACTCCTATCTATCTTTTTGTTTTTGTTCTCCAACATTTGAGTTTTACTTCAATAATCTCTTTTGAATCGTTCACAGTTTCCGAGTTCATCAAGCGTCCTACCCAATCAATTCGGCTTCAATAATCCTCAGATATTGACACCACCGATGGGAGGCTTTAACAACCAGAACGCGCTTTTGAACACTTTGCTTACTCAGCAGCAGCTGATGCAGGGGTTGCAAAATAATTTTATGGGCGCGCTTTTACAGCAGGGGATTATGCCGCAATTGCATGGGCAGCAGCTTAATTTGCTTGGTGCTCTCCAAAGCCCAAACTTTATGTCTTTACAACAGAGTGGACTTCTAGGCAGGCCGCCTATGGGTCAGAATCCGAACCAGATGATGGGATTTTCACCAAATGGATTGTCATGCTCACCAAACCCTATCTTTCCTCCTAATTCTCAGTTGCCAGTTATAGGTTCTGCAAATTCCAATCCAGGCTTTTTGGGAAATGGCAGCACACAGGTTGGGCAAAGCTTAAGTAGTTCAACAGGTCTTGAAACTCAGACACCCAACCAAAAATTGCAAGAACCAATCTTACCAGGTCCAGTGCAGAATAATAAGTCCAATGGAAGGCAGTGGTCTCAGGTTGCCATCATCTATATCATTTTACTCCCTTTGAGGGTACTCATTTAGTTGTAGTAATAATTGTAAATGCATTTTTTAGTTTGTAGCATCTTCTCTGTTATCTAGTAATCCCCCCAAAATGATACTTTTTATGGCTTTTTTAAATTCATATGTGCAAATTTTTTGTAATCCTTGTTATTTTCTGTGAGTGACAAGTGATACTTGACCATTGGTGTAGGGAAGCGGAAAGGGTGGGGAGTTGGAATCGGGGATTAAGGTCTACCCACCCTTTTCTTAAATCCTTACTGAAGTGATTCTTTTTGTCATGCTTTATCATTAGACTGATGTAATCTTCTTTCAGTATTCAAACTGAAAGTGAAGTATTTTAAATGGCGAAGTTCACCCTAGATCCAATCTTACAAACCCCACAGAAGTATGCATTTTATTTGTATTGATTATTGTTGTGTGAATTCTGTTTCGTTTGACACCACCTTGTCCCTAATCATTTCCATGCTCCGCAAAATTGAGGACATCTGTTGATTCAATTGCATAACAATTATATATTATTACTTATTATTAATGGAGCAGTCTTGCTTGTAACTGAGGACTTGTTTGGGAAGAACCTGCTTGCTCCCATTTTCTGTGATGGACATTTTTCTTTTGTGTTTAACTATAAAAGTAGGAAGAAAATATGAGTTGTTATATTTGGACTGTCGTTTCTTACCAAAATGAGGTTGTGTTGGTTGGCTAGCAACATAATATTGATGACATCAGTATAAGCAAATAGGTTACTTAAATGATAGGAAAACATGTGAATAAATTTAAGAATACAAATATTCTTATCATATAACATTTTAGTGATGAAGATGTTTTCATGTTTCTTTGGTTGATCTCCAAGGTATGGTATCAAATGCTATTTCAAATTATTGAACATGACTTGAAATTCTATTGATTTGTTCATGTTTTGATCTTGCGTAGCTTAATAGGTAGGAAACAACGGAGGGAAGGACTTCCTACTTTTCCCTTTTGAGTGACCACTTATTTTAAGAGAGTATATTTGATATGTTTGATATGCAATTGATTATGAGCAAACTAGTATGGGATTGCTAGTTGAGAACAGTATTTCTTTCATTCTCATGTCCTTCATGGTTTTTCTTTGTAGTTTATTAAATAAACCTTGGATGAGATGGTAGGGATCCATCCACATAACCTCCGAGTCTTTGTCTAGCAATAAAAGTTGAGAAGCTAGGTAAATTATTGTTGGACAACTTGATAGTGATGATTTGAATTAATATGTTGGGGTATAAGAAGGCATTTGCAGCAGAAGATAAAGACATGGAGATTTTATTGATCTCAGAAGATTAGGTAGAAGAAAATACAATAGTGTGTGGAGTGTTTTCCCCTTAGATGCTAAGCACAAACAATGCACAAGGGGTTTACAGGAGAACCCATTTAAGAAGATTAGGATTAGGGACAGTAATAAGGACTCATCCAGTGAGTATGGCTGGTCTCTAGCTTTACTATTATACGAAACAATATACGAACACACTAGGAAGGCATTGCTCTTTCTAGAATTAATAAGGTTGGAAAGAAAAACCAAGAAGTAAAATGGAACGAGAGGACAAAAAAATAGAGAGCAGTATGATATGCTTTTATTCCTTTTTAGAATCAATTGCTACAAAATCATATGCATCCCTATTACGATATTTTATATAGAGAATATGGAGTAATATTTGCATAATAATTAATATAATAAAACAAGGAATCTACACAACATGTGTTTTAAAGGCTTATATTAAAAATGATTATTCTAGATTTTTTTTGCAGTGAATGTTGTTATCCAATAATTTTTAGAATATTACCTTTCTTGATTATCCTTCTTCATTCATTTGTTAAATACCATGCGTGGTTCTACCACTCAACCTTCACTAACACTCAGAAAGTAACCCAAGTTTCTATGGTGATATCACATGACAATATAAATGATACACCCTATATAACTTCTAACGTGGGAATAGTAAGAGCCTCAATGATTGAAATGCTTATTCATGTGCATGGCATCACAAGCTAGGATATATGATTAAGAAAGGATGAGGATTCTACATTCAAAATTAAAGCTTTCTAATTTGAACTTAAACAGTTCTTTTAGTAAGGTTATATTCTTGGAAAGTAGATAGGCTAAGTTTGTCGAAGATGGATTGAAACTAAAATTTAGAGTCGAAGTTTGTAAGTAAAAATGTTTAGGGACCATTCTCAATTGTATTTCTTGGAGATTCACTTACCTTTATTGTTGGCTTCACTTGAAACGTATAAGTTTATTTTATTTTTAAATAGATATGATGCCTTTGATGCTTTAAAAAGGTAGAAGATCACGAAGAAAATTGTGTTTGGTGAAAAATATTAAAATTATATAAGTCAAATAATAGAAGAGAAAATGAGACCAATGAATTTTTGGATTTAATGTAACTAGGGGATTTGTATGGAGAGAATGTTCCTATAAACTCCATTGTAGAATGGGATTGCTAAGCCCATTAATAGAACCATGAATGAAAATGCTAGAAGCATGAGGTTGCATATAGAACTATTTAAGGCATTTTGGACAAGAACCATCTTGGAGAAGTAATTAAAGAAGCTCAAACTGCAATGAATAAGCTTTTTTATTTAAAAGCTTTTATTTTCTTTCTTATATTTATAATGATTCTTTTAAAGAAGATAAGCTAGACCCCAAACAATGTAAATGTTATTTCATCGGGTATGAGGATGATGGATAATGCATAAGTTTTTATAAGTTGCACATATACAATGCCCATGGCATTTAAATTTAATTTGACCATCCTCGACTTTCATGCTATAAATACTATAGATGAGCACATGCATATATCCAATTTGTAACCTACTGTGATACTAACTTTAGGATTACTTGTTTGGGGGGGTGGAATACTAGTGCTCGAGTTTTACCCGATAACTAATAGATGATGACGATCTGCCCAAAAGCTTATGCCAACGGGCAAGAGTTGTTACTAGTAAATGATGAACAAAACTCTTACATCATATTTGAAGTGAAAATATTTTCTCATGTGCATCTCATCTGAATTAAAGCATCATTATCATTTAGTATTCGGGTTCACTTGATTGTTAGCATCCTGGTTGCTATATAATTTTTCATTAAGCTTTAATTCATTTGTTTAGATTCCCTCATTACTATTTATATTTTTTTCACAATGAAAGATATGTTTAGTCATTTCATTAAATAATTATCTTGATGATCAAATACTTTAAGCTCCCATGTTTATTGAATTTGCATGTTCCATTTTGTATGATCTACTTGATTTATTTGTTTTTTATTTTTAGAATCTTTTGTTGTTCGTTACTATTTTCTAATTATTTGTAGCATATGATAATATTTCTTACTCATTATCAGTATAATCTTTGTAATTAGTCTCATTTCAACTTTCTCAGTTAACTTTATTAAACACCATTCACTCTTTTTTTTGTTGAGATATGTGGTGTTAACTTTTGTGCAACATTGTTTTGTATGTATGTTAGATATGTTGGCTTGAATCTAGCCCTTGTCATTTCTCATTGTTCCACATTAGTTTTACGTTTTGGTGCCTCTTCTACTTTCCATTGTAAAAGCTCAAATTGTCAAAATTCTATCTTCACCTTTAATAGATGCTGTACTCACACCCTCTCTCAAATATTGCTCTTATTTTTAATAGTTTCCATTAAGTAATTTGTTGGCATAATCTATTTAAAATTTGAATCATTTTTTTAGATGATTGATTCGATGATATGTTGTTTGTCAAGTTAGCTTTTATTCTATCCTACTCTTCTTGATAAGGATTATATAAATTGCAAGTAAGATCTCTAAGATCTCAATTTACAACCCTGAGCTGCAAAACTTACCCAAATCCTATTATCTTATATGATTTTTCCCCAAAAAAGGTAGAAAAATGCTTTATATACACACACATACATATATATACGCACATATGAATATACATTATATATGTGTATGTGTGTGTATATATTTCATTTACTATGATTTGCTTGACTCTTTTGTTTTTTTTTTAGAACTTGTTATTGTTCATTGCTATTTTCTAATTATCTTTTAGTTATGTTGCATTGAATCCTTTTATCATTCCTTGTTGTTTCACATTAATTTTGCTTAATGGTACCTCTTTTATTCCATTGTAAAAGCCCAAATAGTGATAGTCTATCCTTACATTTAATAGATCTTGGCTCACACCCTTTCTTAAATATTGCTCATATTTTAATTAGTTTCCATCAAGTAATTGGTGGGTCTAATCTATTTTAAACTGGAATCATTTTTTAGATGATTATTTCTATGAGATCTTGTTCATCAAGTTAACTTTTATTACATCCTAATCTTCTTGATAAGGATTATGTAAATTGCAATATCTCTACGATCCCACTTCACAACCTCGAGCTGCTAAACTTGCCAATTTTTGTTACCTTTTATGCTTCTTGGCCCAAACAAGAAAAATATGCTTCATACACACACCCGCACAGGCATGCTCACAAACATATTCATATATATTATATATATGACATGTTTTATATATATACATATACATATGTGTGTGTTTCATTTGCTATGTTCTACTTGATTCCTTTGTTTTTTATTTGTTAGAATCTTCAATTGTTTATTACTATTTTCTAAGTATTTGTAGTATATGATAAGATTTTGTAGTCATCATTGATATCATCATTGTAATTATCTTTACCTCAACTTTCTGAGTTAGCTTTTTTAAACATCATTCACCTTTTTTTTGGTTGAGACATGTGGTGTTAACTTTTGTGCAATATATTTTTGTGTGCTGCTAGCCATGTTACCTTGAATTTAGCCCTTGCCATTTCATTTTGTTTCACATTGCTTTTACTTTTTGGTGCCTATTCTACTTTACATTGTAAAAACCTATCCTTACCTTTAATAGATTCTCTACTCACAATCTCTCTCAAATACTGCTCACATTTGTAATAGTTTTCATCTAGTATTTGGCGAGCCTTATCTATTTAAAATTGGAATCATTTTTTTAGATGTTTGATTCTATGAAATCTTGTCCATCAAGTTGACTTTTGTTGCATCCTAATTTCCTCAATAAGTATTATATAAATTGTAAGTAAGATCTTTTAAGGTCCCACTCTACAACCTCGAGCTGCTGAACTTGTCAAAATCCTGTTATCCTATATGCTCCTTACCCAAAAAAGAAAGAAAGAAATTACTTTATTTCATTATAGATTAAAATAATTTTGAGTATTTGCAAAATGCAAGTCTGTTAATCAGTTGGCGTAGCTTTTGACCTTCTCATGCAAACTTTTCCTTTTCTTAGGTTTATTTTAGTTTTATATATGATTACAGCCGATTCAGCTGACTCAAATATTTAAAGGCTATTGTTAAATATGTGGTTTCTTAGTATTGTATTCAAGCTAAATCTTTCATGTTCTCTCATGTGCTTTTCGGTTCGACTCCCCTTTTTAATTATTCAAAGTTCTCTTTGTATTCTACATCCATAAAGTCAGATTACTTTTTAACCGGATTAGTACCAAGTTACCATCTGCTTTTCCTTCCATGGAATGTGTACAATTTTTTTTCCAATCCCTTGCATCTGGTACCCCTTAAAGTTGACTTAATATTTATTTCAGATGACGCATGGTCAAGCTGGTGGAAAGAATTTCTCAAGTAACGCCTCTGAGATTGTTGCTAGCAATAATTTCAAGCTAAAATTTAATGAACAAAGGAAGAGGGAGCCATCACATATGAGGCATGTCTTTTTTACTGAACTGGTTTAATGGCTTCAGAATCTGTCTTATATTCAAATTAAATTTGCAGATTCCAAAGATCTCAATCATACAACTCAAGAAATGCTTGGCAAAAGGAGAGACGATTTCCCAAAAATAATCAAAGAGGTTAAATACATTGCTTCTCGAAAGTTTCATTTTTTATGCCATTCAATGCAATACACACACACTTAACATTGTTTAACAATAACACATGGATGCATAATTAACTAATAAAATTTCGGAAGAATGCTCAAAATAGTCCCCTGACTATTTGTATGTGGCCAATAAGACTATTACATTTCTCTAATTTAGCTTATTGATTTCACAATTGATCCCAAATGATCTTTCAGTGGCTAAATTGAAATCAATTTTACTTTCCAATTTTCATCAATTTCTCTGCGAGGGACTATTTGGGATTAATTTAATATAGGTGAGAGATTATATTGGAGAAATTATTTTTGAAATCAAAGCTTCTATTGCTCTAATTTATTCTGCAATTATTTTTCTTGATCTTAGGATTCATAATTCTTTAGAGACTTGGATCTATCGTCAGTATCATTTTGCGTGTAAATATCAAGATTTTGAAATTTTTGTCTTTTGGTTTGTTGCATTTAAAATATAGTGTATTTTGTGAATGTTTTTGAAAGATACTCTCTAATTCAAATTTAGTGTATTTGAAATTCATCAAATTTGAGCAAATTTTAAATATACACTTGGTTGTAATTATAAAGTGTGACCAGTATGCTGTGCTCGCCAGTTGCCCCCACACCACTGTCGCAATCAACAATCCTAGTTTACTTTCTAATAGTTTGCTTACCCAAATAAAAAAGGTAGACTTCTGTATTTGTTGAGTTTTAATCAACTAACTAAAATAATTCCAAATGCATTACCTTCACTTTACATTATATTTTTTTACACTTCATTTTTTTTTTCAGCTGACCAAATAACTTCTAAAGATTTTAGTCCTATTATTCTTCTAGTGTTTACAAAAATATCACAAAGGTTTTGACTTATTGACTTTTCCTAATCTCCCATCATTAGTAGTTTCTCTTATCTTGCTTTCATCAAAATCATTGCTTTTGATTATGTTATTGCTGCTAATGAGCTTATTCATAGTTTCATTAAGAAAAGGAATGAAATGATTGTCTTTAAGGTGAATTTGGAGAAGACTTTTGATTGTAATAATTTGGCTCTCATTCTCTTTTCGTAAACATAGATATTTCCCCACCAAATTCATTAACTGGATCAAGGATTGGGTGAAGGATTTTTTTAATTGCTTCTTCATCGATTATTATTAATGGTGTTCCTGAAGGGTAAAGTGGAGACTCTTGCACCCATTTCGAATTGAGCTTATGAAAAATTTCCTCTAAAGTATCTTGGTATTCCAAATCTCTTCGAAGATGGTCTTGGTTTCATATTATTGATAAATTCCAAGAGTTTGGCTAATTGGAAAACCAACTTTCTTTGAGGGATGCTTATTCTTAACAACTCTATTTTTTACATCTATTCTATTGTTTTACAAGTTTTTTTTGAATATACCTCGATGGGTTATTAGCAAAATTAATTCTATTTAACAAAATGGAAAGGGAAAGCAGAGGGCAATGGTCTTTTTCTTTCTAATTTGAAGACGTGCTGTAGACCAAAAAAGTTTAGTGGCTTGGAAATCATAAGTTGCAGGTATTTAAATCTAGCCTTTTTGAGAAAAATGAATTTGCAAGTCAGTTGATGATTCAAATTCTTCACTTGCTGGTTCTATCTTTTATGACAAATACATTAAAATGAAAATTCATTAATTTTTGGTTTTCCAAATATCCTTTAACTCTCCTTTTATCGAAGATGTGAAAAAAAAATGTTCTGAAGCCTTTTTTTTCATATCATCGAAAAGAAAGCTTGTATCAATAGGTCCTCTTAAGTAATGGAAGATGTGCAGATGGAAGATTTCTCTCAGCAATCATATTTTGCAGAGTTATATGAAAATGTTTGGATTGAAAATCGTTCTATTAAATCTCAGTTCAACTAATTATATAATAGATGATGTGCTCATTGGAATAGAGTTATTCTGTATTCTGCTTCCCCTTTAATTATTAATGTATTCTTTGCTTGTTGAGATTAAGACTAATGTAGAGCAGGATAAAGTTTTTTGGTAGCTTGAGGATGACAAACTTACTGTCAATAGACTGTCAAAAGTTGTTATACCTTTCTTATGATGTCATACGGAACAAATTCTAAAAAAAATTATGTTCAAACAAGGTATTATTTAGTCTATGAATTGTTGTGTAAAGCTTACCCTAAAGGTGATTTCCATTTGTTCTTTAATTGTTGAGTAACAAGCAAGAATTTGAGAAGAATCTTCGAAGTTTTGGTTTTAAAACTTTTCTTGGAGGTATTTACCTTCTCTTCACTAAATGGAGGCACAAAACATATGATGGAAGTCTTGAAATATCTATAAGTTCTGACGCCACTTAGCTACTCTTTGGTATAAGATCCTTTAGCTTGATATTATTAGCAAGGTTTTTTTAAAAAAATTTTTTTTATAAAGATTGAGGTTGAACTTAGGCCTTATATTGGCATATAAAGAGATAATTTTCACCAAAATTATAGTCTGGCTTTTGTCACACACCAACTTGCAATCGCAATATTAAAAATGAAAAAGAAAATTTTATTCAAGGAAAAAGTGTGAATTAAATTACATATTTCTAAGCACTATTTAGTAAATGAGATTAACACAAGATCTATCTCAATTTAAAATTAACTTATTTCCACCACCTAAAATATTATCAATTATAAAATGAAAATCTAACGCACACATTCAACAATCAATGAAATTTTCAAATATACAGAATAACAATATTCATAAATTTGAATTTAAAATTTTATTGTAAAAAGTTGAAAAAAAATCATAATAGATAGGTCCTAAAGGATATTGCTAAACAACATCATTTGTACATCAAGGCAAAAAAATAAAAAGCTTCAAATCACTAGAACCACAAGCAACATATCTCACTTTAGTTATTTTTTTATTGAATTATTCTAAATTGCATTGCATAATACTAAATGCCAAATACCAATGTATCATTTACTTGACTTAAAAATTTTTGGCTTCAATGAATTGAACTTTTGATTGGGGGTGTGTGCTAGTTAGTTTAAACCGAAAAATCGAATCAAATCGACATTATTTGGTTGGTTTAGTTTTGTTTGCAATCTCACGGTTTAATTTTTGGTTATAAATACCTAGTTATTTGGTTTTCAATTCTATTAAAAAAAAGGTTAGTTATAAACCGAATAAACCAAAAATATTTAAAAAGTCAAACATAAATATGTAATTTTGATTGTAAATACTTAGTTATTTGTATAAATTGATAGATTTTTAATTGTCTAAGAAATTTTTAACATATAAAATTTATTAGATTGTGTTTTAATTACTTAATTCATTAAAAAAATTTAATTTTAATATGTTATTTAGTTTAACTGAAAACCAAACCGAATAATAAAATAAATTATAGTTCGGTTTGGTTGGTTCGGTTTTATACCTTATTTAGATTGTTTGATTATTTTAAGTTATTCGGTTTAACAAAAAATTCAACCGAACCGACTGAATGCACACCCCTACTTTTGATACCAATTTAATAGCAGTCCACCAAAACTTCTCAACCTTTTATGTGAGTTAACCTAAATTAAAATGGAGATTGAAATATGCTAAACAAATATTTGAATCAATGCTAGAAAATATCTTTCACGACTAATATAACTCCTCTCGATCATTATCACTAGTATGTTTATAAAACATAAATAATATATTAAGTAGTCCAACTAATGAAAAGAAAATACATAAACCGTACAAAATTAATATTTAGTGTGATATTATTGATGAGAATAAACACATATTTTCATTAAATTTGTGTTGCTTGGACAGACTCAACATAGAATTTAGTATTTGATCCTCATCTACCAAACATAAATTTTAGACCTCTTATAAATTAAGTAATGAATTGTCATAGTTAGGTTTATCTTTCTAGTGAATAAAGCATCTCTAAATTCTATTATCAATAATTGACATAATCTCATCAAGAATAAAGGTATGTGAAAGTATGTAAAAGAGGAATGATATGAACTCACAAGGAAGAGGTAGAAAAATATAAGAATCTAAAGACTTGATATTTGACTTATGCAATTATACCAAGTTAGACACATTTAAAACTAGATTTATTCCATATTTTTTTGAAAATTTTAATTAAAAGTAGATTTATACCATATTTTTTGAAAATTTAAACTTATAGGAATTAAGCTCAATGTGTTGCATAATCTTAAATGGTTTCATCATTCTTTTATTCAATTTTTCAGAGGTTCTAGATGGAAGTTTTTTTTCAATTTAAATGCGCCATTACTTATTTCCAAGCTTAAATTCCGCATATCTCTCATTCACATTAGCATAAAGTTCATAATTTTTATAGTTAATAGCCAATTTTATATGAGTATCCTCATTTAGATCATGTATATGTTGTGCAAATTTGCTAGATGTATCTTCACACTTTAATTTCTTCTAAGGCTTATATTGATTTGGTGCTGTATATAGCATGTATTATGTCTTATATCTTTAGCAGACTGATAAACGTCATTGTGAAATAATTAGTGTTACATCTCTTCGCATATTTAAGCTAAAAATATTTTCTCGGTTATAAGAATAGTTGTGTCTTTATTAAAATGGCTAGCAACACCTTATGTAATTTTAAATTAAAAAAAAACCTTTAATATGAATTGGGGATACAAAGATGAGTGTCCTTAAATAAATAAACTTTAATCTTGTTGTCTTTGCTAAACAAAGATAAGTTATTTTGTAAGTGTTAAATCTCAATAATTTTTTTATATGCACCATATTCCTATTTCATATGATCAAATTTGTCACCTTGACCTACATAGTATATAGGAGACTAAATACTCTACTTAAAGAATCAACATGTGTATTAACAAATCCAACATATTGGTAGAGGATAAAAAAAAAGTTTTGTAGAAACTCTATCTATTTAGCATGTCCATCTCAACTTATTTTAGGAATTCAAATATTTTAAAGCTTGATGGTAGAATATAACACATTTCTTATAGAACAAATAATATTTTTAATATCAAAGAGCTTGTACAGCATGATAGAGTTCTTTATCATAATTTTAATATTTTTTCAACACTCTCATTTAATTTCTCATCAAAAAGAATGCTATGGGACGCCCCTCTTAACTCAGCACTCCAACAATACCTACTCTATATGTGTCATAAGAAATCTCAATTATAGTTTGATTAATATATCTTTATTTGATTTTAGTGAAAGAATGATCTACACATTTAATTCATTTAGAATTTCTCTTATTTAAATATTTTGTAATTTACCTCATTATAATATTAAATCCCTTGATAAGTTGTCTGTAGAAAGTAACTAAATTAAGAAAACTTTTAATATCATGTCTATTTGTAGGCTTTGGCCAATAATTAATCACTTTAACCTTATCAAAATCAATAGATAATCTTGCTTCAGAGTTCAGATATAACAAAACCTTGGAATATCTTAGATGGGATCGCAAAGCAATATTTCTTTAGATTTAGAGATAAATTTTAAGCTTTCTAAATCTCAAATTCTGTCCTAAGATGCACCAAATGATCATCTCATGTCATGTTATAAATTAAATTATCATTGAAGTAAAAAAACAAGAAAGTTCTTAATTGAAGGCTGTAATTCATGATTCATTATCATCATCATGAAAGTATTAGGTGCATTGGTTAATCCAAAATACATCACCAAGCATTTATATAATCTTCTTTAGTATTAAAAGTATTTTTTTTATTCATCATCCTCTCTCATTCTAATGTGATAATATCTAGTCAAATCAATTTCAGAAGATATCACCACACCATTTATCATATCCAACATGTCATCCATTAGAAGCATAGGAAATATGTATTTAATAGTCATGCTATTGACTTTGTTATCTACATACATCCTACAATTATTATCTTTCTTACTGCAAACAAAGCAAGTACATCACAGGTACTCATGCTTTCCCTAATAATTTCTGTAAGTAATTTTATAAAATAATTCCAAAGCCTACTGCATTATTAAATGCCAAAGACCACCACATCAGATTTTCTTTAAGAATTAGAGAATTTTGTTTTATTTTTTTTATGTTAGAATTTTCTGTATTTTTTTTTTTTTTTTTTTGGATAATGACTGGAGAGATCAACTTAATATTTTCAATGTTAGTGGGGGATACATTTTACTTTCATGCAGCTGTGTTGGGCCTACTTCGTTGATTTCATTGCATGTTTTTAGGGGTTCATTGCTAGATTGATTCAATTTTTCTTATTTGTTAATCCAATTCCCAGGACAACGCCAGAGAAAAGGGAGCATTTCTACTGTTTCAGCGAGTAGCAATAATCCTCCTACAATGCGTAAGAGGTAACAAACTTTCGCTATTATTCATAATTTGTTTCATCATTCTGAACAATATTTTTTTCCCATCAAAATGGCATTAGCTCAATTTAACTTCTCATGAAGCTAATTTATGGGAAAATAATTAGACTCTCAGATTTATATAGCTATTTGTCTATCTGAAAGTCTGAAATCAACACAATCTTACTGATGCCGAGCTTGCACTGTGGGGGGAAGATATATAATACTAATTTTAAAATCGTAAAAAGTTGGGATACCTTGCTGTTCATACAGTTTGTTAGGTTCATGCAACCAAGAGTTCATTCAAAGTCCAGTTATGAAATAGAAGCAGAAAAGGACCCTGTAAATGCAGAATCCGTTTGGCTCAATTTAATATGAACCAATAGCAAATGATAAGCATGTTTATTGTTTTGTAAATTTAATCATCATCATCATCATCAATAACCTTACCTCAATTATTTAGAATAAAATGCCTTTTCAATTCTCATTTTCTTATTTTTGTGTTTAGTATTGTATGAGGTTTTAAACATATTTTCTACAGATCTTTTTAAATATATTCTTTCGGGCTTAAGTTACATGTTTGGTTTACCTAACATGAACTTCGTTCTCATCCAGCAATAGCGGTTGTCTTGTAAATTTGAATATAAAATTCCTTCTGAGATTTGTAAATGGAAATGATAACATTGATTAACTGTGAAACCCATTCTTCCCCTTTTCAGACTAGGGATTCTGCATATTCTTAAATATTTTTTCACCTTTATGAGGGAGAAAGGGCTGGAAATGTAAAAAACTGTGTGAGAACAATCTTTTCTGATGATATCTTCATTATTTTTAGCTATTGTATTGTGGGCTTCGAAAATTTGCCACCGATCTCTCGATGAAGAGAGTGATTTAAAGTGTCATTAAAATTTTAAGATGAAATAGATAAGACACTACAGAGATTTACCTCATTTTGTGAGGACTTTAGATCTGTTCGGGTTTCTATAAAGAAACACCTATAGTTAATTACCCTTCTCAATCTTTGAGAGAGCTTTCGATTAAGGCTATTTAGATCGCTTAATGCGTGATATATAAAGATGTGAAATTTTGGAATTTAGATTTAGGAATTTATGAAATTCATCATTATTAGCTTAAAGCGAATGGTTGGGGGAACAATGATGCGTCCGATCTAAATCCCATGATTCCGTCATCTAAGGCTGTCGCGGTCCCTAATTACTTAGTCAGAGGAGGTGAATAATCTAACCCGACAGAAGGATCGTCAAGAACTAGGGTCAGATCGCCAAGAAATTCTTATAGAGGCCAAGGGAGACAAATTTAAGTCTACCTTAGCTAACAAAAAATTTTTTTTCCCTATCAAGTATACCCTATGGTTCACAACTCAAAGGACGAAACATAAGCCATGCGGCCACAGTGATATGGGGTTATTTGGCGACGACCAATCCTCGAAGACTCTGGTCAGAAATCATGCCTATTGCTCCACGCCGTCGAGGACACGGGTCACATCTTTGTTAGCATAAAATTGTTTGAGAGTAAACATAATTGTGTACTTGATTTGACTTTGGCTCCTTTGAGCTAGAGTTTTTTTAATTTATCACATCCAACAAACAATTGCGGAAAACGAGTTGAATTTTTAGCTTTATGTTTTTAATATTGAATTTCACTTAGACATTTATAGCTCAATGATATTTTAAATTCTGCATTTAGATTGATATTCAATCTTAGTTAATTTGCTTTGAAATTATAATTATATTTTGATGGAAGTATCCCCTCATGTTAAAATTTTCATTTAATACAGCCATCATCGGGGTGGTTTATTATTTCATTATTTTAGATCGCTGAATTCTATTAATTTAATAAGGATGGAATCGTCTATAATGTAATTTTCTTAGATATTTTATTAGGTTGAAGATATTATAATAACATCATTAGATTTTTTTGTTAATCCTCCCCAAGACCTAGAATCAACCCAGAACATTCTCGCACTAAGTTTAATCATTCGGGTGACCCATGCGGGTGTATTTAATTCAACATTAATTTAAATGAATTTGGATAATATTGCTTGTTTTGACTAAACTCCATTACAAGTATAAATTTTTAGATAAAATTTTGACAAAGATTTCAGCCTCCCGTCGTCCCATGGGGGACACAACTTCACCACGCCAAGAAAGGCATATATGGGTAAAACACATACCGAATATGTCATCCCATCATATTAAGAAAGATATGTATAGGTCTCTGAAGTACTTATATGAAGTACAGATTTCCCCGCCACGCCAAGAAAAATGTGTACGGGTACTTACATACTTGCAATGTTAGTTTTAACACATCAATTTTAGCTTTTTAGTTGATTTTTTATTAATTTGTTTATGCTACCGATGTAGAAGTTTGAGATGTCTGGCGATCTCTATTGCCGTGGTACTTCTGCATATCTTGCCCATCCAAGAAAGTGATGTGTGATATAAATTACGACTTGACGCTTCTTCCCACCACCAAAAGGCATATATGGAGCTCAAGGTATTTCTCGAACAGATTTCACGCCATAAAGAAAAGGCGATATTTTATACACTGCAATATTAGTTTAAATAATAATTTTATATTCCAGGTCCTCATGGGTGAAGTTTGGTATTTCAACAAAGATCCCGATTGTCAGATAGAGGCCGTATCACCACCACCACGCAAGAAAGGTGTATGGGGATAAAACCACGGTCGATTTCCCACCATGCCAAGAAAGTATGTATGAGACTACACAGTAATAGATTTTCCGCCATAGAAAGGCGTGTCTATCTATACACACGCAAGCATGATTTTTCCACCACAAGAAGCATGTATGTACTTATACACCAACAAGCAAATATAAATTTTTCCGACACGCCAAGAAAGACGCGCGATTTTATGGTCAACACAGGGGCGAGACGGGCGTCTGGGCACGCTGGTTTCGTGAAGAGACGAGGAGAGAGATAGAGAGAGAGAGAGACCGCGGAAAGGGAAGGGCCACGGAGAATTAGAATTAGGGAGAAAATAGGAAAAATTAAGGTTAGGGATATAAGAGGGGTATTTATAGGATTTATTTATTTATTTATTTTATTTGCTGTAATTTGGATTTTTGCGCCGATATCGTCACATAGATAATATATATATATCGATTCTAAGTTATTATGATGTTTTGGACGAACGGCAGTCCGCTTGATCGAGGGTCAATTTCGCTCAAAGCGTGCCACTTCGCCGCTCGATATTCGCAGATTCGTCCGAGCGTGGGTCGCTCAATAGTTTGCGACATTTCAACACTAATGACGCGATCAATTTCACGAACGAAGATCGCCGCATCGCCGCGCTTCGACTCAATACGCGCGATAGCGCATCGGCCCTCCTGACCTCACCGGTCAATTATGCAATATGTTTATTCTAATCAATTTTGTCATTCTGAATGCGATGTCGGAGTCCGTTCGTCAATCAGAAGTCGTTTCGATTGATTTTCGGTGCCTTCGAGTGTATTTCAGCTCCGATTTGCATGTTATATCGATTGCTATTCACGATACTGCTCAATTGGCGTGAGCCTCATTTGATAGATTTTGACGTTTCGACTCTAACGACGCTATTAATTTTGGCGAATCGTTTAGCGTCGTGGCTTCCCATCTCAAATGTCCGTGCCGCATCGCCCCTCCTTCTTAATCGGTCATCGTCGAATCCATGCAAGACATATTTTGATCAATTTTGATGTTCAACGACGAGTCCTGGTTGATTGTAGATCATTTCACGATTTTCGGCGTCGAGTGCATTTCACGATTTGACGGCTCGTTAATTCACCTTGATTTCGACTTGACTTACATGGAAGTCAACAATGTCCCCAACAAATATGATTCAGAAATAGTCATATTTGTTGAAAAATTTGACTCGACTTAACTTTCAACATCTATGGGTTCACCAAGAGCTTCTTCCACCATCGGTCTATGGGTTCACCGAAAGTCTCTTTCTTTTGTGTCTTAGATTTCCTCCGACCCTTTCATGCTCATGTTAGATGGACGAATCGGTTGTTTGTTTGAGATTTGAAATTCCTTCATGCCCGCTTTAAGCTTAACCGACTTGATCAAAAATCAATTTATCATCCATATATTGACTTGTTAAAAGTGTATGTATGCCCCAAGTCTTATGCTCGTTGCTTTGTGGACTCGGGGGTACAACCCAAACCTTCATATTATGTCAATGTTGAGTTATCAGTCTAGCACTATGTGCTTTAACAGATTGAATAACCATGAAATTCCTTTAGTTCGATCATTGTCTTTGTGTGAACTATGAAATCACTTCCTCGGTTCTGTTTTTTCTGCTTTTGTGAGCTAAATGAGGGAATTGGTTTTGATTTGTGCTTTATGCTTGATCAAATCATTGAAAATGGATTAAAATATCACATTGCATGCAATATATAGATTGATTTGAGGCAGCTCTGAATTGAGGGTTTTCTCAGATTGTCTTGGTCCATCAATCAAGTGGAAAGATTTCTTGGATTACGCTTATAGTCTAATTTTTGAGATTGATTTATATTTATCATCATTGACGAAAGGCTACTACCTTTTCTGCGGTTTGTTGAGTAAGCGAACTCGATCATTTATGGGCTTTCAAGTCCAATTTTAGAACCTACTCAAGTCTTTGACTTGTGATGGTTTAGAGGTCTTGTCATTAGACGAGAAGCGCTCTTTCACTGCCTTTTCTGGAGTTGAGAGCGTCGTCCCACCCACTTATATTGACCTTTTGAACCCATTCGTGTCCAAGACTTCAAGACGTAGGGGTTGATATTTTTTCCAACTTAGTTGATTGAAGCTTCTGAAATTGGGAGTTCTTCTGACTTGATCTTCGACATTTGACGAATCTTGGAGGGAAACTTTTGATATTTTGGACCGTCTTTTCGTGCATTGAAGTGGATTCTTTTTGTTCTTATAAGACCTGCAACTTTAACTATAACAGTTATAGATATTTTCAGGGATCTCGGTATGAAGTTCGATGTCAACCTGAATGCATATACAAAAAGATCTCCTGTTTCACAGTGAAGGATTGAACAACTTTGACTTATAAAAACTAAAAAAATGCCCCTATCTAACAGGGGAATTACAGATTAGTTCAAAATGTATTACAGAGTTTGAACTTCTTTAATATAAATAAACAGAGCTCATGTTAATTATTATATCTATTTACCTAAGGATTTCGGCTTGAAGCACGATGTCAACTTAGCTAAATATATAAAAATGCCTCCTGTTTAATAGGTGAGGCTTTCGCAGTAACTTGAAAATGCTTTCTCGTTTTATGAGAGAATCTTCAAGTGACATTACGTGTATTTGGTATGAAAGTCTTACTAGTGGAAAATTCATTTAAGCATTTATATACTTATCCATAGTCAGTTGTGATATTTCTTGAGATATCGACTATTGATTGGTGGCATCGGTCATTGATCATTCTTGTCAATAAGCTAGTAGGCTTCTCCTTCGTACACCTTCTCTATGACGTAAGGACCTTTCCGCCGATATTGCGATGAGGGATGATTGGCCTTCTTAGCACCATAACCAATTCACCTTTCTGGAATGTCCGCGCATCAACTATTGAATGCTTTGGACATCCTCACTAATTTCTAAACTTTGTTGAGCTTGAGTCTAACTCCAAGCTGCATCCAACTCTTCCATTCGCGGCTGAGTTTCTCATCTTGAGTAAGACAAATTACTACTGGGTAGCTCAACTTCTAGTGGCAGAATAGCTTCAACTTCAAATGTTAGAGCATAAGGAGTGTCCTTGGTTGGCGTTTTGTAAGTTCTATATGCCCAAAGTGCTCCCATCATTTTAATGTGTCACTCTCTTTTATTCTTTGTGAGAATCTTTTTGAGCAACTTCACCAAGGTTTTATTGAAAGCTTCGGCCAAACCATTGGCTCTTGGATTATAGATTGATGAGTACCGCTAATCGATTTTGTACTGATCAGCGAATCTATATATCTTTGCACTCTTGAAAGCCGGGGCATTGTTTGAAATGATTTGTCGTGACATCACGAATCTATAGACAATATTGTTGAAGAAGTCCACTCGCCAACAAGGACTTCCTTAAATGGAGCCTTATTTATTTGAGAAGTAATCAATAGTGCCAAAATGAATCGATGTCCCATGATGATGGATCATCGTCCAATTATATGCCCCAACTCGAATGGCCGTGACGCTATTGGGGGTGAGGTTGTCGATGAATGAGATTCCCGTGGATTTGGTATTCATGACATTTTTGGCATATCAATACAATCTTTCACCATTGAACCAATAATATTCCATTCATTTTGTTGTCATTTTAGACTCGATGCTACCACAAGTCCTTCATGAATTTTGGACATAAATCATCCGTTCCTAAGCATCGCAGCCACATTTGCTCGAAGGATCTATGGTATAATGTATCATTAACATAGGCATATCGTAGGATCCTTTTTGTAATCTGCGTGGCTAGTGATTTATTGCTCGACAATTTGCTTTCCTTGAAATAATCTATGAAGGGTTGTCTCCAATCACCAGGCTCTTCCATTATGAAAGCTTTGCATGATTTGTTCGTAGTACTTTGAGTTTTTCTATCTCTTGTACTTTCTGTTCTTTGGGAGAGTGAGGAGCAATTTGAATTGCTTCCTACTGGCTTGAGTTTGATGTCCCCTTTACCTGCGGGGAGTATGGATTTATTGGTTGCAGAACCCAAAGAGTTGACACTCAATCAACACATCGTCGTCGTCTGTGTTCGTTATTTCTTTTGCTAGCCTGGCCAGGCAATCTGCTTTGCTATTCTTCGATCGAAAAACTTGTGCCAGTTTAAT
The DNA here is from genome assembly GCA_021442155.1 of Cymbidium sinense. Classification (NCBI taxonomy): domain Eukaryota; kingdom Viridiplantae; phylum Streptophyta; class Magnoliopsida; order Asparagales; family Orchidaceae; genus Cymbidium; species Cymbidium sinense. Next base: position 70,489,340 of record CM038217.1, on the reverse strand, counting down.
GTTCGGAATTTGCTTCATGATTTTCCATCACTTTCAACCTACAATCTTTTCTTTTTCTCTTCTTTCAGTTTTCCCAAAACACTAGCCTATGATAGTACGCCAATTCAAGCTTATTGATTTTGTAGACGATCAGTACTTGGTTGATCACCAATTGAGAGTCTCCAAAGATTCTTAAATTTTGGATGCCAATAACAACAGCTTCTTCGAGACCTGCCACCAATGCCTCGTATTCAGCTTCATTGTTGGTTCTTGGCTCAGTCAGCTTGTATGAACGTCTCATTATGCCACCTTCCAGTGTTATGAAGACGAGCCCAACGCCAGCTTTTGCTTTTGGTAGATTTGGTAGCTGAGCAGGCTTAAATAGATGATGCACCATCGAAATACATTTTCCAGATCTGCAGCTTTTCTCTTTCATGGATAAAGAACTGCTCATCGTAGATATCATGATACCGTTGAATCTGGGATAGATGCGCGAGAAAATCTGCTAGTATCCCTTCACGCCTCGAGATACATATGTAATATCGAACTGTATCAGAGTCATCGCCACCCATCAACCGGTCTTATCAAGAATTTTAGCGGATCGATCTTTGAGATGAGTGTTATCTTATGTGACAACATATAATGTCGAAACTTCTAAGCAGCGAAGATCAGTGCAAGACAGTACTTCTCGATCGACGAGTACTTTGCCTCAGCTCCTATCAATCTTCGACTGATATAATACAGCGCATTTTCTTTGCCTTCTTCATTGTGCTGTGCCAGCAATGTTCCGAGAGATTCTTCTACTGCAGTTGTATACAAAATGAGAGGCTATCCCTGGATTGGTGCCTCCAGAATTGATGGATTTAACAGGTATCTCTTGATGCTATCGAACGCTTCTTGACATTCATTGTCCCACTTAAATGGTGTATTCTTCTTCATCAATTTAATAAATGGTTGATACTTGCCCGATGGATTTGATATGAAGTGCCGGATGAACGCCAAATGTCCCTACGCGGAACGAAGCTAACGAAGATTCTTCGACGGTGGCATATCCACTATCGCTTCGATTTTATTAGGATAGATCTGAATTTCTCTATTCCGTACCACGTAGCCAAGGAACTTTCCAAACGAAATCCTAAATGCACATTTGAGAGGATTGATCTTGAGATCGTACTGCTTAATTCTTTCGAAGACCATCCTCAGGTTATCAAAATGATTTTCACGATCTATACTCTTGACGACGAGATCATCCACGTAGCATTCTACCTTCTGATGAATCAACTCAAAGATGTCATAGCTCGACATTTAGCTACATTCTTCAATCCAAAAGCATGACCGTAGCAAGATATACCAAGGCCCTAAATGATGTGCTTCGCCTTCAAGAGCCATCTTGATTTGATATCTCGATGATCCATCCATAAATGAGAACATGTCGTAGGTGGAAGTATTGTCTATTAGTAGTTCTGATATTGGAAGCGAAAAATCATCTTTTGTATTTGTTCATCTCAAAGTCAATGCTATATGGATTTGACCATTCTTCTTTCTCACCGAACAACGTTGGCTATCCACCGCATACTTTTTTTTGGATAAAGCCCGCCGATCGCTTCTTAGTTTCTTCAATTACTTGTTCCAATCTAATCTTATCTCAAGAGCTTGCTTAAGTGTTCTAGTTTAATGACAAGTTTATGAACTGCCACCTCAGGAGATAAGTCTGGCATTTCAGAGTATGTCCAACCAAAACAGTCCCTGAATTCACATAGTAGAGCTTTCATTTCTTCAACCTTTTCATCAAGCAGAAGGGCACTGACGAAAGTTGGGCGAGGATCACCCTCTGTTCTCAAGTTGATTTCTTTCAACTATTCCATGATAGCTGATTGTCCACCATCTTCAAGCTCTTCGTTGGCTTGGCTTCTACCTCCTCATCATTTGTAAGATTGACTTCATAAAGATCATCTTTATATTCTCTCGTCAATCTCTTCTTCTCGTTATCATAATGGTTTTTCTTCGACGGCTTTACGCCGATATCCAAGACCTTTAGATGTATGATTATCACATTTTCACGAGTCTGTGGACTTTTTAGACCCCAGAGGGTATCAATGAAGTGGGCTCGACATTTGTCTGTTCCAATATCGACTCCCAATTTGTGCATCATCTTGTGAATCCTTGGAGGATAATATTTTGGCATTCTTGTGAGAATCATATCATCAGATTCATCAAATTGCATGTACCAATCATAATCCTGGTTATAGCATTCTTCAGGCTTGTAAAATGAAATTTTATGTTCATTACTTCTAGGCAAAGGAGGCACATAGAAAGTTTTTAACTCTTCAACAATGTGGACTTCACTTGGAGTGATTTTTTTAAAGTGTTGAAAAGGCGCACGATCACTATTGATATCAAATCGCGAGTCCTTCTTGAAGGGATACACTGAACTTCACTTTTATAAGTAGGTTTAGAATCATACTCAAGATCTGAGTATTCTATAATTTTCTTTCCTTTTACCAGAGACTCGTTGGTTCCCTTAGGCCCAACGGGAGGATCATCCTCTTCTTCTTCTGTGTCACTGCCCAGATGAGGGACTAGCCTTTTCAACTTCTGTGATGCACTAGCTGTTTTATGAAGAGTCGGCGTCGCCTTCTTTCTCCTTTTTTCCTTCTTCACTTTTTTGTGTTGTTTTGTAGCCTTTGAGTTAGAAGCTTTGGATTGTTGAGGCTTGGGCTCCTTCAACAAATAGTATTCGCATCTTCATAGATTTTAACTTCATGGACTGCAAATGGTTGAAGATTGTTAGAAATTCTGTGTTCTTCCTCGTCTCTTATGTATTTCATGCATTGGTGCAAAATAGACGGAACTATTATGTACTCATGTAGCCAAGGACGACTCAATAAGTCCCTGAACTAGGTGTCAGCATCAATGACATGAAATTTGACTTTTGTATAAAGTTTATCGAATCTTAATGGCAAGGTAAACGATCTGAGAGTCTTTTGCCCTTATTCATTGAAGTCGTGGATCATTAATTTGTCTCTTCCTAGATATTGAATGTTGAGAGACAATTCCTTCAATGCTTTCAGACTCATGAGATTGACAGATGAACCTGAATCAATTAGGATTCGATTGATTGTGACACCATCGCTCTCTGCAGAGACATATAGCGGGCAATTGTGTTCTAATGTTCCGAGCATAAGATCTTCCTCAAAGAAGGTGATCGTCGGAAGGTCTTGAGATTGCAATACTTCAGTCATACACCATTCGGCGAAGTATGCTTCATATTTCTCCGGATTCTTAAGAGTCTTAATTAAGCTTTCACGGAGATCCTGCGACATCAAAAGGACCTCATACACACTCAATTGTGTAGGGATCTTCCTCAAGTGTGACAGGATGTTGTAATCGATTCCTTTATCCATGTTAGACTTCTTCTTTGGATTTTTGGGAATGATATTTTCATTAACTTCTATGTTCTTGTCATTCCCTTTATTTAGCGTTCCTTTCTTACATGATGACCGCGCACCACTTCTTAGCTTTTCTTTGGGGCTGCTTTCTCCCTTGAATTGTTTATGCCTGAGGATTGGATGGAGCCTTCAGAATCACTTCCCAGTTTTATGCCCTTCATCAATGGTAATATTGAAGACTCTAACTCATCTTCTTTCAGAAAGCACAAGTCTTCTTCCAAGCTATCATATATTTGCTTCACCATCAGGTAAGGCTTGAATGTTACATCATTAGTGGTTCTTTTTCTTGGATTATCTTGAAGAAATGGATTTCGTCGGGGAGTATCCAAGGATGCTGAGATAACCCGACAGACTTCTCCAGAAAGAGATTCTTCGTCATCATCTCCTTCATCATTTGTTTCAATGAGTCGGAATCCTGACATGAAATCAACAAGCTTAATTGGTTGTCCTGCTAGTCGTTGATATTCTTCAAGATTATTAATAATCTTTTGGGTAGTAGATTTCTTCTTCATCTTCTTTTGTTTGGCTGGTCTTTTAGGAGTTTTTGGCGGGTTCTTGATAGGCTGCTTCTCAGGGCGAGGAACACCAATCACCCTGGACTGCTTTTGAAGAGTAGAAACTTTTGATGTAGATTCGACCTTCTATTCCAGTACCGGTTCAAGTAGAGATTTTCATCTGACACCCGGGACACCTTCTAATTGCTTCAGCATCTTTATAATTTTCTTTGAGACCAGTCTCTCATTTTATAATCCTGTTGTCTTTTCTTTATCTTTACGTGGGGGGGCACGGAATAGGACATAACCACCCATGCAGATTCTTTTTTTGGGTGAATAAGAATACTATTGGATAGCGTGAATTCACCTCTCCTGTATTTTTTTTCTAACCAGTCATTGAGTACATAACAATCTTCTATAGGGTGGCTAACAACCCGATGATATGGACAGTAATTTGGGTTGTCAGTTCATCCTGACTCATCAGGTCCTTTATATTTTGGCAACTCCAACCCTGTTGTGAGTGCTTGCTGGAATAGTTTGGTCACACTTTCTTTTTTGAATGAGTATTCCTTGTTCATCTTCTCCTTAAGAGATGAACGCATTCGATCATCATCTCTTAATGGTTGCCTTGGGCGGTCACGACTACCCGAGAATATTCTGGGTTTGTCATTGCCTTCAAGAACTAACTTCGATTGAGAATTGAAGGGTTGTTTAACTTTCTATTCAAAATAGATAGGCTGTTTTCCCTTATCTATATTGTAAGTTGCCCTCCTTCCTCTATTTGAATCATATGAAGCAGTGTGAGATTCACTCCCCTTTGATTTTGAGAACTTCCCTTTCTTTGTTTTGTTTGAATGGCTTTCAGGCTTAAAAAGATTCAGCTTTTTAAATTTTGCCCCCCGATGAAGTAGTTCTTGAAAGGTAGTGATGGAAGCCATGCATAAATAGGGCGTCATTTTATCATCAATGTTGTCCATTAGCAGCTGAATTGCATGTTCCTCTTTCAATTTGTTGCTTCTTCATGCTCATGTATTTCGAGTTATGTATTTAGTGGCCCTTCGTCCTTTTTTCTTCTAGGGAGGTCGGTATAGTAGTCTTCATTACAGCAAATCTTTTGATGAACATTGCCTCCAGCTCGGCGAATGTCTTAACTGAGTCATTTGACAACTCTGCATACCACTCAAAAGCAGTTGAAGTTAATCTGCTAACGGACTGGCAGAATAATAGTGTGTCATTACCCCCAGCATTACCATAAGTTGCTTTGAATTGTGTTAAGTGCTGCTTGGGGTTATCGTTGCTATCAAATGAATGAAATTTCAACACTGAGTAACATTTGCCGACACCGGTTATATTCAGATATGGACCTCGTTCCTTGTTTCTCCTATTCTGGCGACTTTGATTTTTTCACTTATGATGGTTTCAAGCTGTATAGCTATCAGTGGCTCAGATGTGCTCAATATTTCTTAGAGAATGGGTGGAGCAGTCAATTGATTGACTTCGTTTCTACCATTATGAGCACTTTGTGCTCCGGAGGTTTTGGCTTAAGTGGTGGATTGATGGCGGTGTTGGTTGTTTGATGATTGGGAGCAACGGTGTTGGACTGCGTTCCCGCATCATTTGCATCATGAGATTCATTTGTGTCATCATCTAATTCAGCTGAGAGATCTCTTTATCCTTCGCTTTCATCTGTCGTCACATTTGTCTTTGCACTTGAGCAAGTGTAGCAGTGTCGGCGAATAGCGTGTTATCTTCTTCTTTTGGTTCCTCTTCTTACTCTTCACTTGAGGAGAAACTAAAAGGTTTTGCTTCCGTTTGACCTGGTGCTGGTTCTTCGATGTGGATAGGAGATGCGGCTCCATGACGCCTGGATTGATACTGTCGTACACCAGATGGTTCTCCGATGTGTTGTATCATATACACCACATTTACCCCCATGACATCTTCATCTTCCTCTTCTTCTTGCAGCCTTATCTCTGATCGACGTCTCCATCTGATTTCAGGCTCAGAGTGTGGGATGAACGTCTCCTCGATCGGAGGGCTACTATCAAAATCAAAGGAAGATTGTTTAGATTAGTGCTAGGATTTCTTGGAGGATTCTCCATAGTGTCGACCACTACGAGCCTCATTAATTATAACATTCTTTTCGGAACTCATTCTTGTTGAGCCATGTCATCAGCGGATCTCTGGATATGCAAATCGGATATCACGTCTTTTGTCTTTCTATGACAGTTTCTTTTTGAGGCTTCGGCCTCCATACTTGTTTTCCCTTCTATCGGGACCTTTCGGCAGCGGATTCCCGAACGCGTGGTTTAGGTGTCACGCCCTGATGTTCACCGCGCAGGGCTTGTTTGTAACGCTCTTGAGTTCTTACTACCTTTGATGGTAGCTTTTGCTGTGGAGCATTGTTGGCTTCTTTAATAATTGGTCTTTAATATCTCTTCTTCATAAGGTCTTGTTCTTTTACAACTTTCAGCACCTTGTGCACTCTAGAAGATAGAGTCTCAAGATGTCTCTTTTATGGGGTTGGAGCTTGGTACTATTGCTCTCAGAATGATTGCTTAATATCACCAGCAGAGCTGTCCCTTTTCACCCACTTGAGATTTTCAAATTTGTTGTGAGTAAGAACACTCGCTTCTGGTTGTAAGGTTAGTTGTGTAATAGATAGGTCAGGTGAAAGCTAATGGTTTCGCAGCTCAACGTTCATTCTTCTCCTCTGCCTTCTAATCAGCTTTCCCCTAGATGAGGAAGTTTCAGCATCATGTTGACCTTGTGCGAAGGGCAAGGTCGGTAGGGAGTAGCGTTTGGATGCACCACTAAAATTGTCTGGCTAGTTATAATTCTTTTCATGGCTGGAGCTTCAGTGTGTCCCAACCTTTCAAATGCAGAAGCTCTCTTTCGAGGAACCTCAACAGCAGTAGCGACAGGAGCTTTGGTAGATTTGGTTTACTGCACGGGTTGATGTGCAAATTGAGCATGATTGTCTGGCTTGAACTTGACTGGGAAAAATACCAAAATAGTAATTCCATCCGGTATGATAGCATGAGTCGCGGATGTTGTTGGCTCATGCCCATGATGCGCTGAGTTCAAGATCCATCTGCGAAATGAAAAATGAGGATTAATAATCAATAATTGATATATCATCCCATACTTTCATAATGCACAGATATAACAGAACAAACATGATAAAATATTAAAGCAAGTTATATATAAATAAAATCTTGAAAATTTCAAAATTATATTCATCATAAAAATAATTTTAAATTTCAACCAATTTTATTTTATAAATAACTTTAAATTTTGATTTTATTATACTCATGTTATATTTGACTAGTAAAGATAGAAAACACTCCCCATTGGAGTCGCCAGAATCATGGACTCAATTATGATGGTTTAAAGTGTCGGTGAAATTTTCAGAAAGCAGATGGAATAGTAGATAAGACACTACCCAGAGATTTCGCTCTCATTTTGTGAAGACTTTAGATGGTTTTGATTTCTATAAAGCAACTATAGTTAATTACCTCTCAATCTTGAGAGAACTTTCGATTAAGGCTAGTCGTCAGATCACTTAATGCATAGCGTATAGTAGCAGCATGTGTAGTTTTGGAATTTATATTTAGGAATTTATGAAATTCATTATTATTAGCTTAAAGTGGATAGTTGGGGGAACGATGACGCGCCCGATCTAAATCTTATGGTTCCGTCATCTTGGCATCTCGGTCTACTTAGTCGAGGAGGTAATCGACCCAACTGAAGGATCCTTAGCTATGGGCGTCGTCGAAATCTTTATGGACTTGGGGTAGTGTTTGTCTAAAGAGATAAACTTAGTGCTTGCGAAGGTTTTCTTATCAAGTTGATCATATAATTCACAACTCAAAGGACAGAGCCATTAAGGAACATATGGGCTACAATCGTGACCATGATATAGTGGGGTCATTTGGCGGCACCCGGTCGGGACTTTGGTATGCTCATCATGTGGAGCTCTTGGTCAAGCCATGATCAAGGACAAGGTCCTCGCTGGCGAGGAGATTGTTTGAGAGTAAACAGTTGTGTACTTGATTTGACTTTGCTCTTTCAGCTGAAGTTTTTTTAATTTGTCAACAAACAATTGCGGAAGCGAGTTGAATTTTAGCTTTAAGTTTTAATATTGAATTTAAACATTTATAATTTAATGATATTTTAAATTGCATTTAGATTGATATTCAATCTAAGTTAATTTCTTTGAAATCGTAATCATATTTTGGTCAAGTGATCCCATCCTGCTAAAATTTTCATTTAATACAACCATCATCAGTTTATTATTTGCTATTTCGCATCTCACGACTCTATTAATTTAATAATAAAGGATCGATCGACCATACGACAAAAATTAGCTCGACGTTTTATAAAGATATTATAATAACATCATTGATTTTTTTGTTAACCCTGACCCTGCCTTAAGACTCCAACCGAAGCAATCCACGCAAAGATTCTCGCACTAAGTTTAAGCATTCAGCCAGTAGGTCCATGTGTATTTGATTCAACATTAATTTAAGTTGAATTTGTATAATATTGCTTGACTGAACTTGTAAATATAAATTTTAGATAAAATTTTGACAAGATTTCGAGCCTTCCCAAGATCCCCCACATGCGCTACAACGGTCGAGTCAGCTTGCCCAAGAAAGATGTATGGGTGTGTAAACACCACCCGAATACGCCATCTCATCACGCCAAAAAAGATATGTGTCTCAAGTATTTGTATGAAGATGATTTTTCCTCACACGCCAAGAAATACGTAATGCATTCTTACATACTTGCAATGTCAGTTTAACACATCAATTTTAGCTTTTTAGTTGATTTTTTATTAATTTGTTTATGCCTATTGTCAATGTAGAAGTTTGATAGTATTTTGGTTGATCTGCCGTCCCCGTGGGTTACGGCCACGGTCACCACCACGCCAAGAAGATATATATAGCCAGATAAACCATCAGATGCGCACTACGCTAAGAAAAGCGTGATGATACGCATCTACCGAATAGATTCTGTCATGCCAAGAAAGGCCAGGCGGCACTTATACACCCGAATGTTAGTTTAACAATTTATATCAAAGATAATATCAAGTGTAGTCCCCGTGGTGGTAAGTTTCAAAGATTTCAAAGAAGATCCCTCGTCCTCATATAGTGGCTACTTTGGGTATGTTATTTACCTTCCACGCCAAGAAAGGACGTGTGGCAGATAAACCACGCCCCGACGCGCCCCACCACGCCAAAAAAGGCATATATGGACTCTGCACACGAATAGATTTCCACAGAAAGACGTATGAATACTTATACACATGAAAGCAAATACAAATTTCCCCGTCACCTCAAGAAAGGCGTGTACGGGTACTTATTCACCAACAAGCAAATACAGATTTTTCCGTCACACCAAGAAAGGCGTGTACGGGTATTTATGTTCAACGCAGGCTTCGGGCGAGCGTGCCCGGGGTTTCGCGAGGGAGACAAACCGAGGAGAGAGAGAGAGGGAGAGATGGAGAGACAGACCGCGGGAAAGATAAGGGCTTCGGCTACGGGAGAATCGGAGACTAACGGGGGCAAATAGGAAAAATTAGGGTTAGGATAATAAGAGAGGTATTTATAAGATTTATTTTTTATTATTTTATTTGTCATAATTTGGATTTTTGCGCCAACATCATCACATAGACAATATATATATCAATTTTAAGTTCCGATACCTAATTAACGGCACCGCTTTAATCGGAGCCGTTGTCAAGCCCCACAACGGGGTCAATTTCCAAATTTACGTCGCCGCTCGCCACTTGATATTCGCGTCGTCCAATTGAGAGGATACTTCAATAGTTTGATTTTGACAAGAAGGGCGATCAATTTCGCGAACTAAGTCGTTTGCATCGCTGCGCTTCCGATCTCGAGCATAAGACACGGCGCTCCTCGACGGCTCGACCGTCGAATTATGCAAGATGTCTATTCGAATTCTCGACGCTCAACGCTGATGACGGAGTCCGCTCATGATCGCCGATTCGACCATGTCTGAGTGTATTTCATCTAATGCGTGTTGCCAGATTCTGACGCCGATATTCACACATACCGTCCGAATTGAAAGCCTCATTTGATAGGTTTTGAAGTTTTGACGCTAACGACATGATTAATTTAACGGATTGCTTAGGCCGCAGCCTTCCGACCTCGAGCATATCGTAACCTCGAATCTCTTTGATCTACCGATCGAACTACGTGTAAGATATTCTCGATCAATTTCAATATTCTGAATGCGATGACAGAGTCCGTTGGTTAATCGGAGATCATTTCGACTGATTTTTAGCGCCGTCTAGTGCATTTCAACTCCGATTTAAGTCAGTTTCATCAATTCACCTTATACGACTACGACTTACGCATTTAATTGAGTCAACATGTATCTTTAACTGTAAGGACCATTTGGGATCAACTCTTATTTTGAATTTTGTTTTACGTTTTTATTTTATTTTATTTTATTTATGGTTTTTTCAAAATAAAATATGTTTGATGGTGATAGTTACTTTTAAAAATGCTCAAAATATCTAAAATTATTTTGAGTATTTTTAAAATATTGTTATTTTTTTTTAAAATAAAGCACTTAAAAGACAGGCTAAACAAATATAAATAAATATAAAAAAATACAAAACAAAATTGATCTTAAATATGCCCTTTCCATCTTATCTTCAATCCACCGCTCTTCATGAAATTGTCCATTAATGGTGCAATTTTGATCCCACCACATTTTTTCAGTGTTATTCTGACTCTTATTCTGTCTTGAAGGTCCCTTTCTGTATTATATAGTGAAAGAGAAATCCAGCAGTGGCGTGAGGCACGCAAGAAGAATTTCCCTACCAGAGCTAACATTGAGAAGGTATACCACTTATAATACAGACCTTCCATTAATTTAAGAAAAAAAAAGAGCTTTGACTTAATATTTTGTTCCAGAAGTTGAGCCCTGGAAGCGCGAAGAAGGAAGACATGGATTCATGTTCTAAGTTACGCCGGCAGGTATTCATCTTTATTAATTCTCATTTTTTATTCATTCTTATTAGTTCCATTCGAGGTGTTAAATGCATTTTCCTATTAAACTTTGGGGGCATTTATATACATAACTCACAATTCATATATATTTGCATAAATAATAAAAATATCACTAGTATTTTTAAAGTAAAATATATCTTTTCATATATAGAAAATGTGATATATATATATATATATATATATATATATATATATATATATATATATATATAATATCAAACTTTAGGTGTTATATATGTAAATGCATAAGAATTGTTTTATCTATGTAAATCTACCTAAACTTTATTAACTCCTTTTATTGATGCACTTTCTATTGGCTCATATTCATGTGAAAGAACAGTATATTTCTACAGGAACTAAAGGAAGTTCTAGCAAAACAAGCTGAGCTTGGAGTTGAAGTTGCCGAAATACCTTCAGTCTACCTTACTGAACTTGAAGAGCAAACCTCCATTAATGTGAATTCCAGTCGAGCACTAAATACAGATATTGAAACTCCATGCAAACGTTTCAAGAATAACAAGAGAGGCAGGTTGCGACGCAACAAGAGAAATGGTAAAAGGCTAAAGGTCAGGGACGACTCGGCGCCTTCTCGCGAACCAGTCGTCAAGAAAAGAGAACCCACCCTTCTGCGGAAGCTTCTGAATGCTGATATAAGGCGAGATAAGAGTCAGTTGTTACAGGCTTTCAGATTCATGGTTCTGAATTCTTTCTTCAAGGGTGAGCCTGATAAGCCTCTGGTGTTCCCAATAATCACAGCCAAAGATGTTGATCCTGAATCAAAGGTGGTTGTGGTGAAGCAAAAATGTCAAAATAAGGTAGACTCTGATGCTGATTTCATGGTTAAGAATGGAAATGATGAAGAGGTTAAGTGGAGAAAATGTTCAGCTGTAGTCGGAGCAGTGAAGAGTGAGTGTGATGAGGATGATGATGATGACATTGATGGTGCTAGTGATGTAGTGTGTGAAGCTATTGGTGAGGAGTTCGCCTTACATGGTGGTGAGAAATCTGAGGAAGGAGAGATTACTGACTAGCAGGAAGAATCCAGTTCACAAGCTTACTATAAGCATTACTATTATTATGAAAGCTTCAGGTGTATTGGGCAAAGCATCAATTGGAGGGGAAGTTGTTCTGTCTTGCTTGCTGTTGTAATTTCTTTGTTTGTATCAGAATTTTGAATTGATTGTTGTTCTGCGTTTTATCCCTTATATATATAATTTTCTTAAGGAAAATGATCAAAGTCTCTCACTATAGCGGTGGAACTTCTTCGGTTGCATTGTAATAATATAACTAAATAGATAAATGTTAGTTCGAAGTTGACGAGCAATGATGGTCAGGATATAGCAATCAAATGATGATGATCAAAGGATGAAAATGAGATGAAGGTGGATGAATAATGATAGTTGGGAGGTGTGGTCTAGGTCAAATGCTAGAAGTCAAATAATAGTAGTCGAGTGAAAGTGGTCAGACTACGATGATCGATAAATGTTAGTTAGAAGGCGATGATTAGGCAACGTTGATCGAATGATGATAATCATACAATAATAATTTATGGTGATCGTTGTTAGCATTATTCGTCTAATTGAGCTTTAAGCTTTTATGTTACCAAGCTCTCCAAATCCATGCCTCATCTCCTCATATGGAGAATGAGGCTCTATTTATAGTTTTGAAAGTAACACCTTCAATTATTTTGATAAAATTTTCAAAACATTTCATTAGATAGCTCGTGCAAATTTTTTTAATTGTTGACTATTTTATTCAATAATTAAATCCATTAATGACATTAAAATTAAATTATCTTTGACTTTTTGGATTACTCCCATCTAGATGATTAATTTGACTTTAAGTGTATAATATTTAGAGATTATTTGACTCTTAAATCACTTTCTCTAACTTTCCAACACTATAAGTGCTTAATTTGAGCCTTTTTAGACTATAGATTGAAACACTTTTGGTTTTATAATTTTGCTAAAATTGGAGAGTTAATTATTCTAAAATTATTTGAAGAAACTTTCAACTCAAAAATTATATCATTTTTTTTTTGTGCTCATAAATCTTTGACATAAAAGTAACTATAATAAAAATATCATCTACCCAATTTATAATGCAAATAAAACTTACAATATTAGATTCACTTCACGCATTTTATGACAAAATTAAGATAATCTCATGAGCATTTGCATTTAAGTAATTATCATTCAAAATTTCATTTATATATGTATCTTAATTATTTATCATTTTATGAAAATTTTAAATTTCTTTGGTGATAATATCTTTTAATATTTAAGTAATTTTTAATAGATACAATTCAAGTGGTCAATATAATAACTTATTAATGTAATACAATAAAGGGAGCTAATATGTTTCTTTAGGTGAGATGCAAATTACTCCTATGTGCGGTTTCAATTATGGAGAAGAAAATTCAGATTGGCCAGCCGAATCGATTTATGTCATTTTGACCTAATTCTACTAATTATGGATCTTATAAATGTTTGATTCAAACAAAAAAGAAATTTATTTTTTGGCATATTTAATGTGAAGAGTTGATCACCCTTATCCTATAATATTTTGAGCTTGTTTGATTTTTTATTTGATTTCTTAATAAAATTAAACACTAATTTAATCTTTTTTATTTAAAAAAATTTGTGAACACAACTATTAAGTTAATCAATTTTATAAATAGAGAGATTATTACATGCAGAGTCCAGAAATAGTTTTATGTTCAGACTTCAATAATATAACATCATATGTCACTCAATCAATACACAGTTGTTATGTATTAGTTATAAAATAATATGTATCGATGTAATTTTAACTGTATAATAATACATATCATTTATATGCATATTAATACACAATATTTAACAATCAATACATAATAGTTGTGCATTGACTCAGCGGCACATGACACTATGTTATTAAAGTTCTAGCTAATAAACAATATTCGAACTCTACATATAATAATTTTTTTCCGTGAATTTACAGCCCTACCACATAAAACAGACATATTTATACCCTAATCACCTAAACCTAAACATTTACACCCCAATCACCCGATTCCATTTAACCGCACAGAATAACCACTCTCTGTTATTTCACTCGGATGTCTCGCCTCTATTGCACACGCCTAACTCTATCTGGCTTCCATTTCTTACGAAGTGATCCCCATCTCTTGCTTTAAACCCCGTTCCCGTTTTCGAGAAGGTCGACGTTTAGGTAAGCCCGCATGTGAAACCCTTCATCGACCTTGCCTCCCTCATTCCATGAGCCCTCTACATCGAGCTCGTTGTCATTGCCTCACTATCGAGCGGGGCTTTCCATTGCTGTCTTTGATTTACTCCCATGTGTCTGGAGCCCTCCATTATTCGAGTGGCAACAAATGCTTATTTTTAGTAAAGTTTATTTTCTATTCTTATGCGTGGAGCCTCCACATTGAGCTCGTTGTTATTGCCTCACTATCGAGCTGAGCTTTCCATTATTACCTTTGATTCACTCTCGTGTGCATGGAGCCTTCCATCGTTCGAGTGGCATTGAGTGCTTATTTTTGGTAAAGTTTATTTTCTGTTCTATTAAAGCAAATATTATATTTAGGTTTAATGTCTGAACTATTTCATTACAGAAATATTTGGGGTATTTAAACTAGCCCAATTTCATTGGATGTATACAATCCCACTTATAATATTTTCTGCAGTCCCCCTTATAATAATTTCTTTATACTTTGAAATATCTATATGTAAGAGTTACCCTTTCTATTATCTTCATTCCAAATCATATTTTCATGTGAGTGTTTGAAATCATGTTGCATGATGGAGAAAATATGGATAGTTTACTAAGCATGGAGGTTATGGATACTTGTTTAGTTCTAGACAATCATCCTTCTAGCTCTAGTTGCTCGAATATATCGATAGATGAGCTTGGTCCATGTATTGATGATAAGTTACTAAGCCTAAGTGGTAATGATATCTCTTTAACAATTGGAACTCAATTTCCTGATTCCATAAGTTTAAGGCAATTTCTTCGTTCAAAGGCTATTAATGAGAATTTATGTATGAAGTTTAAGGCCAATGATAGAAAAAGGGTTATTGTAATTTGTTCTTATGTCAGATGCCCATGGAGAGTAAGAGCTTCAGTTTGCGGTGATGGTAAAACTTTTGAAGTGAGAAAATTAGAGACTTCGCACTTATGCCCAAGTGTTAACAGAGAAGGTAATAGGCAGACAACAACCAATTGGGTAGCTCATGAAATACAAGATTTGATTAAAAAAAAACCCCATACATACATCCAAAACAGATTAAGAATAATTTAGAATCTCAATAAAAGTTGTCACTACCATATATGAAATTATGGTGCTTAAGACAAGTAGCACGGGATAATATATTTAGATCAATTGAATATAATTATAATTTGGTTCCTACATTGAAAGCAATGCTTGTAGAAAGAAATCCTGGTTCTCACATTATTTTTCAATATAATGAAAAAGACAAATCATTTGAGACATTAGTTTTAAAGTGTGTATTGATGGCTTCCTTGCTGGTTGCAGACGTCTCATAGGCCTTGATGCTTGTCATTTAAAGTTCAAATATCTAGGAGTGTTGCTTTCAGCAAACGCTCTGGATGATAATAATAGATTGTTTATAATAGCATTTGCAATTGTTGAGTCTGAATCAAAGAGATCATGGATATAGTTTTTAAATAATTTGGCTACATCATTTCAATGTGAGGTTAATCTATTAGCATTCATTTCAGACATGAAAAAAGGATTGGGGGAAATGTGTATTTCCTGATGCATAGCATAGGGTTTGTGTGCGTCATCTTTGGAAGATTATAAAAAAAATTCACCACTGTCATGGAAGCCCAAATATTAGAAATGCATTTTGGTTTGCCATAAACACATATTGTCAATATAATTTTGATACAAAAAGTTACTGAATTACATGAGATGAGTCCTCAGCTTCATGGTTACTTGTGTAGTCTTCCATACAAATGGTTCAATGTCAATTTTCATCTGAAATAAAAAATCATGCTACTACCAATAACAAATCAGAGTCATTCAACTCTTGGATTGGAGAAGCTAGAGATAAACCTATTATTGACTTGATTAACAGAATTTGGGGGATGCTTACGAAGCAAAGATTAGAAAGGAAGGTGTTGTCAGCTCAATGGAAGTGTGTATTGGTTTCTGCAATTGAAAAATTATATTAGAAATATCACAACAAAGAAGACACAATTTATTATAAGGAAATCAACCACATTCAAGGCGGAGGTTGAAGGGCATCATGAAAGGCATGAGGTGGATATACAAATTATGGCTTGTAGTTACAGATTCTGACAAATGACTGGTTTGCCATGTATTCATGTTATTGTTTTCATCGACATGAAAGACCAATCACATTGGCATATATATGTTGATGAACATTACTATACAAGAAGGTAGTTTATTTTTTAATATCAAATTGAATTATTGTTGTAATCTATATGACATACATTTATATGGGTGACATTATCTCTTTAAGTATATATCGAATGGCTTATGATGGTGCAATCGCTACACTCCCAGGGAGAGAATAATGGATTTGTGCCTATGGATGTTTTGTAACTCAAGGTGCCACATACATCATGACCAAGGGGTAGGCCTAGGAAAAGGAGAATGTGTAGCTTTATGGAAAAATCTAGCAAAAAAAAAAAGCTAATTGATGCATAAATATGGTGGATGTGGTTGTTTGAGACATTATAAAAGCACTTGCAAAAACCCAATAGCTTAATCAAACTCAAACTTGAAAAACCCAATTGAAGAATCAGAATGTGGTGACTCAGGAACAAAATGATATTTTTCTGTATTAACACAGAGTAACATCCATATTGTATCTTTTTTGCTGCAACTTTTGGCTAATTAAACACAGTTTCTTGTGCATTTTATAGCTGAAGAAATCAGATCAATTAAAGCTGATAATTTTGTAGTCTTACAATGTACATGGAGGATGCCTTCTGAGGCTAGTTGATGGTTGTTGTTTTCACATTACCTAATGCTTGAAGAAGCTGACTGATAGTTGCTGTTATCACATTAAGTATTGTCTGATGCAGCTGGCTGATGGTTGCTATTTTTACATTAAGTATTGTCTTTGGTGTTTTTGTTAGGACCTGCAAAAGTATTGGTTTTGATATGTTTGTCTAATATATATATAGATTTTTTTGTCTCTTGCTTATGTGAAGCTATATCTTAACTTTGATGGTGGTTTTGGCTGGTGTTTCTCCATTTTGTGCTTCTGTTTCTCATTGTTGTTGACATAGGGCCTGTTTTAGTTTAGCTATACGAGAACTTTTTGGTAGCTGCGCTAGCCTCATGAGTTTTTGTCGGCTAGATGAATATGTTGATTACTTGCTATTTTCAAATCTTGATTACATTTTGGTTTAACTATGCAAGGATCGGTCTAACAACTTGGTTTTGAAATCATGTGAATCTGGTTTTTGGCCTAGGGGGTTTTGGGTTGTTCTTTTGGCTACGAATTTCGTTTACCTTGGGGATAGTATCCCTTCTCTGGGGATGATGCTAGCGTATTATTTTTTCTCTTCTTTGGTGGTGGTTTGGCTATTATTTTCTCATTACTTGTTACCCACATTCGGCTCGATTTAGCTGTTGTTTTCTCAGTACCTGCTACCCACATTGGGCTCGATTTGGCTGTTATTTTCTCATTACCTACTACCCACTTTGGTGGTGGTTTGGATATTGTTTTCTCATTACTTGATGGACACATTGGGCTCGATTTGGCTGTTATTTTCTCATTACTTGTTGCCCACTTTGGTAATGGTTTAGCTACTATTTTCTCATTACCTGCTACCCACATTAGGGCACTATTTGGCTGTTATTTTCTCATTACCTGCTACCCACATTGGTGGTGGTTTGGCTGCTGCTTTCTCATTACCTACTACCCACATTGGGCTCGGTTTGGATGATATGTTCTCATTACTTGCTTCCCCATTGGTGGTGGTTTGGATGATGTTTTCTCAATACCTGCTGCCCACATTAGGCTTGATTTGGATGATGTTTTCTCATTACTTGTTGCCCACATTAGGCTCGATTTGGTTGCTATTTTCTTATTACCTGTTGTTGGTGTATGAGACCTTTTTGATAGTTGCTCCACTATTGGGTGAATAAATTGGTGGTAAGAGCTACATAGTTGTTGCTTTTTAATATCTAACATGTTTGTCTTTCCTCTGGGTTAGTCTTCCCTCTATGAGGCTAATGCTTCAGTATTACTGCTTGTCTTATTTGGTGGTGGTTTGTGCGCTTCTTCCCCATTACTTCCTGATGTTCCTGATTGCTGGTGATATTGGGCTCGGTTTGGCAACTTAGTTTTTGTTGTGTGAGTCTGCTTTGTTGGGGTTGTATGACAACTTCTTGGCTGCTGCTCCACACTTGAGGGTTTTTCTAAACTTATTGAATCTGTTGGTCTGATGTTTTTTTAAGTTTTTGATTTGAAGTACTGGAGCTTAGTTAGCTTCTGATTTTCGGTTGAATGGTTTAGTAGAGGTAAGTTGACTATGATGGTTGGGATGTTCTCGCTATCATCTCTTTGGCTCGTAGCATCATATGTGACTGTAACCCTTCAACAAAAGTTTGGATACTCACATATTTTATTGTCCCTTGAGATGATTGCGACTGAGCGTGAGCCTTATCTAAGACTTTTATCACTTTGCTCCTTCTTTGACATTAGCCTGTTTTTACTTCTTGATGATTATATCTGGCTTAAGTTTATTTGTAGGATTTTTGTGCAAGTTTCTAATTGTAGGTGAACTGTGTCTCTCTCCGGAGGTTCTAGGATATAGAAGGTGGTTTGTGCTATTCTCAGAGGATGTAGATGCTACTGAGCTGACCTATGTTTTTTTAATTTCTTTTGCTTTTGAGTTTCCATTTCCTTTTAAAGTAATAAGTAGGAGATTTATCTCTTTAGGCTTATTGTAGCTCTTTGAGCAGTAATATAGAGATTTATCCCCTCTAAAGATCATGTACCCTTTTAAATTTGGTTATTTGTCCAAATGAAGCAATTTCATTTGTGTGCACAAAGAGTTACATGTAAAGAGCTTATATTTTCACCACAGTATGCAGTAATATAATATAATAATATATTATAGATTTAAATAATAGAAGATGGTTCTTAAACTGAAAGAAAGAGGAGCTTTAGGGTGCCAATATCATCATATTATAAGTGATAAACAACACAAAATCATGAATAATGAGACAACAGGTCCTACAAAGATTTAAGGAATATTTCAAGGAACAACTAATTAATTAGAAAGAGTACATTAATGATAGCTGCTGATAACAGTTACAAAAGCTGTAAGCCCAAAAAAATATACATTACAAAGTGCATAATAATTTCAAAAGATTACGTGCTTACATAAATTACAGCATGACTACAATGATGATTCCGACTTGAATCTTTAAATAAAATTAGATTGCCTAAACTTTAAGCATACTTAAAATACAACATGATTGCAACGACGATTCCGACGAGAATCTTGAAATAAAATATAATGCCTTCAAAGTTGCCTCAAACCACTTTGTCATGATCACGTAGCAAGAGCAAGATGTTATGGATTGTTGGTTCATTCTCATCCACTCACTGGAAAAAATGGCAATCACCTTCAGTTTGATTTCGTGGGCATCGATAGAATCTCCTTCCCATGTTAACACCGGTTCTACATATATATATATATATATATATATATATATATATATATATATATATATATATATATATATATATAATGCTTCGTAAGTTGTATCTACAATATATTTGTAAATTCATGTAAGAATTTCTATTTACGGATGATTGGCTCAAACTCATTTCTTAGTAATACTTCTGCAACTTCCTGGTTCCTAAAACCTAAACAAGGCCAGCAAAATGAAATTAACAAAGGAAAAAGTAAGATTTGGAGTAAAGTAGAGTGCTAAATGAAATAAATAAATTTATTAAGTAATAAATCCAGCACATCTAACATTGATCATTTAACTACACGGATAAACAAGAGCAAGAATAAATGAGAAAATTTGATAACGAATACTAAAAAATGCGATATCAATTCATATAATTAGAATGCAATGACCAAGGCTAATATACATTCCATTCTCAGATTGTATCAAATCCCTAAACAACTACCAATAGCTTTATTCTCAGTTTCCCAAAACCAGGAACTGAACAATTCAAACAATCTCTACCCCTCACGGTATTTCTCCGCAGCTTAAATAATATACCTCATTTACACTTTCTTGATCTCCACGGAACAACTAGCAACAGGAAGAGCTCGAGACGGGCTGAGATGATTTCCACAAGCTCGATGGAGGGCACCTCGTTGAATCAGCAAGAAATAAGTGTGGGGCTGAAGCAACGTCATTTCTAAAGGAAGAGACGGGGATCACTCCGTAAGAAATGGAAGCCGGATGGGGTTAGGCGTGTGCGACGGAGGCGACGACATCCGAGTGAAATAACGGAGAGTGGCTATTATGTGCGGTTAAATGGAATCGAGTGGTTGGGGTGTAAATGTTTATGTTTAGGTAGTTAAGGTGTAAATAGGAATGTTTTAAGTGTCACGGCTGTAAATCGCCTTTTTTTAATAAACAAGGAGCAACTAAATCTAGAATTGGATTCAAATCCTCTCCAATTATTGTGGTAATTGTCTTAAGTGCAATTTTCAAGCTCAACCATCCAATCCATTTTGGACGACTAACATTAATCTTTTTCTTTTTTTTTTTAATCACTCTTAAAAGGTAATCCTAATAACGTTATTATTTGAGTATTTCTTAACAATAATAAATCCAAATAGTTATACCTGAAATTTGGGGTGCATTATGCAATGTTTAATAAAAAACAGTTACATCAGAAGTTCATACAAATCTAAGTACTAAAAAAATTTAAAAAAATTATTATAAAAAAAGATTCATTTTAATTATATATATATATATATATATATATATATATATATATATATATATATATATATATATATATATATATATATTACGATAAAGTGTTATATTTTTATTTTTATTTATAAATATTAAAATTATTATTATTGTTTCACAAAAAGACTTAGTACTGATAACCAGATCTCCATTATAAACCTCCAGTGACGAACTCTCAGTTATTAAGTGCAAAGAGCCAAAAGCAGAAGGGGAGTGATCGGAAATGAAGAGCATTCCCGTTCTTCTCCTGGGTTGCGGCGGAGTCGGCCGGCAGCTCCTCCATCACATCGTCGCCTGCCGTTCTCTCCACTCGAAACAGGCACCGCCCTCCTTTTTTTTTTTTCTTTTCTCCAAATTTCGTATTCATTCTGATTTCGTAAGTAAAATATCGCTCCGTTTTCATTTATATTTATATCGTTGATTGAAAAGGGTTTGGTGCTTCGAGCAGTGGGAATCTGTGACAGTCACTCGTTGCTTGTTGTCGATGATGTCTTCAATATGGAGCTGAAAGACGACTTATTGAAAGAAATCTGCAGGAGAAAATCATCAGGGTCTTCTCTGTCATCTATGATAGATTTAGGTATCTTTTAGTGTTGACTTTTCTCTTGTTAATGTCTGTGTTATAATTTGAAAATTGGATTAGTGATTGCAAAAAAGGAATAAGTCTTTGTATTTGTATAATTGATCCTTTGATCGATTGAAAAAAGTCTTGAACCACACTTTAAATTATATTAGTTCAAATGCCGCGTTTTTTTTTTGTGAGAAAGTGAGGTCTTTGAAATAAATTTTCTGACTGTTGACGCTTTCTTGGGGCTATTGGGAGCCAAATCATACAAGGAACTCTTCATAGAATTTCCTTTAAGCTCATTCTTATTTGCATTCACTTATGCATTGAGGTTTCTGCTTACTAGTCTCTATCATTTTCAGAGACTACTATATAAATAAAAACAAACAAATGTCAATGTTAAATTCATGGAAAAATGGAATCTTTTTCAAGTATTTCTTTAATGAATTCCTAATAATTTTTCTGCCCAATTGTTAGAAATTGAAGATACCCTATAAGGAATTCCTGATAGAAGAACTATTCATTGATGAAGATTTATGCCCAGAAGAAAACAAATTTCAATTTAAAATGAATGGTGGTGAGGAATTCCTTATATAATTCCTTTTCTTCAAAATATCTGACCTAGAGAGGTGGGAGCACTGACTCGTGGCTCTATCTTGCTCAAGTAGGGAGCCCTTTTTGGTGTAGTTAATGA
Organism: Cymbidium sinense; assembly: GCA_021442155.1. Taxonomy (NCBI): domain Eukaryota; kingdom Viridiplantae; phylum Streptophyta; class Magnoliopsida; order Asparagales; family Orchidaceae; genus Cymbidium; species Cymbidium sinense. The sequence continues at coordinate 70,467,155 of CM038217.1, read as the reverse complement.
CTTGCGAATGATTCTTTTGAAGAAAGGAAGCTTGTTAGATACATTGAACTCAATATTTTGAAAATCCTAAGTCTTGTTTTAATATTTTTTTCTTGATTGCAGGCCAGTGCCAACTCTTCAAGGATTCAGAAGCAAGAAAAAAGGTTATTGATATTGCTAGCCTTCTTGGCAGATCCACTGGTTTGTACATTTTCTGAGCTTCGCTGTTATTTTGTATATTTAGAATGCCTTTGTTTATCGCATGTCAAATGCATGGCGTTGATGATTGATTTGTTTTGCTGGTCTGTTTTCATTTCATATGGAGTATTTCTTTTCGGTGACTACGGGAGATGAGCATCTGTTGTGCGAGATAAAAGTTGTTAACTGAATTATATGTAGCATTTGACACTCGTGGTATCCTTTTTACCTTAGCAGGTCTAGTATTAGCTGATTGTTCTGCTAGCTTGGAGACTGTAGAATTGTTAAAACAGGGAATTGGCCTTGGCTGCTGCATTGTACTGGCAAACAAAAAACCACTTACCAGCAAAATTGTAATATTCTGTGTTTAGCTTCATTTCATAGAATAAGCATTAAGTTAGCCTCTCTCTCTCTCTCTCTCTCTCTTTATATATATATATATATATATATATATATATATATATATATATATATATATATATATATATATATATATATATCTCACATTTACATGATAGTTATTTCCTTTTTTTAAAATTTATTTAGTCACCTTGTGACAATGTGGATTGGCTTCTTCACTGCAGGAAGACTTTGAAAAGTTGATCTCAGATTTCCGCCGTATCCGTTTTGAATCAACTGTAGGTGTTTCTATTTTTTATATATATATGCATGCACTCATATAAGTTTTGTGTTATATTGCAATGAATGCTTCGAATCTGTTAACTTAGGCTTGTTTGTTTCAACTGCTATTGTCATTATAGTTGATTGAGAAGTTATCGTAGGAAAGCAGTTGGAAGAAGTTGTTCTGAGTATAATGATTAGAGCAGTTTGGACGCACTTGTGATGAAGATGATATTATGGAAAGCAAAGGTTTTTTTATTGTTTGGTAAAAGCTACTGTGAAGTTGCTTAATCACCCAAATGACAAAAATAGCATCATTCATTTTTTTTCCTTAACATTGTATGATATTTTATAAAAAGAATTAGTTTAAATGTGTTAAAAATCAAGAACTTAATCCAATAGCTATAATTTATTTTGTAAAATAGAATAAAATCTAAAACCAATAAATGTTTTTTTTTTAATTTGAAGAAATAATACAGGCAACAAATGCCCATTCTAATAGCTCAGAAAAAACCTATATATAATAGCATCAACATATGATGATATTCAACATAAGCATTTTCAAAAATAAAGAAGATTATACTTGTTAATTTAAAATTTTAGTAGTTTATCATCAAGCTTATCATTGATAAATCTGCTCTATAAAATGAGACTCAAGGGTATGGATTTAGGGGGCATTTTGGACTTCTATCAAGTTACTCTAAGAAAGTATGTTTAGAGAATTGTTTCAAAATACTGTCACTTTTTTGGATGGGTAACTTCTCATATATCAGGTGACAAAAAAATCATCCAAACACTTGTTTGCTTTTGAAAATCACCTTTTCATATAGCAAACCAGAAGAGAAGTTGAACCAAGGGAGCTTAATGATTGCCATTGAATTTAAAGACTTCCTTGATTGAATTTCAAGGGAAATTCATGTGATTGAGTTGGAAACCCCACTCTTTTATGCTCATCCCATTAGACATTTGTTTATCAGGCATTTTACCAACTTTAATTTGGAAGAAGCTTTCCTTCTTCCTTTTCTCTTTAACATTGATGATTCCTTATTTATAAAACTTTTGCACTATCAAAAATAATGCTAATTTATATAATATGATGCCTTTTTGCAATGAAGCATTCTATTTGGCAATCTAAAATAGCAATAGATGAAACCAATTTCCTTTTGTTGATGTGATAAACTAAATCCAAATTCCCTTGAAAGGAAATGTAAAGTGCTCTTTATAACTCTTTGGATTTATTAGGTTTTACTCTATTTATATTGTTGACCTACACATATGTGCCATAATCCAAATAAAGCTTATATGGCCAAATTTATGAAAATCAATGACAACGTCGCATAATCGAAAGCTAAAACTTCTTAGTCGCGACCAAATTTAACCAAAATCGTTTTTAATCCGAAAATTTTGATTGTATACTTGAAAATTAATTAAATGAGAAATATCAGATCAATTAATAACTGATTAATTAATTAAAATCAAATTTTAATGAAATTACGTGCATATCGAGTTCGGGAAGCCCGTATGACGTCCGAACGACCTTCATTTGCAAAATTGACCGCGTTGTTATCGCCGAAACGTCGAAATCTATCAATCGACACATTCCGCGATCAATTCGGCAAAGTCTACGCGAAAGTCGAGCAATTCGAATGCGGTGTCGCGCAATTTAAGCTCAATTTCTCTTCAACCATCGTCGATGTGGTCCAAATGACATCTGATCGTGAAATGGATATCGTTGTTGCATTTAACACAACGAAAATACTTAAAATTGATACCCATATTACTAAGATTCATTAATTAAGATAATTCGCCGAATTATTAATGATTAATATTAATAATTTCGCCATTAAACTAATAGACAGTCAAACTTAATTAACAACAATACTGCCGTGATCGTCAATCCGCCAATATTTAGCTAATCAAAATGCTTTCACACCAATAGAAGTCGCCGTCTAATGAATCCTATTGGTCGCCATTTAGCTAACCAATTAAACGCGTATTAGTCCTAAGGAAAACGAGCTCGATCGCCTCTCCCGAAGCTCTCCTCTTCGTTTCCTCGGTTCCGTGGCTCTCCTCGGTAGAACAACCCTCCCCCTCTCATTCATCCCTCTCTCTCGTGTGAGCATCTCGTCCGTTCCGAGAAGTCGAGCTTGCACATCCGAGCTCTTTCCTCTCTTCCGTCCGTCTCGAACTCAAATCGAGCCCTAGTCGACTCAACTGAAGCTCTCTTCTTCCTTTCTCTCTTGCAATCGAAAATCTCCAGGTCGTCTCTATCTAGCCCTAAGCATATTTTATGCATTTCATTTTCTCTTGAATAGAATGGACTTGATGAATCCCTCTTTCGCATGCTATGTGGTTGGATTAGGGATAAAATTTGTAAGGCTTGATATATCATATGGCTCATGCCTTGTTTTGTTGTCAAGCACTTGTTTGTTTTGTGCTAAAACGTCTTTACGTAAGTCATGGAGTAAAGTTAAGATGAAAAATCAGCGGAACTGCTTGCTTTTGTTTACTGGATTGTTGGAATGAGGTAAAAATGAGGGATAAGGTCTTGCGAGATTTAAACTTTCCATTTTGGCTGTTTAAAAAAAAAAGAGAAATCAAATTTTAGGTTTCTTTCAAGTTGTTTATCATGTCATCTTGCTTGTTTGGGCTCAAACCCATTTAATGACTATTTAAAACTTATTTCTGTCTTATTACCAATTCACTATTCCACTTGTGGGTTTTGAAGAAAATAGAAGAAAGCAAAATTTTGGTTTACATATTTATGCAATCAGATTTTCTTTTACACTTTCATTAAATGTTTGGTATGTGATAGAGAAGAGGCTAGGATATTGAATTGCTGATTTCTGCACTATCTAGTGTTGCTACACTTCTATTAAAGAGTGCTGAAATTGATTTATGCATTTCTATCAAGTTATCATTCTATTAATCCTTTTATTCGATTTGGGGAAAGAAATTGATAAGATTACTACTTGCATGAGATTGTCTTAACTTTATTGTGTTTCTTGTTATTGTTTGACATCATGATATTATGCAAATGATTGCTTAATCAAATCTGAAATTTTAGATTTATGTATGTTGTTCTTTTGGGTTACTAAAAAAAAGGAAGTAATGTATAAGGCCTATCATCTATGAAGAGTTGTCTAGCTTTGTTTTGGTTTCTTTCTAACAATCGGTAAGTTGTGATCATGCAAATTCATTTTCAGTTAGTTGAAAACTCCATACTTTGTGGTGATGATTTTGCTAAAGTAAAATTTCATATTCTTGCATTTGCCAAAACCTAACATGGTTGCTTGTCTTATGGGGTTTGAAGCTTGCTTGAATATCTTGCAAATAATTGTTTTAGCTCAATCTGAAATTTCAGGTTTATATATGTGAACTTAACATGTTTCTCACTTCTTCGCACTAATTGCTAACGGTGGGCTTTGTTCTCACTTAGTTTCATTTCTTGCAAATATTTTCTTACAAAATCTGAAATTTTTTGGCTTGCATGATATCAAATCTAGTATGGTTGCTTTGCTTTTGTCATCAAACATTTCTATGGTGCATCTATTTGAGTTATCAAATAAATAAAAAAAAATGTGAAATTAGTAAGGTTATGATCTTTCATGAGGGTTATCTTTCTTTGTTATCATAAAAGTGGCCATCTTGTTTAGGCAAGATTTCAGATTTTCTGTACTTATTAAACTTAGTGTGAATGTGGCTTAAACTTCATATAATTATCATGTTAAAGGAAGAGGATGAGAGAAGGGTTGATTGGCTTTGTTAGCATTGTGCTTGTTTTCCTCTCTTTTATAATCACTAAGTCAACGAGCCTTTGAAGTACAATCTGAAATGTAGCTTTGTGCAAGTTTAAAAGCTTTCATTTTTATTGTTTAGGTTCATTAAGGTTGCATCTTGCCTAGTGCTTGTTCATATTGTACCCGCAAGCAATTTCTAAGTCTCAATCTTGCATTAAAACAATTATATATTAGCAAAAGATGAAATATGTGCATATCTCTTGACCTTTAATTTCTATGTTACTTGTGGGCTTTGAGAAATGTACCTCCTCCTTTGCATTCAAAGTGAGAAGAATAGAATGATGCTCACATGTGATTAAAAGTTTATGTTATAGCTTTCTGTTTAAATATTTCAAAAGTGAAATTCAATTGAAATAGTGATGAAAATCATGTTATAGAATTGGTGTATTTTAATTTCACATAATAACGAATTTGTTAAAATTGTTTTATGTTATAAGTATCCGTTCACATTGTTCTAAGGCGCGAGAAAACTTGTGAGAAGTACATGTTCACATTATTCCAATGTAGGAGGAAAATCTGCTCTGATATAAGCACCCGTTCACATTGTTTCAATGCGGTGGAGAAACTTGTGCTATAAGTATCTGTTCACATTGTTCCAATGTGGTAGAGAAAATTTTTTTGTGATAAGTACCCATTCATATTGTTCCAATGCTGTGGAAAAATTTGTGATATAAGTACTTGCTCACGTTGTTCTAACGTGACAAAGAAATATATTTTATAATATAAGTACTTGTATGCATTGTTTCAATGCTATAAGGAAATGCTATGTTATGCAAACCCATTGATGCCTTCCTTGGTGTGATGGACAAAAATTTTCGTCATGCGGTACCCTACCATTTTGGCGTGAAGACAGATCTCAAGAACCCCTACATGGGGATGATGAGAGATCAAATTTTGATAAAAAAAAGAATGTTTAAGTTTCAAAGCTTCATTATAATTCATGAAATTCAATTCAGTTTTTATGGTTAAATTCTCTTTCGGCTAATTGAGTTAAAACAAGAATGAAAGAAAGAGGATTGTTAAAGACACATGCCTATATAAAAGAGAAATTTCTATGCTTATTGTCCATGAACAATTTAAGATTAAAATTATGCAAGTTATGTTGTTTTATGCCTTTTTGTTCTTAAATTATGAAAGCACGTTGTGATAATGAAATCTTAGCTTCATTGGCTTATGCATTGTCATCTTTGAAAACTCAATTTGGCCATTGATTATGTGATGCTTATTTATTTATCTTGATTTGGGAAAGAGCGAAAAGAAAGCAAGTGTTTATCTATAGGCTTATTCAACCCATACTTAACTTGATTCTTACTTGAATCTTGATATTATGAGAGCAATTATTCAGTTAAATTCAGATCTTTAGATCTATGTGTTACTAGATTTGGTATGGATGCTTAACATATACATAGTTATGCTCTATTTACTTATCTCACGATAATTCTCTCCGCCATGTGCCATATGAGTGGATTGAAAGTTGAAAAGAGGAACCCTATGTGTTGCATGGCTTAAACCTTGCTTTATTATCAAATATCTATTCATGCTATGTTGTTTTGCCTTTGTCTAAGTTATAGAATAAGATTAAAACGAAAATTAGCAAGGGGATTTATTCCTTTGCATTACTTAGTCATGTTTAACTTGATTCTTCCTTGAATCTTGATGTTATGTGAGTAATTGCTTAATTAAATCCAGAATTTCAGATTTATGTATTGTAAATTTGGTGTGGATGTTTGATCTATACATAACCATGCTCTATTTACTTATTTTGTGATAATCTTCTCTTTTATGTGCTATATGAGTGGATTGAAAGTGGCAATGAGGAATTCTATATATTACATAGCTCAAATCTTACTTTGTTATCAAATATTCATTCATGTTATATTGTTTTTCCTGTCTAAATTATGGAATAAGGTTAAAACGAAAATCAGCAAGAGGGTTTATTCTTTTGCATTACTTAGCTATGTTTAACTTGATTCATACTTGAATCTTAATGTCATGTGGGCAATTACTTGTTTGAATCCAAATTTTTACTTATCTTGTGATAATCCTCTCTTTTATGTGCTATATGAATGAGTTGAAAATGGGAATGAGGAACCCTATGTATTACATAGCTCAAATTTGCTTTGTTATCAAATATCCATTCATGTTATATTATTTTCCCTTTGTCTAAATCATAGAATAAAGTTGAAACGAAAAATCATCAAGTTACTTGGTTAAATTCAGTTTTTTAGATCTATGTGTTATTATATTTGGTATAAATGCTTGATCTACATATGATCATGTTCTATTCATTTTGTGAAAAGAAAAGAAAAGAGGAAAAAATGAATTCAAATCTTGACTCTAGGTTTGCTCTTTTCATTATGTTTATAACCACAAATTCATGCCCTTTGAAGTGGAAATGGTATGTGAAGTTGCACATGTATAGAACCAAAGATTATTAGGTTTGGTTTGCAAGTTTCAAATGATTTTTCAAATGTTGAAAGTTGCTGTTTTTGTTGCCTCAAGCTAAAGTTGGGATATATTTTGTATTGAATATGTTATAAGCATGTTACTAGGCAATTCTCTAATGTTTGAATCAATTTAAAATGTGAAAGTAGTATGACATAAAACTCATATAATCTCAATTTCATAGTTTCTCATTAATGAATAGCATTGGCATAGAATTTCATATGGCGTTTGTCTTATGTGTTGCCTCCAAATGATAATTTCATATGGCGTTTGCTTTATGTGTTGCCTCCAAATGATCACCATGGCATATGAAGAGAGTTTTGACTTGTTCTTTTGTAAAAGTCAAAGTTTTATTACCTCATGATAGTTGATTTTGAATCCTCTTAAATGGTGAACTCATCATTATGTTAAAGCAAACTTGATAGTGATAGGATTCATGAAATATGCAAGATATTATCTTTGATCTTTTAATAAAAAAGAGAGATAACAAGATTTGAATCCATTTGTGAATTGATATGGCCATCTTTGATGTTTAATGTAAAATAATTTAAGGCTCATTCAGATTTCTCTTTCTTTTATCAAATCAAACTCTTCTTTATGTGGTATGACAAGGTCTCTTTAGTTCAACAAAAAAGAAAGAAATATAGGGAAATCTAACATTGCGTTCCTCCCATTATTTGGAATTGAAAATTTACTTGTGCATGGCTATTCAATCCTATCATTTGATAATTCTTGAGAAGGGTGTTGTCATTTGCTATGAAAACTTGTTATGTGATGTTTCTATATAATCAATTACTACCTAAAACTATGATCATTATAGTATCAAAATAAATCAGCAAGCACATAAAGTTTAAATCAATCTAAACCCCCCATTTTCATGAGAATCTTTTACTTCTTTTATCTTGCAATCTTGTTGGAATCTATTTCTTTTATCAAATCATGCTCTTTTTTATATGTTATGACAAGGTCTCTTTAGTTCAACAAAAAGAAAGAAAGAAAGGGAAATCTAACCTTGCATTCCTCCCATTATTTAGAATTGAAAAATTACTTGTGCATGGCTATTCAATCTTATCATTTGATAATTCTTGAGAAGGGTGTTGTCATTTGCTATGAAAACTTGTCATTTGATATTTCTATACAATCAATTACTACTTAAAACTATGATCATTATAGTATTAAAATAAATCAGCAATTTCCATAGATCTTGTATCAACAGAAATCGAAATACCCACAATTCATGGATCTACCTTTCACTTAGTTGTATTTCACTCACTTAGAATTATCTCCGAAGCGGAGTTCAAGTCTGCATTTAGTGGAGGGCATCTAACATTTCGGCATTTCTTGAAATTAATCGTTATAAAATTATTTATATGATACATATTTATTAAATATCATACATGCATGAAATTAAGGACATATGGATTCCTAACCCAAAATTAATGGTCGCATAGCTGTATTGATCGATTCAACACTTATCCCTAAATCCATCGTCTTATTCTTACTCAGATCTTTTGCTCATTCTCGACCTTTTCCGATACACCTGGGATGACCTTTTTTCTCCATATCGTAACGAATAGGATATTCGATTGGACCGTTGCGACATGTTTCAGCCCGCTTCTCGGGCAGAGTGAAATTTATATAATCAATAAATATTTCTTCAATTCATATATCCAATTCATATCACAATTCAGGGCGTGAAATTTTAAGTTTATAAATAAATCAGGCCAAAGGCGTGATTATTAAAATTTTATATCCAAAAAAAAGCGCTTTAATCTTCCCAAACTACACACCACTATACAAATCAACAAAAGCGGTCTAACTTCGCTCTTTTCAATTATCAATGGTAGCGTCATAAAATTTAAAACTTTGTGAGAGAATCTTTAAAGTAAGCTGAGCAAGGCAGTAGAACGTCGTGCATATAAAATAAGAGTAAAGCGGTAACAATCTTTGCTGAAATGTAAAACGATATCTTTGTAGATTAAATCTATGATATTAAATGTCAAAGCGGTTATTTAATGAAAATCATTTTGATTATATCAAATTTTTCAGAAATGTTTATAATTACATAGGTTTTGACTTAACAAAAGGGTCACCGACTCAAAAAGAAGGTAAAAGGTAGGCAATCTCTTACTGCTTAGACATCGGTTAGACGGCTCCAACCTCAATGTCAGTCGGGGATCTAAGATCCCCGATCTCATCTCGTCGAGCTTTTCTTTATCTGTGATTTATAACATAACCTTCCTATCACGATTTTTTCGACATTTCCTGTTTACATTCTTGCGTGTTTTAATGCGTATTTTAAACATTTTATATCGTTCGTATATTAAGAAAGAAATGAAATATGCTCTTCGTTTAATTGCATCTGATATAATATCATATATCATTCGTATTATTTATAAAAAAAAACGATACATTATGGGTATAGAAATTGAATTTAAATTAGCGGTTATGTCTCCGCAGGTGTCTTTCCGATTCTTACCAGTCTGTATTTATAATGAAATAACTTAAATCTTGTCAATGAAACTCATAATTAAACGGTAGTATCACAGAACTTAAGCTAGATCTTACGCGAAATTGATATATAATCTTTCGAAATCTGGAGCGACTCCAAAGTAATCTCTGCGTATTAATTGCGATTAAATTACTAAAATTAGCAAAATGCGATCCTAAACCCCATTTTAATACACAATGCCTACCTAACAGCATATTTTGGGCAGCCCGATCACGCATTTCAAGGCTGTGAAAGAAAGAGGAATGATTCCAAAATTACTGGTTTCCTCGATCGGCCGAGCAGAAATCTGGCAAAACCGTCGGTTCCGCGATTTCCAACAAGACTTCTGGTGCGGCGGTTCAGGCGTGATGAAGGCGAGTCTGGTCGGCGAAGCGAGATTCCACGACTCAGCCGGTCGCGCCGGGGAAGCGTCGCGGCCGTGGTTTCAACTCGAGCACCGTAATTACCGCCAGGGTGACTCCTTGTCCGATGAAGCGAGGCGGTTCTGGTGAATCCGAAATCGGCTCGGTCGTTCATGTCAGGGGCGGATCCGGTGATGAGGAAGGAAAAAGGAGGAGCGACTTCGATCGTGAGCGAGGAACGCCATGGTATGAAAGGAAATGAAATAAATGATTACCTTCGATCGATCCCACATACGCGTCGAATGCTTTAATCGACTTGCGTCTTTAGTCTTCTGATAGCGAGTTAATTAGCGAAAACAAAATTAATTAGGAATAAACTAATTGGATATTACAATTTCTCCCTCTTAAACAAAATTTCGTCGAAATTTCTTGAATCATTCAAAGGAACTTATCTCATGCTTGTTCCACCTCCCGGTAAACTCTTTGATTAGTGCATTTAATTTTAACAAATTATCTTTTCCCGCGCAAGTCAAATCGGTTGTATTTGGCTTTGTATATGGAATCTTACGCTGCATCGTGATCCATTTTCTCAGCATTGAAATGTGAAAGACATTGTGAATGTCGCGATTGATGGGTAAGGCAAATCTAAGTATTAGATCCTTTTGATTTCAAAGGTCATGTACTGGGGCTTCATTTACATCGTGACCTAATTCTTTTCAGGTTTGACTTTCAAAAATACAAATTCTCGACTTAAAATTCTACTGTGCTTTAAGTCGTAATACTTCGGCGATCGGCGACATATCTCGATTGTCGATTTTCTGCAGCAATCGACTGACTCGGACCTGCTGTTTTCTCCCTTGACCCAACTCATGGAGTTACACTTTCGGTATATGGTCGCCGCGCTCCAAATCTGGGTAAAATTGTAAGCGACTTCGATCTAGGAATATGATATTCCAGTTACCTCAAAATCTAAAACACATAGTCAACAAATCTTCTGGACTTGAATGTTCTTTCGATTGTCCGGTCGAGGATGAAAAGAAAGTGTAGCTGTAGCTCTCTGAATTCCTTTCCATAATTTGGAAGTAAATCTACCATCTCTGTCAGAGACGATCACTTTTATGCAGAAGTGCTGATTTCTTTAACATATAATGGACAATTTATCAGTGAATCATGCGTTTAGGTAAGAAATGACGACGATTGATCTATCCGGATCTTACCATCGCGGCTTGCATAGATCAGGAAATCGTAATAAAATCCAATTCTTCTTTCCTCGGGTATAGGTAATGACGTATGTTGGGTCTTTGATGCTCGAACATGATCGACGAGCAGCGTTTAGACATATTTATGTCTTTCTTCTTACCGACCACCAAAATCTTTCTTTTAAATCTTTATACATTTTGAACTACGGATGAATAGTATATCATGATCAGCACTCGCGTAAAATTTCTTGTCTCGATTTAGCATCACCGTAATTGTGAATTCTTAGAATAATACCTCTGCATCTACGGTAAAATTCTTTGTCTGGATTTGTTGATGAATTTCGATATCCACGATCAGGTTTAAATGCGACTTTGATTATCGAATAAAGTTGATTACCTTATCGATTGAGATAAATCTTCGATATCCTTGAATCTTAACTTAGGCAGAAGCGCCAATTCGATCATTCGACTTTTGAGTAATAATCCATTGGCATTTCCGTGAATTTGACTTAATGCATCGACCACCATTAACTTTGCGGACAATCTTGAATATAAATCTAATCTTTAATAAACTCAGTATCTTCTTAGATTGATTCTTTTTTGTGTAAAGATATATTTAAGACTTTATGATCGTAAAATTTAGCATTTCACTCTGTAATGTCTCCAAATTTTAAGAGCAAAACCACAGTTACTTCTAGATCATGCGGGATAATTTCTTTCGTGAGGTTTTAATTGTCGGCGTAATTACTTTTACATTACATTAAAACCTTTTAAAGATCGTCATTAAATATTTGGAATCCTCGGTTCGCGATGGAATAGTTAAAAGCGGGGCGTGGTCGAATCTTTTCAATTCTTGAAAACTCTCAGCGTTCGGTGTTTGTATTTGGAATTTGATATCTTTCGATAAATTAGATAGAGGCGTTATGATATAGAAAATCTCTTGACAAACTTCGTAATAACCTTGGCAGGCTACGAACTTAACATTCTTTGGTGCGGACCATTCTAAAATTGCTTTTACTTTTGAGGATCAAAACTCCTTTGATAATGTGACTGAAATCGGCTATCGTCAAAATTCACATTTTGAAAATTTGGCGTATAATTGATTTTGTCTTATGATTAAATAATCTCGATGATTTGCATGTTCTTGTCGGTTTTAGAATAAATAGAATATCGTATGATAAAGATGATATGGCCAGTCATGAAAACCGATTCATTAAATTAGCAAAGGCTGCGGGAGCGTTAGTTAAACCAAATGGCATAAGAAATTCATAATCATACACGGTTTTTGTTTTAAAATATCGGCATCTTTAACTTCTAACGATGATATCGGATCTCAATCAATTACGGAAAATCTGATGGCTCCCTCCGTGATCGAATAAATCATCAATCGCCGGTAGTGGATACTTGTTCTTGATTGTCACTTTATTTAATTCCCAATGTCGCGTCGCGTAGACCCGTCTTTTCTTAACAAATATCTTGGTGCACTCGGTGAGTTCTTTGGTAGAATAAATCCTTTGTCATCGATTCCGGCGCACTGATTCTGCAATTCTTTAGGGCCGTCACAAGGAGATTTATGTATAGAAGTTGTACGGGTTATGCATCGATCAACTCCACTTCTCGTGTTGGTGGCCGGTAATTCCTCAGAAACACGTCGGAAATTTTGAAACAAGCGGAATGTTTTTTATTTCAAACCTCGCTATTCAACCGTTTTGGTAGAAATCTGATTTAAAAAACTCAATATTTTCGAAGAGAAGGCGTTCTTATCGCAGAAAAATAAAATGATTTTTCACCGAGGCATGCAAAATTTCTCTCCTCTTCATTCAATTGTTGCAAATATTTGATCAATCGTCATACATATAGCGTCAAATGTCGATTGGTAAGATAATTAGTTGTAGGAAATTGTTTATCTTGAATGTTAATGTCAAATAGCGTTTTCATTTGTATTATCTAGGAAGGCGTTATTCGTTAATCTGTGAAATAAATAGTATCAAGGTAAAGCGGTGGAAAGAATCGAAATGAGCGAATCTGCCAGAATCAACGGAGAATGATCGAAATTTTAAGCATGCGACACCACTTCATTTGATTCGCCGACCTTGCGGGTGATAGCAAAACTCGGCTTTTCTTGGAGGGTTGGTTTTATTCGAAGTTCTCTTTTTTGAATTGAAGGTTTCCCAAAATTGTGTTACGGCTTCGGCAAAACTTTCTTTGTTGACCCTGTCGCGATAATTGTATGATTTTATATCCTTCTTCCGATGCGATCAGTTACGATGTCATCGGCATCGTAACATTTATCCGTACATTGACCAAAATGTTTTCGCTTATCCTGAAATAGGTTTCTCGGAATTTGTTTTAATACGTCATCGAACTTAAATTTCTTGTAGAAATCGGCCTTCTTTTGAAAACTTTTGCGTTTGCTCGCTGTAAATCCATTGCTTGGAAAAATTCATTTTCAATTCTAGCCTTCTGTGAGAACTGATGTCGAATGGTGTATCGATCTTGATCTCGAGCGCCAATCTATTTCTCTTCGCGTGTCTTGATATAATGTGGAGCATATCAGAAAGAAGTGAACTTCGAACTTCATCTTGCATTATAGTTTTGATCGCTTGAGTTAGATTGAAAAATTTGTCTTGTAAAAGCAGTCAGGCGATGGAGGAATAAACCGATCTTTGAATCTTTTGACAAACTCATCATTTGATCGAGTAATGGGTATCATTTCAAATCTTTTGTGTTGAGCGCACACCTCCGCTTCTGTAAAAGGTCTTCTTCTTATTTTCGGCAAATCATCGTCAAATTTTTTCCAATTTTAAGCGACCAATCTTCTTATGGGATCAGCGGCTCCGCTTGAATCTTTGGTGGTTTGAGCGTTTGAAATATCGCCGAATGTTGATCCGCCGAAGCTTCGGATCTGGATTTTTTAGTCTTAGTGCCGACTACCTTGATTCATCGGATCACTGCTTGCTTTAGGTTGTATTTCACTCACTGTTAGAATTATCTTGGCGTGGAGTTCGAGTTTGCATTTAGTGCGGAGGCGCTTTCGGCATTTCTTGAGGAAATTAATGTAATTATAAAATTATTTATATGATACATATTTATTAAATAAATCACGTACATGAAATTGACATATGGATTCTGCAAATTAATGTCGTCATAGCTGTATTGATCGATTCAACTTATCAAATTGTCATGCTTTTATTATTACTCGATCTTTTTCTCTATTCAGCCTTGTGTCACACTTTTTTGTCTGGGACCCTTACCGCTTAGATTGATAGTATAACGAATAGGATGACTTCGATTGACAGATTTATTCAGCGTTCCTCTTCTTGCGGCGAGTGAAATTTATTATCATCAATCATCATTAAATATTCTGATTCATTATCTTCTTATTAATTATCACAATTCTTGGAAGTATGAAATCTTTAAGTTTGTAAATAAATCTGAGCATTAAAGCGTCGGTATTAAAATTTTCATGCGCTATCTTACAGCCTGCTTCTAATCAATAAAGCGGTGAGCTTACCTCGTCTTCGCGAAATTATCAGCGGTAGCATCATGTAAAGCTTTGTGAAGAGAATCTTTAAAGTAAGCTGGAAACGGTAGAACAATCGTGCGTATATAAATTTGGAAAGAGTAAAGCGGTAACAATCTTGCTAGAAATGTAACGATATCTTTGTAGATTCTTGTATGTCAATGTCATGAAAGAAGCGGTTATTTAATGAAAATCATTTAATTCTATGTCGAATCATTTTAATGTCGTTTATAATTGCAGGTTTGACTTATTAAAGTGCGTCGACTAATTTGAAGGTAAAGGCGGTATCTTCTACTAACGACCGACAGGTTAGACGACTAACGCCTAAAATCGAGTCGGGGATCTTAAGATCCATCGCGGCTCATCTCGTCGAGCTTTTCTTTTATTCTGATTTACATGTAAGCCCACATCGATTTTTTGCGATATTTTTCGCGTTTATCACATTCTGCGTTTAATATTTAATAATGAATGTTTTAAACATTTCGTATGCGATAAAATCGTATCTTATTAAGAAAATGAAATAAGCTTTATCTTCGTTTGTATATGATGAAATATCATATATGATTCGTATTATTTATAAAAATCGGTAGAAAAGATGATTAGCGTATATAAGCGAATTTAAATTAGCGGTTATGTCTCCTCATTGTGTGATGTCTCCTCGATTTCTTACCGTCTGACGCATATAATAACTTCTTATAAATCTTGTCATGAAACTTCATAAATGAAACTGCTTAGCGGTAGTATCGAGAACAAAGCTGATCTTACGCAAATTGATGTCTCTCGTATAATCTTTGAAATCTTTGAGCCTCAAAGTAATCTTAGCCGATATTAATTGCGATTAATTATAACTAAAATTAGCAAAATGCCGATCAAACCCCATTTTAATGCACAATTACGCGACTCACTAGCGGAAAACATATTTGAACTCCCCGATCGCATTTCAACACGAGGGCGGTGAAAGAAGAGAATAGGGAAAGAAATTAACTACAAAATTCTGGTTTCCCGTCGGCGAGAGCAGGAAATCCAGACGATCGGTTCGCAGGATTTCAGGCAAGACTACGGGTGGCGGTTCAGACGACAGCGAAGAAGTCTGGGCGAGCGAAAGCGTCTGATTCCATGACTCAGCGTGGCACAGGGAGCACTCCTGTGCCACGATGAAGAAGCGGCGGTTCTGAATCAAAGCGAGATTGGCTTCGTCGTTACGTGTCGAGGCGGCAATTAGTCGGCCGTCAGGAAGGAAGGAGCGACGATCGGTAGGCGAGGCGGGGCGTATGAAAGGAAATGAAATAAATGAGCAGTATTACCTTTGATGATCCGGTCATCTGGCGTCGAATCTTTAATCCATTGCGTCTGGTGTAATATCCCATTTAATCAATTAGCTTATTTAACTTATTCTTTAGCGTTATCAGGCATCGGTAGGATTAAAGCCATTCGACGGCGTGTATGGTTGGATCTCTCCGCGACTTCTATTCATTCCTTCCATAGCCGCGGCCTTATTTCATTTCCTTCGCGCTGATCGAGTTCTTCTCCTCCTTTCCCTTCCCCTCGGCATCGGCGACGGAAGCTCCGTGACGAGCAGCGAAGCCGCTCCCTTCCTCGGCGTCGGCGTCGGCCGGCGAGGCAGCTCCGTGCAGAACCAGCGTCACGGTGGAAAGGATTCAGCGTCGACTTAACAGCGCATCCGTGGCTTGCTGGACCTTCGCCTTCGTCGTCGCTTAAAACGCCCATCAAGTCAGTGAGCCAACGGGTTGGAAATCCGTAAAATTTTCGGTTTGGAAATCCGTGAACCGATCGGCTGTAGGGATTTCTGTTCGTCGAGCGAGAATTTTTAAGTTCTTAATTTTTTCCATCCTTTTCTTTCAGCCGGCCTTCGTGGTGTTGAAATCGTGATTAGAGTTCCTGTTTTATTTAGGTGAGTTCAGAATTATTGAATGGGATTTAGGATTGGCATTGTTTGTTAATTTTAGTTTGTTGATTGAAGCAGTAATTAATATTGGCGTTAGTAGATTTGTTGATTAGCGTAATATTGGCGTTAATTGAATTAGGTATTTTCATTTATGAGGAGATATTTAAAGATTGGTGTTAATTATGAGTTTCATGTATGAAGTATTTTGAAGAGTTATTTAATGATAGGTTGTGTACTTCGAGGAGGAATCATCGAGCCATGACAACTTAGATCTGAGGTGAGACATTCTTTTAAATTATTTATTTACATGTATCTTGCTTACGTATATAAATGAATGAATAGATATTTACGTGTATTGAATCTGCAAATGTTTATTACTTGGCCATAGATTCGATTTCGATGATTATAAATTATTAGTTTGTATATATGATTTCATTGGGCGTATAGAAATGTTTTAATAAATCGATGTGATAAGCGAGGAAAATGTCGGGAAAATTGTGATAGGAAGGAATGTTATAGAAATCTGCTTGAGATAAAAAAGACGAGATGAAGTGAAGGATCTTAGTATCCCTCGACACGAGGTTGGAGCCGTTAGAGTGTCAAGTGTCGGGGTTAGGTAAGTAGTATGGTTCCCACCCACTACTTGATTTTAGTGGTAGGGTGGACCTTATGTGAAGTCAGCACATCTGATTATAAATAATTTGATTTGATATAGGCGAAATGATTTGAAATGATTTAATGAAAATCCATTATTAGCGGTGTCTGATATGACCTGATATTATTGTTATATTATTCATTCTGCGGCCTTTTGTTGTTCATGTTCATTACATTCTTGCGGATTTATTTTGTAAATTTATGTGCATTACGATTATTCTTGCTGTCTTGAAACTTACTTTAGCATTCTTGTCCATGAAAACTTTGCTTATGATCTTCTGGATTGATAATTTCGAGGAAAAAGAATTTGGGTAGAAATTAGTCTTTTTGTTAATTGTATAGTTTTGGGAAAGCTTAAAGGTTTTTTTTGAGTGCATCTGAAATTTTATCGATTCTTTTCTGATTTATTTATTTAAAGATTTAAATGCTTGTAATTGTGATATGAATTAAGTTAAGTAGTATATGAATTAATATTTGTGATGATTTGATTAGATCTGAAATTTCACTTGCTTCATGATGCAGTTGGAGCGTGTTGGTGAAATTGTGTAAATCGGTCATCTGATACAAGAGAACAGAATGAAGGGGTCATCACGGGGTGTGACGAAGTGATAGCGATAAGGTTGAAAAGCAAACAAAAGATTGGCAATAGTAATGGAAGCATGATTTGGATTTAGGGATAAGTGTTGAATTGATCAATACAGTATAGGGCGATTAATTTTGGGTTAGGAATCCATATTCTTAATTTCATGTATATGATATTTGATAAATATGATATTTAATAAATATATATCGTATAAATACTTTATAATTACGATTAATTTCGAAGAAATGAAAAGGTTAGATAATTGATTCGGATGCATCTGAATACGACTACATGAAGATAATTAACGAGTGAAATACAACTAAGCAAGTGGTGAAGGTAGATCGATGAATTCGAGGGTAGTTCGTTGATTTCGAGGTTGTTGATAAAAGCGCCATGAAAAAAAAGCATGCGCGATTATGGTTGAAGTGGATCGGCATTTGAGGATATTTCAAGGCATTCAAGCGTTGAGGGAGATGATCTATAGCGAGAAGATTGGGTACTTAAAATTGAAAAAATTTTGGATGGGATGATTTTGCAAAGAAGAGTAATCGGCTTTTTATGTGAAGGCGAAGAGTGGTGGAGCTTCAACACAGGAAAGATTTGAAATGATACATTACCCAGTCAAATGGGATGAGTTTGTCAAAGTATTCAATTGGTTTATTCCATCATGGGGCTTTTCTGAGACAAATTTTTCAATCAACTTCAGGATCTATAATCAAGCGAGTTCACTTCTTTCTGATATCTCGCATTATATCGATACTGGGAAGAGAAATGTCAGATTCTGCCGAGATCAATTAAGATGGCGTGCCATTTGATATCATGAGTTCTCGTGTTAGTTGAAAGAGTTAGAGAATTGAAAATGAGTTGAATTTTTCCAAGCAGCAGTGGGATTTATAGGCAAGCAAAACTTTGAAAGAAATTTTTCTTTGAAATTTAAGTTTGATGATAGGCGAAACAAATTCAGTTGAAACTATTTGTGATAAGTGTGGGAAAAGACATTTTAATTAATGTTTATGGAAATATTCAGATGTGGTGATTGGTGTCGAGCAGATTTGAGAAGAAGAAGGATATCATACAATTATCGAGGGCAATTAAGAAAATTTTGGAAGCAAGCCATGATTTTGGGAAGCCTTCAATTGAAAAAGGAGAAACTTGAGCGAAAAACAAACCCTCCGGTAAAGCAAGAGTTTTTTTATCACTCATGAAAGCGAAGAATCAATCAAAGTGGTGTCGGTATGCTTAAAATTTGAATCATTTGGGTTGATTGTTTGATTAAAATTCGTTCATTTGATTCCTTTTACGTTTTGGAGTTGATATTTATTTATTTAAATGTATTGAATGTGGTAATGCGGTGATAGTTTGAATCTGAAATAGGAAATGTGTTGTTGGCATTAACATTCAAGATAATTTCTACGAGTAATTATCTTACCAATCAGACATTTTGGCGTTATCTTAGTATGGATTGGTTGATCAAATATTTTCAACAATTGAATCTTTGGAAGAGGAGAGTGAAATTTTGCATGCACGGTGAAAAATCATTTTATTTTTTTTTGATAAGAATCGCGTTGTCTTTGATTAGTGCGGTGAAGTTGAGTAAATATTTAAGCGGTGAAATGTATTTTCAAATTAAATGTGTTGAATAAGGAGGTGTTTGGTAGCATTCAGTTGTTTGAATTTCACGATGTGTTTAGGAGGAATTACAGGGTTGCCACCAACGAAGTGGAGTTTGGGATTGATGTACAAAGTACAACTTCATACATAAATCTCCTACGGGATGGCTCACAAGAATTGCAGGAATTGAAGTGTCGATTCGAGGTGTGAATGAAATGATTTATTTGGACTCTCAGTGGAGTGCAGGTATTATTTGTTAAGAGAAAAGGATAGATTACATCGATTGTGTATTGATTGAGGAATTAAATAAAGTGACAATCGAAACAAGTATCCACTAGAGGATTGATGATTTATTTGATCAGTTGGAGAGCCCTATTTTAGAATTGATTTGAGATGCAGATATCATCAGTTAGAGTTAAAGATCTTGATATTTTAAAACTTTTGGAACGGTATGGACCATTATGAATTTCTTGTTATCATTTGGTTTAATATGCTCCTGCGATCTTTATGGACTTTAATCGTGTTTTGAAGCGGTGGGCCAGGTTGTTATCATCTTTATTGATGATATTGATTTATTAAGCGATGAAAACGTCAATCATTCGAGGATTGTTTTAGAATTGTTAAGACAAAATCGATTATAAATTTTCAAAATGTGAATTTTGGATCATAACGTCGCATTTAGGTCACGTGCTCGATTGGCGAAGAGTTTGTTGATCTCAAAAAAAAAGCAATTTTAGAATGGTCGAAAGAATATTCTGAAGTTCCGATTTTACGGGCTTGAGTTATGAGGAAGTTTGTCGAGATTTTCTCATATTGCAATCATCATTTTATTGAGAAAGGATATCAAATTCGATGGAATTTGAATGTGGCGAGTTTTAATTGAAAAGCATTTGACCATTTAGCCATTCATCGGGAATGAGGATTCAAATATTTAGTGATGCATCTTTAAAGGTTTGGGTTGTGTTTTAATCGAAACGAGAAAAGTAATTAACTTATCTTGAGAATTAAAACACGAAAGAAATTATCAGTGATCAGCATGGTTTTCTTTTAAAATTTATTACTTGTATGGGTGAAATAAATTTTCATCGTGAGTCTTAGTATATTTTACAAAAAAATTGAATCAAACAAAGAAGATGGCTTGAGTTTATTAAAGATTATGATTTAGATATTGGTATTGTCACGAAAGTAATGTGATGGTGATCATTAAAGTAAATTGAAATGAGTTGGATTATTACAAAGTCGAGTTGATTAGAGAATTAGAGCTAGTTGGAAGTTAGAAGATTAGGTGATCTTGGGCATTTATCTCATTGACGGTCAACTTTATTTGATAGAATCAGCTGCCTGGCGGATTGGATGCTCGAAATTCATTGAACAAATCAGTTAATTAGAGAATTTTCTTGTAGATGAGGGTATTATTGGAAGAATTCTGATTATGGATGGTGATGGAATTGAGACGAATTTTCAGGCTGTCGGGATACTATTCATCCAGGTTGTTCAAAATGTATAAAAATTTAAAAGCGACTTTTGGTGGTGGTATGAAGAAAACGTAGGCGAATATGATCTAAAGCTTATGATTGTTAAAGGCATCAAAGGCGGTGGATTATTGATCATTACTATCGAGTGGAAGTGGGAAGAAATTGCAATGGATTTTTTATTATGGGATTTCTAGATCGTGATAGTATGGGTTGTTGTGGATAGATTGACCGTCGACTGTTTCTTACCTATAAACAGACAATTCATTGATAAATGTCAGGATTATATGTTAAAATTGTAAGACTTACGTGTATGCAAAGTGATCATTTCAGCGAAGATGGTAGATTTACTTGATTATGGAAAGGAATTGAGAGGTTTGAGCACCTGATTACACTTAAATACTTTTCATCATAGACGGATGGAATGAAAAAGAACAATTCAAGTCACAGAAGATTTGTTGAGGTATGTGTTTTAGATTTTGGAGGTAGGGAAGATCATATTCTATGATCAGTTTCCTGATAATACAATCCCAGTATTGAGATGGCTCATGAGGTTATGGGTGAAAGTGTAGAACTCCATTGAGTTGGGTGAAGTGGGAGAAAGAGCATTTGTTAGGTCGAGTTGGTTGATCTTCAGAGAAAATCAGATTAATCGAGAGATTGAAAGGCACTTTCGGGATGTCAATAATACGACTTAAAAGCCATTTGTAGAATTTCAAGTTGGAGAATTTGTATTTTGAAAGTCAAACTATGAAAGAGTTAGTAGATTTGGTCGGAGGTAAATTGAGCCCGGTACATGGACCTTTTGAAATCAGAAAGGATCGTGATATGAACTACTGCGCTACCATTGAATTGAGCATTCAGCTTTTCACATTTCAATGTTGAGAAAATGGAATCATAGATCGAGAAAATTCCATACACAAAGTTTGAAATATAGATTTGACTTATGCATTGGGCGAGAAAAGATTTTAGAATTTGATGTGAAGAGATTACGAAATAGACAAATTTCATGTTAAAATTAAATGGAAGCCTGAGATCAAAGCTTGGGAGGTTGAACAAGAGATGAGAAGTTTCCTTCTGTTTGAATGATTGAAGAAATTTGAGGGCGAAATTTTTTTTTTTAAGGAAAGTAATATCCCATTTAATCCAATTAGCTTATTTCCAATTAATTACTTTTCGTTCTTGTAGCATTACTTTGTAGCATGTATCTGGATTAAGCCATTCGCGTGTATGGTTGGATCTCTCCGGCTTCTATTTCATTCCTTCCATTTTCATTTCTTCCTTCCGTCGAGTTCGTCCTCCTTTCCTTCCCCGGCTGACGGCGGACTCGTGACCGCAGCAGAATCGCGCTCCTTCCCCGGCCGGAGCCGCTCCCGTGTATGACGCGTCAGTGCAAAATTCGTCGCCGTTGCGCGCGTCCGTGCGCCGCCGGGCCTCGCTTCGCGCTCGCGTCGTGAAACCGCCACATCGTAGTCCGTGAGCAAACGGGTTGGAAATCCAAATCGCTCGGTTTGGGAAATTAGTGAACCGTCGGCTCGGTAGGATTTCTGCTGGCCGATCGGAAACTTAGAATTTTGTAAGTTCTTAATTTTCTTTCCATCTCTTTCTTTCGACCTTCCGGTGTTGAAATGCGTGATTGGGGAGTTCCGGCTGTTTTGTGCTAAGTGAGTTCTGAAATTATGAATGATTTAGGATTGACATTGTTTGTTAATTTTAGTTTTGTTGATTGAAGCAGGTAATTAATATTGGCGTTAATAGAAGTTTGTTGATTGAAGCAGGTAATATTGGTATTTGTAAATTACTTTGGTGTCGTACTCCAGTATTTCGAAAGCTTATGAGGAGATATCAATTTCAGATAAGATTGGTGTTAATTATGAGTTTCATTTATGAGTTTTATGTATTAGAAGTATTTAGAAGAGTTATTTAATGATAGGTTGTGTACTCGAGGAGGAATCGTCGAGCATCCACTGACAGGAGGGTAAGACATAATTCTTTTAAATTCGGTTTTACATGTATCTGTTTACTTATAAATTGTATGAATGACGTATAGATATTTACATTAATATTGAATCATCTGAAATGTTTTATTGGCTTGCATGATGATTTATAATGATTATAATTATTTAGTATATGATTTCATTGACGTATAGAAATGTTTTAAAAAAATGTTAAATGCGATAATGTAAGCGAGAAATGTCGGAAAATTGTGATAGGAAGGCATGTTATAAATCTGCTTGATAAGAGCCGACGAGATGAGCGTGAGGGGATCTTAGTATCCCCGACTCTGACATTTTGAGGTGTCAGGGGGGTTGTTAGGTAAGTAGTATGGTTCGACCACCTTTTTTAGGCCGACGTAGGGTGGCGACATTTGTTATGAAGTCTATCTTTATGTAAATGGCATTTAGAAAATGATTTGATATATAGAAGCGAAATGATTTAATGAAAATCTTCTCGCGGCATGATCTGATTATGAGCCTCTGTGTTGATTATACATTTACGTTCGGCTACTGATATATTGTTGATTACGTTGTTACATTCTTTACTTTCGGTTTTGTAAATTTATATGTCATGCGATTATCTCTTGTCTTTATCGCTACTTTAGCATTCTTGTCTCAAAACTTTGGCTTATGATCTTCATTGATAATTTTAGGAAAAGGCAATTTGGGTAGAAATTTGTTTTGTTGAATTGTATAATTTTGGGAAGCTTAAAATTTTTTTTTTGGTGCACTGAAATTTTATCTGATGTCTTTAGTTTCTTGTTTATTTACAAAATTTAAGATTTATCTTGCGTGTGATATGAATTAAGTTAAGTAGTATATGAATTGCAAATATTTGTGATGATTTGATTAGATCAAATTTCATTTGCTCGTTCATGATAGCGGTTGGAGCGTGTTGGTGAAATCTGTCATCGATACTGATACAACCTTGACAGAATAAAGGAAGGGGGTCATGCAGGTCTTCTGATATTTATCGATGCGGGTTAATTAGCTAAAACAAAATTAATTAGGAATAAACTAATTGGATATTACAAGTCACCTATAGGAGGAGGTCACTAATCAACCATTTATTGGCCATCCATTACTCCTAGCAACAAGAAGAAGACTCTTGTAGCTTATCATTCATTTTGGCCACATGATAGCTTTATCTACCTCCTTTTTGCTAAACGAGGAAAGCTAAAAAGTCCCTTTTCGGGGAATAATCAGAATCACACATTTGGTAGCACAAAGAAAATCCTATTAAGAAGATGCCCTTTGATCTTTGCTGCAAAAAAAAGCTGCACATAACCATTATTATTTGGTACTAATGTGTTCAATTGTGTAGCCTAACCTAACACTTCCAAAAGACTATCATTCCTATTAAGTACTCCTATTATTGAGTGTTATGACTAGTTACTAGCCTTATTGTTAAAGTACCATAGTCAGAAGTGAATGGCTGACTATTGTTGGATAAATGCTAATAGACAATTGATAAAAATTAACTACACTACCAATTCGTTGGATGCTCACAAGCAATTTGTTGTTGACAAAGTAGTTCTTGATGATTCCTCTTGGTCAACTTATTTTGACAAGCTAGGCTAATCCAAGCAGCTAAGCCCAACATGGCAGATACTTATCCCATTTCATTATATTTAGCAAGTAAGCCTGGCACGATTGCTTGAGAAAATTCCTTGTATGCCAAAAAAAAAAAAAAACAAATCTAATTGCACATGATATCCTTGAATAGTACAAATAAGACTAGCCATGAAGCAAACCCAAAAGGCTCTGTATGAATCGAAGTATTGATTTAAACTCACCTAAACCATTACATAGCTAAATGAAATTCGAACAATCCTCTTTGGAATAATTTTGGCTGATAGCTCGACTACTTATGAAAATATCAAAGATCCACTCCATAACACCACATCTATATTGAAAAGTAGATATCTCCTAGGGACTTTTACCATGCATGCCAAAAGTAATGCAACTTGACAAACTAAAAGGCTAAATTTAGAGTGAGCTCCTCCTTTTGATGGAGTCTAGCTAAGTGGAATATAAACAAGAAATGTAACACATATGGGTAAATTACGATGAAGTTTGATCTCAAACACAATAGTTTGGTGCTTAATTTGGGTATGTAAGCAACAAAGCTTCACAATTTCAATCCCAATAGAAATACACAATTTCTCGCGCTCTCTCTCTCTCTCTTCACCATCCTCCCCTTCCTTTTTCAATTGGTCAGACTTGCTAGTTGCACCTATCTATTCCATTGATAGCTCCAAATTAAATTTAGATGATGGCAAGAATTTTTATATATTCATAAGTTTTCTTGTTACCATTGATCTGATTTTTGGATGAAACTATTATTTATTGTAGATTCTTGACATGCAAGCTCCTCTTTTTCTAGGTTGGAGCTGGTCTTCCTGTGATTGCTTCTGTTACTCGTGTGTTTTCATCTGGAGATCCTATCTATCGTATTATTGGGAGCTTGAGTGGTACTTATATATTTTTTGTTGCCTTGTTGTTGCAATCTGTCAGCTAAAATCCATTTAAGGCATATTTTTAGGACTACATCTCTGTTGAATGCAAAATTTAGGTACTCTGGGTTATGTGATGAGTGAATTGGAAGATGGAAGATTGTTCAGCTTTGTTGTTCAAGAAGCTAAACGTCTTGGATATACAGAACCAGGTTTGACCTCAATATCATTGTTGACTTTACTCTCTGCCCATGGGTTGTGGGCTACCATTATCCTTCTAACATATTGCTGGTAATTGAGTTATTAGATTGGCATGCTTAAGTTGCATTTGATTTAGTATATTATAAATGGTTTGAATTTTTCATGTCGAATTTTATGTTCATTGATTGATAGCTTTGACTTTAATGTTAAGATCCCAAAGATAGGTGTGATTTTATTTAATCATATAATTTGTACAATTCATTTCTTTGAACTCTTGTGGGAGAGTGACTGTATTTGAAAAGAGAATAATCAAATTGGTCCCTAATATTTAGGGTGTTTCATTTTGATGATAGACTTATGCAATTTGATCCCTTAACATATAAAAGAAGTCAAATTGAAGGATCAAAAGAGTTAAGTTGAAGCATTAATGTTCATTTGAAAAGTTAAGCTATTATAAAAATACAACACCAACACGATTCTTTATCCCTCTATGTGGGGTCAGCTATATGAATCTTTTTTCTCCAATATTTCCTATTAAATGTCACATTCTCATTAAATCTTAATAAATCAAGATCATTTTTTATACTTTCTAACTAAACTTTGGGTCTACCTTTCTTTAAGTAGAATCTAATCGTACTTTTCTTGGGTCATGGACCAATGCTTTATGTGACCAAACCATCTAAGGCGACTCTCTCTAATCTTATCTGCCACTAGAGATACTCCAACCTTATCATATATATTTATTTCTCATTTTACCTCCAAGCGCAAAGTGACTCATCTAGTTGAGCATTGTCATCTCTGCAATACTTAATTTTATGCTTCTCTTTTACTGGCCAACATTCTGTGTCATAAAGCATTGCAAGTCTCACCACCATCTTACACCATTTTATAAATTTTTTCTTTGAGTCTAAACGGTACTTTCCTACCACACAACAAGCCCAATGCATTCCTCCACTTCAGCCATCCAACTTGAATTTTACCAATAACATTGCCATCAATATCACCATCACTTTTTTAAATGAATTATTCACCTTTATCTCATTATCACTAGATCCTTTACAACTAAAATTACACTCAATGATTTGGTTTTAGATCTAATCAAACGAAAGCCTTTAAACTATAAGGTTGACCTCCATAATTCAAATTTTTTGAACTCCCTCTCTAGTCATATCAACAAGAAGAATATCTTCAGCAAAAAGCATACACCAAGGAACATTCTCTTGTAAATGTCTAGTAAGAACTTCCATAGCTAAATCAAAAGATATGGGCTTAAAGCTGATTCTTGATGTAATCAAACTGAAATAGAAAAATACTTGGTCAATCCTCCTTGTGTTTGAACACAAGTGACAGCTGCAATATCCATATCCTTAATGACTTGGATATAAGTGATATTAACTCCCTTCTTTTCTAGAACTCTCTAAAGCATTTCTCTTGAAACTTCATCATATGCTTTATCTAACTCAACAAATATTATATATAGATCTTCCTTTCTTTATTCTTCTCTATCAAACCTTTCAACAAATGTATAACATCCATTGTAGACCTACTGAGCATAAATCCATATTGAACTTGAAAAATTTTTGTATCACGTCATAATATAAACTCAATTACTCTCTTCCATAATTTCAATGTATGGCATATTAACTTAATTCTTCTATAATTTGGACATCTTATGCATCACCTTTATTCTTAAAATAGCAACCAACAAACTCTTTCTTGATTCATCTGACATCTTTTTGGTCTTTAAAATAATATTAAAAAGATTTGTATTAAGAAATTATTTAATTCCTTTAACATTTACACACTTCTATCGGAATATCATTATGCCCTACTATTTTTTCACACTTCATTATTTTTAAGGCCTCTCCAACCTTAGTTTTACTAATATAATGACAATATAAAAATATTTATTTTTATCTAGGATTCTAAGATCGCAAAAATTAATCATATTTTCATAACCTTCATTGAAAAGTCTATCAAAATATTTCATTCACCTATATTGAATATCCTCTTAGAAGAAAAATACTTTATGATCATCTTTAATTCATTTCACTTGAACTAAATCTTTACTTATCCTATCTCTTTATTTGACTAACTTATACATGCATCTTTCGCCCTATTTAGTGTCTAATTTATTATATAAATCACTAAATATTGAATTCTTTTCATCATATATTATTTTCTTAAAATCTCAATGGATCACTCTATATCTTTCTCAATTCTCTGAGCTTTTACATCTAAATTATTTTTTATAATAAAACTTATTAGTTTTTATCTTTCATTGCACATTTTAACTCTACCACGAATTGTTTTCATTAATAGGAGTTTTTCTTTTTGATTCTCCAAGCACATTTTTTAACAACTAGCTTAATCTCATTTTCTACTTTATTTCACATAATATTAGCTTCCTTATGAAAATCTCAAATTCTAAGATCTTATAACTTTAAAAAATATTTTTATTAGCAATTTTTAAGTACTCCCATATGATCCTGGGGCAATGCTTCGATTTATTTTTCATCTTTAACCTAATATTTTAAAATCCAAAACTAGCAGTCAATGTTGGGTGCTTAAATTTTTACCCGAAATGACTTTGCAATCTTTATAATGTAAATGATCTTTTTTTCTTGTAAGAAAATAATCAAAGTATGATTTACTAGGTCCATTTTTTTAAAGTGATAATATACTCATCTTATTTCTTAAATAAAATATTAGTAATTATAAAATTATATGCTAAAGCAAAATCCAATATGATCCTACCTTCTTCGTTAGTCACTGCATACTCATAGCTATCATAAATTCTTTTAAAATCTTTTATCACTCTATCAATATGTTCATTTAAATCTCTTCCAATAAATACTCTATCTTCAAGTGATATCATCGGTATTAATTCTTCTAGATTATTTCAAAATTTTCTTTTAAGCTTGCATCCATGAGCAGAGTTATAGCGGGGGTACTAGGGCACGTGCCCCCACTAGCTCAGCCGAAGGTAACAGAAGCCGATGAATTGATTAATTAAAATCTTACACGCCTCCGCCTTCTCCTCCGCTTGCGACTCGCCAAAATAGAAAACAAAAAGCCTAAAAGATTTCCTTGTATCACACCGCTTTGCTTGCCATAATAGAAGCCGAGATTGTGACATGCCACTCGCGATTGTGCCATTATTGTATGTGATCTGTGAAGCTGAAGAAACTACAATGTTTAACACAAAAAAAATCTATAGTTTCTGTTCCTATGGAGTCGGAGAAGTTTCACACCTATTTGTCACTACAGTATGTAGGCTGTGGAGTGCAGAACTGCCTTGCCTCGCCATAACTGACAATTGCGAACATTACGAAACCACTATGACTTTTGAGTAATTTATTCCTCCTACCTTTATTGAAGTGAGATATTTTTTTTTTCTTAGCACGATACCTTCACAAAAACAAATTTTAATTTATCACATCATATGACCTTCACAGAACGAAATTTGATTTATCGCAGCATATTGCCTTCACAAAAATGAACTTATCTTCAACTAAATAAAAAATCTTTTAAATTAGTTTTATTTCTTTTGACAAGTTATTATTTTTTATTTTTTTATTTTTGAAGTAGACAAATGTGACACAGTTAACATCAAGTCCAAATTTTTAGTAAGTTGAACGCATTAGTAGGAAGATATTCTGTATGTGGATCTTCTTTATGTTTTCAGTTCCCTAAACATGTAGTACAACTCTTCTAATTGCTCGTTTTTTAACTCATTCAATTGATGCCTATTTGAGCTTACTCGTCTTTCTCCAACATAAGAAATACCAAAATATTTTAAAAAAACTAAAAAGAAGTGATTATTTTTAATAAGTAAATAAAATCATATTGCATTTACTAAATTTTGTTATGTTTGCAAAGTTTCTAATATTATGATGCAAACACTTGTTTTTACTTATTTGTTTAGATATAAAAAAACTGAATAAAAATGAGGGATCATTTGTTGATATTCTTATTATTTTCTCACTTTGTCGATTGAACTTTGTTATAGAACAACATTGAATAAAGTGTTTGCTTCTACAAAAAAAAATTTTACTAAAAATGATTAACATTTTTTATCTTAGAAGTTTTAAAATATTTTATACATGTTTTTATAATTGTCAATTAATTATTTTTATTTCAATAAATTTCTTGAGCTACTAATTAATAGATAGATATTTTAAAAGAAACTGGAGCTAATAATCAACAGACATCAAGAGAAGCTATTGATATTAAATTGTAGGTAACACTCTTTCTTGTAATTTTTTTTATCATAGATTTATATTTTTTTATATTGAAGTACTAAGAAAAAAAAATTTTAAAACCGCCAATGTCAGTCCCAAGCTCAGGTAAAATAGATAGAAAGTATTTTTTGAAATCATTTGTTAGTGCCCCCACTAAACATATTTTATGGCTTCATCCCTGTCCAAATCTACTTGAGGGGCATAAACATTTATCTTTAAAGTTATAATTCTATCATCCAGTATGATAATAAACTCACTAAATAATCTAGGGACCAATTTAGTCATTTTGATAATTGAAATTCCCACACTTCTTTGTATAGTTCAAGTAACACCATGTCATGTCGAAGTGCAAAAAACTCAAGTATGATTTGGCAGCAAATGTATGCTTCTTTTTTAGGTAATATGAAGCATAAATATAGGCATGCAACATAAACAAGGCATAACACTTGTGCTGTGATTTGAAAAATCCTGGAAAATATGAGACAAGATGCATACGAAACATGATAAAATATACATATGTACAATTTATATATATACATAGATCTATATAAGATTTAAAATTAGTGTCATATATATCTGAAGATAAATAATATTCAAAATACTGTAAGCACAAAACTTAGGAATACATCAAATGGAGTTTATATTAAAAAATAGTGATAGAATAAAATAATGTGAGTGAGATTCTTTGTAAGACTGATTTGATATGTAATAGAGTTGGAGTTGCACAACTGTCTAGTTATAGTTCAACATTGATTACATTGTATGATAGAGAATAGGTGGTTGTAATCAAAGCACCTTTCTGTATGCTATTTGGAAATGATATTAATTTGATGGGTGAGATTCCTTCTAATGTAAAAAAATAAAAATAAAAATTGGTGAAACTTTTATAAGATCAGAATTTTAGAATTGGAAGAATAAACACAAAAGTACATAAGGATGTACTGAGATTCTTGAATTAAAGAAGTAGTTAACAATATAGTTTTGTGATACGAGAATATTAAGAATATTTAAAAGTTAAATTTTATAAAATTATAATTCAACCACATTGTCATCCTAGTGTTAATAAACAAAAAAGCCCTTACGTTGAAAAATATGAGAGAATAATACTACATATTCATCATATTCTAATAGGCAGAAGTGATACATTGTTTATAGCCGAAATTTTGACTTTAGAATAGGAAGAAAGATAAGGAATAAAATTAGGCCATAATGTCATGCCCTGGGATCAGAAGGTGGTACACTCGGACTACACGGGATGTGATGAAAAAGGTAAAATGTTATTTTATACTCACAAGAAAAAATTCATACACAAATACTTGTAAATATAATAAATAACATAAGCAAAGGAGATAAATATCATTTCATTCATTCAATGTAACTTACGAAAAATTTCAACGATTGAGTTTGACAAATCAAACTCAACAAACAACTATTATCTATTAAAACATAAACAACAAGGTAATGAAGCATGTTTTATCAACAATAAAAGGAGCACAAGTAACCATATACATACTAGTAGTGTAATAAATGTCATCCAGTAATCAAGTTTAGAATGCAAAATGAAAATTATTGCCTATATAAAGATAATTTTCAATATAAGGAAGCTCATGACCACTTGTATGCAAATTTAACACATTTTTATGCAAATATCCATGTCATCCAAATTTGATAATCTCATGCTTATCAAACTATGGCTAAATGGCTATTAATCATTATGTTGTGTATTTATTTACATAATTATAGTCAATTTATCAGAACACTCTAAAAATGAGATGATAAATCACAATGATTGCCTGTAGATTCATTCTATGACCAATAATCAAAATAGTTCTATCGACTTATTCACAGTTGCATACTAACATATAGTTTTAATGCGTTGTATAAATAAATTTAAACATGTTTTTTTTACAATAAGACCAATGTTATTGAGATTTCAAAACGTGTTTTTTGCCTGAATAATGCACAAGAAAAATAAATATTGCAACTAAAGAAATCAATTTATCACACAAGATTCTATGAATCAATAAATTAAGGTAAAATTATTCATGCAATCTACTATTTCATTATGAACTAAAAAAAGGAATCTATTTCATGTGTATCAAGTAAAAACAAATTTAATGATAAGACTGACAATAATATAGGGCTAATATCATCACAAAACTCATATTTATAGAGAGAGTTGATTCCCTACCCCTGAATGTGAGTTTTGGTAAAGGAAGATTGATTATCAAAAAGGATTACTTTATGGTGGTGTGACATTTTTCAGTGTTGGGAGAATAATATTTGCATATTTTTTGGTGAGAAGAGTAATCATTAAAAATACATTTTATGATTTTTGAGTAAGGTTTACTTCATTAATGAGAATAACACCTTAAGAGAAATGATGGAGATAAATCTATATCCAAGGTATACTTGGTGAGAGTTGGACAAAGGGCTTTGAAACTTAGGTTTTTTAGTGGCATATGGTTAGTGAGATATATAATAGTAATGGAAACTTGCCCCCAATAATATTTTGAGATGTTAATAATAATCATAATTCATCTTAAAATCTCCCTAAGGTGTCTATTTTTCATTTATCATATCTCAACTTTTTTAGCAGGAAAAGAAATTTAGTAAATAATTTTTTATCAGAGGAGATATTCTCTAAGAATTGTATGGAAATATTTTTTTCCTATTGTTGGTTCAGCAAACATAAATTTAAGTTTTGAATTGGTTTTTTATACAACAATAACAATAAAAATGAGCCTTTATCCCACTATGTAGGTTTGACAAAATGAATCTTTTTTCCATTGTGTCCTATTAGAGGAGATATTCTCTAAGAATTGTATGAAAATATTTTTTTCTTATCGTTGGTTCAACAAACATAAATTTATGTTTTGAATTGATTTTTTATACAACAATAACAACAGAAATGAGCCTTTATCCCACTATGTAGGGTTGGCAAAATTAATCTTTTTTCCATTGTGTCCTATTAAGTGTTAAATTCTCATTTAATTCTAATAAAATAATATCATTTTTTATACTTCCTAATCAAGCTTTTTTAGGTCCACTTCTATCTTTTTTTAACATAGGTCGAATCCAATACATCTATTATTCTAACTAGGTCATCAAACGGCCGACACTCTATATGATCAAATCATCTAAGACGACTCTTTCTAATCTTATTAGCCACTAGAGTTACTCCAACATTTTCATTTATATATTTGTTTCGTATTTTGTCTCTAAATGTAAAGCCACTTCCACCTAAGCATACTCATCTCTGTAACACTTACATTTATGCTTCTCTTTTATTGGCTAACATTTTGAACCATAAAGCCTTGCAGGTCTCACCATCATCTTATAAAATTTTTTCTTAAGTCTAAGCAGTACTTCTCTATCACCCAAGAGGCTTGATGCCTTCCTCCACTTCAACCATCCAACTTGAATTCTACTAATAACATCCCCATCTATTTCATAATCACTTTGAACAATAAACCCGAGATATCTAAAATGTTCTTCTCTTTTTAATGATTTGATCACCTGTTATCAAAACTCCACCACTAGATCTTGTAGAACTAAAATTACATTCCATGTATTTAGTTTTAGATCTACTCAAACGAAAGCCTTTAGACTCTAAGGATGACCTCCATAAATCAAGTTTCTCTTGAACTCTCTCTAGCCTTATCAACAAGAAGAATTTCATCAACAAATAGCAAACACCAAGGTACATCCTCTTGTAAATGTCTAGTAAGAACATCCATAACTAATGCAAAAACATATGGGCTTAAAGCTGATCCTTGATGTAATCCAACTGAAATTTGAAAATAGTTGGTGAATCCTCCTGTTTGAACACAAGTAATAGGTCTAGAATACATATCTTTAATAACTTGAATATAAGCAATATTAACACTTTTCTTTTCTAGAACTCTCCAAAGCACTTCTCTTGGAATTTTATCATATTATTTCTCTAAATTAATAAATATCATATGTAGATCATCCTTAATCTCTCTATACTTCTCCATCAAATCTCTCAACAAATGTATAGCATCCATAGTAAAGGAGTAAAATTTATAGAAAATGAAATTGGTTTTAAGCTTATCTTTTCATTAGAAAGGTTCTAAGTGATTCTATTATAGTCCTAAACAAACGGCAAATCATCAAGCACCCAAGATATTGTTCACTGTAAAGGACCTTTGATGTCACTACATATAGTTGCAAAAGGTTGGGAGGCTTTAGAAATATGACAACAATAGAAAGTTTGAGTATGTTTAGATAATTGACAACTTTCACACTGAAATATTTCAGCAATGATGTAGATAAAAATAATGAGAATGTTTTTTAGGTACATGAAATTTGGTTAACCAAGGTGAAAGTGCTATAACATGATTGTGTTTTCATTAGAGGAAGATACATATTGGGTGGTTTTTTTACTTTTTAGGTTCCCTTCATAATTTTGCAGGTAGAATTGCCTTTGCCAATTATCGTTTCTAAAACCCTATTTCAGAGTTCACAATGATTAGGAAGAAAATTAACAATATGGTTCATATTGTTGATAATTTCATTGATTGGTGTCAATTACAAGAAAGCTTAGGAACTAAGAAAACAGATTTAAAAACCAGTGAGTTAGTGATAATGATAATTTTAATATCAATTACTAGCGATGTTGATGCAATTCTAACTTTATATTTCTTCAAGGATAGATGAATTGTTTGAAATAAGGAAGCATCACTTATCATATGATTAGAGGCTCCAAAGGCCATAATCTAAGATTGTGGATTTCCATTTTGTACATTGAAGGAAATTAAGACTAAACCTTTTTGAGCAATGACATTGATTATGATTTCTTGTGCAAAATATTTTTATTTGACCTGCCTAATCAATAAGTTGGAGATGATTTCTTAGATATCAATGTTGTTATGACATCTTGATTCATGACAAGTAGCCACACTATAGAGAATCTTCTTTTCAAGGTCATTTTGTGCCCATCATCATAGCTTAAATAAAAATCCTTAAAGAAAGAATGGGGAAGACTTTGAATTCTAAGAGTGTGTAGAATATATAGGAGTATAAAAGATAAATAATAAAGAGTGATAAGAAATAGAGAGAAATGTAGCTCTAAAATTGTATTGAAAAATATGAGAGATGATTTTTATATTATTTTTCATATTCTAAAAGATAGAAGAGTTGCAATGCTTATTGCCTAAGTCGAGTCTAGAATAAGAAGAAATATAAGAAGTAAAATCAAGCCCTAATAAGGAGGAAAATTAGTAATAAACTTAACATAATTATTTGCAATAAATTTGAGAATAAATGTAGCGAGTAAATCCTTTCTTTAAAAGCTAATGGACAATATATGACATGTCACAACCCAAATGACCCTCCCTTAATACCAGGGTCAATCTAAAATCTAACAGAATGGGATGACTCGATCAGACGCAGATTCTACTAACTTATCCTAACAAGTGTCAACTCGGGACATGCAGGTAAAATTTGTTGACCAACATATATGTTCCATCAATCAAGTCGAGCTCCCCGAATAATTCGACGGACTGATGCGATGCACAACGGTGAAATACACTCTACGGCTCAAAATCAAATAATCTCGATCAACCACTGACCGCCATCGTGTTCAGAACGTCGAAATTGATCAGAATATACATATTGCATAATTCGACGATCGACCGATCAAGAAGGAAATATGTCGATGCGCCCACGCACATATCGAGGTCGGGAAGTTGTGACGATGCCCAAACGACCTCCGTTTGTAAAATTGATCGTGCCGTTAGCATTGAAACATCGAAATCTATCAAGGAGACTGTCCGCGCCCGATTCGGACGAGTCTGCGTGAATGTCGAGCTGTTGAAAGTGACAACGCGCAACTTTGAACCAAAATTTACTCGATTCGGCACGAACTTTAATCAAACGGCCCCCGATCGCAAAACGGATTACGCCGTTGAATCTGAAACGTCGAATTTACCTAGAAACGATACCCCCATATTATGTGGGTTGGATTTCGGCAAGATTCACAAAAATTTTGACGTGATCAAACATCAATTTAATTAAACAAAGTTCGATTTAATTTTAATTATTAAATGATTAAATCAGAATTTTTGCATGAGTATGGATTAGGGATCAAATTATACTCTTTCCATAAATACTCCTTAATGACATTCGAAATTGCGCTCAAATTTGAAAAATCCCGCCTAATCCAATATGGAAATTGTAATATCCAAATTAGCTAATTTCCTAATTAATTTTGTTTTATCTAATTAACTGCGTTATCTTAATATTATCAGAATTTAGGCACGCATTTCTGGATTAAGGAATTTGACGCATATGGATCTATCGAAAGGTATACCCTTTTTTCCTTACGGCACCTTCGCGTGTAGAAATGCATAATTGGGAGTTCAAATCTGAGGACATATTTTGGTGAGTTTTTTGTGTATTAGAAGGGGATTTGTATTGGCATTTTGTTAACTTTATTATACCGATTTAATCGTAATTAAGATTGACGGCGTTAGTAGATTACTTTGGAGTCGTGCTCATTTCGAAAGACGAGATGAGACATCAATTTCGGTAAGAATGCGTTTAAGATGATACTATCGTGTTAAATGTATTTATGAGTTTCATGTATTCGTAAGAGTAATTCAATTATAGGTTGTTTCGGCGAAACGGCGAAGACATCAGACAGCCTGTATAATCGAGTAGGTGACATAATCGCTAATTTAAATTCGCTATACCCTCAGATGCCATGCTTTTTTACCGATTCTTATGAAGATTTATGAATACGTATGAATAACATATAAATATTTCGATATCAGTATGCAATTATAAACGCTTATTACTGACCCAGATAGATTATAAGACAATTAGTTCATTTTCTTCATAAAGATATGATTTTGTTGGGCATGTGGAAATGTTTTAAAACATGCATTATTAATTGTTAAACGTTAATGTGATAAATGTAGAACGCCGAAAAATCGGAAAAGAATATATTATATATTAAGATATAAAGAAAAAAAGCCCCGACGAGAGCCGCGAAAGGGGATCTTAGATCCCCGACTCGACATTAAGGCCGTTGGTAGTCGTCGGTCGGTAGTAAGTAGTATGGTTACCGCCTTTACCTTCACTTTAGTCGACGGGTGACTAATTATGTATGAAAGTCAAAACCTATGCAATTCTAAATGACATTTCTAGGAATAGGATTTGATATAGAACTGAAATTGCTACATTAAATAACTGAATAAATGAACGACGACTCCTATGAAATGACAAATTATTGATACATTACTACTTTACAACATATTGTTCAGTTACATTTCTACAGCATGGTTACCACTCTTACCTTTATGCAAATTTAAATGTACATGCACGATTGTTTCTAATGCCTTATTCTGAGCTTACTTTAGCATTATTGATCTCACCAAACTTTAGCTTATGATGCTACCATTGATAATTTCAGGAAAAGACGGAAAGTAGTTAACCGCTTTTGTTGATTTGCAGCTTTGTTGTATAGTTTTGGGAAGATTAAAAGCTTTTCGGTGCGCATAAAAACTTTATCTTGATGTATTTAGCTCAGTATTTATGTTAAAAGATTTTCACGCTTCCAATTTGGTGATATGAATTAAGTAGTATATGAATTTTAAATTTTGTGATGATTTGATTAGATATAAATTTCATTTGCTCATTCCGCAGAAGAGCGCCGGAACGCTGGAATTGTGGTCAATCGAATATCATATTCTGCTACACTGACGAATTTAAGATAAATGGTAGGGTGTGACGTAAAGTGTATAAGAGCAATAAGGGAGCAATAAGATTGATGAGCAAAGTAATGGAAGCATTTGGATTTAGAATAAGTGTTGAATCGATCAATAGTATAGACGATTAGTTAGCATCCACATTCTTACCTTCATGCATACATGATATTAACTTAATATGCATCAAATAAATAATTCTTATATTACAGATTAATTTGCTCAAGAAATGAGGATACTAATCTGACTAATGCACTGAACTACGTGAGATAATTCTAGAGTGAAATACAACCTGTGAGCAAGTGGTGAAGGTAGATCCGATGAATTGCGGTAGTCATGATTTCTCGTTGTTGATAAGTTGGAAAAAAAAAAAGCACGATCTCGTTCGGTTTTGGATCGATTGAGGATATTTCAATCGCTCAAGCCACCAAAGATTCGCGGGGCCGATCCCATAGCGGAAGATTTCTTAAAATTAAAAAATTTGGATGACCAAAACAAGAAGAAGATCTACTTTTGTATTGGGAAGCGAAAGGTGGTGGCTCAACACAGGGAAAGATTTGAAATGATACCTATTACACAGATTAAATGGGATGAATTTGTCAAAATGTTCAAATATTGATTTATTCCACCATCAGTCAGACTTGCTTTACAAGACAAATTTTTCAATCTAATTCAAGGATCAAAACTATAATAAAGAAAGAACACTTCTCTTTCAGATACGCCCACATTATATCGCATAGGAGAAATGTCATGATTTTGAGCCGAGATCAATTAAGTTACACTAACACCTTTGATATCTGAGTTCTACTGTTGAAAGTAGAGAAAAATGAGTTGAATTTTTCAAGAACAGTGG
Organism: Cymbidium sinense; assembly: GCA_021442155.1. Taxonomy (NCBI): domain Eukaryota; kingdom Viridiplantae; phylum Streptophyta; class Magnoliopsida; order Asparagales; family Orchidaceae; genus Cymbidium; species Cymbidium sinense. Next base: position 70,428,827 of record CM038217.1, on the reverse strand, counting down.
ATTTACTGAAGAACGCAAAAGTTTGAAAGAAAGCGATTTCTCAAAGAAATTTAAATTTAATAACAGATAAACAAATTCCGGAAACCTATTTGTGATAAGTGTGGAAAGAGACATTTTGGACAATGTTTGGATCGGGAAATGCTACGATGTGGTTGGACATCGGCAACGATCCAATGGAGAAAGAAGGATATAAAATCATACAATTATCGAGGGTCAACAAAGAAAGTTTTGGAAGCCGTGAAGCCGTAATACGCTTTTGGGAAAACCTTCAATTCGGAAAAGGAGAAACTTGAGCGTAAAACCAACCCTCCAAGAAAGCGAGTTTTGCCATCACGTAGAAGTGAAGGAATCAAATGAAGTGGTGTCGTATGCTTAAAATTTGATCATTTGGGTTCAATTTTGTTTGATTCTGCGGTTTTCGGATTCGCTCATTTCGATTCCTTTTCGCCAGCTTTACATTGATGCTATTTATTTCACACGTATTGAATGTGTGACGCTTCTGGTGATAATTTGAGTACAAATAGGAAATGTGTTGTTGACGTTAACATTCAAGATAAACAATTTCTTACAGAAATAATTATCTTACCAATCAGACATTTTGACGTTATACTAGGTATGAATTGGTTGATCAAATATTTTGCAACAATTGAATGTTGGAAGAGGAGACTGAAATTTTGCATGTCTGGTGAAAAATCATTTTATTTTTCTGATAAGAATGGTGTCTTCTTCGATTAGCGTGTGAAATTGAATAAATATTTAAGCGATGAAATTGTATTTCGCCAAATTAGATGTGTTGAATAAGGAAGTGTTTGGTAAAAAAAATTCCAGTTTTTTGAATTTCGATGTGTTTAGGAGGAATTACCGGGGTGCCACCAACACAAGTGGAGTTTGGGATTGATGTACAACCCGGTAACTTCATACATAAATCTCCTTACGGATGGCTCAAGAATTGCAAGAGATTGTCGCGTGAATCAGACAAAGGATTTACCAACAACTCACCTCGGAGTACACCAAGATATTTGTTAAAAAAAAAGATGCCCATGTATTGATGGAGTTAAATAAATCAAGAACAGTATCTACTACCAAGGATTGATTATTTATTTGATCGATGGCTATCAGATTTTCAATCGATCGAGATCTGAGATATCATCGTTAGAGTTAAAGACGATGTTTTAAAACTTTTGGAACGGTACATTATGAATTTCTTGTTATGTCATTTGATTTAACTAATGCAGTCTTTATGACTTAATGAATCGTGTTTCAAGCCCTCTGGGCCATATCATCTTTATCACGATATTGATTTATTCTAAACCGACTAAGAAGCATAAATCATCCGTATTGTTTAGTATAAGAAAAATCAATTATATGCCAAATTTTCAAAAGAATTTTGGATCGCATTTCTGGTCATATTATCGAAAGAGAGTTAATCCTCAAAAGTAAAAGCAATTTTAGAATGGTCCACAAAGAATGCTGAAGTCATAGCTTTTTAAGAAGTTATTACAAGAAGTTTGTCGAGATATATCAACGCTCTATCTAATTTATTGAGAAAATTCAAACGACAACCGAATGCAGAAGCAAGAAAAAAAGTATTTGACCATTACACCAGTTTTAGCTATTCCATCGTGAGAGAGATTCCAAATATTTAGTGATGCATCTTTAAAAGGTTTGGGTTGTGTTTTAACGTAACGAAGAGTAATGCTTACGCCGAGACAATTAAAACCAGAAATTATCCATACGATTTAGAGTTAGCAGTATGGTTTTGCTCTTAAAATTTGGAGACATTACTTGTATGAAATGCTAAATTTTATCGATCATCTGAGTCTTAAATATATCTTTACACAAACAGAATTGAATCTAAGACAAAGAAGATGGCTCGAGTTCATTAAAGATTATGATTTAAATATTCAATATTGTCCAAGCAAAACTAATGTGGTGGCAGATACATTAAGCCGCAAGTCCATGAATGGGATTATTACTCAATCGAATTGATAGAGCTCTGTGAAGTTAAGATTCGTGATCGACATTTATATCAATTAACAATGAATCAACTTTATTTGAGTAATCAAAGTTGAAATTGGATCGTGGATATCGAAATTCATTGAACAAATCCAAACTAAGAAGCAAAATTTTCTTGTAGATCAGAGTGTTATTCTAAGAATTCACAATTATGAGGTGATGTGGAATTGAGACAAGAAATTTTACAGGAGGCTCATCAGGCAGGATATACTATTCACCCAGGTAATTCGAAAATGTATACAGATTTAAAAGTAGCATTTTAGTGGTCAGGTATGAAGAAAGACATAGCTGATTATGTCTCTAAATGTCAAACTTGTCAGATTGTTAAAGCTGAGCATCAAAGACCCTGTGGATTGTTACAGTCATTACTTATACCTGAGTGGAAGTGGGAAGAAATTGCAATGGATTTTGTTATGGGATTTCCTGGGATCTCAAAAGATCGCGGATAAGATCCTGTTGAAATAGATTGTCATTTCTTACCTACGAAACGCAGATTCTTGATAAATTGTCAGATTATATGTTAAAGAAATCAAAGACTTCACTGAAAAGTGATCGCTCTGTAGATTAGAGATTTGGACATAATAATTGAGAGCTGGCAATACGCTACACTTAAGTATTTTTCATCCTCGATGGAAAATCAAAAGAACAATTCAAGTCCTGAGGATTTGTTGAGATTATGTGTTTTAGATTTTGGAGGTATGGGAAGATCATATTCTATGATCGAGTTTGTTACAATAATAACTACCAATCTATTGATGTCGTATGAAGCACTATATGGTCGAAAGTGTAACTCCATCAGTTGGTTGGGGTAGAGAAAGACAAATTGAGTCCGTAGTTAGTTGATCAAGCTAGAGAAAATCGATTAATCGGGATAGATTGAAAAGTCGCCGGATCGTCAAGAATTACGACTTAAAGCACCGAGCTGTAAAATTTCAAGTTGGAGAATTTGTGTTCTTGAAAGTCAAACCTATGAAAGGAATTAGTAAATTTGGTTACGGAGGTAAATTAAGCCCTAGGTACATAGGACCTTTTGAAATCATTGAAAGGATTGACAATATGGCTGGTTTGCTTTACCCATCGAAGCACATTCATAACGCCTTTCACATTTCAATGTTGAGAAAATGGATCACGACAGCAGCGAAGATTCCATATACAAAGTTTGAAATACAACCGATTTGACTTATGACGGAGCCGAAAAGATTTTAGAATTTGATGTGAAGAGATTAAAATGTACAAATTTTCTATGTTAAAATTAAATGGAAGCACGCACCAATCAAAAGGCTACTTGGAGGTTGATCAAGAGATGAGACAGAAGTTTTCCTTCCTGTTCGAATGATTGAGAAGAAATTTCGAGGACGAAATTTTTTTAAGAAGGGGAAATTGTACAAATTAGCTAATTTCCTAATTAATTTTGTTTTATCTAATTAATCACATCGTAAAATATTATCAGAAGACCTAGACATGCATCTGGATTAAGGAATTGACGCGCGTATGGTCGGATCTATAAAGGTATGCGCCTTTTCCTTCCTTAGCCTTCCTCGTGTAGAAATGCATAATTGGGAGTTCAAATCGCTAGAGGACATATTTTTGGTCGTTGGTGAATTTTGTGTATTAGAATGGGGGATTTGTATTGGCATTTTTGTTAACTTTATTATACTGATTTAATCAGGTAATTAGTATTGGCGTTAGTAGATTACTTTGGAGTCTCCCGGTGATTGAAAGATGATATGAGGAGACATCAATTTCGGTAAGAATGGTTTAAGCGGTGATACTTGTGTTAAATGTATTTATGAGTTTCATGTATTAAAAAAGTAATTCAATTATTATAGGTTGTGTACTGAGAAACGCCGACATCAGACAACATTTTGAGGTGAGACAGCTAAATTCGCTTTATACCAATGCCATTGTTTTAATGATTCTTATGAACTGCATTTGAATAACATATGATATTTCTCACATATCAGACGCAATTACAAACGCTATTACTGACCTAAGATAGATTATAAGCCAATTAGTTCATTTTCTTCATAAAGATATGATTTTGTTGGGCATGGAAATGTTTTAAAACATGCATTATTAAACGCAAGAATGCTGATAAATGTAGAACGCCGCGAAAATCGCATAGAAAAGACCGTTATCGATATCAAGCAGATAAAAGAAAAGCGTAGATGAGGCAAGAGGATCTTAAAGATCCTCGACTCGACATCGAGGTTGTTAGCTATCCAATCAATCAGGTAGTTAGATTGCTCCTACCGCCTTTACCGCCTTTAGTCGACGTACGGGTGACGAATCTTATGATGAAAGTCAAAACCTACGAATTATAAACGATATTTCTGTGAACGATTCATATGTAACTAAAATTGCTTTCATTAAATAACCTAATAAATGAACGACGAATTCTATGAACGACAAATTATCGATACATTACTACTTTACAAAGATATCGTTTCGCCATTACATTTCGCAAAGATACACTACTCTTACCTTTATGCAAATTTAAACGATACGCATCGGTTTCTAACGCCTCGAGCTTACTTTAAGATTATCGATCTCACTGCCTTTATGACGCTACCATCGATAATTTCGCGAAAAGACGCAGTGTAGTAGTCCGCTTTCATTGATTCAGAAGCTGTAAGGTAGCTGAAAGTTTTCGCACGCACAAAAAACTTTAATAATCGATGCCTTTACCGCCCATATTTATGTGCAAACTTAAAAATTTTCACGCTCCAATTGATATGAATTAAGTAAGATATGAATTTTAAATTTATGATTTAATTAGATACAATTTCACTCGCTTGCTCAAGAAGACCCAACGCTAATCGGTCTAATCAGTCATCCTATTCTCTATACTCGACGACCCCAAGATAAGCAGGGTCATCCTGGGTGATGTAAATGCTCTAATGAATAATTAAGCGTAAGAATCAAGATTAATTGGAGAATCTTTCCCGATAGTGGAGGATTTTGCAAGTTAAACCCCTATAAAAGAGAAAAGAAAAAAAAAAGGAATTTTTCTGCAAAAGACCGAACACCTTTACCCCTCCCTGTCCGCTCTTCTTCTCGCTGCACAGGTAAAATCTCTCATTTTTTTTCTTTTTTTTTTTCTCTTTCCCTCTCTATCTCGCTAAACTCCCAAATCGATGCCCGCCTCTCATCGTCGTCTACTCTCCCCCTACGCCAGATCGTCTTCCACCCCTTTTCCTTCGCTCAAGAATGACCGACGGCCCCTCACCATCGAGATATCAGCCCCTTTACCGCCACAAGATCGATTCCCATCCCGCCTCGACCTATAACTGCCATTTAAACTTAAATAAAATGATAGTTTAACACTCTAATCGCGATCGAGATCGATCTAATCGGCCGCATTTGAAAATTCGGCAGAATGCCAAAATATTAAAATTAATTAAATAACAAATATCGAATCAATTAATGATCGATCAAATAATTAAAATCAATTTTAATGAAATTACGCATATCAAAGTCGAAGCTCGACGACGCCTAAACGACCCGCTTAAATTGATCGCTGCCGTCGCCAAACGCCGAGACCTATCAAACGACGCCTTCGCGATCGATTCGAAAGCGCGCGAACATCGGCCAATTCAATGCGACGCCGCACATTTAGACCTAACTTCACTTCATCGCCGCCGACGTTGTCCCAATACCTCCGATCACGAAATTGATCGGCCGCTGCGTCGCATAACCAAAACACCTAAAATTGATACCCATATGGGTTTATCGTGATAAATTAATATCACATAAAATAATATTAAATTATAATTAAAGCGACAATGCCGCTTAATCTTTTAATCCTATTCCCCTACCTAACCCTCGCTGCTTTCCAATGAATTATGAATCATTATTGTTGCCGCTAGTAACCAATCGAGTTCCTGCCTAAACGAGGGTTATCCTCGTTGACTCATCATTCGATTTTTTCCTCTTCTACAGCTCACGATTTCCTCTCGGATCCTCTCCTTGTTCTTCGGGTTTCTGGTTTCGACTCCTCTCAGGATCGGCTCCTCTCGTTCTGCTTGTTGACGACGATCCTCCCTCTCAGACACATTTCGCTCGCTTTCGATTTCTCTCTGTCTCACTCTCCCTCACTGACAACATCCCTCTCATGGATTCTACTGAAGCTTCCCTTTTGGTCCTCGTATGATCTCCTCTTTCTCTTCTTCCGACGGCAGAAGCTCAATCGAACCTTGACGATAGAACCCTACCATGAATCCTTCTCCTTCTCCTTTTAGCAAATCAACATCTCTGTCGTTTCTCTAACCCTAAGCTTTTCCTTATGCATTTGGGTATTCAAAATTATTTGGTAAAGTGAGCTTTATTTCATGCTTAAAACCATGCTAAATGCTTTCTGGGTTTGGGATGTTGTATGGCCTAAACCCTATGTTTGCTTTTGTTATTTGTGAGATTGCAAGCATCTAGTTCTGAAATTTCTATTTGAAAATTATATTGCCTAGATTTCACATCTTACTTGAAATGGGTTTGGGATGTTGTATGGCCTAAACCCTATGTTTCTTTTGTTATTTGTGAGATCAAAGCATCTTTGAAATTTCTATTTGAAAAGTTATATCTAGATTTCACATCTTATCACTGAAATGGGTTTGGGATGTTGTATGGCCTAAACCCTATTTTACTTATATTGTGAGATCAAAGATCTAGAAATTGCTGAAAGTTATATTGCATGACTTCACATCTTATACTGAAATGGGTTTGGGATGTATGGCCTAAACCCCATGTTTTGTTATTTGTGAGATTGCAAGCATCTAGTTTGCTAAAATTTTGTTTGAAGGAATTTTGGAATTCACTCACGTCCATGAATATGTGTCTGAAATCATGCGGAGTGTTGTTTTATGTTTTCTTCTTGTTGTTTTCCCTTGTCATGGATGCCTACCTTGCATGCTTGCAAGTTGGTTCTCTCGGGGAAATTAGAGCAAATTGTTGTTTGAAAAGCGCTAATTATTTTACATGAAAGGAAATTGAATTAATCACCCTTTGAAATATATTACACATGTGAAATCATTTTAATCAAGGGATTATGCTATGCTATGTTTATCTCTGGATTTCATTTGTTGATCTCTCAGATATGAGTAAAATGAAATTTAAAAATGCAAATCAAATCAAATCAAAGGGTTATGCCATGCTACATGCTATCTCTTAGGGATTTCATTTGTTTTGCTCTGATATAGGTAGAATGAAATCTGAAAACACAACTAAATTAAATAGAAGGGATTTGGTTATACCACTTGCTATTATCTATGGGTTTCATTCTTGCATACTTGCATGTGTGATATCTTACTTAATAGGAAATGCTTACGCTATCAAAGCTGTCGTGAATATCTTACTTAATAAAATCTTACGCTATCAAAGTTTCAAATTGTTCACACCCCGCACGCCTTTCTTGGCGTTTTCACTTCATGGCAACCCACTGAGAGAGCTACAGAACTTTGATAAGCGAGATAAGGATTCGTAAAATTCATCGTTATACTCGAATATTAAGGAAAAATCGCTATATTATGCTAACCTCATGACGCCTTTCTTTGGCAAATAAATTGAGGTGTCTCACGACACCTACCATACACGCTTTATTGGCTGGAACTAGTCTCAAGCCCTATGTGGGACGACGGAGGTAAAATTTTCTTTAAAAAAAAAAGGAGATAAAAATAAATGATGAAATGTTTAGTTAACATATTAAATTTTAAAATGCTTTATGTCATATATGAATACTTATGCTTGAATCTCTATATAATGAAAGTTATTCTATTTCATGTAGCATTTAAAAGTGGTTAATATAAACGCTTATGTGTTGAATTTATATCATGTTTTTTTCTTATTTGACCATTACGACATGTATCAGTAATGCTCACCTTAGGATTATCTACTGACATGGAATAATACATTACATACGCTCAAACATAAATACCTCCCCTACTTTACTTGTCATTCCCACCATGATTTACATACATACACAGAGACATAGTGAAGACTTGAAGCAAAACACATATGGAATAAATTAAATCTACCATAATATTGACATATATCGAAGATATCAAAAAAAAAATTGTTGAAGAAAAGAAACTCACAAGTATAGCACAACTTAACCCTTTACGCAAGATTAACTTAAACTGCAGAGGTGGAGAAAATGAGAGTAGAAATGTATGTATTTTGTGAAAAGAAATCTTCTTATTTATAGCTTCAAATTCTCCTCTTATCATCTACTCTATGATCGACACACGCGGTGGCTCATATAAGTTGACGCAAGGAAATCATCTAGTTTAATGTCATTTGTCATATCGCATGCACATGCACGACATGCGGCATGCCCTCGCATCTTTATCACTTCCTGAAAAAAAATAAACTCTTTGACATATCTTCTTAAATTTAATGAGTATTTGTCCCACTGATGAGCGTGTGAAGGATGTGAATTTTAATTAACCCACTTGCCTCTCTTAATTGACATATGACATCTACTCATATTTTTGTCTTCTCCTTCCCCTTATCAAGAGAAAAATGGGATATGGGTGATTGATCATATGACCTTCAAAATGATTCATTTCCTTTATGCTTGATTACATAGAGAAAGGGTTCTACCAAATCAAGTGCCTAAATTCATTCTGGTCACTTTTATATTTGATCATGAGCTTCAAAATGATTTATTTCATTTTTTAGTTGATTTGCCACATAAAGAAAGTTCTACCAAACCAAATGTCTATATCTATTTAGGTCCCATTACTTTATATTTGATCAAATGGCTAAAATAATTTATTTCACTCTATACCCTGCTGATTTGTGACATAAAAGGGGTTTTGGCCAAAATAATACGATATCATATTTCCAATGAAGCTTAAGTTTATGTCTATTACCTTACATTTGATCAAATAAGTTTCAACATAATTTATTTCAATATCCCTTTGTTGATTTGTGATAAAAAGATTTGGCTTATACGGATTCATAAGATACTCTCAAGTAAATTTTTATCTTATGTCAACAACATTTTATTTGATCAAAAGGGCTCAAAGTATTCGAATTTACTACTTTCTTTCATGTGGTAAGGGTGTTCGAGCCAAATAATGTTCATGTTATATCCCTATGAAGATCAATCTCTCGATACTACACATCCCGATTTCTTTTTCTGAGGCCCGGTTAACAAAACCTAAAATCCTATATCAAAATTCATGCCAGATTACATCATGTCAAAATTGCTTCAACTTAGACATTCATACGCCCATGCAATACTTTAAAAGAGATACATGTATTCGGAAGTTCAAGATTAAATATCTAAAGACGATCCAAATGCAAGATAAATAAACAAAGAACATATGTAATACTTCCGGGTTCTGAGTGCTAACAAAATCCAAAATATATCAAATCTAAACTGCAAATCAACCTACATTTCAACTAGATATTTATTGTCATACAACATTTTAAAAGATCAGATGTCAGATGTATGTTCAAACAAGGACATGCAAGCAGTATAAAACAAAGCGAATGTTATACTTTCCGGTTTTGACGCCCGTAACAAAACCCAAAATGCCATATTTGAAACCTAAACTTGCAAATTGAGCCTACATTTCAACTAGACATTTAATGCCATACAACATTTTAAAAGAATGATACTGACAGAAGTGTTCAAACAATAGGACATGCAGTTAGGTATAAAACAAAAGAACAGATGTTATACATCCTTGTCTTTCTGAGTCGGTTAACAAAACTCAAAAATCAAAAATTGACATATAAAGCTCAACTTAGACGTTAATGTCTGATTCGAAGAGCGGATATCGTATGCGTGTTAGAGTAATTCTTAAGTCGAACATAAAACGGATCTTCGTATCCGGTTTGGTCTTGGGGCCGGTCAGGGTTAAAACTAAAATATGATATTATAAAATTTCAATTAATAATAGAAGCTAATTACGTATAATACTGAAGATATGAATCGACTCCGTAGCTTACGAAATCGAACCCGAAGAAAAGTCCCGAGCAGATCCTCATGTTGTGGACAAGGTTTTGAAGGATTATCTTGCTTGAGATAATGAAACCGTCTTTCTGTAGAAAGCGGAGGTATCTGATTATCGATTGATATTAACGGATGAGAAGGGTCGTAATTAAAATTTCAATGATGAATGATCGTATATATTCAAATCTAAATCGATCAAAATGATCAAAATTCAAAGAAAAATATAAAAAAATGAAATTAATTATTTAACTTAAAAAAATAAAATAAAAACAATCCATCAGTAATTGTTTGTCTTGGGATGACAAATTAAGAAAACTTTTGCTCATGGTAATGTCAAATTAAATACATAACTTCTTTCACACTCAAATATTTAAAGCCCATGGGGCGTGGCGTGTCCTGCTGCGTAGTTTCTGCGGATATGGCATAAATGGCGGTTCACGACTGACCTCGGCCGGTGGTTCAGGCACCAATTAAACGGCCGCGACCACATGTTCTCCACGGCTTTGCTCTCGGTAGCTAGAATGTATTTGGTTGGACAAAAGCCTATGTTACTAAGGTTGACTTATATTTGTCCCCTCAACAACTCCCTAGGTTCTGAGGACATCTTGGGTGGCAGTCCGTGTGTTGAGGATCCTTCTCGGGTTAGATTATTCACTCGACGGATCGGACTGACGGCCGGGGCACGGAACCATTGGATCTCAGATGACGCGTCATCGTTCCCCAGTTTTAAATTAAAATAATAAATTTCATAAGTTCAAAACTCCACTCATGATTAAATATTCGTTCTTTAACGATTCATTAGCTTAATCGAAAGTCTCTCACCGGTATTGGGAGGGTAATTAGAGAGGGGCTTGCTTTATAGAAACGAAACCAGATATAAAAGTTCTCACCAAATAAAGAAATCTGCGGTGTATGTCTACTATTCATCTGTCTTCTGAAATTATCACCGACACTTAAACAACTCTTTTCTTTTCCGAAAGAGGTCGGTGGCGAATTTTCGGATCCCACAGCTCCGTGTTCCCCTCCATTTCACTTCCTACTTATTAACTCCTCACACTTTCCACAATCAGCTACAACTTCTCCCAAAGCTTAGAACTTGCACCGATTCTTATCTCGGGATTACCATAGCATTCCATTCATTGAGCAGACTCCCCTCATCGCATCAAAATCCAGTCTTTGACGTCAAATTCTCTATTCTTCTCATGATGGAGCCATCTCTTGAATTGAAGGAGGAGAAGCGGGAGGAGCAAGCTTCTCCCCATCTTCTTACGTTGCGGCCCATGGAGGGATTTGAATTCACGGCCTCCATTTCGGCGACATGACATGGTGGGCGATTATTTGATCGGTCGTTTCATGGAGCAAGATGAATAAGATTTCATTGTTTGGGATCCCCATTCCCTTGCGGATTTGCTTCTAAGCATTTCAAGCATAGTAATTTCTCAGCTTTGTCGGGCACTCGATACTTATCTCGAAGAAAATCTTTGGAGCGCCAAGAGAACCTAACCTGACTTGAAAGTCTTCTAAATGCTTATGTCCATCCAATATTCAAGAGGTTGAAGACTATGAAGATGTATATGTCTTTAATGAAGAAGACTATGAAATTATGCCTATTCACCTTGGCAATGTCTCGAAAAAACATGAACAAACAGACGGCCTCATCAACATCTTCTCCCTCTTCTTCTGAATCTCACATCCCTTCTTCATAAGCTTATCCGCCATCATTCCTGTTCTTTGATGCTTGATTTCAACACGTTTGAGAAGTGGCAATACTTAGATCAAACATATAATGCAAGTTCAAAGAGTTTTCCTGGAAGCTAGCTCGATGCCTTCGCCACCCGATCTATCTCTCCACATAAGCCTTCCTAACAATAGCCCCTCGCTTCGAGATCCCACCACCTCTGTCGACCATGCAAGCATGAGCTTTCTTATTTCCTTCTATCTACTTTTCACTTGAGGGAATCCAATGCAGTTATAACTTATCACTTTTCCCGCATTATTCTGATAATCAAAAATCCAAAACAACAATTAATCCTTTAATTTTCTTGTCGAGCATTACAAATGTGCAGCAAAATGGGTTTGGGTGTGTATGAAAATGTGAATATATGAAAATATATATGCTTGCATCTCTTTGCAGGTTCCAAGACCTCGCTAATGCCGCATGGCAGTCGAGAAATGTGAATGTGAAAATACATATATATATATATCTTTGTCTTTCTTGTTCCAAGACCCATTAATGCCATGGGTGTAGCGATCGTGGAAATATGAATGTGAAAATATATATATGTACATCTTGTGTCTTTCTTTTGCGGTTTAAGACCCTGATGCCCCATAGAGCGTAGCGAGTCGAAAAATAATGAATATGGAAGGATATATACATGTATGTCTTTCTTTGCAGTTCAAGATCCGCTAATGCCCAGAGGCGTGCGAGTCTTAAAATCATGTCAACAGCTTCACTACACTCATTGAGGTATCGAGTAAGCCAAAGCAGTTCTGATGTAACCCCCTGCACGGGGATGACGCCAGAATATTGTTGAAATGCTGCCGAAATTTTAACTGAATTTTGGACTTTGAAAAAAAAATGAATATATATATTGCATTGCATTTCTTTTTTTTCGGTTCAGATCCGCTGCCAGGGCATAAAGGCGTCTGTGATGTCATGAGACACCGCTTCGTTCGCTCATTAGAGCATCTAAACCAACAGCTTCGATGTAGCCTGCGGGGATGACACCGAAATATTGTTGAAATGCTGCCGAAGTTTTAACTGAATTTTGGACTTACAAGAAAAAAAAAGAAATGAATATATATATATTGCATTTTTTTTCCTTTTTGCAGTTTGAGCTTGTAGAGCGTGAGTAAGCAAAATACTCTATCTGATCCCTTATACGGGGATGACGTTGGGAGGCTGTTGAAATTTACTCAAATTTTTGGGACTTAACAAAAAAAAAGAGATTTAACGTTAAGTTAAATATAAAATATAAAGTCCTAAATAAATAAATAAATTGAAAATTAAAACGTAAATGAACTTGAAATGAATTTGACATAAAATTGAAAGGTTATGATCTAAATAAAATTTGAACTTAAAATAAATTGATTTGATTGTAACTTCTGAGCTCAAACTTATAAATTAATGATGACATCAAAATAAATTCTGAATTGTAAGGCTTGGAGGCAAATAATCTTTATAAGATTCAAATCTAAACTTAAAAAATTGATTGAGTGAAGATGAACGATACTTTACAAACATAAATCCATTTGAATGTATAATTGGATTATCGAAAGCTTGTAATATGATTGAAGTATAGCTTTCAAATGTAAAATTCAAAAGAAACTAGAATTCAAATAAGCTCGCTTAAAGAAAGTATAACAGTTTACATGAGCGAGTATCAAATTTGATTGCTGAATTTGCAAAGATCTAATAAGTTTTTAATGAGCGTAAGCTAATCATTGAAGTTTAGAAGTTCTATGAATAAATAAAATGCAAGTAAAGATACAACCTTTTAAGTGCAAACATAAACATAATTCTACGATACAATCGTCACCGGATCTGCAATTCTTTGTATAAGCAGACAGAAGGTGACACTAAATTAAATTTTGCACGAATGAAGAGCTTCCTTCAATTCAAAAATTAGAAAATTCTTATTCTAATTATGATTTTCAAAATCAATGATTTCATTAATTAGATAAAATTATCTAAGTTAAAAAAAAAACTACACGTCTGACATGAGATTTAAAGTATAAATTTTAATGTGAAAAGCAGAAATTTAAAGTTGAGATTAAATAATATGAAATTAATCTCATAATTTAAAATAAAATTACCTAAATCACGCGAAATAGCATGGTATCGACACTTATATCTTAAGTGTTTAAAGCTTTTAAAATAAGGATCTTTGCGTGGGTTTAGAAAGAAGAATGATGAAATTAATTCGATCCTTTATGATTATATGTATACGAGCTAATGAAAATATCTTTATATGCTAAATCAAATCAATGAAAGATATAAGTATTGGTTATAAAATAAATATGATAGTACCAATCCTCATGTTTGAAATAGAGTTGACACGGTCTACTAAACAATTAACTTCTAAATGAATTTAAATCACATTATATCATAAGACCCAATCTTCTATATTCACAATAGAGTTGACAAGGTTTGTTATGATATCAATTTTCTAAATGATCTAAATTACACATAAGCCATAGGCCTGATCCTCCGCTAACAAAATAGCGAGTTGAGAGTCTACAGATGATGGCGTTATTTGAAAATCTCAACCGGAGGGATATTATCATTAAAAGATATTTGAGCTCTAAATTAATTTATCTTAAAACTAAATTTTAACTAAAAAAATATCTGAACTAAATGAAATTTATTATTTAAATATTTAAAGCAAACAACTCATCCACCCATCCACCATCGTTTGTTGGGGATGACAGATTAAGAAAACTCTAGCTCATAAAGGAGCTAATGTCAAGTCAATAAATCATTATATCCAAACTCAAATAATCTCATGCCAGTAAGGAAGTGACCCGTGTCCTCTGTCCGTATGGTTTGGCCTGAAAGCATATGATCGATTCTGACCGAGTCCTCGATGGGTGGTTGTCATAAAATGACAAAGATTATATTACGTCAGCATATACTCATACGAGCTTTGAGTTATAAATTATAGGTATATTTGATAGGCAAAGCCTTTTTTGTCTTAAGATAGATTTAAGCCTCTCTGTTGACAAATATCACCATGAGGATTTCTAGGAAGGCGTAACATGTGTAATATTCTATTCGATCATTGGGTGTCTCCTTTGACTAAGTGGTAGACGATAGCGGGATGGAATCCAAGATCTAGATCGGAGACGTCATCATTTCACCAACTATATGCTTTAAGTTCAATAATGGTGAATTTCATAAATTCTAAACCCCAAATTTTAAACTTTAACACGTCTCTTATTCTTATCGCTATGTATATAACGATCAACATCTTGTCAGTTTTCTCTCGGTGAGAAATTAACTATAGGTGCTTGTGCCTAAAGGAAATATGGAACAGTCTAAAGCCCTCAAAATGAGGCAATCTGGGTAGTATCTTATCTTATCTCATCTCGAAAATTTACACTTTCAAATCATACTCTCTTCATTCAATTTGTCGAGAGCTCAGTGGCGAATTTTCAGAGCCCATAAAATCTAAATCTTACCCAATCATCATAAGCAAATTCTTACATTTCGTATATTTCTAGCATCCAATTCATATTTAAATCACACTCTCAAATCAGACTCCCTTCATTTAATTTGTCAAGAGCTCAGTGGCAAATTTTCGGATCCCACAAAATCTAAATCTCACCCAATCATGACAATCAAATTCTTACATTTCGTATATTTCTAGCATCCAATTCATATTTAAATCACATATTTAGGAAACGTGTAATATTGAATTTTCAATATAAACATAAAGGTATTAAAAGCATTGAAATAAAATTCGTATACGTACCCAAAAAATCTTTACAGTCTATCAAAATTATACACCTAAAATTGTACAATTCAAAAAGTTAGACTAGGTACTACCCTCCTCGCTCTTGTCTGAAATATCAACATATCATATCATAAATTAAAGCCCAGTGAGACAAGTAAAGCTAAAATAACCTCAAGACAAGTTTTTAGAAATAATGTGCATGTACAATTGAAACTTGTTGAAATGCAATTGTATGTAAACTATATCATAAGTAAATATGCGATCAAGTATGCAAATTGAACATCATTCTCTAAGATTGTAGCATGTAAACAATGTATAGTAGAAGTAATTGTGTATGTATAACATGTGTTCAATGAATTCAAGTGTTATCTTAGGTCAAATTATTATTTTTTAAATGTAATTTATAATTGCAGAGATTTTGACTTTCATAACATAAAAGTCATCACCCGGGTCGTCAGTCCAAAATTGTAGATAAGATAAGGTCGATACTATATTACTTACCAAATAGCCCCCTGACACCAATTGACCTGTCCAACCTCAATATTAAGAGTCAAAAATTCTAAAGTCTCCTGTCAAAGGCTCATCTCATTTGAACTTTTATCTACCTATGCAGTTTTCATAAACTAGTCTTCATATCACAATTTCATGATATTTCTTTGATCATCATATGCATTATATTTCAATTAAACATTTGGTAATATTGGAATTGAATTATTAATCAATAAGCAGAACAATGTAATATGACATCGAGGCATTAATTTGATAATATTTGTAATAACCAGCAAAAACATGAATTTGGGATGTGGAAATAATTCCTTGTATCTGAATAGGATCTACCAGGAATATCTAAATGCAATGTATAAAATATCACCAGATATAGTAGAAAATGTGACATTCATCAATCCTATAGGAATCTGAATTTAAATTAGCAATTACATATCTCATCTTAATAGTAAGATCAGTACCACAAAGTGCTTGGCGACGTGAGTATACAACCTAACACAATTCTCATTTCAAGATTATACATTACGTTCATGTTGCATAAATTAATGAAATTTAGATTTAACACTTGATTGTACCTAAATTGTACTCCTCATAAATCTCACTCACATAATTGCCCAAACTCAACTAACCGACAAATTCCTATTAAACAAAAATTAGTGGAGAGATATTATAATGCATGATATTTTATAATATTCTTTAATCATAAAATATACATGAATTATATGCTTAAACTATATTCATGTATCTTTAAGTAGATCTATTAATTATACCTGGATTTTTTTTCTCTTGTCTCGTGCTATGTCATGAATCTTAGGATGACTACAGCTTAAGACTTAAACATAGAAGTTTTTATAGGAAGAGAATTAAATAGTATTAAACGAAGAATTAAAATAAATTAAAATACTACCTTACCCATCCTCCCTAACTCCTTATCTCCCGTCGTCCAACTACAACACACCAGAATGTCTCTTCGTAAATCTCAACACCAATACAACTCTTAGTAGCTACTCGAGGCACAAACAAGGCACAAAAGAGGCATTTCACAGTTGAGGGTAAAGAGCAAGGAAAGGAAAGGGTGAGAGTGTAAGACAAGGAGAATGAGAAAGTGGGGGAAAGAGGAAGAAAGCAAGTTCAATTCTCCCCAATAGTTAGCCGCATGGCAGCCAACAATACCCAACCACTAGTCAATAAATGGCATAAATGACAGCCAACAAATGGTCAACATAGTAGCCATAAAAAAAGTCCAAACAACAACATTATATAGTCCAAACAACAGCAATACAATTCCAACTCACACACACACCTCCCTACAGCTCAACTCAACATTTCCACTGCCAAACAGCAGCCCCATATATAAATCTCACAGAAACAACAAAGAGAAAGGAAAAAAAAAAAGAGGGAGAGATACTCGGCAAACACAGCAACCCCAAAGACCGCGCTTCACAGCAAACAGTAGCCCCATAAGAAGAGAAAGAGCTGGTTTCCCCTTAGGAATCACCCAATCAACATCAATACATCTTTCTCCAGCTTCAATTTACACTCTGAGTTGAACTCAGCTGGTCTATTTCTCTCTTGCAGCGGAAGTGGTTCATGGGAAATAGAGAGATGCGAGAGAAACAGTGAAACAAAAAAAATAATAATAAAAGAAATAAAAGCGTGTAAAGGAATATGGGAGGATCAGATGCCATTTAGTAATAGGCATTATTATTAGTTAAATTAATTACTTAAGTGATATTCTTTTAATCACAGTCATTGATTACTCCACTGACCAAATTAACCATTGCATGTCGTTGTAAGTGAAGGGTTGGTTTGCTACAAGACATTAATTCAATTCAGTATAATTAAATGAGAACTCAGGAAACATTTAATTAATATACAACTTTAATCTATAACTATTAATATAATGATATTTTATATACACTTTTATATTTTAAAATGAACAAAATAAAGAGTACGATTTTATAAAAATGTAAATGATGATTTTTTAAATGTGTGAATAATGGACATTTTAAAATGTGTTAATTTTTTATCTGTTCATTCATTTTGGGTGTTACATGACAAGGATCTTGTATGTTAGGAAGAGCAAATGGTGGTAGTAGCGGAGCCAAGAATTTTTCTTAGTGAAGTCACAAGTATGACTTCATTTTTAAATTTAAAGCTTATTTGTTTCATTTATATCATCTAAATTTGATGATAAATTTAATTTTGTTAACTTATGGGCTGTTAGGTATATCTTTTGTTTTTATTTTTTGTTTTATATTTTTATTTTATTTTATTTATGTTTTGTTTCAAAGTAAAACATGTTTGGTGGTTATTGTTGTTTTTAAAAATACTCAAAATATTTAAAAGTTATTTTGTGTATTTTTAAAAATAATATTAATAATTTTTGAAAACAAAACATAAAAACTCATCAAACAAATATATATTTTTGAACAAACATAAAAAAACAAAAATAAAAAACACAAAATAAAATTGATCTCAAATTACCCCCTTAGCATGTGTGTAAATGTATATATATAATTTCAGAATTATGCAAACTACAATATAAAAATATAATAAAGGGAGATATGATTATTTTTTATTATATTCAAACTTTTCATCTCATCAAAATTTTTCACCAACTACATATCTTTTTAAAATTAAAAATATTTTAAAAAATAAAAAAATGTACTTAAAATAATTATTTATTATTGGTTTTATAATTTATTATTATAACTAAAAATTCAAGTTAATTAAAATTTAACTATTTACATAAATATAATAATAGTTAAAAAAATTTTATCAGAAAATAATTTTTTATTTTAAAATTAATTAAAAAAAAATATAAAGTTTACTTTTTATAGAATAATTTTTGTTTTAAAAAATATATAATAAATTTAAAAATAAATTGAAATTATCGATGATTTCGTCGAAGATAATAGTTTAGTTAGGCAAATTATTGCCAATTAAGTTAAATCGTAGATGATGCCAATTTTAAAAAAAAATTAAATTCTCTTTTTAAAAATATCATTTTTTTTTGTTCAAATTTTTAGAGGATATGAGTTAATTAAATTATATAACTAAAAAAATTAAAGTTTTAATTTGTTTGGGTGGGCACGTTCCCCCATAGCCCACCCCAATGATTGATGCGCTTGTATGGAAGGTGGAGTAGTTGGAGAAAATAATGCAGACGGGAATGCAAGAAGCAGCTAGCAGGCCTGGTGCAGTTTCTACACCCTGAGCCAGGTATGGAGTAATTTAATCGAATGATATTGTAATATGGGTGTTAGGAACAAAAAGAGTCATTTAGTCAAGTGTGGGAGAGATAAGAATGTTAAGATAGATGTGTGGTAAGACTAAGAAGAATGGAATGTGATATGATTATTTTAAAGAGATGGTGACAAAATATTGAAAATTGATTTAGGTGCTTTATGCATGGCTAGTGGAAGATGCAGCAATAAGACTGATAATAGAATAATTGAATGATAATGAAGGAAAATAAATTGGTAAAAAAACAACATTCTTGAAGTTATCTAAACAAGATTTACATAAGCTAGACTTTAACACTACATGCGCTCAATAAGAACAAATCCAACCTTAATTTTTTGTGATAAGGCTATTGAGATAATGGTGCTGACAACTTGTTCACATAATGTCAAAAAGAGGGAAATTCTTGTTCATGTTTCATAACATTGGCAGAGGAACTCATTCTTCATTGTGTTGTATCCAAAAGTTTTTCATCAGGTTTAGAGTGGTAGTATTATTTTATCATGTGATTGGCGGAGGCTCCAATTAATCCTAAAATAAAACTAAAAAGCAAAACAAAAGAATAATAGAATTGAAGGCGAGAGGTAGTGTCAGAATGATTTTTTTTTTTCTTTTTTTGGAGTTTTTACCTGTTTGTTTAATGAATTGAGAAACTAATAATGCTCTTTGTTTCCTGTGCCACATTTGTTTTGAAGCTGTTAGTTTTAAGACTAGTAATATTTACCATCAGCCAAATTGGTACTCTTAAAGCTCTCCCCTCCCCTACCAGAACGAGGAAGGAAATTTTGCGTTTAATATTTTCTTGTGCTTTCACTATGTGTTTGGTGCCCTTTAATGCATGCTATGATGTACCAAATGTTCACCAATGAGGTGAAAGTTTGAAGATTTACATTCTTCAGTTTAATATAATAATATATGAACTAAAACATTTTTTATCTTCTTTTTTGTTCCCCAACGTAATGCTAGCAACATGTTCTCTTAGTTCACATCATTTCTTGCATGAGGCAGGCTCATAAGTTGCGTGCTGGTTGTTGTTTTCATGTTTACAGATCCACGTGATGATCTTGGTGGGATGGATGTCGCCAGAAAGGTCTGATGTTTATCATTTTATGTAATTAGTCTTTTATTTTCTGCTTATGTAAGATGCATGGACTGGATGCGCTTATGCACTTGTGTAAGTGGGTGCATGGATTATTTGCTTTTTGGATTGATGAGTTGTTGTGTCTGTGTTATCTAACTAAAAGTTAATTGACACATTAATGGTGTCATGCATATTTGTTTGACTTGCATAGGATTACTTGATTGCTCATGTACTTCAGTTTGTCTCACAAATTGTAACCGTCTTCCAGTACTTTTTTTTTTTTTGGAAAATCATATGATTGGCTCTCACGGTTAATGTGATAAGCAGGCCTTGATCCTTGCTCGCCTTCTCGGACAACGAATAAACTTGGAAGATATTAAGGTCCCTCTCTCTCTCTCTCTCTCTCTCCACTCAACGCCCTGAAGTAAAAGTGAGTCATTCCAACACCGAACTATTTCGGCTAACACTGAAATCCAGTAGAATCATGATCTTTTCTATGCAATATGGCATTCTGATGTCAAGGATAGCAACGAAAATTGCCCTAGAGTGGTACAAATAGAAACAATAATATTGAGTAGTTTTGTGTTTTATTTTAGGTGGATTCATTGTACCCTGATGATATGGGACCTAAATCAATGTCTATAGATGACTTCATCAACCGCGGTCTTCTATTGCTTGATAGAGATGTTGGAGAGAAAGTTGAAGTGGCTGCTTCTAAGGGAAATGTTTTACGATATGTGTGTATGATAGAAGACTCAAGGTACTTTTCAATATATCGTTATGGTGATGACCCTGGTTAAGCATGCCTAAGTGATGCAAATTTGAAACTCCATTATTCATTGGAAATGCATATTTTGTGCATTGATGTTGTTCTAGTTTTTTTTATTTTCTGCTTTAGTGTAAAAATATGACTATATTAACGTTTAGTATGAAAATGTTATGTTTTCTCTATCATTTTGTTTACCTCTTTATGTTGGACTAGTTTCGATTCATCTCTCAAATTTCCTACTTGAATTTCATATGATATCATGTTTCAGCTTGCTACCAGTCCTCTGTTTTGTCCATCTATTAATTTCGGAGTTTAGTATGTGTAACTGCCATTTAAGTCATTCCTATTATTTGTCGCTAATATTTTTACAATGTTGTGATTCCTGCTAAAGGAACCATGTGTACGAGTCTTTTCCATTTATGGTGTTTCCTTATTTCCTTGTTTGCGTGGATAGCTTTGTTGCGTTCTTCGTCTATCCCTTTACGGATTTTCCTCCTCTGGATTTTGTAGCCATATTTAGCTGTTTGGCATCCTTCTATAGCATTATACCAAAGTCCAGAAATTGCGAGGAATTTCCATGATAAAAATTCTGAAAGTGAAAATTTTGTATTTTGTTGAAATTAAGGTTAAAAGCTTATTTTTCTTGCTGGAATTTAAATATGCTTGAATTGAAGCTTTTAGTATTAGTTCATATCTTGGAGGATTCTAACAAGTTTTTGGATCTTTATAGATTATAAATAGAACCCCTGAGACATGTAAGATTATTAATGAATGGATAAATAAAATTTATATTTTCTCTCTTTTCTTGTTTATGTTCTTAACTCAAACTTTTAGAAGGCAGTTCTCCTTGAAGTAATATGGCTCAACCAATTGGTGGTTTTATCTTTGATCTTACTTCTAAAATATTTAGTGATTTTTGTGTGTGCATGATTGGGATTTTTATCAAGTTCAGGACGTACTAGTTTCCTTTTTATGGTGTAAATCTTAATCACTGTAAAATTTTATATTTTATTCTTAGATTTCTTGTGGAATTTCAATGTTTATAGGGCTTCACTTCCAAAATGGAACTGGTGAAAATACAAATACATTCTTTAGGATTGTTTTGGCCTTAAATGACCCTACCAGAAATTGACCCGATTAGGCTTACCTGCTTGAATTGATATTAATTTTGTACTCATAAAAATCTATCTGGGCTTTATTCATTGACCTGGCTTGTTTACCATTTTAATTGAACCACATTGTTACCGCCATATTTATTTTACCCTACGTGATCCTTGCCACAATGAAATCCTCTGTTGTGTTCAGTAACAAATGATAAGTCTTCCTTAAGGCCAAAATGTTGCAGAATTGGAAATGCCAAATCGGAAAATGTCTAGAAAGAATCTTGAACTAATATTATAAAAAATTGCGTGAGAGTTATGAAATGGGCATTGCACATTGATTTTGATTGGTGTACCTTTTAGAATTAGTTGAGTCATAGAAGTACTTAGGCATGTCTTTCTATTTATAAAAGAAATGCATATCGTTGTATTATTTAGTTCATTCATTGGCCAATTGGCCCCATTTAAGCTTGATCTGATGATTTGTTCAAATTAATTGAACGAAGATTGTTAGCGTTTGAATGTAGATTTCTGCACCACGATGGCCTTTGTCAAGGAATTAAATAGAAAAAATGGTGTACCTATTTCATCTATTTCCCAACAATGTAAGGTTAGAGAAGGAATTGATTTATGCAAGTTTACCTCTGCATGGCGAAGATTCCGTGACTCAAGCTTATGAACTCCACGTTACAATAGAGGCAACTAACCACTCCTTTAAGTTCTCCTTAATTTGACTTCAACCCTAATTTTGTTAAAGTTCCTTCAACCTAGTATGACTTTCTGTGTCTCCACTATCTAACATTCATTGCAACCATTCCATAGATTTCAACCTGATGAATTTCCTCTGAACACAATTTTCCATGCCAAACACCTTTGTTTTATATGCCCAAATGCAATCATAGTAGGAAGTCTACAGAGCTTTATTTTGATAGCCATTATCTGCATTTTTTTTTTCTTGTTCTTCTGCTTCTTTCTGATGCTTTTTGAGGAAGAGAGACGAGTGGATCCATTTACAAGCTGTTTGAGGTCACTTTTATTTTATTTTGGTTTTTCTTTTTATTTGAAGTAAAATATTATTAGTGGTAATTGTTGTTTTTAAAACATCCAAATATTATTTTGAGTGTTTTTATAAGCAATGTGATTTATTTTCAGAAACAAAAAAAAATAAGAACTCTTAAAAATCATACTAAATAAATATATTTTTAAAAATAAAAATAAAATATAAAATAAAATTGATCCCAAACAGGCCACTGGTAACTTATTTTCTCCTCAAATACCATTTAGGTGCTTTGATTTTTCTGCACGCTTTTTGTTTAGTTGGTGCTGAGCTATCCAAGAGCAAATAACTATAAAATAGATATTCTTGAGTTCAAAATGACCGCTTTAACCATCATTGAATGATAACTGTTCGGTTATTTCATATGCTTAGATGCTTAACTTTTTGTTAACGGTCACTTTTCTCATCTTTCTTCACATCCTTGCAGATGCCAAGTTGGGCTACAAGAGCTTCCAAAGGATTCTCCGTTGGGTAGATTAAGAGGAAGTGACAACGTGGTATACTGCTTTTTGGCTTTACTGAGTTTTAAATCGTTTACCGTTCAACATCGTGATTTTCTGAATTCTACTCCAGTATATCGAGTGATATTTCGGTTTTCATTTCCATATCATTAAGATTCATATAAATGGGCTACTTTGATATACTACTGTAGCCTGCTATGAGGTCTACATAATTTAGTTCTAATTAGTTCCATGAATTTATGGTCTTGTTGACCTACATGTATACTCCATCAGTCAAGTCGAGCTCACGAGCTGAATTCAATGGACTTCAGATGCAATGACGCACAAATCAAAGCTAAAATACACTCGACGTCGCCAAAACTAGTCGAAATGATCTCCGATCGACGAACGGACTTCGTCATCGTGTTCAGAACGTCGAAATTAATCATAACATACATATTTCATAATTCGACGGTCGATCGATCAAGAAGGAAATCCGTCGATGCGCCTACACATATATCGAGGTCGGGAAGCTGCGACGATACCCAAACGACCTCCGTTCGCAAAATTGATCATGTTGTTAGCGTCATCTTATCATGAGGCTGGCTCAATTGACAAGCACGAATGAGGCGGTGTCAGCGGCGGGCCGACATAATTGATAGGCACAAAGCCCTTTTGTAAGCTAAGGTAGACTTAAGATTGTCTCAAATACTACCTTGGTTTCTTAGAATTTTAACCAGCTGGTATGAGGATCTTTCGGGTAGGTCGACTACCTCTCGACTAGGCGGGGACCATGACGACAGGATGACGAGACCATGGGATCTAGATCGTCGTCATCATTCCACCAACTATATGCTTTAAGTTAAATAATGGTGAATTTCATGAATTCTAAACCCCAAATTTCAAAACTCACATGCTACTACTACTTTTAGCAATCTAACATTCTTGTCGAAAGTTCTCTCTGGGAGGGTAATTAACTATAGATGTTTGCGCCTGTAGGAAACTTGGAACCAGTTCTAAAGTCCTCATAAAATGAGATCGAAATCTCTGGGTAGTGTCTTATTTACTATTTTATCTGCTTTCTGAAAATTTCACTGACATTTAATTCAAACTCTCTTCATCGAGAGGTCCGCAGCGAATTTTTGGAGCCCATATATTTCTAGCGACTTCACTGGGGACTATTTCTTTTTCCATCTTTGGCTAGTCAAGTTTGAAGTATAGTAGCAGTGGAGTATAAGTAATCAAAATTGAAATTTAGTCATAAAATAAAATCTTTAATGAACATTATATTTTGTTGCGTATGATTTTATTTGCTTGAAAATTTCTTTTGAATATGTTATTTTATTTTTGTTCTGTTGTATTTCTGTATTTTGAAAGTATAGGGCAGAATATTTATTTCTGATTATTGATCCTCATCTTTTATTTGCACAGATGGATCTTTAGAACACTCCGTTTGCTGTGAAGCTGAGCCGCGGGTCTAACATTCGTCTGGCTAATGCTATCATCAACATTGGAGATGCTAAAGCTACCATTCAATTTGGTAGTGTTGACTTTCTAGCAATTGCAGCTAGAGCTAAGTCACATCAGTTCAGAATACATCTGCACGTCGTGCACACCAACCCGTGCAACAGAAAAAATTTACTGAAGTAGTTACTACCGAAACTCCTCAAAAGAGAGCTTCTGTGTTTTAAAGATTGGGATATTCTAACACTCTGATTATGAAGAGAACTGTTGTGGGGCAGAAAGTCTCAGTCATGCTTGTAAACACCACTTTGTCAATTGAACCTTTCGTGCCAGAAAAACATGATCATGAAGCTTCCTCATATGGAGAAAAACTAACAAGAAAGTAGAGAAGAAGGGTGAATAACGAACTACGAGTTCAACAATTGTTTGCAAAGCTAATGAAAAAGAACGCTCCATTCAAATGGGACGAGGAATGTCAATAAACATTTGAGAGAATTAAAAAGTATCTACTCAATCTGCCAATTCTAGCAGGTCCTATCTATGGGAAACCTCTTATCTTATACACCGCAGCTTTAGAGGAGTCCCTCGGTGTCACGACCCGGCCCGGGAGCTTGGAATACCAAGGCGGGAACAGACGGTCAGACGAATAAAAGAAAAACTTAAATAAAATCAATCTTAAATAAAATCTCTAATCATATAAGAGCCACTACAATCCATAAATGATTTAACAATTTATCCATACATATATATACTACAAAGTTCATATGACATACAATTTAAACATAATTCAACATAACTGACATAATTACCTATCTCCTGTAGTCTCTCTACGGCGATAAACATAACCCTTCCTTCTATTAGCCATTTAGTTAAGATGGTTACCTGAAAAAAATTAAACAACTAACAATTGAATAAAATTCAGGGAATTACGCCGTTACACTATAAGAAACAAGGTAGAATTAGATATGGTTCTTTTGTTATCACACGTACATAAAAGAAATTTGCTCAAACAATCAAACATATAGGTGAGTAAGTATACATAAATATTTCATGTGAACTTTTACTTTTACATTTATTACCCGTCTTAGGAATCACCATCTAAATCTTTACCAATACCCATCCAAAGGATCAGTAACCATTACCATTTGTCAATATCATTGATCATTTTTCATCATTTTGTGCACGGGTACATTGTGTCCCCAAGCACTAATGAAACTCTTTCAACATACACATTCATAGCATACAATTATATACGATATTAATTCATAATTAACAAGAATCGCTTAATTTTATAAAATGACGTGAATATGATCTAAGATTCGGTTATTATCGAACATGAAAAAACAGTAAACTACATCACAATTTATAGAGAAGCAGAAAAATAAATCACAACTTACAGTACAGGAAAAAGTCATAATCATATAAACATATATTTCATCACAAGAAATTAAAGACATTTTTAACATAAATATAAGAACGTAATTACCTACTTTAACTTGCAGTTTTCTCTTGAATCTCTTTTCCTTTAATGTTTTCTTCCTTAATTGAAATTCTTATAGAATAAAATATTGATTTGGATCAATATTAAAGAATATATATATATATATATATATATATATATATATATATATATATATATATATATATACATATTCATTTCTTATCTACGATACTTTATGTATAAATTTTATTGATTAATGCTCACATTCATCAATATTCATTATTTATTTTATAAATCAAGTTAAATTAATAATTAGTAATAATAATGATAATAATCATATTTTTCTTACTTTCCTGTATCAATTATTTAAATGACTTAAATATTCTTTTATTCGATTCATAAGAAAGACTAATTTTGTATTATTATAAATTATAATAAATGTTATATTTATATATATTTATTAGGCTAAATATCAAGTTAATACTTAAGTTATATTTTACATGTAGCATATAAAATTTAAATAATTAAATTTAAATAATTAAATTTAAATTATATTATACTTAAGGAAAGGTAAAATTAAGCTTTCAATCTATTAATACAATTAGTTGTATTTTTACTACATTCATTTCATTCATAAGTTTCAAATGGTTACATTTATAGTTCTCATAAATTTAATACTTTCATTTATTATTTTTCTTAAGATGATTCTTGAAATGATCTTAAAATGATATCTTAAATTTGGATTTAATTTATGCTACATATTCCTAAATTAAATTATTTGCTGAAATCGATAAACCTTAAGTTAAACTTGAAATAACATTAAAATCAAAGTTAATAACATTAAAATCAAATTTCAATTAAACATATACTTATACAATTTATTTACTTACCTTTTCATATTCCTCTGGTTGTTCTAAGTCACGACTCTCTCAAGACGCTGCACTCGCTCTCTCCTCTCTCTCTACAAGACAAGAGCCCTGACTCGATGTCGACAGGAGTCGCCTTCACTCGGCACGAACTCCTCTTCTTCCTTCTACCAACGATGCGAAGACTCCCCTCCCGGCGGTGAAGGCGCCTCACTCTGTGGCACGCAAGTGAGTCTTCCTTCTTCTCTTCCTCTCTCTCCCTCTCGTGTTTTTGGGAGTTCTATTTCGGTTTGCCGAAACCGAACTCCTCTTTTGGACTTTTTCCAATTCACGGCTAACCGTCGCGGCGGTTGTATTTTTTTTCTTTTTTTTTTCTTTTTTTTCCGGTCATTACAATCTCTCTCTTATAAAAATTTCGTCCTCGAAATTAAATAACAATAATAGACAAATAAACATACCTTTAATTAAACAATTAAGGGTAAAGTTCTCGCATTTCTGATTCCTTCTCCCACGTCACTTCTCGATCTAATTCATGTTTCCACAGTACACGAACAAATAGAATTTTCGTATTCCTGAGATGCTTAACATCATAATCTATAATCCTTTCTGGCTCCTCCACAAATGTGAGATCCGGTTGAATATCAATAGGATCCGCAATAATTTTGTTGGTTTCATCAGTAATATATTTTCGCAGAAGAGAAATATTAAACACATTGTGCACTCCTGAGAAGGTGCGGTATAAGCCATACTTTTCAATTTTTTCCAAGATTTCATATGGACCAATATATAACGTAGCTCCAACTTTACCAAATCGTTTTATACCTTTCATGGGGCTGACTTTAAAAAATATAAATTCTCTCACTTCAAACTCTACTGGCCGATGTTTAGCATTATAATATTTCCTCTGCCTATCTTGAATAGCTTTTAATCTATCACGAATCAATCGGATCTTTTCAATGGCTTCATCTACTACATCTGCACCATTGATTCTTCTTTCACTTGTCTCTACCCATCAAAGCGGTGTTATGCATTTTCTTTCATACAATGCTTCTTAGGGAGCCATACCAATACTTGCTTGAAAGCTATTATTGTAGGCAAACTCAATCAAAGGCAAATGAATTTTCTAATTTTTCCCAAAATGAAGGATACAAAGTCTAAGTAAATCTTCAAGTGTTTGAATTGTTCTTTCTAACTGGCCATCAGTTTGAGGATGGAATGCAATACTGAAAGTAAGCTTTGTACCTAAAGCTTTTTGAATTTTTCTTCACAGTCTAGATATAAATCGGTCATCCCGATCGGACAGTATAAATTTTGGCACACCATGTAACTTCACGATTTCATCAACATACTTCATTGCTAGCTTTTCAATAGCATCAGATTGTTTGATAGGGATAAAGTATGCAGATTTAGTCAACCTATCAATAATAACCCAAATAGCATCGCATCCCCTTTTAGATCTAGGTAAGTCAACCACAAAACTCATAGTAATATCATCCCATTTCGCCGTATTGATAAAGGTAAAAGTTCAGGCTTCGAAAATTTAATCATCCGACACGACGACACTTGTAGACAAATTCAAATTTACACTTTTTTTCATTCTCGTCACCAAAATATTTCTTTAAGATCTTGATATATTTTGCTTCTAGATGAATTGTATAATTAGAATGATGTCTTACGTAAGATGTTTTCCTCAAATCTCCAACATCTGAATAAACTGGCTACATCTTGAATCCTCTTCATCGATTTCAAAATCTTATGTATGGCTTATTTTTACCAAATCTAAAATTTTTTGAAAATCCTCATCTTTAAGTAAAGCATCTCGTATTCTGTCTTTCAAATTTGATTATATAGTCATTTGATTTAACAATAAAGCATGATCATCTGTAGATTTAATAATTAAAATTTTTAATTTTTCTAAATTTTTAATCAACTCCTACTGTTGAGAGATCAACCAATAAGCATTACCAGATGTTTTTCTACTTAAAGCATCAGTAACTACATTTGTCTTCCTCGGATGATATTGAATATCCAAATCATAATCCTTAATGAGTTCCAACCATCTCCTTTGCCTTAAATTTAGGTCCTTCTGAGGAAAGATATATTTCAAGCTTTGATGATCAGTGAAAATTTCACACCTTACTCATATAGATAATGCCTTCAAATTTTACAAATCTTTCACTTTCTGTGATCAGGGTTGGATAATTCTTTTCATGATTTTTCAATTACTTTGAAGCATAAGCAGTCACTCTTCCATTCTTCATAAGTACACATCATAAGCCTCTTAATGATGCATCACTATAAATTTGAAATCTTGTTGTCCCTGATGGAATAGTTAATACTGGTGCAGTCATTAAACAATTCTTCAATTTTGAAAAGTTCTTCACACCGATCGACCATTCAAACTTGATGCTTTTCGAGTTATACGATAATGGCATAACTGAAACTTCAACCACGTAATATCCTCACAACCCAAGAAACTGACCGTGAGTGGTTGGTCTCATTTTACTATTGCTCTGACTTTACTCTAATCCACTGAAACCCCTTCACTACTAATCATGTGCCCCAAGAATATGATGCTATTTAACCAAAATTCACACTTTGAAAATTTTGCATACAATTCATTTCCTTTCAGAGCTTGCAAAATAATGTGAAGACGGTTTTCATGAGCTGCTTCATCTCTGGAATAAATTAGAATGTCATTTATGAATACAATCACAAATGAATCTAAAAAAGATTTAAAGATTATATTCATGAGATCCATAAATACAGCTGGAGCATTTGTTAAGCCAAAAGGCATCACCACAAACTCATAGTGTCCATACTTTGTACTAAATGCAGTCTTTGATATATCTTCTTCTTTAATCATAAGCTAATGATAACCTGATCTTAAATCAATCTTTGAAAATACTGAAGTTCTTTCTAGCTGATCAAAAAGATCATCAATTCTTAGCAAGGGAAATTTATTCTTCAATGTGAGTTTGTTAAGCTTTCTATAATCGATGCATAGCCTTAAGCTCCCATTTTTCTTCTTCACAATAATAAGAGCTCCCAAGGAGATGTCTGAGCAAAATCCCTTCTCTAATAATTCTAGTTGATTCTTCAACTCTTGTAATTCTTTGATCCATTCTATAGATTTTTCTACTGGGTTTTGTACCTTGAATTAAATCAATAGAGAAATATATCTCTCGAATAGAAACACGGTAAATCATCCGGAAAGATTTATACTCGACTATGGGTGTAATATCCAATTAGCTTATTCTAATTAATTTTGTTTTAGCTAATTAATCTCGTTATCAGAGTACCATCAAACCTACATTTGGCTGGATTAAAGCACGCGTATGGGGATCGATCGAAGGTAATACCCGTTCATTTTATTTCATTTTCATAGCCAGTTCATTCGTGTCGATCGAAGTTCTCCTCCTTTCCCGCTTCGGCCGACGAGCCGCTCCGTGACCGAATGACGAGCAGGAATCCGTCCACGAACCGCCTCGCCTTTCTTCCGGCTGGCACATAATTGCCTCGTGGCAGATTACACACGCTGAATGGAATCGTGTCGTCTGGACTCGCCTTCGCCTTCATCGTCGCTGAAGTCGCGTAAGCCTTTTGGAAATCTGAACCGATCGGCTCTAGGGATTTCTGTCGACGGGAAACCAGGAGTTTGTGAGTTCTTGAATTTCTTTCCATATTCCTTTTCTTTCTAGCTTCTCCTGGTGTTGAAATCGTGATTATGGAGTTCAAATCTGTTTAATTAGATGAGTCAGAATTATATTAAAATGGGGTTTAGGATTGCATTTTGTTAATTTTAGTTTGTTAATTTAATCGTAATTAATATTGGCGTTAGAAATTACTTTAGAGTATTCAGGTATTTGAAAGATTATATGAGACATCAAATTCGGTAAGATTGGTTTAGCGTGATACACCGTGTTAATTATGAGTTTCATTTATGAGTTTCATGTTAGAAGTATTTAGAAGAGTTATTATATTTATAGAATCGGGGAAGAAGATCTGACAACGAGTGAGATATAATTCGCTAATTTAAATTCGGTATACCATGAATGCCATTGTTTACCGATTTTTTAAATTAATGACATACATATATTCCTATCATATCAGACATATTACAACCGCTCAATGATTATAAGCCACTTAGTTTAAATATTCATTGTCAGCAAAGCTAATGTGGTGGTATGATCCGTAAATCCATGGGAAATGCCGATTATTACTCAAAAGTCGATGATCAGAATTGCTACAACTGAGATGTTAGAAGATTGGATCTTGGACATTTATATCAATCGAGGTAATCAACTTTATTTGATAATCAAAGCATTTTAAACCGATCGTGGATATCGAAATTTATCAACAAATCCGTGATTAGGGCGTAATTTTACCGTAGATGAGGTATTATTCTAAGAATTCATAATGATGTGATGCGAAGGTGACAAAATTTCTGAGGCTCATCGTGGGATATACTATTCATCAGTAAAAATATATAAAGATTTAAAAGCGATTTTGGTGGTCGTATGAAGAAAGACAACCAATATGTCTTTAAATGTCATTATTAAAGCAGCATCAAAGATTGGATTTACTACCATTATTTATACCCGAGTGGAAGTGGGAAGAAATTGAATGAATTTTGTTATGGGATTTCTAAAAAATGATACCTGGATAGATTGACCAAGTACCATTTCTTACTACTTAAAACAAACAGATTGATAAATGTTGTGATTATGTAAAAAGAAATCAAAACTTCAAGATGTGATCGTCTACGGACTAGATTTAATTATGGAAAGGAATTTAGAGAGACCGCACACAATTACACTTTCATCCTCGACCGATGGACAATGAAGAATAATTCAAGTCTAGAGGATTTGAGACTATGTGTTTTAGATTTTGGAGATAAAGATCATATTCTTATGATCGAAGCTTACAATAATAAATTTACCAATCTAAGATTCGACATAAAGATTGCATTTGGCCGAAAGTGTAAACTCCATTAAGTTGGAAGTGGGAGAAAGCATTTAGTCCGTGAGTTAGTTGATCACGTAGAAAATCGATTAATCGAGAGATAGATTGAAAGTGCCGGATCGTCCAGAAGTACACGACTTAAAGACCGAGTTGTAGAATTTCAAGTTGGAGAATTTGTATTTTGAAAGTCAAACCATGAAAGAATTAGTAGATTTGGTCACGGAGATAAATTGAGCCCTAAGACATAGCCTTTGAAATCATGGAAAGGATTAATATAAATTACTGCCTTACCCATCTTGGCAGATATTCACAATGTCTTTCACATTTCAATGTTGAAAAATGGATCACAAATGCAGGAAGATTAGATATATAAAGTTTAAAATACAACCGTGATTTGACTTACGACGGAGCCGAAAAGATTTTGGAATTTGATGTGAAAAGATTACTAAATAGACAAATTTTTATGTTAAAATTAAAAAGAGCACAATCAAAGAAGTTTTACTGGAGATGGAACAAGAGATGAAGTTTCCTGTTTGAATGATTGAAGAAATTTTGACTAAAATTTTTGTTTAAGAGGAAATTGTAATATCCAATTAGAAGACATTACGAAGTTTGTCAAGATTTTTCATATTGCAATGCCTCTATCTAATTTATTGAGAAAGGATGTCAAATTCAAATTAATAACCGAATGTGAGCGAGTTTTGAATGAAAAGATTTACCACCGCACTGCTTTTAGCTATTTCATCGTGGATGATGATATGAATTAATTAGTATATGAATTTTAAATTTTATGATTTGATTGATACAATTTCACTGCTCGTGATAGAGGAACGCTTTGGAATCTATGTCTAATCGAGTCATCTTATTCTTTACACTGATTGACGAATAAATCATACAACCCAGATATATCCTCTATCTTCTTTACTTCTTTAAGAACATCGAACTGAAAGAAGAAAGCTTCATATTTTTTTTCAAGATCTTCGAACTTTAAGCAAGACACCATCATAACTAATACTCTCTTATGCCTCACAAATTTGAATTCTTCTCGTGAATATTAAATTTGACTATCTTTTATAATAATCTATAAGTAATGTTTAAATAAATAATCCATTCCTAAAATCACATCAAATTCACATACAAGTCTATTAAATCGCATCCAAGCTTCTTTCACAGATATTCAAGTTCACACTTCAAATATTTCTAGCATTCATTCATGAAACCCATTCTTCGCTAAAAGTACTACAAATATTTTCATAACTTGTAATCCCAAAATTTTCACACATTCCTCAGATATAAATGAATGTGATGCTCCAGTATCAAATAAAACTCTAACTGATTTACTTTCAATAAAGATGATACATATAAATGAGTAGACATATAAAAAAAATATATCTAGCACAATATAAAATTATAACAATGCTAATTTAAATAAAGATATATCTGTAATAACATCAGGCGAGTATTTTGCTTCTTGTAGTGCATAAACTCGGTCGTGTGTTATTCGCTCGAAGTTTGAGATGGAACGATGTAGTCGATTCATATCATTTGTCTACTAGCGTCCTGATAGGAACACTTGTCAAGATCCATCAAGATTTCGACTCAAGATAGGCAAGATTTTGCATATGTCCCCGACGACCAATAAGAAAGTGTTTGTGCTCGAGGCACTCTCCTTTATATGCTCTTCCACATTTTGACGGTGGTAATATCGCTATCTTGCATTTGTATGACTTAAAGCTTCTTCCAGATTGATTTTCGAAAATTCTGATTTTGCCTATCACCATTCCTCCTCTCGAATATCTCTCCTCCTCAGTAGCTTGCACTTCCAATTCTATCCTTCCATCAAGACAAAGATATATCAATACGGAGGAATCAATAGTCGACTACATCCTTCAATCCAGATAGAAACCTATGACATTTTTCTTCTGCATTTGGTATCAATTGAGGTGCATACCTTGAAAGCATTGTAAACTCAACTTCATATTGCATAATAGAGCGATCTTCATATATCATCTATCAGAACCAACTTCATATCGATAATAGAGCTTTATCCTCTCATATATCATCAATGAACTTGTCCTGCATTTGTCTCCTCCTAATTATAAACCAATCTCTAAAAGTCCCTCCTTGAAATAAGATCAGACCTCCTTCAAACTTCAAAAGCAAAGTTAACTCCTTTCTGAGGCATGACATGCTTTCTAAAATTTTCTATCCAGACCAACCGCTTGATTCTATAGTCCTCTCCTGAAAGAGAGACTCATATCCCTAATTTTGTATTTGTCATAGGAATCCCTTCCCACTTAGTTTGTATAATCGATTTCTTATCATTCGAGTCATTTTCATCATTCGAGTAAATGCATATATCGCTAAGGCAGACCAAATTCTAAGGCCACGGTTTTTTCTCTATTTTCACCCATAGAATCTTCTTAAATTGATTCCATAGGCCTGAAAAGCACAAATTTACTATAACCGTTACATATCAATCAATATAATCATATGCAATTCTCTTCATAAAATTTATTCTCTTCCTAATAGCTCTTTGATTATAATTATACTTATGTCCCTAAATATAAAATCTACTGATACCACTTCTGAATCACCAAGAGCAAATGATAAAACGGATAAAAAAACTTACATAACAATTTCAATCTTAAATAAAATCTCCAATCATACAAGAATCACTACAATTCATAAATGATTTAACAATTTGTCCACACATATATATACTACAAAGTTCATATGACATACAATTTAAACATAATTCAATATAACTGACATAATTATCTATCTCTTGTAGTCTCTCTGTGGCGATAAGCATAACCCTCCCTTCTATTACCATTTAGCAGATTTACCAAAAAATTAAACAACTAACAATCAATAAAATTCAAATGGCCAATTACTTACATAAACAAGTAGAACTAAGATGATGCCGCTTTTTTTTTATTATCACATGTATATAAAATAAATTTGCTCAAATAATCAAACATATGGGTGGGTAGGTATACATAAATATTTCGTGTGAATTTTTACTTTTACATTTATCATCCGTCTTAGGAGTCACCGTCTAAACTTTTACCAATATTTATCCAAAGGACAAATAACCATTATTCCAATTTTATCCTCTTTTTCATCATTTCGCACGATATCAGGCCCCTCAATATCATATGTGAACTCCACTTTCAACATACACATTCATAAGATACAATTATATAAATTTATGATATTAATTCATAACTAACAAGAATCGCTTAACTTTATAAAATGACTGACAATACGATCTAAGATTCGCGTTATTATCCCACAAAAACAAGAAACTACATTCCAATTTATGAAAGGAAAATAAATCACAACTTATAAGATAAAAAGTCATAAAAAGTCATAATCATATAAACATACATTTCATCACAAGAAATTAAAGACATTTTTACCATAAATATAAGAACATAATTACCCACTTTAACTTGCAGTTTCTTCTTGAATCTCTTTTCCTTTAATGCTTCATTCTTTAATTGAAATTCCTATAGAATAAAATATTAACTTGGATCAATATTAGAAAGTAATGTATTTTATTTTTTTTATTCATTTCTTATCTATGATACTTATGTATACCTTTTATTGATTAACGCTCATATTCATCAATATTCATTATTTATTTTATAAATCAAGTTAAATATAATCTTTTTTTTTTACTTTCCTGTATCAATTATTTAAATGACTTAAATATTCTTTTATTCGATTCATAAAAAAGACTAATTTTGTATTATTATAAATTATAATAAATGTTATATTTATGTACATTTATTAGGCTAAATATCAAGTTAATACTTAAGTTATATTTTACATGTAGTATGTAAAATTTAAATAATTAAATTTAATTTGTATTATACTTAAGGAAAGGTAAAATTAAGCTCTCAATCTATTAATACAATTAGTCGTATTTTTACTACATTCATTTCATTCATAAGTTTCAAATGGTTGCATTTCATTTATAGGTTCTTATAAATTTAATACTTTCATTTATTATTTTTCTTAAGATATTCTTGAAATGGTCTTAAAATGATATATTAAACTTGGATTTAATTTATGCTACATATTCCTAAATTAAATTATTTGTTGAAATCAATAAACCCTAAGTTAAACTTGAAATAACATTAAAATCAAAGCTAATAACATTAAAATCAAATTTCAATTAAACATATACTTATACAATTTATTTACTTACCTTTTTATATTCCCTCTTGGTTTGCCCTAAGTCACTCCGTTACGCGCACTCGGTCTCTCTCTCTTCAAAGCCTCCGGCGACTTCGATGACATGAGTGGCGTCACTCTACAGAACGATGCGAAAGACTCCCGTGACCATCTCACTTTTGGCACTCAAGGTGAGTCTTCCCTTCTTCTCCCTTCCTCTCCCTCTCTGTTTTGGGAGTTCTATTTGGTTTCAAATCGAACTCCCCACTTTTTCCAATTAACTGTGGCCGGTTGTTTTTTTTCTTTTTTATTACATTTTGGTTTTACTTATGAATGAAGAAAATAAAGAAAATGCGTTATACATCGTAGAAGATTAGTAGGAGTGGCTACTCTCCAACAAAGAGGCATTGTCTAGCACTGATATTTGCAGTTCAGAAGCTTCGCCATTACATGCTTTCTCATAAATTCACACTAATCCCAAAGGTCGATCCGCTGAAGTTCCTGGTGATGAGATGAACATTGGCAATTGTTTAGCTCGATGATGACTCTTACAATTCAATACGCGTGCCTAAAAAGCAGTGAAGGGACATATCTTGGCAGACTTCTTTGTTGCGCATCTTATCCCAGTTGATTCACCGTTTAATGATGACTTGCCTGATGAGCAGATTCTACTTATTAATGAAAGGGAAAAGCTGCAGATCTGGGAGATGTATTTTGATGGAGCATCATCGATCAAGCCAGCACATTCTCCCAACCTACCCAAGGTGCGAGCCGGTATTGGCCTCGTATTCATAACACCGGAAAGAGGCATCATAAGACATTCATATGGCTTGACTGAACCTCAAACCAATAATGAAGCCGAGTATAAAGCTTTGATAGCTGGTCTTGAAGAAGCTATTGCCATAGGTATCCAAAATTTGCAAATTTTTGGAGACTCTCAGCTGATCATCAATCAAGTTTTGAGAATCTATAAGATCAACAAGCTTGAGTTAGTCTATTATCATAAGCGAGTTCTCGAGCTAATAACACAAATTTTGAATGTTAAATTAACTCGAGTATCTCAATCCAAAAAAATAATAAGCGCTTTAAAAGCAAAGAGATGGCAACCAAGAACGCAGCACGTGTTGATAGAAGTCTTCGCGAAGTTACGACCGTGAATCCATATTCCCCGTAGGTACAGGGGACATCAAACTCAAGCCAGCAGGAAGCAATTCAAATTGCTCCTCATTCTCCTAAAGAACAATAAGTATAAGAGAAAGAAAAACTCAAAAGTATTACAAATAAATCATGTGAAGTTTTCATAGTGGAAGATCCCGATGATTGGAGACAACCCTTCATCGATTATTTCAAGAAAAGCAAATTATTGAGCAATAAATCACTAGCCATGCAAATTACGAAAAGGATCCTACGATATGCCTATGTTAATGATACATTGTACCGTAGATTCTTTGAACAAATGTGGCTGCGATGCTTAGGGATGGATGAAGCCAACAAAGTTATGTCTGAAATTCATGAAGGACTTTGTGGGACACATCAATCAGATCCTAAAATGGCAATAAAAATCAAGATAATGGGATATTATTGGTCATCGATGGTGAAAGATTGTATTGATCATGCCAAAAGGTGTCATGAATGTTAAGTTCATGGGAATCTCATTCATCAACCTCCGAATCCATTGCATCCAATGGTCGCATCTTGGTCGTTTGAGTGTTAGGGAACATATATAATCGGACCTATTGATCCACCAACGTCAGCAAGTCATCGTTTTATCTTAGCAACAACTAACTATTTTTCCAAGTGGGCCGAAGTAGCTCCATTTAAAGAAGTTATTGCTGATCGAGTCGTTGACTTCTTCATGCATAATATTATCTATAGATTTGGTATACCACGACGAGTCATCTTAGACAACGGCCCAGCATTCAAGTGTTCAAAGATTTATAGATTCGTTGATCGATACAAAAATCAATTGGCGATATTCATCAATTTATAATCCAAGAGACAATGGTTTGGCATAAACTTTTAATAAAACACTGATCAAGCTACTCAAAAAGATCCTCACAAGGAATAAGAGAGAGTGGCATATCCAAATGCTCGAGGCATTATGGGCATATAGAACTACTTACAAGATGCCAACTAAAGCCACTCCTTATGCTTTAACTTTTGGAGTCGAAGTAGTTTTGCCACTAGAAGTCGAACTATC
Organism: Cymbidium sinense; assembly: GCA_021442155.1. Taxonomy (NCBI): domain Eukaryota; kingdom Viridiplantae; phylum Streptophyta; class Magnoliopsida; order Asparagales; family Orchidaceae; genus Cymbidium; species Cymbidium sinense. The sequence goes on along the minus strand of CM038217.1, from coordinate 70,390,080 downwards.
GTCACTTCGAGTAGTCATCCAGTATAATCTCACTCAAAAAGAGAATATCTGTTTACAAATGGAAGAGCTTGACAAGCTTAACGATCAGATTTCAAGCCCAACAAAGCTTAGAAATCTATCGAGCAAGAATGTCTAAAGCCTTCGATGGAATAGTGCGTCCTCGAACTTTTCAAAGAGGAGAGTTGGTCTTAATGCTGAGAAGATTGATAATCTCTCACAAAAGAATCGATGGTAAATTTGAAGCTAATTGGGAAGACCCTTACATCATAGAGAAGGTATGCGTAGAAGGACCCTACCAACTTGTTGATTAGAGTGGTCGACGGCATTATCTCAAGAAGTACCATGTCTAAGTGCACATGATTGCATGATTGGATAAACATTATATTCATGACTCCTTATATTATATATATACGAAATAGCACTCGAAAATTCTCTTGCATTGCGAGAATGCATTTTCGAGTTGCGATGACCCCCTCCCGCAAGACAGGAGACATTTTTATATTTTATTTATCTAAGTTGATATCGTGCTTTCCATCGATATCCTAAGATGAAAATATATATATGATGATCGACAATAAGTCTCATCTAATCTTAGCACGAAAATCCCTCTGTCAAACAGGGGGCATTTTAAATTTTTATATTAGAAAAGCACTTATGCCTATTTTGGGTTGATATCATGACTTGTGTTGAGATCCCCAAATAATATTTAAAGTTATATTTGTTTAAGTCGCAAGTGACTATGCGAGTAATAGGTAGGATTACTTCCACTCAGGACATGTGGAAGACAACTTCAAAGGCTAGAGGTTTGCCTCCCAAACTCATCAAAATCTCAAAGATCAAGAGAGAAAACTTCTAAGTTTCGTCGGACTCACTAAGCCCAAATGTGGCCAAGTCGCCAACAAACCGTAAAAGAAAGCGATTCAGATCTGAAGAATCTTTCCAATTGATCGACGAATCAAGGGAGGATCTGAGGAGAAGTCTAAGCAATCACAATGCTTCTTCAAATAAATAAGACAAGCGGTAAGCAATGAAGAAGCTATCTTGAAGTTTGTAAAAAGCTCATAGCTAAACTAAGAGAATTTTATAGTCAATTAGTCCATTAAAACACCAAGTATTGGATGGACGACTTCTTGTCATAGTCCTAACGCTCGCATTGAAGACTAAGTCGTCGGCTCGCATCCTTCAACAAGTCCACCAAAGCAACAAGCAAAGGACCAAAGGTATACACATCCTCCTGACAAGTCAATTCGGACAAATCAGGTTAATCCTTCAACAAGTCCACCAAAAGTAATAAGCAAAGGACCGAAGGTATGCACATTTTCCTGACAAGTCAAGTTATACAAATCAGGTCAATCTTTCATCAAACCCGTCGAACTTAAAGTTAGGGCAGAAAGAACCTAAATCACAAAATAAACAATTTTTTTCCTTCACCAAGCGTACTAAGCACGAAGTTAAGGCAAAAGGAGGATTAAAGATATAAACCACTGAGATGAGACCTTCTTCGAGCCCATCAAGCATTAAGCATATGGCCGAAGGTATCTCTCTTCCTACCTGATGAGTCAATGAAGACAAATCAGGTCAAATCTTATATGGTCAACTAGTTTGTAACAAATATGGTCCGCTTCATATGTGCACCATATTTGTTGGGGGGCATTTGTTGACCTACTTGTATGCTCCATCAGTCAAGTCGAGCTCACGAGCCAAATTCGACGGACTTCGGATGCAACGACGTGCAAATCAAAGCTGAAATACACTCGACGTCACCAAAATTAGTCGAAATAATCTCCGATTAACGAACGAATTTCGCCATCACGTTCAGAATGTTGAAATTAATTAGAATATACATATTCAATTCTGATTGGCCGTCGGGAAAGAAATCGTCGCATATCGAGGTGGAAGGCGGCGATGCAAACGACATTCGTTCGCAAAATTGATCATGTCGTTAGCGTCGAAACATCAAAACTTATCAAATGAAACTATCCGCGCTCAATTCGGATGAGTCTGTGCGAATGTCGGACTGTCGAAAGTGACGGCGTGCAACTTTGAACCAAATTGACTCGATTCGACGCTGACTTTAATCAAATGGCCTCCGATCGCGAAATGGATTACGTCGTTGAATCCGGAACGTCGAATTTACCTAAAAATGATACCCATATTATGTGGGTTTAATTTCGGCAAGATTCACAAGAATTTTGACGTGATATTATGAAAATCAAACATGCAATTTAATTAAACACAGTTCGATTTAATTTTAATAATTAAATCGTAATATGATTAAATCAGGATTTTCCTATGAATGGAGATTATTGATCAGAGTAAATATTTTCTATAAATATTTCTTAATCGCATTCAAAATTTCACTCAAAATTTTCAAATCTCGCTTATTGGCTTATATGAAAAATATTAACGTGCATTTAAGAGCCATTAATCGGCCAAATAACGGGATTTCCCAGAGATTAAGGGGAGCGTTCTTTCTTTGGCTGTCCCAATTCGCTCGATTGGGAAGAAAGCCGAAACCCGTTCAGCCCTGGCTCTCATTCTCTTCCTCACAAAAAAAAATCCCGCAAGCCGCAACCGGAAAGGCTATCCCTCTGCACAGGTAATTCTCTCTTCCTATCTCGCACTCTCTCTACCTCGTGTGCCCCTTCTCCATCTTTCATCTCTTCGAAGAGCTTCCTGTCCGCTCAAGCAAGCCGCTCTCTCTCTCTCTCCCTCCTCCCGTCCGCTCAAGCAAGCCACTCACTCCCTCTGGTACCCGTTGTAGCCTTTACCAATGTATTCTGATATTGAAAGGAAGGGCAAATCAGCACTATCTGAATCAGCAATTGTTCATGCTGGGATTGTTGAGAAAAGTTTGACACTTGAGCATATTGGCTTCGGGAATGAATGTATCTATCCTAACATGATAAATATGAAACTTAAGGAGTTATACACAACCACAGGGAAGAAAGTCAATTCAACATTAGGATCCGCTGAACAAATCTTATTATGTGGTTGTGTCTTGACACATAATGTCCAAAAATCAGCAAACTTCTTTCTTTTGTCCTGTCGGCTCCTTACCCTTGTTCTCTTCAAGCTATTTCAAAGCAGAACCTTTTCTCAGAGCCTTACACTTCAAATGGCCTACATTCCTACAATCCTCAAGCGCAGATTAGTGACATCCTTAAACTGCAACATGTTTGTCCAACACTCCATCAGTTATTGAATCCAATGCTCTACCTGATCATACAACCACAGATAATCTGTTGAGCAATGCCCCTCAATCAATAGAGATTCAAATTGGGCATTTTTCTCTTGCCCTCCCCATTGGCTCTCTCTCTCTCTTTCCCCCGCTCACAGACCCTTCACAATCCCTCCTCCGATCATTCCTTTTGCCACAGTCGAGAAGGAACTCCGTCATCAGGCAGGTTTCTCTCGATTTTTGGCATCTTCCTTGTCATTTCCCTTCCTCTCGACATACCCTTCACGATTCCTCCTCCGATCATTCTCTTTGCCGCAGCCAAGAAGGAACTCCGTCATCAGGCGGGTTCCTCTTGGTTTCCGGCATCTTCCCCATCATTTCCCTTCCTCTCGGCATACCCTTCACGATTCCTCCTCCAATCATTCCTTTTGCCGCAACAGAGAAAGAACTCTATCATCAGGCGAATTCCTCTCGGTTTAGGCATCTTCCCCATCATTTCCCTTCCTCTCGGCATACCCATCATGATTCCTCCTCCGATCATTCCCTTTGTATCAGATAGAACTCACATCGTGGGTTTCTGCTTCCGATCTTCCTATCATTTCCCTTCCTCTCGGCACACCCTTCACGATTCCTCCTCCGATCATTCCCTTTGCCGCAGCAGAGAAAGAATTCCGTCATCAGGTGGATTCCTCTCAGTTTCCGGCATCTTCCCCATCCTTTCCCTTCCTCTCGACATACCCTTTTTGGCGTTTCCCCCACATATTCAACCCAAATAATCAACTCGATAATCTCTCCTATTCAATTCTTTATAGCCGAACTCATGCAAAGTTATTATTGTTGCTATTGGTGGATGTGTAGAAATGCTTGAATGTGTAAAAAATTATATATTTGTGCTTGTGCTTGTTTATGCAGATTTCAAGACCTCGCTAATGTCCATTGGGCATGGGGTGCAAAGAAAGTGTGGTGTCGAAGACATCATCACGCTTCAATGATGCATCGAGTAAGTCAAAATTGTCAGATGCAGCCCCCTATGTTGAAATGTTGCCAAAATTTTGACTAAATTTTGGACTTAAAAAAATGGGAAGAATCAAGATTCATTTTTAAAAAAATCAAACACATCAAAAATAAATAATCTAAAATAAAACTTGAATATGTAGAAGTTGCATATATATTTGTTTTTATGCAGGTGATTAAAGGCCGATCGATCACGAACGGATCAAATTCTACTGGTGCTTCAAACATCAACCGTCACCATCGAACAACATGACGGGTAGGCCAAAACAAGCTGATGTAGCCTCACGCATGACGACGTATGTCGAAATGTAAATTTCATCAAATTTTCGTGATTTAAAAAATAATTATAATAATTTAACTTTAAGTTAAATATAAAATATAAAGTCTTAAGAAAATGAATTCATAACTAAATTGAAATGAACTCAATAAATATTAATATCGTATGAGAATACACTAAGTAAAAAAAAATGAGTTCATTTACTTGGTTTATTGTCAAACGAGTGCTTGAGTCTATTATTGTATATGTTAAAACAAAATGCTCAAGTCAAATATAAGTGAAGTTTGAGATCAATACTTACTGATAGTGGATTGGTAATAAATTTAAACCCAATTTTGAATAAAAATAGGAATTGAAGTGGAGTAAAAGATAAGGTAAGTTTGGGTTTGATAATTCAAATATGAGCAAGAACATTAGTTGAATGCTTACCATTGAGCATGATCATGATTTATTCAATAAATGTTGGAATTATAACATTTTATTCTAAGTGAATAAAATAAATAAATAATTTCAAATTGAATACAATCAAGCTTAGAGAATGAAGATGAAGCTTGATAACTCGCTTACATACTAAAGTAAACTACAGTGGTTGGTTGGCACAGCACAGTTAATTGAATATTTTGGCTTATGTTATATCATATATTCAAATGGTCGAAAGAGCATAAGCCTATCATTGAAGTTGAGAAGATTCTATAAATAAATAAAATGCAAGTAAAGATACAGTATTTTGTTTGCAAGTATAAGTCTAATTACGCTCCAATATAATCAGATCTTTTCTGCATAAAGCAGAAGACGATATTAAATTAAATGCTACACTAATTATGGAGTTTCTTTCAATCCAAAAATAAAAGAAATTTTATTATAATTATGATTTTCAAAATCAATAATTTCGTTAATTAGATGAAATTATTTAAGTTATAAATATTTACACGTTTACATGATTTAAAGTCGAAATTTTAATGCACAAAGTTAAGCCAGAGATTAAATAAATATGAAATTAATCTCATAATTTAAAAATAAAATTACCTAAATTACTAAACACTCGCATGGGCCCCGACACTTATACCAAGCATCTAAACTTTGTGTCTGAGGATGCTGCGCGGGTTTTAAAAAAGAGGAAGAATGATGAAATCAATTCAATCCTTTACAATTATATGCATGTGAGTTAATGAATGTCTTCATATGCTAATTCAAATCAATAAAAAAGATAAATATTCAACTCTATAGAATATGATCATAATAGGCCTAATCCTCTATATTTGAAATAGAGTTGACAGGGTCTACTAAATGATCAACTTCTAAATGAATTTAAATTACATTAGATCATAAGATCAAATCTATATTTTGATAGAGTTGTAATATTAATGATATCAATCTCAAAGAATTTAAATTACACATAAATCTCACCCTCTCTCTAAAATAAGTAGAGTTGATAAAGATATCCCAACGATGAAGTTTGATCAAAGATATCAACCTTTGGAGAATCTATTATCAAAATATTTAAAATATTATAATCAATTTTTCTCAAATTCAAAATACTCGAAATATAAATCTAGATCTGATCCTTTATTATTAAATTAATAGAGTTGACAGAATCTGAAATAATAAACTAAATGATTAAACAGATTTATATACCCTGATTATGGCCGCGTTGATTGAAAATCTCAACTGGAGGGGATATTATTATCAAAAGATACTTGAGCTCTAAACTAATTCATCATAAAACTAAATTTCAACTAAGTAAATTTCTGAATTAAATTAAATTTATTATTTAAATACTTAAAGAAAACATTCACCCATCCACCATCGCGTAGGATGATAAATTAGAAAACCCTACCACAAAGAAATGTCAAGTCAAATAAATCAATATATTCAAACTCAAATAATCTCACGTAGCGACGTACTCGTGTCCTCTATCTGCATTGCTCGGCCAAGAGCATATGATGTACACGAAGTCCTCGACGTGCCGCCAAATGACACAATTATATTACACACGGTAGTCAGATGTTCCGACGGCTGCCTTTGAGTGAATCATAGATATTTGATAGACAAAACCCTTTTGGTGGGACTTAATATTATTTCTTTGGACAAACACCACCCTAGATCTATAAGGATTATTTGGACGACGCAACCCATGGCTGCTGATAAGGATCCTTCTAGTTGGGTTGACTACCTCCGACGGGAAGTGGATCACACCGGATGATGAACCATAAGATCTGCAGACGTTATCATTCCACCAACCATATGTTTAAGTTAAATAATGGTGAATTTTATGAATTTTAAACCCTAAATTTCAAAACTTCATATGCTGCTACTATGCTTACATTTAGTGATCACACTAAATCGAAAGTTCTCTCAAGACGAGTAATTAACTATACGCTTGCCATAGGAAACCTGAAATCAGATCTAAAGTTCTCAAAATGAGGGTGAAATCTCTGGGTAGTGTCTTATCTAAAGTCCTCACAAAATTCACCGACATTTAAATCAAACTCTCTTCATCGAGAGGTCGGCAGCGAATTTTTGGTGCCCATAGGTCTATGTGAAGCACTAATATTATAATCACGGATTGAAGTTGAAATGAGCTTGGCACCATTTGCAATAAGCCAAACTTAATGTATGTAAACCATTTAAGATTTGGCAACATATTATAATCTGCGTGATTTGGGGTCTTTCCTGTCTGATGTTATTGGTATTGTTAGGATAATGATAGAATGTTGAGAAGGTTTGGCAACATAGGAGCCTTTCCTATCTGACGTTATTGGTATTGTTAGGATAATGATAGAATGTTGAGCAAAATTAAATTGGAGATGAAGAATAAACACATCAAAGATCGCACTCATACAACACATGTTTATATGGTTCAATAATATTCAATTATATCCACAATCACACAAAGATTAAATATTTCACTATATTTTAGAATAGGAGTGTATGAAAAATTTCATACCTACAAAGTTAAGGATGGAGGTACTACTTTCTCTATATTCAAGATTGAAGGAAACACAACCACTTATTGTGAAAAAAGAAGAGCTGAACTTGGAGAAGAAGACGTTGCTATTGTCGTTATCACTGTCTTCCTTTTTCGACTATAAGACTTTATTCCTCTCTTCTCTTTACTGCAAGTGCCCCTTCCTTCCGGGGTTGAAAACTTATACACCTTTTCTCTCTTTTCCTTTTATTTTTATTTGCTTTTGTTGATGGGATGCTCCAATATATTGGAGCCATCTCTTTATACATGTTGGAGGTGGTAGGTGAACTTGAATTCTTTAGATAGATGATGATAGGTATCATAATGTAGATGTTAGAGAATGATTGGTAATGAATTTGTAGATGTTAGGTAGAGGGTGGTATGTACAGGTTTTACATGTTAGATAAAGATAATTTTATCTCCGCATCTTAGTAGGTATTGCGCCACAAGAAGACTTTAATTTAGCGGTTGTTTAGGCCAGTGTTATTTAGACATTAGTTTTATATATCAAACATTGCGTGCATGATTCCATGTCATTATATTTAAAAATAACTAGATGACCTAACTTACATTTGTATGTGATTTATAAGACATCAATGATATCTAAGTGTGGCATTGATTTAAGTAGCTTCTTCCTTTCAGATTGACCTACTGTTTTTCCTTATTAATCCTTGCACATTCTATTTTCCTATCTTATAATCACATGCGTTCTCTCACCAAATTTTCCGTACTCAGCAATCGTTCAAGAAACACTGTTCCATGAGGTTTTACAAAAATGCATTTGGCTCACTCTTTTTATGATGATTTACTCATTTCAGCCATTGCAGGTGGAAATATACAGCAGGTGTTACAAGAACTCTCCTCTGGTGATTCAGGGGGCAGGAGCAGGAAATGATACAACAGCCGCAGGAGTCCTTGCTGATATTGTAGATCTACAAGATCTATTCAAGTAAAATGTACTCCTTTTTCACAGAAAGCAGCAGCTACTGCTGCTAAAATCTGAGCTGTGAGTTAAACCGCACTTTCCTTGGAACACTATCTACAGCAAGAAATGAGATGAAACCCAGTCCTTGTGGATTTGGATTTGAGGTTTTATCTTGCTTTGGCTTGTGGGAGGAACTAATGCACTATTCTAACTGAGAATAACTTTGTTTTTTTTTTCTTTTATTTGAGCAAGAGAACACCTTCATTTACTTTATTTGCATACGATTTTGTCGGTTCAAGCGTTACCAACCTATAATCTATGACATGGCCGTTCTGCAACCTTAACATTCAATTATAATACAATTTTCGGAACTAGCTCTCAATGACCTGTCATTAGAGCTTGGCATTCGGAAGGTAATTTTGCTGCAATTTTACCATTTTTTAGAGCTGCTGTTGTGACCTATAAATACTAATACATTGCAGCCATTTAATAATAATAATAATTTTGTTCATTTTTTCTATAATAATTCACACAATGTACATTCATTCAAGAAGGAAATATTAGCCAACTCCCTTCTCTCTTCTATTCTGCCTTTTAGTGGTCTTCTTTTTGTATATTTTTTTCCTTGCCGTGTGAAGGTAATCTTCTACAATTTGATTGAATGGCCCTCTCCCTGCCTTGGCCTTAAAAGAGTGTTGAGACATCCAGCTTTAGATAAAGAATGATTCTTGGATTAGTCTTCATGTGGAGTCATGGAAGAGTTTTTGATGTTGAAAAATAAGCTTTCAATAACAATAGCACAAGTATGAATCAAGTGGATTGAACCATCTAGCCTTTCAAGATGACCGGTGGGCAGCCTTAGGTCTGTATATCAGTAGTGTGCAAGGCTTATTTAGGGTTTTTTTTTCCCTTATTTCATCTAAATAATTTTTGAATTGATCTAGAATTTTAGGTACAGTTGGTCGATACCAGATACGAACAATGTTGGGTCCAATTATTAGATTGGATTTTAAGGCATATTGAAAGCTCTCAAAACAGTTATCTTGGGAGAACACTGGCATAGTCCACGGCTAAGTTTTGATATTTATAATTATTAAGATGAAAAAACAAATAAGATAGGATCATTAGAAAAGAGAGAAAATATTGCTTAAGATTAGTAGATAAAATTAACGGTCCAAAATTCAAATTGTGAAAACAATTCTTTTGGAAAATATTGGTTTAAATAATTTTTAAAATATTCTAATTTATGCATTACTTAAAATTTTATCAATTTTCATATTAATTAGCCCTTCATAAATTATATCAAATAAAAAAAAAAGAGAGAATCGCAAACATAAAGTCATCTTAAAATCAAATTTTATTAATGCATTTTACTAATTAAATGTTAGATATTATCACATTTATTTTTAAGCTATTTGAAAGCCACAAATACCAATAATTTCAATTGCATTAATTTTCAAATAATAAAAAAAAAAAGATAATGAGGCTATACTTAAATAAGAGGCATCACAAGTCACCTACTTTTTACATTAAATTCAATCAATAATCAAATACTCATAAAAGCTATTAAATCACCAGATTATTCTCAAATTGCAAATCAACATCAACAAAAAGTTCAAACACGCAGTACGAGAACTTAGAACCCTACTTCAAATGTCAGAGTTTCTGTCCATAAAGCTTCAGGTTGTAAATAACAGACAAGAAAATAAGAAAATATGGCTGCTAACTCACTACATATTGTCCCATCATGAATCAAGTAGCTCATCAAAGTGAAATTTCGAATGTTGAACACGACTGCTAATTGATAGTTCCACTGGTAACAAAAAATCCTTAGAATTACAATGGAGACTTCAAAGTGCATTTCAATACAAGATTAGTTGGTTCTGGACAGCATAACTAAAGAGGCAAATACAACAGCAGGATGGAGCTTTGATGGACATCTTAATCTTGAAATCATGCCCTGGAAACAAGGACCACCACAGTAGAGTAGCCCTACTTCATGCGTTAAGTTACAAAGACTCTCGACCTTATAGGTATAAATAGGTCATTAATGGCCTGCACCTATAATTGTGTCCACAAAATTGGTTTACTGAAGAGCTTTGTGCTGCCTAAAATACTACCAAGGTTGTTTGCTGACTTAGTTTTGAATATAGATGATGATTAGCATTTATGTAACTTTCTCCATTAAAAAGGGCTGATGGCTGAAAATCTTCTAGGCAATACACATCCAATATCTTGAGTAAATTAGAAACTCACCTGCATAAAGGCTTTATAAAACTAGCAGAATAGAACACCTAAATATGCAAATATAATATGGATAACAGTTTAACCTGAAAAGATTCTATCATTAAAAAAACAGTTTAACCTGAAAATTACCCCATCACCCAACGGGTACTGCTAAGCATTCTCCATCTGAGAATCCAAGTTCAGTCCACTGCAAAAATAATAATAATAATAATAAATTAAATTAAATTAAATTAAATTTAAAAAAAAATTCAGTCCACTGCAAGGAAGAATATTTCGTTGGAGTTAACTAGATCATGGGAATCACGACATGTTTGAAAGAACTAGAAATGTAATATTCCATACAGATCAGCAACTTCTCTTTTAAGCTCGTCAATATGATTTTGGATGTTAGCACACGCAGCCTGGATGTCTATATTCTTCTGACATAGTTCTCTCCATTGCGCGTTCAAGGCATCAAGTTCCACAGCTGTGTTTTGCTGAACATTAGGTCAAGTAATAAGGGTTTTTGGATAGACTTTGGTTTCAGGAAAGAAGATCCCAACTGCGAGTTTTAAACTACGACAGCTCCACAACTTTTACCTGATGATATTTTCTTTCTTGATTCACAGCTTCAATCTTCTCACCATACTCCAAAGCTAAAGCTTGCATTCTGATATGTTGAAACAGGAAAAGAAAAAGATAAATCGGAGGACTAACTAGTTCATCTAAAGATTTAAAGATCAACTATCTTATTGTTGCAAATATAGCTATGTTAAGAAGAGTAACAACGCCAAAGAAAATAGTAAATTCATTATGAAATTAGTTATTCTAATATATATCATCGAGTAAATTATTTACCACCAAAGGACCAACAAAACAAAACAAAAAACAAGTAAAAGATTGTACCTGGACAAAACTGTCTCCATTCCCTTGTTGTGTTGTTTCCAGAGATCAGCGCCATGCTTTAACATTAGCTCAAGGTTTTCAATTCTAGCGTTACAACAATAGTGATTAAAATAATAGAAAATGTGAATCTTGCACAATTAATCAATTTACATAAATACGAAAGCATGAATAGTTGCTTTATCTATTTTAGATTTCACTAGCATGATAGGAGACCAGCAACCCGTTTAGTCATCAGAAGGCATTTGTTGACCTATTGTTTAAAAAATAAATTTTTAAAAAAATCCTATTCCGCTCTCAATTTCTTCATCCATGCATCCCTTACCCACATTGTGTTTAGGTTGTTCAGCCTCACATATTTAATATAAAAAGAATACCTAAAACTTACCCGCCTTCGCTCACATCCTCTTGATCTCCCTTTGTCGCTCTACTCACTCGCCCTCTCCTTCACTTGAACAAATTACTTGAACAAATTTCTAGCGACTCGACTACTTACAAGTGAAGGATTTTGTGCTAGAGATCACTAGAGAAGGTATCATCGAGCCTAGCTACATGTTAAGAAGAGATCGCGATGAAACTGGCTAGATAGAGCAACATTGAGCCACATAATGAAGAAAGAAACCATGACAAGAGCTCGCTTAACAAAAATTGACAAGACCAGCTACGTGTGATGAAATAGAGGAATTCATGCACAACAGCAGGAATTATTAGATCCAAGATTTAAGGCCAAACAAAGAAGCGGAATTTAGGCTTTTATAGAATTGAAAGTTGTCATTTTGATTGTTTGGCAAGATTTATTTAAATCATTGTTATTTTCTACTCAAATCCTGCTACTAAATAGTCCCATCTCTTTAAACACTATTTCTCCCACTTTCTCACCGCCTATCTCCTTCTCTCTCTTTTTCACTCCCTCCACTCTCTTTCCCTAATTCTCTCTCTAGCTTAACCAACACACATAAATATATATATATATATATATATATATATATATATATATATATATATATATATATATATATATTTATGTATAAGAGAAAAAAAAAGAGAAGAAAAATCGTGTGTGCAATTTTATTGTTGTCTTGCCTCAACAAATATGTTATCAACACAATTCGTGGGCAAGGTGAAAACTCATTCACACCTTTCTTGACATCATGAGTACAAGACCAAATGCACCTTCCTTCGCGCAATGGGAGAAGACATCGGCCACCAAAAATAATTATTTGTATGCATCTCTTGACACATAAGAAAAATCCTATTTGTAAAGTTCACATTCAAGTATGAATCTCTTATGCATCTTTCTTAGTGTCGTAAGATGGAATACATGGCGATGATGTTCTAGACACCACCCTCATACGTCTTTCTTAGTGTGTTAGGCAAGCCCAAACTCCCCGTCGATACCCCCTACATAGGGAAGTTATCAAGAGGCTGTCAAATTTTCAATGAATTGAGTCTAAAGAACATAAAAGGGGAAATTAAAATGATTTTGCAAGCCATATAATGCAATAAAATGAAATTTTGAATGCACGTTGATACAACAACAACAACAACAACAACAATTTTTTATCTGACTATGTGGGGTCTGTTACATGAATCATTTTTCTCCAATATGTCCTATTAAGTGTCAAATTCTCATTTAACTTAATAAACTAAGGTCATTCTTCACACATCCTAACCAAAGTCTAAGGTCTACCTCTACCTTTCTTAACATAAAGAGAATCTAATACATCTACTCTCCTAATTGGGTCATCAGACGACCTACGCTTTATGTGACCAAACCATCTAAGGCAACTCTCTCTAATCTTTATCCGCCACTAAAGCTACTCCAATCTTTTCACGAATTTATTCATTTCGCATTTTATCTCTAAGAGTAAAGGCACTCATCCACCTAAACATCCTCATCTCTGCGACACTTAATTTTATGCTTCTCTTTCACTGGCCAACATTGTGCGACGTAATCATTTGTTGGTATTATCATCATCTTATAAAATTTTCTCATAAGTCTAAGAGGTACTTTTTTATCACACAATAGGTCAAATGCATTCCTCCACTTCAACCATCCAATTTGAATTCTACTAATAACATCCCCATCTATTTCACCAATATTTTGAACAATAGACCCGAGATATCTAAAACGTTCACTCTTCTTAATAACTTGATCACACAATGTCACAACCCCACCACTAGAACTTCTACAACTAAAATTACACTCTATATATTCAGTTTTAGATCTACTTAAATGAAAACCTTTAGACTACTTTGAACCAATAGGGTATAAATTGGTTAATGGCTTGTTTATGAACATTATTAGAATCTCTTTGCTACTACTCAAGAACTCTCTTGCACGTTCAAAATCTTACAAATTATGAGCTAAATAAGATTGATTGTAAAAATAACTAAGGAACACCTTTACTTATAAGCAAAATTTTTAATATACTTATAAGCAAAAGAGAGGTCCCCTATAAAGTCGATTTGAACAAAATAAGGACTAAATGCAAACAAGCTAATGTTATCTTAAATACATGCTAGACCATAACTCATAATAATTGAATTGAATCTACAAACCACAATGAATTCAAAATGCAAGGTCGCATGCACAATTTACTTACAATAAATTCGTATGAACAATTGTCACATCAAACGTTCACACATCTCAAATGACTATGCATCCAAATAAAGAAGAGTATTTCCAAATAAAATCAAATGGTTCATTATTATCCGTCATGGATTGAGAAGCTTTTCAAAAAGGCATGCATAATATATCAAATCACCGAAAACAACTTTAACGTATATGCTCTGACAAATATGCTAAATAAATGAACTTCAAATCAAAGAATATTGTGCAGACTAAAAACAACATAAATTCAAATTTCCCTCGCTCTAACACGCATGCAATCACTTAGAAACTTCACAAATTTCTTTAAAAAAAATTGAATTCATCGACATCCATGCATGCTTCCAAGAGGATAGATCCTCCTACCCATAAGGCAAATTCATAAGTCTCACTTAACAAGTTTAATCTTATATGTTACAAAGATTGAAGCCAATAAAATTTCTCTCAAAAATTAATTTTAAATTTTCCAATCACAATCAAATGCAACAAACTCATATCATTGACCGAAAATCAGGTACTCGATCATAAAATTCACTAAATTATTTTATCTTATATTTGCATACAACCTTCAATGTGTTTTACAAAAAAATTCTATTTTCAAAATGTAAACTCTCAGTATTGTAACTATAAGGCATAACCACAAGTTTTAATCTCATAGACTCAATTATTTGTATACAAATGTAGAGTTCATAAAGTGTGTGATGTAATAAATATCCAAATTAATTCAAACTATACCTAACACACAAACTCAATTCTCTACATGCAAGCAAACAAAGTTGACCAAGTCTAAGAAAATATAGCGAACAATTTAAATACCCCTATGATGGATGTAATTATCATAAATTATAACTACAAGGATCTTTTTTCAAAAATCATGTCCTCATACTACAAATACAAATATCTCTAAGTAATTTATCTCAATGATAGCTATGTTGAAAAAAAAATTCAACCAATGGAGAAACCAACAACCAATATACCCCCAGTCCAAAAGCAAATCCTTTCAGTTGTAAATCCCAATAAAGGTATAAAAAGATTAAAAATTTCTTAAAATTAAAAACATTCAAGCAAATTTTTCTGCTTAAAGTTAAAGAGTAATAATTTATCCAATTTTTGCACTAGTTTATCAAGGGTGACAAATTTAATATAACTTCAACCCACAAAAATTTGATTTCATATCAAGCATATCTCAATGATCACTCTCAGCAATCCTCTACCAAAAAGATGTGGCACATATCTTCTAATCAAGTGATTTTACTGTCAAATACAACCACAAAATGACACCAATAAACTACAATCATGACCAAATCTCGCAATTTTCACAATCGCCTAGATCCCCTAGATGTTGAATTATATAGCATACTTGATAGGGCACAAAGCCCTTATTAAATTTTATTTAAAATTATCTCTTAAACAAGCATCTATCTCAGGCCTATAAAACACCCTAAGATGATACAACTCATAACTATTAACAAAGATCGTTTAGTTATGTTAAGTAGATTATCCCTGTTGCTTAAGTAAACCAAGGTCCATGACAACCCAAAATGTCAAAATTATGTGATTTTAATAAGATTCGTCATTATTTCTCTCACAATCTACTATATGCTAACAACGATAAATTTCTCTTATCCTAAAATCAAATTTCTTCAACCATACACTAAGCATTTAACGCCCATCAACTAACTCTAATAAAAAATTCTCTATCGTCTTTAGGAGGGGTAATTAGCCATAGAGACTTGTACTTATGAGAAGCTTAGAACCAGCTCTTAAAAGTTCTCACAAATATGAGAGTAAACTTTTAGGTCTTTCAAAAAATTTGACCCAAAACATCAACTCTTGCAGAAAAGCAAAAAAAAAAAATTCAGAGCCCATAATTATATTCTAAGATAAAGACAAAGCTAAAAAGGGAAATTAGCAAGCTAAATGTATAGTAGAAAGCACATGGAGTATAATTTAATAGGTCTTATTTTAGTAATAGTAATGAGACAAAAGGTGTCGTAACCTTCCTCTAGATAAAATTATTTGCTTAACCTAGAGAAAAAGATATAGTAGCAACCTAATATAATTATCAATAATTAAAGCATGATTTATTATGAATTCTTAAAATAGGTTATCAGAAGCAAGGATTTGAGTTACATTTTGAAGCCGAACACAGAAGTCAATATTAAAAAACATTACCATAGATACAAAATTGCCTGAAGTGCATCCTGCGTGCTTAAATATCTTCATTTTTGAATGAGAAAGTTAAGTTTATTTACCTAATATCTTAAATTTGGTGGGTAATGTTATGAAACAAAAATGGAAAAGTATTGATATAGAAGGAAATAAGGGTGAGTGTAAAAACTCTAGCTGATTGAATTATAATTGAAAAGAAAGAGAATTGATTACTCTATTACCTGATATCTCAAATTCTTTCAATCATCATTGTCATCATCATGACCATTATCATTAGCCTCATCCAAACTAATTGACATCAAATTTATCAATCATTATTCTCTATCCATTTCTATTGATTGTTGCATGATGTACATGAACTATATTTAGAACATTTTTTTTGCACCACCTCTAGACGTATTACCTTTGTTCTAACCCCTTTAATTTTTAATTCTTCCACATTAATTTTACTTGTCTTACTAGTGTATATTTAAATCTTCATCAAAGCATGTTAATCTATTTTCATCATCTTATGTCAAATGAGTGTTGCCCCTACAATCTCTTTAAAATAATCACATCCCAAAATATCTTTTTTAATCCCCGCATACATCCATCTTAATATTCTCATATCATCAATAGTTGGCAATCAATGACTTCTTTATTAGCAACGCTCTAATTCATGCCAATCGAAGTATCCATATATCTATCATAATCATGCATTGTCTTTAGACTTAAATTAACTTCTCACATTTTTTTCAATCAACTTATAAAATATTTCATGATTCTATTCTTTATGCTCTTCTAAACAAATTACCTTCATAAAAAACTCATTTTATAACTTCAAATATTGTTTTCATATTTCCCTAATATATTCATTTTAAATTATGGTATTGTCATCTTTAATTTTAATACATCTAATGTGGTCAATGTCTTTAGAACAATTTGTACTAATAGGATTTAGAACAATTGGCTTGTCTTAGTATTCAAAATAATGTGTTTGAACATCCATAGCTGGTGATACCCAACTTAAGCTAGTGTCTATCTAAGAGCACATGGGTAATATTTATAAAGAGTACATCACATCATATCCTGTTAGTGTATATTCATAGCTAGATAGGTACAAGGTAGCGTTAAAGGATAGAGATTGAGGTTTTGTCTACTGAAGAGAAGTTGTATGATTGAGGATGATGTTTAGAGGTGACCATTATGTTCAATACACAAGTGACAACAACATTCATGCAATTGTTGTTATAAATACTCTTGCAAGACTTGTCATTGCTTCTAAAATAAGTGTGGAAGATAATTATGCACGTTTAATCAATATTAATTCATGAAACAACCAATACACAATACATAACAATCAGGTAGAACACATCTAATGCCTCCTCACCATCATTGGCCTCCTCGCAGGTGTCCACCGCAAACAAATCATTGAGGTGACTCACACCTCTAGAGTCTACGTGGAGACTTCGACAAGGGAAGGTACTTGCATAGTGGCTTGACTTGCTATATGAAACTAGTAACACCGGTTATCTTGGGACTAGATAATCAAGCCACACTATTATCTTTACAATCAACGGGTCACTTGAGAGAAGAGGGCGAAAATAAAGTAGGCTTTTGTTGAGAAGTATTCCCTAATGAGGTAGAAAATTTATGGAAAGTCTAGGGTTTTAAATATTGCTCAAACTAAAGAGCAAGATGAAAAGCATCTTTAATAGTGTGAACTTCTTGTCAAATATCAAATTATAACCTAGATCAAATTTTCAAAATCATGATATAATGTTCTTCAGTGATATCACAACAATCACAATTAATCAAAAGGAGTCATAGAATCAACAATGAACAAAAATACTTTATAGTTGTTGGATAATTCATCTCTGAGTTAGATCATGAAAAGTTACGAAAAAATATTTTGCTTTAGGGTCTCTTGAATTTCATCCCAAGTGTTATAGGTGTATGCCCTCATCTTAAGTTTTGTCACTGAAGACTGGCCACAATAAATCGTCACCTAGCCAACAAGTTTTGTGCAAGTAAATTTGACTTGATGCCCATCAAACATGATCATTCAATTTCAATCAAAGTACTGATCCATATCAATATGCTAATCAAATAAGATTTTTGGGTTAAGTCAAACGTCAAAAGTTGGTGGATCAAATTTGACTTTTTGAGTAATGTCAAAGTCTAAGTCTCAATTCACATGCCTCAAGATGGCATGGTGGCAATCGAACATAACCATCATTTCTTCTAAAAAGCTGACTTATGTAAAGGTGGATGATAAGATCCTTCATCCACTCATAATAGTCATAATAATTATCCATTAAGAATAGATAATGATAATGTGGCCTAGCCGGTGAAGGTGGTGGAATAGGATTTAATTGGTTTAGGAAAATCATCATCCTCAAGGGCCTCTTAAGCTAAGCTAAGTTCAGGTGTCGCATTCCTACCAATTATATGTTCAAAGGTATCCAAAATAAGTTTGATTTCATGATATGTTTGTTTGTAGGAGAGATGAAGGTCCTCTAGTCATTCTTGTAAATGTAAATGAAGGGAACTTCACATCTATGATTCTGGTTTTGACCTTGCTAATGACCACTACTAAGGTTTTAGCCTTGATAGTAACGGACACTATGAGTTGTCATTGAGAATAGTTGGATGGCATGCATATACAACAAATCCTCTTATTATTAGAACCCACAATTTATCATTGATGGAAAAAGGGTAACAATTCATACCAAGAAAAACAAAAGGTTTTTTTTTATTTCATTTAGCTGAAAATATTTTCTTATGTTATTCTTAGATCAATCTATATTTGTATTAAATACTTTATAAGATAGGAAAATCTCCTTCTTGCTTGTGTGTTCTCCATAAGGTATCAAAGTTTTAGGCTACTGGGATTGTCTTAAGCTTTATTGCCCTACAAATTCTTGGCCTACATCATTGCATCATGCCTCAAACTTAATTGTCTAATGCAAATACCTATTAAGTTATGTCGCTCTCTATCTCAGACTTTCAAGCCATCGATGATCTCTTCCCATGCTATTCTCTAATTAACACAAGTTCTTTGCTACATTGTTAGCTCTAATTTCACCCAGAACAAGCTTCTCCAACAATGATTTCTTGACAAAATTTCTCCACATGCCATCAACCTCAATTCCAGATAATTTAACCACTCCATGTCATAGTCATGTCTAATATTTGCATTCTCCCCACATGATCGACCCTAACCTCTACTTTGTAATTCTAATAGAGCCCTTACATCTATGGCAATGCTAACGATCTCTTCCCATTACTCTATGTTATAATGTTACAAGTGACAGCAATACTACATTTCTTACCATCATTCTCCATCACAATGCGAGAAAGAAACAATCTCTTCCCATTGCTTCACATCGTAGTGCTCACAAGTGATATTGATTCTACAATTTTTCCAAATCATTGCATGTATTTAATCTTTCTACAAACCTCACAACTTTTCTCCTTCGCCACACCTAATCAAGTTGATTCCGCAAATCATTGAGATCTTGCCAACGATCAAAGCTTTCTCTCATCCGGCCTTCATTGATGATTTCATATTACCTGACTACAAACTTCATGATTGTTGTCAAACACCCATCTGTTGTGCTCAATTTGTTAGAGAGCTCCTCTAATCCATGTTGGATAAACCATCATAACTAAAGTATCTACTCAAACAAAGTAAAAAAACAAGCACGTATCATGAAGAATATAATAAAGAGCATATTCAAAGACTCATATAAAGACTGGAGATGTTAAAAAGTCTAAACCAATGATGTCTACTCCTTAGCACTCTCAAGTTTGTTCGTTCTTTCATATAAACTAAAAGCCCCAAATAAAGTCATCATATACTCATGGTCATTGACTCAGAAGTCACATATCACATGATATTTTTCATCACACTTTAGCACCAATATTTCCCGTCCAAGTAATAAAAAAACCTCAATTGCTAATAACTCATTTAGCACAACACTAGAATTAGGAGATACCTAATATCCCAACCAAAAGAAGTTCCATGTTTGGCTACGAGTAATGAAAAATGCAGCCAATGCAAGTACACGATTATGTAACTAGCCAAAATCACAATTGAGACCATTCTACAACAACAAGAACAAACCTTTATCCCACTAAGTGGGGTCGGCTACATGAATCCTTTGTCTCCATTGTGTCCTATTATGTGTCAAATTCTCATTAATTCAAGTATACTAAGGTCATTTTTTATACATCTTAACCAAGTATTTTTAGGTCTATCTCTACCTTTCTTAACATAAAGAAATCTAACGATCTACTGTAACTGTCATCTGGACCCAACGCTTTATGTGGCCAAAACTATCTAGGCGACTCTCTCTAATCTTATCTGCCACGAGATACTAAATTTTTTCCCAACACACTCATTTCGCATTTTATCTCTAAGAGTAAAGCCACTCATCCACTGAGCATCCTCGCTAACACTTAACTTAGTCTTACGCTTTTTATCCAACATTCGCACATAAGTCATTGCGGTCATACCATCATCTTATAAAATTTTCCCTTAAGTTTAAGCAGAACTTTTCTATCACACAACAGGCCAGAAGCATTCCTCCACTTCAATCATCCAACTTGAATTCTACTAATAACATCTCCATCTATTTCACCATCATGTTGAACAATAGAGCCTAAATATCTGAATCGCTCACTCATTTTAATGACTTGTTCACCTAATGTCACAACACTACCACTAGAACTTCTACAACTAAAATTACACTTCATATATTCAATTTTAGATCTATTTAAACAAAAACATTTAGACTCTAAGGTTGACCTCCATAATTCAAGTTTCTCTTGGACTCCCTCTCTAGTCTTATCAACAAGAAGAATGTCATTAGCAAAAAGCATACACCAAGGTGCATCTTCTTGTAAATGCCTAGTAAGAACATCAATAACTAAAGCAAAAAGACAAGGACTTAAAGTTGATCCTTGATGTAATCCAACTGAAATAGGAAAATATTTTGTCAATCCTCCTTGTGTTTGAGACCATTCTACCTAATTATAAATCACCCAATCTTTTTGAAGTCCTTATTGAACCAATTATCCAAGACATTTTCAGATTGATTTTAAAAACAATTATGACAAAGAGATTCCTAATTTTAGCAGATATATCAATGAATATTACTTTCACTACAACCAGTTCCTCCAATAAACAATAGTTCAACCAAAGCATTGTTTATAGCATACATTGGGCCCATTTTAAACCCCTTTGTTACCCCTTATAGTATGCACGTAATCATAATATCTTCAGCTTAAAATTTTGGCCACATTTGGCAATGATTATTGTCTATTGATTATGAGTTTTACGGCAGTAGAATCAATTTTTTAAGTGTTCAATAAAATTTTAAACCAATTGTTGTTTAATAATGAATAACAACATAAAAATAGAGATTATACATGGAAGAATTTTTTATAAGATGCAAATATCGCTACGCTATTTTGATATTATCACCAAAATAAACTCAACTATTACATATTATATTTCAGTTATCCCTTTATGCAGTATATTTTAAATTATCATTTTAGGATTTTTTTTATGGATAAATGTTACAAAGTTTTTTTCCTTAGAAAAATGTTTGTTATTATTGTATAAAATTGATCTATAATTTTAATTAAGTTTAAATTTATTCATAGATAAATGATTTTAATTATTTAATTTAATTAATTAATATTAAATTATAACAAAAATTTATGTTTATTTTTTGTCATTTAACCTATTCAAGCTACACCACAATTATTTTTGCAACTAGGTCATTTATCACAACAATTAAGTGCAATTTTACCAAAAAATATCCACTCTGCTTGACAGCATAGAACATCATGGTGCATCATAGCACTAGGCAGCATTTTCACACAATTCAGTCGTTAATGCACCAATTTTCGCTCTACTATCATATGTCTTTATCTCCCTCTGAAACAATCACCTATTTATTACTTTCCCTATTTTTCCTTTATCCCACAATCTTGAAAAAGGACAACCAATTATAGATATCATAAAAGCTCACTTGGCTAGAATTCAGCCTAAGCAAACAATTAAGCATAAACAAGGCAAGTCAAGCACAAGCTTAGGAGGTGTAAATAGGTTGAGTCGAGCTCAAGTCATAGCAAACTCGAGCTCAGCTCGTCTGTCAAAAAAGTCAACGTCAACTTGAGCTCGAACTCGAGTTAAGCTTAAACAATGAGCTCCAATCTCAAGCTCAAGCATGACTCGAGATGAAGTCGTGACAGTAGCTCACCCAAAAAACAGCATTTATGAGACTAGTGGTTGGAGAAGAAGAGATAGCATGGAGAGAGTTCCTTGGAGAAAGATTGTCTAGACCATTAGCTTGATAAGGAGGAGAAAATCACCACAAGAGCTTGTCAAAGAAGGCATCTAAAAGACCAAGTCTACAGTCTAAAGAAGAAGAATTGTAGCAAGAAACTCACTAGTTAAGCCATCAACGGGACTAGCTTCACTCAAAGAAGAAGAGTTCATGAGTTGTAATGTTTGAAAAGTAGGGATTAATCAAAAAGGAAGAGAAAGGGATTTTGGTTTAAATATTCACTTTAACCAAGTTGGCTAATGAGCCAACAAGACGAGCTAGCTCAAGCTCAAGTTCGAGTTTAAATAATACAAGAGCTACAATTTAGGCTTGAATTTGAGCTTGTAACTCAATCAACTCCATTTGTGAGCTTGTTAGTGTGGTGCATTCAAGTAGATTGGTAGAAGATTTGTAGAGGTGTGGCAGACTTTTCTGATCATGGCTTCGAACATACTCCCTTTAGTATAGCAACAATCACTGACTTAAACAAACCAAATCTAACCGACCATGGTCATCCAAGAAACTATACTATGTTCAAAAGAGTGTGCTATCATTTCAACAAATACATAAATTACTTCAGTCTCGATATTCACAAAAATGACAACTATGAGAGCAGCATTATAAGAACCAATAATCATTTTAAAGCACTATAAAAAAGCTCACCGTATAATTTGATGCTGCAATAGACTTTGGCCATTTCGTACAGCTTGCCTCCAAGCAGTCACATCATTACGTTTATTCAATGGAGGTGGCTCTAAGCCATAACGTGACATCTCCAAAGTTGCAGGAGGCTTACCAGCCCTTACACGGTCGTACTCTCTAGCAAGTATGGGATGATCCTAGAAAATCCATTACAGCCGATATAATGAATTGAACTCAAATAAGCTCAACCTAAACATCAATTTATAAGCACTAAAACAAACAAGGTTATAATAATTTAAATGAAATGCCCTAATAATTTTAATTAAGACAATGCCTCAATCTAGAAAGAATGAAGGAGTCTTGTGTCCAAGTTGGACACTAACATGTTTCATAACTCATATACACTAAACACATGTCAAGTATACTAAAAACAAGGTGTCTATCATTTCATTTGAAAGAAACAAGTGAGACACAATATAATGAGGACAGACAACAGTAACTCAAAAGCACAAAACATACTTTGTTGTTATATCCCATGTTTATTTGCTGTACATCATGCATGCTCAGCTTGTTTCATCGATGAATAATTTATTTTTCATATTGAACTTGTTATTCAACACCATACAGAACGATGATGAGAAGGAAAACTAACAGATTAGCAGTTGTCAGGCAATGAACTAGGGGCCTAATTCAACAAATTCAACAACAAACTTTTTGGGTGAAGAACAGAATTCAGCTATCAGAAATCCCAGACTGCTAGTTGATTTTTCAAGCAGCAGAATCAATTCTACCCATAAATTTCCAATGCTATAAAGAAAAGCTGAAATCCAAAGTTATAGCTAGAAGTCTAAGGCTCAGTTTGCTTTAAAGAAATTGAAAGAAAAGAGAAGAAAAGGAAATGAAATCAAAATGATAAAGGAATAGAATTGAAACTAGTTTTGCAGCCACTTGTTTGCTTTAGATAGAAATTAAGTGAAAACTTTTTTTTTTTGTTGGTTTGAAGGAATAATAAATAAATTGAAGAGTGAACAAAATTGAAAGTCACTCACACTTCAGTTTAACTTCAGCCTTTCACTGGGATAAGCTGAGAACCATAAAGAGAAATAAGCATATGATTTAATTTCCTTGGTATAATCAATTTACTATGAATTACAACGAAACTAAAAAGTCAAAATGTAATTTCGAGGTAGATAAAACTTTCTTTCCACTTAATTCCTTCAAACTAAACACAGCTCAAGTTTCTTAAGCTTTCCGTAACGTATTTGAGACGAGAGCTAGATACAGAATGTGGTTCGTGGTGTACCAAACAATTGCAATAGAACTAAGCCCAAAAAATAATTAAATAAATTAGCATCCACATAGAAATTTCTTCATCAAAACCCTAAAAAGTATAACTCTGCCAAGGCCTCAATTTGTTAAACCAAAAAGAAAATAGGTAATTGTCCTACTTCGAAACCGAATTTAGGAAGAGGAGGAAGATCTTTGAGATAATCGGCAGGCTTCTTGACGCTCTTGCGCATTTCGGCCTCGACGAGCGTGTCGACTTCCGTCTTCACCCTGGGATCGCCATAGTCGTCGTCAATGTAGGGCAGCGCGTCGATGAACTCCTTCTGGTTGATGACGGACCAGCCCTCGCGCGAAGGGTCCAGCGGCGCGTCCAGCATCAGGACCTCTCGTCCCGCCATGGAATGTGGAGGCCAAGATTTTAGCCGGAGACAGAACTCCTAAGACCCAAAGGAAATAGAAGCCCTGGGCGACGAAACGCACTTTGCTTCACAAGTTTCCCCCAAAAAAATAAATAAATAAATAAATCTCTGTTTTTAGAAAATTATCACGTACAGTCTGTTTAGCTATATTTATGATCTTTTTCAAATTTTTTATATAAAAAAATTCTTTTATAATAAATACATTCTTTTATAAAACATTTAGGAAGATTTGCATACATACCACACAATTCTTATATATTTACATATCTAAAATCTAAACTTCAATTTTAACATATATATATAACACCATAATCTTCAAGATCATATCAAAAATATCATAATTACTCACTTTTTAAAAGTGAAGTGCACCTTTCAAAGCATAAGAAAATGTTAGATAAATAAATATCAAATTTTAGGTGTTAGATATGTAAATACATAAGAATTATGTGGTATGTATGTAAATCTTCCAAAAATTTATTATGATATTCATAATAAATTCCAAAAAAACTTGCCTAATGGATCTTTAGTGTAGTGATAGTTGATGATATTTTTTTTTATTTTTGACGCAAATGTTGCATGCTTAATGAGTTAAGTGAATCAAATATATCTCTTATAAAAGACGGAGATGTCATGATTTTAGGTATATGGCAATTCCAATAACAAAGGTGTCACCTGAGCATAAATACTATCAAAAGTGGGGGCATTATTATTTATCTAATTGCATGGGTCTTCGCATGCCCTAATTTTGAATTTATGCTAATGTCTAAAGAACTATAATATTCTAAAGTTTTGTTCCATGCAATGATAAATTTTAGGACCATTATTTTTAATAAGTGGGGTATGTATAGGGTAATTGAAATGTCATTTGGTTGATTTCGATGGATTGGATGATAAATTTTTAAAATCGATTGGTTTTGGATTCCTAAAAATATTGGACCAAACCGACCAAATAAAATGCAAAACTAAACAAACCAAATAATAATTTGGTTCGATTATTTTGGTTTGGTTTTGGATAAACCGAAGTTGGCTACATTTAAAAATTATTTGCATACTTTTTTATTGTATAATTAACAAGCAATAAGAAAAATAACATAAATATAATAAAAATATATAATTAACTATTTCATGCGCTAAAAAAATATTTAAAACTAATTTTTATTTACTTGAATGATGTTTTGAACTTAGAAGTTGATGGAACCATATTACCATATTATGAGACCAAAATATTTTAGAAAATTAGATAATCCATCTAAAAAAGACGCATCAAGTATTCAAAAATAAATAAAAATAAGATAATGATAAGTCTCTTATACATAAATTAATAATATCAGATACTATAATTATTTTGGTTTATTTGGTTCCATCCAAAATTTTATTTAACAAATCGATCCAAAAACCAAAAACCAAAGTTTTCATTAATTAAAACCAAAATCCAAATTACTAAGTTCAAAACCGAACCAAATTACTCAAAAACTTTGATTCAGTTTGATTTTTTTGGTTAAAACCAAATAATGCACACCCCTAGGTATGTATAAGGAGAAAATTGATTCGCAGAAAAAAAGAACATGATGAAGACCAAGCATTGATTGGTTCACTAAAAAAATATTAGAGGTTGGTCAAGTGTTAAAGCTAATTTTACTTCATAAAGGTGAGTAGTCTTATCATAAAGAGAACAAAGGGTGAGTATAAAGCTCTAAGAAATATAAAAAAAAAAAAGGATGACTGAAGAAGGGGGTTTATTTTCCTAGAAAGCTCCAAAATCTACAACATTATAATGAATGTATGCATAAGTTGGGAAAAGTTTTCTCCTTTATTATTGATAGATAAACCTACTGAATTATAATTTAAATTTTAATGGCATATGAATTGCTCTAATAAGGTGTATAAAACAAGATGTTATAGCATACTAAAAGTCTATTTGGACAGATTTATTTAAAAGTGGTAGAATCTTTGCGGAAGAACTGT
The DNA here is from genome assembly GCA_021442155.1 of Cymbidium sinense. NCBI lineage: Eukaryota > Viridiplantae > Streptophyta > Magnoliopsida > Asparagales > Orchidaceae > Cymbidium > Cymbidium sinense. Next base: position 70,363,170 of record CM038217.1, on the reverse strand, counting down.
TATTTAAAAGTTATGATTCTACAATTTAAAATAAATAAAAAAGGGTCAAACTGTAGCTTTCTAGCCATCACCGCAGGGAGCTAGATAAGATTAAAAATGCATTTTTTTACCACCGATTCTTGAATGTCGCGCCCAAACAAGTATGGTCGCGACATCTGCGACCGCACCTCCGCGCCAAATGCACCCTAAGTTCTAAAAGTTAAATTGATTATTCATGTCTTTCATTATTGTTTTTAAGGTGTCAATAATATTTTACAACTTCTTAATTTTGTCGTTAGTGTTAGTTTTATAATTTGTAATTTTTTTTATGTGACTCCTCAAATTAATCTAGAAACACTAGTTTTAGTGACATACAAAATTTAATTTTTTTATCAAAAAGATAATTTTTGATAAATGTATTTTTTAATTTTTAAAGTACAGAGCAATAATTTATAAAAATTGTTTAACTAAATTTAAATATATATTACTTTAGTGTTCTTAGGCATTATAAGCCAAACAAGATGACATCCTCTTCAAGAACGGGACTTATAACACAGGCGGAGAAGCCTTTTAATTTTGAATATTATTATAAGGTCCGACGACTGAACTATAGTTATTTATTTATTTTATCTAATTATAAAAAATTTATTTTTTTAGACCAAATTAATAGTAAATCTCATATTTGTAAATCTAATTATTATTATTTTGAATATGTTAGAAAATGATTATTCTGATTATTCACAATTTTAATATTGTCATTACTGTTAATTTGTTGAAAATTAGCAGTGATCACACCAAAAATCTATCAGCTTAGGATTCATTTGGGATCACTTTTATTTTTTATTTTATTTATATTTTAATTTGGAATAAGATCTATTTAGTAGTGATAGTTACTTTTAGAAACAATCAAAATACTTAAAATTTATTTTAAACATTTATAAAAATAATGTGATTTAATTTTAAAAACAAAAGATAAAAAATACTTAGAAATATATCAAATAAATATGTTTTTAAAAATAACATAAATTTTTTAAAAAAAAAAAAACATAAAACAAAATTGATCCCAAGAAAGCTCTTATAATTAGTAATCACATCGAAAATAACAAAAATTTGATAAAAGTTTGAGCAAATTGTTTGCAACATTGAGTTGTTCTTGAGAAAGAGAAGATTTGGTTTATCAAAATGGTGGAGCTCTCATATTATTCTTCATTGGACTTAAATTTGATTTGATCTATACACTCACTTGAATTATTATAGCTTATACAAGAATCTAGTTCGTAGGGTTGTTAACGACCTAATCGAGCAAAGCGTGACATTGTTCGAGCTCCTTTATTTATATTTTTATCGAGCTTAAGCCAAGTTTAAACATTTTTTAATGACGATAAAATATAGTTTATTTCCCAAATATTATTTTGGATGACCTCATTATTAGATTTTCATTTTTATTAACTTTTAGTGTGGCATCGAGAGATTCAAGATAATACTCTGCATTTGTTGATCATAGGTATAATTGTTGATGACTATTAGAGCACCATCGTTGGGACGTTGTTATTAATTGTTGATCAATGTTTGACTCAATCATGGCGTAGATAAGTTGATTGAGCTAGCCCATGGGCAAGATAGTCTAAGCATTTTCAACTAGCTGACGAAATAATTTGGTGTGTTATTATTCATAAGAAAGATGAATATTCATACTTACCAATTTTTTTTGTTTTTTTGCAAGTACATCTATGAATGCTAAAACATATTGTGCGAGCTTCTAAAGCCACCAAAAACACCTTTCCAATGCTTCCGATGCTTGTTGCCACCCTCCTTTGACACTAGCCATTAACCTTCACTATTGAGCTTATGCCACAATGCTAGTTATTTTCCTTCGTATTTTGCTAGTATTTGTTGATCATATCAACTAATATTGTAGCAAACTATCAATTTTCACCAATAATCATCAACCGACCCTCACCTTTCCTCGTCGATTTCACCGCGTCCGAAATAGTCCAACCGCTCTATTTTTATATCAAACATGTGAAATGACAAACTTATGAAATTTTAAATCAAGACTAATAAATCTATTATATTTGATAAATACTCTAAGATTTTCCCTCCATAGATCTATAATGCACATTTTCTCTTTCTATGTACTAAAACATAAATTTCATTCTTTATTTTCATAATTTTATAGCACACATCAATATTCATCTCTTAATATTATCCCAAAATATTCAAGACTAATTTGTAGAAGAGTATTAATATTGTACTTTCATATATGCCATATGAAATAAAATCATGATACTCTCAAACAATAGTATAAATTATTTCACAAGTCTTTTCATATACAAATGTAATAACAAAGAAATCACAGGTGCAAATTGACATTTTTAAGCATATTTATCATATAATTCAAAATTATTTAAAAACAAAAGTAAAGCTTGAAAAAGAAATGTTGCGTGCTAGAAAATCAGTTGCGTAGAGTAAAAGTATTCGTCTTAGTTGTGAATCCAAAGACACTAGCTTATTTAAAGAGTGAACAATAAAACTCGAATTTTACGTGAAAACCTCGAAAAGAGGGAAAACCACGAGGCTAGCCCAAAGAAAAAAGCTTCCACTATGTATCGAGTAAAAGATCTTCTCGATCTGGGTGAATTGTATATGAAAAGGAACAATGTGACAACGAATCGCCGTAATGCCGCTAGTAGTAAGATGATGGTGAATCGGCGAGCAATCACCCAGAAATGCGCGAACAATCATGGGGAACAATCATGAAAAACGCAGCAGGAACAATCATCTGGTCATCAGAAGATCAACGAGATTGATGAGCAGGGATCAATGGCGGGATGGATCCGCAGACATTGGCTTGGAGGATCTTTAGAGCTCTCTCCTCTCTCTTGCTGCCTCCCCATATGAGGAAGGGCTATTTATAAATGGAGGAGTGGCGTCTCAGAATACATGCAAAATCCGAACCACTCCCAACGGACTCCATGATGATTCCCTCGATCATATGATGTATTTTGTGTATTCAAATGCTTAAATGAAGTCGAAATTGTAAAATCTTTGGCTTGTTGGAACCAGCTCGTCGAGACGCTTGATTTGATTATAAACACTCCATATTTAAGAGCTTTTTAGGAATTTAACTGATGTCTCAAAGTTTCCAATGATATTTTAAGTGCTTGATCTCGACCAGTTTCAATTCGATTAACTTGCTTTTGCATCAAGATTCGTGTAGGAATTTTCGGGTCATATCAGTTGCCTCCTATTTTTGGATGATATTATCTCAATCATCAAAAAATATATGTGCCAAGTACTTCAAAATAGTAAATTCTTCAACGTAATCTGCAGTCCATTAACCACATATTTTGATAGAAGTGATCTTCATGTAAGCACAAGATTATGACTACTAAGCAGATGCACGTACCACAAATATAGGTATGTATGAGCACAAATTGGTTCTGGACCCATGGACATTTATTTGCGCCATGCACAAGGTTCGAGTTGGATTACAGAAGCAAGAAATTCTAGTGGGTTGCAGCTTTATAGTGAAGAAAGGTGCGCAGGCCTTTGCGTGAATAGACAACGCGGAGGTGACTGGCAGGAAGCTTTTGACAATGTCGAACGGCTGAAACAATTTGGTCACGAGGCACCGAAAACGGGCAGAAGCGGATCCTGAATGGGTCGCGGAACAACTGATGACACCGAGCGGTCCATGGGTCACGCTACGGAGGCAACGGAAAACGGCCGTGACGCTGATCGCGGAACGGCTGATGGCGGGTCACGCGAACATACGGCGGTCAGATGGCCGAAGCGGACATGCAAGACGCGACGCCATGGGCGTGGTCGGCGTCCACGCGAAAACATCCGCTTTTTCGTTAACCGGCGCTTTGAGCGGTTTTGAGCGGGTGGTTTTGGGCAGTTTTGTACGCTTTTTTACACTTTTGTTCCTAAAAAGGGTCTATAAAAAGCCCCCTACGGCAAAGGGAGAAGACACCTTCTTTTCTTCTTAAGAGGTCGCTCGAGATCAAGACCGTAGTTCATAGCAAGGCTCCCTCGAAAGAGGTGTTAACTAACCTCGGACCGACCGGATCGATATCAAGACCCGTAGTTCATACGGCAGGCAAAGCTTTTTTCCTCGAAAGAGGTGTTAACTAACTCACGGACCAACCGGATCGGAGATGATCAAGGAGACGATAACCGAGATCGGTACTTCGGCGATGGCGGCAGATAACCGGCGACGCGGTGGGTGGAGATGACGATGGTCTACGGCAGGACCGGCGACGGTGAATAATAGGTTGGCCGACGGGGGTGAACGGCAACCGGAGACGAATGACGGTGGACGCCGATAGTGAAGATTGAGCGATGGTCAACAGCGATAAGCGATAGTCTACGGCAGATAACCACGGGTCGTTACCGACGGTTGCTGGCGCAATCGGTGTATGCTTAACATCGGTAATGACGGGGATGACCAGCGATGTTTCGGTGATTGGCAAAAAATGCCGGATGGTCAGCAATGGGTGGTTGGCGTCGATGGGGGTGGTCGGATGGCAACCGGGCGACGGTAAATAGCGGCGTTGGTGAATGGCGCGATGACCGGCAATAATGGTGATGACCGGCAAGATTGCCAGCGATAGTCGGCGCAAGCATGACGAATGGCACGGCGGACGGCCATAGGCTACCGACGGTCAGTTGGTATGGCAATCGGGCGATGGCCGACGGCGGCGACTGGCGTCGTTGAGGATTTTTGACCTATCCGAGGTTGTTTGTCAGAGTGTTTACTCAATGATGTTAACACGATGATGTTAATCTATGTGGAAGAGGTTGAATTTAATCCACTGAAGATTTTGACCCATCCGAGGTTGTTTGTCAGAGTGTTACCCAATGACGCTAACCTGTTTGGAAGAGGTCGAATTGAATCCACTGAAGATTTTGACCCATCCGAGGTTGTTTGTCAGAGTGTTACCCAATGACGCTAACCTGTATGAAAGAGGTCGAATTGAATCGAGAATTTTGACCTATCAAGGTTGTTTGTCGTGGGTGTTACGACGTTAACCTATATGGAAGAGGTCGGGAAGTCCACCAAGGACTTTTGACCTATCTAGGTTGTTTGTCGAGTCTTTGCTTTCGACGCCAACTGTATGGAAGGTTGTAAGTCCACCAAAGACCTTTTGACCCATCCTAGGTTGTTTGTCAGAGTCTTTGCTCGATGACGTTAACCTGTATGGAAGAGGTTGAATTGAATCCGCTGAGGATTTTGACCCATCCGAGGTTGTTTGTCAGAGTGTTACCCAATGACGCTAACCTGTATGGAAGAGATCAAATTGAATCCGCTGAGGATTTTTGACTTATCCGAGGTTGTTTGTCAGGGTGTTACCCGATGACGTTAACCTGTATGGAAGAAGTCGTGGGAAGTCCACCAAGGACCTTTTGACCTATCCTAGGTTGTTTATCAGAGTCTTTGCTCGATGACGTTAACCTGTATGGAAGAGATCGCAGGAAGTCCACTAAGGACTTTTTGACCCATCCTAGGTTGTTTGTCAGAGTCTTTGCTCGATGACGTTAACCTGTGTGGAAGAGGTCATAGGAAGTCTACCAAGGACCTTTTGACCTATCATAAGTTGTTTGTCAGAGTCTTTGCTCGATGACATTAACCTGTGTGGAAGAGGTCGTAGGAAGTCCACCAAGGACCTTTTGACCCATCCTAGGTTGTTTGTCAGAGTCTTTGCTCGATGACGTTAACCTGTATGGAAGAGGTTGAATTGAATCTGCTGAGGATTTTGACCCATCCGAGGTTGTTTGTCAGAGTGTTACCCAATGACGTTAACATGTATGGAATAGGTCGAATTAAAACATCCGTTTGTGGTTGTAGCCAAAGTTGTTCCTTAACCGGTCTTTTTCATGAGTATGAGTGGAAAAACATAATTTGCAAAGCTATATCTCTTCTCAATGTTGAAATATCCTCCAACTTTGACTTGTTTCTTGGGATGGAAATCGATTAAATGCTTAACATGGGTGATCTTCTGAGATTAAGAGTCCCCCGCCCCACAATCAAGGAACAAAGTTTGATGAATCTTCATTCTTCGCCATTCTTTAAAAGCTTGAAATGCTCCACCTCGATAGTGGTTTTGATCTTGTTGGAAAACTCGTCATACAAGATGAAATAATGGGAATCAGTTCCCACGCTAGCCAAGTAGAAAACCATGAGTAAAAATATTCGCCTTAGCTTTTGTGAAATCCAAAGACAATGTATTTAAAGAGTGAACAATAAAACTCAGAATTTTACGTGAAAAACCAAAAGAGGGAAAACCACGGCCAAAAGAAAAGCTTCCACTATGTATCTGTTCAGTACAAGACCTTCCGACACCGGATTACAGAATTGTATAAGAAAGGAACAACAACTATGTGACAACGAATCGTCGAATGCTAATAGTAGATGATGGTGAATGCGGAGCAATCAGGTAAATGAACAATCTAAATGCGAACAATCAATCACGTAAATGCGGAACAATCACGGTAGAAGTCATCATGATGAAGATCGATAGAGATTGGCAGTAGGATCAACGGCGGGTTGACGACTGCCGAGTGGTGACGACAGTGCTTGGAGGATCTTTAGAGCTCTCTCCTCTCTGGGCCCCTCATATGAGGAATGAGGGGTTATTTATAGATTGGAGGAGTGGCATCTCTGTAAATACATGCAAAATCCGAACCACTCCTCCAATTGGACGGCTCATGATGATTCCCTCGATCATATGATATATTTTGTGTATTTGAATGCTCAAATAATTGTAAGATCTTTGGCTTGTTGGAACCAAATTCGAGACGCCGATTTGACTATAAACACCTATTTGAGATTTTTTTTAAATTTAACGATGTCTCAAAGTTTCTAATGATATTTTAAGTCTTGACACCGTTCAATTTCTGATTGGTATCAAGATTCGTGCTTCGACTAGAGGAATTTTCAGGGTCATATCAAAAAAAAAAAAATTCCAACCAGCAAGAATTAAAGTTGCCACAAATCCCTACTGAAAAGATTAGTTTGTTTGTGCTATTTTAGAGGCTTTACTAAAAAAAAAATTGTGCAATATTTCTATGAAGCGTTTCAATATATAGTTTTTACCAGTTTTCTGTAAAGCAAACGGTTAAAATTTTGCTTTCAAAAACAGCTTTTCGAAGTTGCAGCTGTTCTCTTCAACAGGTTTAGCAGAAGCAGTATCAGAAACAAACATATGCTTAAATTAAATACTCATGTCTGAAACAAGATATTGCAAATGCTTGGACTGCCATCTTAACTGAGTACAAGAGACACTGGCTTTTAAAATGTTAGAGGAAGAAAGAGATAATAAATTTGATACAGTTCATATAAGTTGAATCATACTCATTAAGCATAGAGCATATATATATTTGCTCATGGAAGTCTGTAAGATGGAACATTATTATGTTGCAGGCTAGAGAAGAACTCAAGATCTTGATAATAATTTTCAAAGCTCTAGCCTTCAAGACAAATTGGCATCAATTGGTAAGATGAGATTTTATTCTGGTGTAGGATGGATTCGAATCCAAGAACTTGACAATAACTTTCAAGGACTTTATCAACCGAACGAATTGGTGCTCGCACATAGAGCTTTTATAATATAGATTAGAGGGGTTAATTAAGGACATTTGGGTCCCCCTCTCTTAGTCTTCCAGTTATTGTAGCAGGGGCAGACCTCCTTGTGGGCGTAAGTCCCAGGAGGAACACACCTGCACTTGAAGCAGCATTTCTGGCAGAAGAACAGGCAGGGCTTCTTGTGAGATGTTTTGGAGCACCTGTACTGGCATGCACCTGGGCACTCTGTAATTCATATACAAAAATAATAGATTAGAAGAAGGAGATGCACTCATGTACAAGAAGGGAAGACATTTATAATAAAGAATAGAATTCAAAAATGTCAAGAGCACACGAATGTCTGATGGCCGTATGCCTATAATTTTCTATTAAGTCGGGTGTGACCCATAAAAATTCGAGTCACAAATAAAATAAGATAAAGGAAAACAACAAACCAAAAAGAAGTTAATATGTGGTCATAGACAAACCTGCTGGACTGAAGCCAGAATGCCTGTGCTGTTGCTGCAAGTAAACATAAGCATATATGAAAGAAGGAAGATCACACCAATTTCATTACTAAAACAAATTTCTGGTCATTTACTTACCTCAAGTTCCCCATTTTTGATGAACTGAAAGAAGTAAATACCAAAAGTTTAGCTCATATTAGCAAAATGATGAAGTCAGAGGGAGGTTAGAACCGAAAGAACCTCAGAAGCAGCTAATACTGTACAGGAAGCAAGTAGGACAAGGAAGAAAGAGAATAAGAGAGATCTGGCAGATCTTCTCATGCTTGTAGCTTATTTAGGAAGCTCACGCACAGTTCAGAGTTATTTATAAGTACTAGTGCGGTGAAGGCAAGACTATTAAAACCTCCACCAGCTAACTTTTGCTGCACTTCTCTTTCACTTTTAAAGTACTTTCACTTGCTTTGTGTCCACTTTAATGGATTGAAAACTGAGGAATGAGGTGGTAAGGCATAGACTTAGATGGATAGTTTAGTTTAGTTGCTTTGAACGGCTGAGTCGAATTCAAAGCTTCAGTCATTAGCCTTTAGTCTTCTTGTTTGGTTAAGAAAGGACAGTACCTCTTCTGTTTGAAAGCATTTACTCTCCCGTAAACGGTGGAGTTCAGTATGGAAAATTTTAAGAGGGAATCACATGGCATGTTGAATAAATGAATAAAAGATTATCTCTCTCTCTCTCTCTCTCTCTCTCTCTCAACGTTCGTTCACTAAATGTGTCATGTGATTTGCTGCTAGAATTGGCCACCAAACTCGATCGAGTTTAGATCTCAGATCGAGTGATCACTGTGGAGGAATCTTTGCAGTGTTGACAAAGAAAACACTTAACGTGATTCTCACACAAATGTCCTATAGCATTAAGAAAAAGGTGGTGGGGAAAAATAAAGAGAAAAACTAAAGAAAATAGCCCCTATTTTGCTTTAATCTTATTATGTACTTTCATTTCAAATGAATTCAGGAAAACTTACATATATATATATATATTGTTGTGTGCTAGAAAATCAATTGCGGTAGAGTAAAAATTTTCGCCTTAGCTTCGTTGTGAAATCCAGCACACAATAGGTGTTTAAAGAGTGAACAATAAAACTCCAAAATTTTTACGTGGAAAACCTCGAAAAGAGGGAAAAAACCATGGAGCCTAGCCCAGTAAAAATCTTCCACTATGTATCTGTTTCAAAGTACAAAATTATTCCCGATAATGGGATTACAAGAGTGCATATGAGAAAGGAACAACATCCATGTGACAACGATCGTTGTACAAATTGCTAATAGACAGTGAACTATGGAGCAATCAGGTGAAAATGCAGAATTAATCAGAAATGCATGGAACAATCCATAAACGCAGGGAAGTGAGGAACAATCACTGAAACGCAGAACAATCAGGTAGTCATCATGATGGAGACCAACGAGATGAGACGACAAGGATGAACTGAGGCCGACGGCGGTGACGCGTGGTTGACGACGTCGAGTGGCCTGACGATTTTTAGATCTTTTCCTCTTCTCTGGCCTCCCCATAATATGACATATTTATATATATATTCTACTATTAAAAAGTGGCTTGTATTTTTTCAAATAGGAAATCCTTATCACTCATTTCTCATATGAGTGATGTGAGGTCACAGTTTTACAATAAGTTGAAGTCAAGAAGTAAAAATGTGCATATTATATGAAAAAATAATTTGTGTTATTTATATGCAAAGTATATATTTATGTAACTATCATCTAAATTTTTATTTTTTTTGTACTTAGATAGCACTCAAATCTCTATTATTACATTAAAAATCATATTATCATTAATTTTAAATTCAAATGCACATTTTTATTCATTAAAAAGTGTCGTTTTTCTAAATATCAAACTTTATGATTTAGGATGTAAATGCATAAGAAGTGTGTGGTATGTATGTAAAATTTTCTATTTTTGAAAGCCAATGTTTTGCCTTATTTTTATTAAATACATACTTCTTATATATTTACATATCTACTACCTAAATTTTTATTTTTTTTACTTAATAGTACTCAAATCTTTATTATTCCATAAAAAATAATGTTATCATTAGTTTTTAAAAGTCAAATGCACTTTTTTTATCCATAAATGAAGAGTCTTTCTTGTAAATATCAAATTTTATGAGTTTGATATGTAAATGCAAAATTCCCTATTTTGAGTGTTGAGATTTTCCAAAGGTTGTTTCTATCTATTTCATTTCCATAGTCTATATTTTTCAAGTTCTTCTATATTCTTATCCAACGTCTTTATCTTACAATTCTTTACTTTCTTGTGAATCTATTTGATTGTGTGATCTCTCATGCATGTGGGTTTTAAACACATGTGATTCATATCCACACTTTTTATTTTTTAATTCTATTTTCACTTGTCACTTTAATACTAGATAATGAAATCCTGTGCATGCATGTGTGAGATAATTTGACAAATATTTTATTTTATTTGATTTTTTTTTAATTTTTGTAATTATTGTATCAATTTTTTGAAGTTTAATATATTAACAATATAATTAAGAATATAATTAAATCCTAAATTTTCTTCATTTCAATGATTTCTTAATATTATTTCTCATAAACATCTTGTTATGAATTTGTGAGACTTAAAATTTTACGCCAAATTAGTCACCACTGAACTTTAAATGATGGCATAAATTTCAATTTTTTACTTAAATTTATGAATCCAATTTTTCTTGGTTTATTTGAATGAACAATATATTAAGATCTGGTTCATATTTTTCATGTTCTTAAGCTTTCATCAAAATAATGAATAATTATTTTAATTTAATATTAATGTGGTGTGATGGTACAATGGTAGATTATCTAGATCATTTATTTTGTATATAGAATTACTGTTACATATGAAATTAAATATTAATCTTCAATGTCATATATAACATTAATTCAAGATAATTAAATATTTAACTTAATTTAATTTAATAATTATATAATATAATATAATTAGATTTTTTCAGTATGTGTAGCTTTCATTAAATTAATTTAATTTGTATTCAATTGAATGACATTTCTTTATGAAAACTAAATGATAACCCCTCTAATATCATGAGTGTCTGCATAATATATCTTATATTAAGCCAATTTTTTATTAATATAAAATTATACACAATTAAACTATTAAAAAGAATTCATAGATTACATATCTTTTGTTGCCTCTCTAATTACATAATTTTGATTTAATAATCTCTATTTAATTTGACACTATGATATAAACAAATTATTTTTAAGTCTTACACATCAAATAGTTTTTGATAATCATCTTTACATCTTATTTAACTTAAATAAGGATCTTATATTTAACCTATCGCTTATTAGTCCCATATAAATTATGTTATATAATTAACTATAAAAATTAAATTTTACCAATCTTTTTATCTACTTCTCACTCTCATTCACCAGTCTTGTTGTATATTGAGAAATTATTCAGCATTTTCTTCTTATTTATCTTTAAATATGATAACATTTAGATTGCAATCAAGTTTTCTCTCCAACATTTGAAATTATTTCCTTCTATAGATATATTTTTATAAATATTTTGAAAAAAAATTATGAAAGTAATAATATTATATCTTATTGATCTACTTTCATTTCATTTTATAACCTTACAATTTTATTAATTTATTTTTGTGATTTCAATCATAAAACTACATTCTATAATAACCATCTTAATTATATAAATGCCTAAAAATACTAATCAATGAAATATATATAATTAATATGAAATTAATTTGGTTTTGTGATTTCAATTATAAACATACCATATATAACAACCATTTTGATTTTGTAATTGCGTGATAAATATTAATTATTGAAATACCTAATAAATATTACTTATTAAAAAATATATAATTAATATAAAATTAAATTGAAAACAAAATATCATTGTAAAACACATATATAAAGTATTTTTACATAAATCAAACATTAAAGCATTAATTCATAAAATAATTATATACTAAAGAAGGATATTTTATATATCTTTTTTTGATAATCTCTATAAAATAATTACACATGCATAAAATACATAGGAATAATAAATTCAAGACAATATAAACTAATGCTATAAACTTTTATTTCATAATTATTTAATACATTTTTTTAATGAAGTGTTCAAAATAATAAGCTCAAATTTCTCGTTGTATAAAATTTATATAGAGTTAAATAATATATTGAATTATAATTTTTGATATTATTATGAATTTAAAAGATATTTACTTATCATCCCAAAATCAATTATAACAATCCTCCTAAGAAGCTTAATAATTTTGATCACATTCAAATTACAAAAAATTATGCTTATAATTTTCTCTATTCGTTAAACGTTAAAACTATTATTTGTGTAAATTGAAAGTAGACCATCTCCTAAACTTATCATTGAATTATAATCAATTATAAATTTCATTAAATTAATTTGATTTGTATTGAATATAATAAAAATTACTAATTTTATTTAATTTCATAATTTCTACATTATTTATTTTGCATGTTGATACCAAGTTTTAAAGTATATAAAATTATTCTTATAGTTTAACACTTTAACGAGCTAAATAGAATTCATGTATTGTATATCTTTCTTTATATTCTTTAATGCATTTATTTTTATATCTCTTTTCAATAAAATTTTTGTTCTTGTTAAATTGTTGATTCTACATCAATTAGTTTTGCACTAAGCAAATTTATTTTTTGATTTTATTATAATATTGTTTTTTTTATTTTTTATACTTTTATATGCATGATTAAATTAAGTCATGCATAATTTCAAGATATTATTTTTTCATAATTTATAAAAGCCTATTTTGATTCATATGAATATTGAATACCTTAAAATATTTTTGGATATATATATATATATATATATATATATATAGGAATAAACTCTATATATAATTAAAGTAAACTTGGATTATAAAAAAGTAAAAATTTATTAATACCTTAACATGATTAACAACACAGGTAATTCTTCAACCATAAATTTAAAAATTGAAAGATATATAGAATTCAAACTTTAAATGTACTCATTAATATTTAAATTACACAATATTATGAGATAACCAAATGAGATCCTAATATTTGTGATTACATAATTTGTGTATTAATTAATTCAACCCTATGACATATATAAAGTACATTTTTTTATCTTACAAATTAAGACAATCATTTAATATTATGATTTAATAATCAATAACTTAGCATGATCAACTAAATGGATAATTATTCATAATAACTCATTATCATTTAGACCACACAACATTATTAACTAAAAGGATAATTCTTCCATCATAAATTTAGAAGTTGAAAGACATATAGAATTCAAACTTTATATGTACTCATTGATATTTAAGTACACAAAATTATGAGATAACAAAATGAAATCCTAATATTTATGAGATATATAAAATTATTTATTTATGAATTCCTAATAACAACATTTAATTTATTTTCACTTATAAATTTAGAACACTATAGATGATTATTAATTTAATGTTTGCTTAACACTTTATCTTAAAAGATCTTATATTTTGCCAATTTTTATCTTATCATGCAAAAAGTTCTATTAAATATTTAAATAAATATAAATAAATAGATTTTTAATTGTACTATTTATTCAATCTACTTCTTACTCTTGCTTACTCACATTTGATTATATTTAATAAATATCTTTCATTTCTTTTTCTATTTATTTATTATGACATATACATTGAAATCGATTGGCTCCTACATTTGAAATTAATTCCTTCTATAAATATATATTATTTTATTCAATTTTATTTTTCAAAAATATAAGATAAGTCATACTTCATGCATTCTATTTTCTTAAAACGATTATCATTTTTAATAAGATAAAAAATATATTTATTGCACTTATCAATAACTTATAATAAGAATATTATATAATACATATTTTTAACGAATTAATAACTTATATTTATGCTTAGATAAAAAAATATATCTGTGATATGGATGATAAAAAAAGAGAATATTAAAGACGACAATATGCCAACACGTCTGTTGAAGCAAAGCAAAAAAAAAAAAACTATTATATATGCTAGAAAGAGAATAAAGGAGAATTCAAATCTTAAAATTGCATGTATTGCATCATCTTCAAAATCACCACGTTAAATAAACAATAGCTTGCATTTTTTTTTGGTATATATCGCATATTTATCAACTATTTAATTTATATAAATTTATCCTAAATAAATGTACAAGTGACAAATATTGATGATGTGATTATAGATTATAGTTCAAGTTTTTTAGATTTACACATTCTTGAAGAACTGCATCTTTGTTCATATTGTAACGTAAGAATATTTCAATTTGAGCCACCAACATTTAGTTGTTATAATGGAGAGGTCCTGCTAGCATATACTACTGTTCTAGAACAATGTATGAGTTATTCACCTCCAATTCAAGTGAATCTTATAAATTGAGAAGTAAGATCAGAGCATATAATACTATATTTGCATTCACATCATTTGGAGCTCATATAGATCAAGAATTAAGAAATTCAAGACAATGAGTATATACATTTAGAACTTAAGGACAATTTTATCATTGTCTTCCATCTATTATTAAAGGATCTAATGGCCCATTATATATATATATATATATATGATATTGATTCTGAAGCAAATAATCGATTGAATATCATTGGTGATTTGAATCTTTCAGAAGATTTAATTAAAAAAATAATTAACATACATTTTGAAAACCCATATGCCCAATTCTTTAAATCTCTAAGTAACAGAGGAGCATTAGAAAATTTTAAAATTAGGATAAAAACTGATGTAAAGCTAGATCAAAGAGTTTATAATACTCCGACGACGCCCCAAATAGCAACAATTTGGATTGAAGGAGAAAGTTTACCATATATAGTAGAACGTGATATCATTCTAACTCCACTTTCAAAAGAATATTGAAAAATTAACATTATTTTAGATGTTATGATCATTTACAATATTTGCTTTTATTTCTATGCTTCGTTCAGTTACGTATTGCTATATAATAGAAAATTTTTTCAAGTTTGAGAGAGATCATCAAGATATGACTATTCAAGTGATGAAGCCTGGTGCAACTAAGGAAGATGTCTTTAACCAAGAAGAAAATGGTAACTATTATCTATATATCATCTTAGTAAGTTATATATAATGATTGGTTATTATCAATCGTATTTGTTTATGTTACAGTAATTATAAAATCTACAAAATGGCAAGTTTTATGTAGAGAATATTATAGTTTTAAACTTCAAATTAGTCAAAATGATAAATCAACTATTTTATATAGTGGTAGACTATTACAACAGTATGTTGTTAATATGTACGTGAAAATTGAGACAAGTCGTTTGAATTTTTATAGAAGAAATCAACATACAATACGGTTTGATTTATAGAAAGGATTAGTTGATACTGTGACATTTGGAGAAACATTAAGTAATAGTGTTGGCAAAAAAATCATTCTACCTGCTTCATTCATTGGAGGACCACGTGATATGAGACAGAGATATTTAGATGCAATAACTCTTGTCTACATTGTGGAAAACCTAACTTGTTTATAATAATTAAATGCAATCCTGAATGGTTAGAAATACAATATGAGTTAAAGCTAGGCCAATCTGCACAAGATAGACTAGATTTAACAAAACTTATTTTCAGAGTTAAAATTTAGGATTTGAAGGAACAATTATTCAAGAAGTCAATTTTTGGAGTTACAGTTGCTCATAAATATCTTATGGAACTTCAAAAAGAGGACTATCACATGCACATTTTTTAATAATTTTTAAGAGTAGATTTAAGATAACAATGCCAGAACAATTTGATAGAATTGTATCTGCAGAGTTACCAAATCCTTTCAAATACAAGAATCTACATGGATTGGTTGTAAAACACATGATGCATGGTCCATGTGGAAGCTTTAATAGAAAAAAAAATCATACAAGAAAAAAAGAATATGTAAAAATAAGTACCCAATATATTTTTCATGTCAAACATCAATAGGTAATGACTCATATTCAATTTATTGCTGAGAAAATGATGGACAAAAAGTTAAAGTAAGAAATTATATTTTATATAATCATTGGGTTGTTCCTTATGATTTATATTTATTATCTAGATATAATTATCACATAAATGTTGATATATGTTCAGACATAAAAGCAATAAAATATATCTACTAGAGCCTTTATAAAGGTTATGATAAAGTTTCAATTTCAATTTCACAACAAAGCAGAGAAAAACAATTGATGAGATCCAACAGTACTAAGATGAAAGATGGGTATCAACACTGGAAGTATTATGGAGAATATTTGAATTTGATTTAAATGAGATGTATCCATCAGTGTGTAATTTACAATTACATTTAAAAGACATCAAGCTATATACTATAAATAAAATCATAATTTATGTGATTTATTAACATTCAATAATATTTAAAAACTATGTTGATGGAATTTTTTAGGCTAAATAAAAGAGATTTAGAGGCAAGAGAATATCTATATAGAGAAATTCCAGAAAAATATGTATGGGATAAGACAAGGAAATTTGAGCAAATTGGTTGTATCAATACTATAACTCAATTAGAAGGTGAAATATATTATTTAAGAATGCTATTAAATCATGTTTATGGGCCAACATCATTTACTAATTTATTAAAAGTGCATGGAATACAATGTTTCACATTTAAAAAAGTTGTTGAGAAGCATGGTTTGTTGGAAACTGATAACTTTATTTTAGAATGTTTAAATAATACATCGAATTTTCAAATATCCTTTGAATTACGATATTTATTTGCTACAATTCTAATTTATAGTGAGCTAACAAATATATATTAACTATGGAATAATTATTATAACTATTTGTCTCAAGATGATCAAAATAATGATATTCTTTCTGAAGAATTATGTGCGATAAAAATTTTAATGAACATCAATTTATTTATTAAAAGAATGTGTAAGAGTATAAATAAATTTGATCTACCTAAATTTCCCCAAGAAAATATTTCTCCATTTGAAAAAGATGACGAAATTCAAAGGAGAAAGGTAACAAAAAAATTAAATGTCATAACACCAAGTGAAGATATCAACATAATCCACAGACTTAAAGCAGATCAGAAAAAGATATATTAAAAAATTATAAAATGTGTATATCATAAATAGAATGATATATTTTTTATAAATAATCCTGGTGGTACAAGAAAGATATTTATATCGAACATTACTTGCAACCTTGAGAATGAATAGTCACATAGCAATACAACAACACCATTAGGGGTAGCAGCATCAATCTTGTAGGAGGTCAAACAACACATTCAAGATTTAAAATACTAATAAATACAATAGAAGCAAGTACATGCCCAATCCCAATGCAAAGTGACCTTGCTCAATTACTTAGAAAATCAAGTATTATAATTTGGGATGAAGTGCCAATGGTAAAACAAATAACAATATAGTCTTTAGACAAAACATTAAAAGATATTATGAATAATTTCAATTTTTTTGGTGGTAAAGTGATTGTATTTGGAAGTGACTTTCGTCAAGTTGTACTAGCAGTAAGACGTGCATAAAAAAAATTAAATTATTAAGTACAATTTGATTAAGTCATATTTATGGTCAGATATAAAAGTTTCCAAATCAAAAGAAAATATGAGAGCTAAAAATGATTCATTATTTTCTAAATTCATACTTAGAATCAGAAATGGAGACGAACTAAAAATTGAAAATGGATTAGTAAAGATTTCAGATGAGATGATGATAACTTATATGAGTGAAGAAGCTTCAAAATATTTATTAATAAATGATATTTTTTTCTTGTTTGTATGAAAATGCTATATCAACTAATTATATTATGAATAGAGCTATCTTAGTAACAAAAATGAGTATGTTGATAAGATAAATCAAAAGCTTATAAAATGTTTTCTAGGAAATGAAGTAATTGACTTCAATTTTGATAGTGTTATTGATGACAAATCTAATCTATATCAAGTTGAATTTCTAAACTCACTGACACCGAAAGGATTTCCTCCACATAAACTTGTTCTCAAGAAAAATTATCTGATAATATTATTAAGAAATTTAGATCCTTCAAATGGATTACACAATGAAATAAAAATGATTTGTAAATAATTTAAAGAAAATGTTATTCTAGTAGAAATATCAACTGATCAATTCTTAGGTAAATTATTTTTGATCTCAAAAATACCATTATGTCCAAATGAGGATAAAATTCTACTATTCAAATTTAAACAAAAATAATTTTCAATATGTCTATGTTTTGCAATGACAATCAATAAGTCACAAGGTCAAATAATACATAATATTGGATTTTATCTTCCTCAACATGTATTATGACATGGCCAATTATATGTTGCATTATTCAGAGGAATTTCAAAGAGCAATATAAAATTATTTATCATACAAGATAAATATGTATCAAAATAAGGTCATTATACAAGAAATATCTTATACAAAGATATACTGATATATTCTCAATAATTTTCAGGTATACAAAGAAGTTATAATCTTTCTTAATATAGAAAATTTTAATTAAAATATCATTATACATTTTTAATATCTAAAACATATGCTTACATCACTAACTTCTTCTATAATTTTATGATAGGTCAATATTTATGGATTAATCAATTATGATCACAAACTTATCACTGCATCAACGTTATTGGACTATAAAGGGTTTAGTGACTGAAAATTTTTTTTTTTAATCAGGTCAGGAAAAATTCAGAAAGTTACTTTGATGAATGTGCACTCAATTACTTTTTTATTAAATAAGTTTGAATTTTATCATATCATTATATACAACTTAGTTAGTAATGAATGATATTATATTCTTTAAAACTAATATTTTTTAATATTTAAATTTAATTTTATTAACTTCTTTTGTCTTATGAATATGGTGCAAAGATATATGCAATAATGTTTGATGATATTATTGATAAGTTTGCTAACGTATTAGATACTAGCAAAGTGTATGTGATTTCAAATGGACAAGTTAAGAACATAAAGAAAAATTTTTATAATGTGAATGATAAATTTGAGATTATATTAAATAATCTCACAGAAATATGTGAAGAAATTGATGATAATAATTTCTCATCTTCTACTAAATAATCAATAATATCAAACCAAGTTAAATCCAAATTCACCTTCACGTAAATATTTTAATTATTTTATTATATTTCTCTCTTATAATATGAAATTCATAATATTAATAAATATTTTATTATTCTTTAAATCATATATTCTCTTATTAGTTATGAAAGTTAATGAAGTTAGAATGATTTATCGACAAAGGGATAAAAAAAATTATGAAGAGAGACCAAGTTTTTGGATTAATGTATGACTTTTAAATTACAAATTTAAGAAAAAAAATCAATCTATAATATTTTTTATGCATCAGCTCTGAGTTATATACATTCACGTTATGGGAAGCATTGGCTACAGTACAAGGTCGTCAATTAGAAGAAATAAAGGATGAGTTTCTAGTAATATTAGCAAAATCAATTATTGGGAAATACTTTAATGGTATGATATTTTTAAAATTATTTTAATAGTTCAAACAATTTATTTATGTATTAAATGTTTTATTATAATTTTTTTTCAGTAATTACATATTTAAAAACTACAGGTTTTACACTATCAACAACATAATTAATAATTTTAGAAACTAATTCAGATTTTCCAAAATCAAAAGAAATCAAAGATTTGTATTTTTTTTTTTTTTAAATATGAATGATTTATTTATTATAATGGTTACTTTCAATTAACATGAAATCGAATTTGCCGGTTCAACAAAAATAAATACTTTGTGAGTCCATCAACCAATGAAGGATAAACACCAACTGATCTTTTTAAGATCAAAACATTTGAACATTCATCTCGAGAGGTACTTATATATGTATATACTTTTTTCATAATACTATATATATATATATATATATATATATATATATATATATATATATATATATATATATATATATAACTATATCAAGTATTATGATATAAGGGTGTCTATAAAATGAATAAAAGAAGAAGGAAATCTTTAGTATAATGCATGTAATACATGTAAATCAAAGGTATTAATAAAGGAAAATTTAGTGGAATGTACTAAGTGCTTAAATAATAATATATAATATACTTTGAGGTAATTAATTTATAAAATTAAAATAGTTTATTTAATTATTTAATATGCATATTATATTGATTTTTTTCCAAATAGGTACCTTATTAAATTAGATGTTAAAGATATAACCTCAAATTCGATATTTACACTATTTGTTGAAGAGGTTGAAAATATTATTGGTATGCCAGTTATAGAACTACAAAAAATAAAGGTAATCTATTAACTGAATTTTTAATTTCAAAATAATATATTATATTTTTGTAATTTATTTATTTTATTTTTATCTTACAAGAATCAGATACTCAAGAATATAAAGAAATTCTCATGAATTTCATTGGTTCCACTTACACTTTCACAATTAAGTCATAAGATAAGATTTATGGGAATCGATCTTTACGAACACTCACAGTTCAATCAATAAAGGATCTCAATAGAAGATCTAAAAAAATCAAATTGGAGAAAGATTAAAATCATTAATTGAAAAAGTGTACTTATTATACAAGACAATTTCATCAAGTCAAAATACTTAATTTTCATTTCCATTTTCTTATTTAGATAGTCTTCTACTTAATCTATTATTTATATTCTTAAATTCTGATTAATTGTGTTGGCATATTGGCACATATCATGAATAAATAATATTTGTTTCAATTGTAATTCTATTAGTAACAAGATTAATCTTAAGAAATATATAGGCCTAAAGACTAGAAACTAAATTTCAAAATATTTTATCATCCAAACTAATCAAGTAATAAGACACATACCTTTACAATTATCTAAAAAAAAATTGATTTTAGTATTTCTCCAAATGAAGTAAAATTTAGGATTTCTCCAAACGAAGTAAATTTCGCCAAAACCTTAGCCGGCCTTAGGATTTCTCACTTTTTGTGTTAATTTTCTTACGATTTTAGTAATTTCTCTTAGATAAACCCTGCATTTTTTATTTTATTTGATGCCAATACAAAGTATAATTTTTTCGGAGAAAATCGACAAGAAAACGAGCTCAATCGGACCTCATTTCGTATTTTTTTTGCATTTTCCCCATCGGTTTCGTCTGTCGGTGAGCAGCAGCCGTCCGATCCCACGTTCAGTGGATCGGATGGCTCAAATCGAGTTGGACCCACGTCCTTCTGCACCCAGAACACGCGATCTACTCTCTGAACCCACGGATCGGATTTAGACCTTCTGATCCGCGATTACGATCGATCGCTGTCGTTTTCCCAAATCCACGTTTTCCGCTCACACGTTCGTCGGCCCATGGCCAATCGAGCACGCCCGTGGAGCCGCGTGCCACGAGGCATCGCACACTCAGTCGCGTGGAGCCACGTGACACCATGTTGCCCTGTTAGCGCCCGTGCGGCGTTGACTGGGTTAAGTGGGATCACCTATTTTCTAATTTTAAAAATTATTTAAGTGTCTTGAAACTTACAAAATTCATAAAAAATAAAATGCCCAACGAAAAAGCACAAGGGCTTGTTGGATTTGTCTTTCCGAGAGGAATCCAAAGAACCAAAAATTTTCAAATTCCACTAAACGGTTTGATCTTAATTTAGGTTTTAGTGAAAATAAAGTTTTATTAATTATTCTAAAAATATAAGTCAGATTGAGTTGAAATTTTCAGGGATTGAAAACAATGTTAAAGCACACCTATGATAAAAATCTCAAGTAAGAAAAATTTATGTATTGGGAGAAATTAAATTTTGAAATTTAGATTGTCTATTTTTAAAAAATAAATCAAATAAAAATCCAGAAATTTACAAAAATCTTCAAAATAGCTTAAATCACTTTAGTTAACATCTAAGATCCTAAAATAATAATAATAATAATATGATCTTCTCAAGCTTAATGAACCTACAATAAATATTTACGGTTAATATTTAACAAATTAAGGAAATAACTAAAATGAAATTCATGATAATCTAAATAATAAATTAAAACTAAAAATAAAATAACACTTAAGCAATCATTAATCAAACCTCAAATAAAAAAACATCATATAATTCTCAGAGGAAATTAAATTAAATATGATTAAACCTTATTTAGTTAATAAAACTCAAACAAATGATTAAATCTTAAATCAAACTTAAAATTAAACGAATTTAGGAAACTTTAACATGGGTCAAACTAGTATAACTAAACCTACACTGAGCATGAAATCTTAATCATGTGAAACTCCTTAATGAATATAAATAAACTGAAACTAATTAATCATCAAGTAGACTCAAAAGAAAAATTAATTATAAATCCAATACATCATAATCACTTAATATTAATCAAACCAAATTAATCAAACATCTAATTAATGCAAACTTAATGAATTAATCCATCATTTTAATGAATCAAATTAATTTAAATAAATTACATTAAAGCTAACTCTCAAATTAAGCCTAAATCAAACCCCTAATTAAATTTAATAATTAATCACACCACTTAGTAAAATAATTAAGTTAATCAATTAATCATATTAAACCTAAGCTTAATCAAACATAAATGAAATTAAATACTAATCAAATCTTAAATTAAACATAAATCATGAAGTCATTAATTACATCATTAATCTAAATAAACATAAAACCAAATTAAGAATTAAATAAATCTTTATTTAATTTAATAATTAACTTAAACACACTTCTTAATTAACTAATTATCCTTAAGCTAATCCAATTGAATAAACACCTAATTAATGCAAACTTAATGAATTAATTTATCATCTTAATAAATCATATTAACTTTATAAATCACATTAAAATTAATTCAAATCAAGCACTTAATTAATCTACTAATTAATTTGATCACACATCTTAAGTAAGCTAATTAAGTCAATCAAATTAATCATATTAATTTTAAACTTAATCAAACATAAATACAATTAAATACCATTCAAATCCTAAATTAAACATAAATCATTAAGTCATTAATCATTAATCCAACATAAATATGAAATCAAATTAAAAATTAAACAAATCTTTATTTAATTTATTGATCACACCTCTTAAAAGCTAATTAAGTTAATCAAATTAATCATATTAAAAGCAAACATAAATTTGAATATAATTAAAATGCAATAAATATTAATCATAACCTAAATTAAACTTAAATTAAGCCATTAATCATCATTAATCTATTAAATTAAATTATTAAACAAATCTTTAACCTAAACACACTTCTTATTTAAACTAATAATCACATTGAACCTAAGCAAACCCTTAGACTAATAAAGCTAATCAAATAAAATTATATCAAATTAAATTAAATTAAGAAAGACTCTCATCAATTTAATATGTAATCAAATCAAATCTCATTTAACCTACTTAAAAAAAGATAAACTAATTAACTATCCAATATATGAAATCAAAATACAAACCAAACTTTGATAAACATGACAAATGGATGAGATTAAAAATAAAATCCTAATTATAAAGAATCAAACTCAATTAAAAATCAAAATAAAATCTCAATTAATATAATCCAATCAAACTACAAAGAAATGAACCATAATCAAATCAAATAAACATAAAATTAAGTCACATAACCATAATACAAAAAGAATTAGATATTAATTTAAAAGGATATTAAATTATCAAGATTTAATTAAACCAAAACATCCAATCTAAAATTAATCAGCCAAAAACACATGGATTTAAACAAACTTAAAATTCATTATATATTAAGGATATTGAATTATCAAGATTTAATTAAACCAAAATGTCTAATCTAAAATTAATCAATAAAAAATACATGGATTTAAACAAACTTAAACTTCATTAGAGATTAAGGATATTGAATTATCAAGATTTAATTAAACCAAAACATCTAATTTAAAATTAATCAATCAAAAAGACATGAATTTAAACGAACTTAAACTTCATTAGATATTAAGGATGTTGAATTATCAAGATTTAATTAAACCAAAACATCTAATCTAAAATTAATCAATCAAATACTTAAACAAACTCAAACTCTAAATGCTAAATCAAATCAAATAAATCAAAACAAATGAATTGCACAAATTTAAATGGACTAATTAAGATACTTAAAGACCTTAGTTAGACTCTTTAGGAGTTAGGATGTAGAATAGGGTGAGTTCTATCTACAAATGAAATTCATTCTACTCTTCATTCTTGAAAACCTAAATATCATTTTAACCAAATAAAAGTGAAATAAAAATTAAAATAAATCATTAAATCATTTAAATTAAAATCACCCAATGGTAAAATTTTAAAAAACTCAAACTCAAAATTGAAACTTAAACTAAAGAGGCCTAGTAAAGTCTTACCACACAAGCCATAAGCACGCACATTAGAATACTAAGTCATCACTTCTAGTGCCAAGTTAGGGTGTTGTATGTATGATGTTGTGTTTTATTTTTTGATGTAATATTTTAGGACTGGATGTTGGGGTGTATGTTTCTTAGGCGGATGTTAGGTGGATTAGCTTTAATCATGTTTTTCTGAGGGTTGTGCTTAAGGGCTTGTATTAAATAAATATATAAATATATATATAATATATATTTCTTTGTCGGGTTGCTTAGCCCAAGCATAACCATGTTAGGATAGGTGGGCTTGGTTACCCATGTGTGGTGCTAAGTCAAATTATTCATATAACTGCTTGGGTTGTATGGTGTGTTTAAAACATTTTTTTTGCATGTAGCTAGATTTACTTTTCTATTTTGATGTAATTTTGCATTAGGAATTAGGATTAGTGTTATGGGGATTAGGATGAGCGGTGGCGAAGGCTTAGTCCACAGGGTGCCCTGTGATGCCTTTGGAGCAAATCAAATCAAAAAAAAAAGAAGGAAGAAATGAAGAAAAGAAGACCCCATAGCATGTATTATTTTTTGTAATCCGGTTGTATAAGGGTGAGCTACCCATCTTTTTCTCTTTTTTTGGGTGTATATGAACGACCCTGCCTTTTATTCTTTTATTTATAGTCTATAAAATTTTTGATGTTGTGTTTTAGATTAGTGCATTTCATAGTTTCTTTATGATTGATGCTTGAATGTGTGGCAGGTAGGCTCTTAGGATAAAATTAATTTTCTACCCAATTAACAACTCATAATTAAAATTTTAAAATAACTCATAACCTCACATAAAGCTATAGAATTAAATCAAGATAATAAAATTTTTAGCAACCCTTATTTGGATGAATGAATGTATAATATCATGCATGTCATATTCTTCCACTCTTGTTAAGAGGGCTTCCATCTTTAGAATGAAGGCTTAACTGAGAGCCTTTGATGGAAGAACACCCTTTCTCTCTTGATTTGGCCCATAATCAAATTCTCATGCATTTAGGCATACAAAATCCCATAGCTTGTGTCAAAAGAATAAAAGAATCAAATAAATTTGATAAAATTTGCATTAGATTAAGTCATGGATTCATACCACTCATGCTCTAGTCTCTTAGGGAGTGAGTTTAAGGACTTAGTCTCTCTAAAAATGATAACCCTAGCCATCTTGCATAAGACTTGCCTACATGGATTTAAAGCATATAGGAGTTAGTTGTTATCACTCTGGGTGGTAATAAGTCCAATTGGTGGTTTATTCTCTCTTGTGAGGTAAACCATATACCCATTTTGATTTAGATGGGTCATGCTTTGTGCCAAAGCTCCTTAGTTTAGGATCAAGGTATTATTTCCTTTGAGCTACAAGCATAAATCCTCACCTCTTAGGCATTTTCATAATCTTATGTTGTGGAATTATAAGTCAGTATCTAATAAAATGTCAACTCAAATAATTAACTCTCTTCAATTTCAAAATATAAAGCCCAATTATAGGGTAGATTGGAATGCTCACTAGGCTTCTAGCATGCATTCCTTTCTCTCCTTTGGATTCCAAAATAAGTCTTCTCCTTGATCTATCCCATTTGATTTTCTAAAATAGCCAATCCTTTGATAGTCTTAACCTTGAAATCTTTGGAGACCTAATTGTCTACTTTAATCGAGTATTCTTAAGAAATTCTCATTCCTTAGGATGTAATTAACTATGGGGGGCTTGCCTCCATAGGAAACTTAATGAACGCTTAAAATAAACCCTTTACTTTTCCATGTAAAGTAGGAAAATATCTATATATTGAAGACCCATCATGCCTTAGAGTCCTTATTAGGTGATTAGGTCCATTATAGGGTGGTGATTTCTATCTTTGAGATAGTACATCATTCCTTAATGTCATGCGATCACTTCAATAAGTACCCCTAAGATCATGGTGTCACTCAAAAATAAACACCACAGATTTTTCTGGCGACTCTGCTGAGGATAGTTCCTCTCTCCATCTTTAGTAGACAATTATTATCTTCAAGCATCGATAGTGGACTTATATTTTTATATAGGCCTATCATTCTTTCCATTGGCACTAGCTTATTTCATCCTTAAGCAAAGCTCGTCAACATCCTTTAGGACCTCACTCAAGGTCTTAAAATCCCTATTGAGTTCCCCAATAGGTGAAAATTAAAATTAATCAAATAAAGAGATGACCAAAATTAAGAACCTCTTCACCATCCGATGGTGAGGCAAGGTTCATCCATGAACAATAAGAAAATAAAACCCTTCAAAATAACATGTCTTTCCAAAAGCACTTTTCAAAATCCACATAATAAGAGATCTTTACACAAAAATTTGTAAGAAATTTTCAAAGGCACAAACACATATAACAAAATCTTGTTTAACAAATCCTATGATTGTTACATGGAGGTTCTTTTCAAAATCAAAATCAACCATTTTTAATGTCTTTTCAAAAGCACATTTTCTTTGGAAATAGTTATCCCCATCCCACACACTCAAATTTGTTGGATGGAGATTCTATTTTTGAATAAAATCATGATATAAAATTGAAACTCCACTTAGCATACTTCACATGTGCTAGAGTTGAAGTTTTCCTCCTTTTGAAAAGTAATAAATCATACACACACAAAAGAGAAGTCAAGACATATTTGAACCCCCCACTTGACATACCCAAATTTGTTAAATGGGAGTTCCCCTTCCCTTGGAGAAGGTAAAGCAAATTGAATTCTATTTGACACCATTTGTATTTGTCTGATAGAACTCCTTCTTGCCAAAGTCTTGGACTTCAAGACACATTTGGATCTCATTTGACATGTCCAAGTATGTCAAATGAGAACCCCCTTTTTGAAAATCATAAGAACAAATTGAACTCCATTTAACATACCTAAGTTTGTTAAATAAGTTCTTTTCTTTCAAAATCATAAACACATTTGACTTTCACTTAACATACCAAATTTGTTAAGTGAGTTTCATTTTCAAAATCATAAACACATTTGACTTTCACTTAACATACCAAATTTGTTAAGTGAGAGTTTCATTTTCAAAATCATAAACACATTTGACTTTCACTTAACATACCAAATTTGTTAAGTGAGAGTTTCATTTTCAAAATCATAAACACATTTGACTTTCACTTAACATACCAAATTTGTTAAGTGAGGTCTCTTTCAACACATTTGATCCCTATTTTAACATACCAAATTTGTTAAAATAAGGATCAATTTTTCATGTCAAATCACACTTGAGCTTTCACTTAACATAGCAAATTTGTTAAGTGAGAGTCTCATTCTCAAAAAAAAAAAAAAGAAAAAGAAAAAGAAGAAGCATATCTCAAACAAATTTGGGGTTTTCACTTAACATACCAAATTTGTTAAGTGAGACTCCAATCTTCAAAGAAAAATAAATCTATCTCATAATCACATTTGACTTTCACTTAACATACCAAATTTGTTAAGTGAAGTTTCATCATCAACACAAATCAAACACATGTGGTCTCTAACATACCAAATTTGTTAAGTAAGAAGCCCCATTTTTCAAAATATCACAATCAAATCTTAATAAGCAAAATATTTCAAATACACAATCACAACATTTTCTTAACATACCAAATTTGCTAAGTAAAGGTCTTTCAAACTATCAATATTTTCAAATAAGATGCAAAACACAAATATCTAAGAAAATATCTCCTCAAATTTTTAGAACCCCACTCTACTAAATCGGTTGAGTAGGTTCTAAATCAAATGGCAAAACTCTCCTCAATATCCAAATCTCTCAATGAACCCCACTTAACATATTTGAATTATTGAGTGTGGGTTCTAAACTAACTTGATTACTTTGTGGAACAAATATTAAAAAAGTTATATTTCAACAAATGCATACATACAACTTAGATCAGCAGTGCAGTCTTTGTAGTTTTCAAACATGGTAGCTTAGAAGTACATGTTTACTTTTCCTTTTAGGATGAATTTGTCCTTGGATCAGACGCCTCCCACTCCCACCTCATTCATTTTGGCCAGGTTTTGAGGGGGCTAGGATCACTTGGGGGACCACCCTCACAAGTACGAGAGGTGATGGGCAAAGTCGATCATCCATTGAGATGTCATCGACTTGAGTTTCCTCCTAAGAGGAAGGTGAGGAGTTTAGTCGGTTGTTTGTGCAGTCGCCGGTGGTTCTCTACCCTGGTGGGACCCTCTTGGACCCAAGGGAAGGCTATGTTCAGATAGTCTCCCCCCACTTATGAGGTTGGGTCTAGTTCTGCGCCCTCTAGCGACTGAAGCAGATCAAGTGACATCATGACCACAGAGCTGGGGAGAGTTTCCCATCTGAGGAGGGGTTACTGAGAGTCTCTATCATAGAGAATAAGTTTCACACCCTTCTCATCAGATGGAGAGGACATTGAGGATCTAGTTTCACCTGCAGTTCATTTTGACCTCTGGGAACAAAGGTTCCTTGTCTAGGTTATTCTAGGGTGGTAGAGCATAGGATCAAAGTCAGGGCTTTGATTTACGTTAGGTTCTCCCAATGTGGGTAGACATGTCATAGGAGGAGAGGGAGGAGGCTTAGGGAAATATTATTAGCAAGAGGTAGGTTTTGATGGTGACCTTCCCTATGGACTTTCCGACGGCACTCGATCTATTGATAGCATTCTTGAGTGCTACCCACCATAGAGGAGCTCTGAGGAGAGCGTGTTGCCTCCACCCACCATCCACTCTCTCTCCCACCATCTGTTGTCCACCATCCATGCTACAAAGGCACATAAGATAACATCCGGGAGAGAAGAGCCCATTGGTGATCCAGCTGGGATCCCACTTCATCTACTCCAGGGGTGAGGGAGTTCCCTACTGACCTCACTTTCTTGGTGAAGAAGGTGGCAACCCTTGTCGTCGCACCAACCACCATCGGAGGCGTGTAGCCAGAAGAGAAGGGGTTCTAGTCCCCATGGCGATCTCTAGGAACTACTCCACCCATGATCAGCATGTATCTTCCAGATTCATGAACCTCCGAGCGCACTCGGTGATGGCGGTGCATCTCTCTCCATGGTGAGCACCCCTCCGTGGTGTGTATTTTGTCACTCTTTAGATCATTCTAGATGAGATTGGCGCTACTTTAGAGAGAGAGAACTCTAGGGGAGTGGTGATTTGAGAGGGAAAGGTTAGCTTTGATCCGGATGAGGATGATCTCTTGGATTCATGAGTCCATATGGTGACTAGGAGTTTCCTTCATAGAGATCCATAGTTAGGTATTGTGGTTGAGGAAGATGATGCTCATTCAACCCAACACCTTCTTAAAATAAAGGATGATCGATCAGGGATGGAGAGGATGGAAGACTTGTTAGCGCCTCCATGCACTTCAAATAGCCTGATATCATACATAGAGATAGATCATCACGGTTATCATGTCCTAGAGTCAAAGCACTTCTCCATGGGTGGGATAGTGGTAGCAGGAAGGTGGTGGACAACACCTCCATGCAGAAGAGATATCATAAAGTTGGTGGAGCGTGAAGGATGCATTGGCAAGAGGTGGCTCATCTATTCCAAAGGGTAGACCTACCGGAGGAATTTTATGGTTTCCAATATCCTAAGGGTTTTGTGCCTCCTTCCTTCAAATTCTTTGATGGTAGTGGAACCCTGCATATCACACTTGATTAGGGATGTTGCAATGTTATGCACTCTTATTCTATCTCTTTATCAGTAGTTTGACAAGCATCATATTTGATTGGTATGCTAAACTACACAATGGTTCAATGAAGACATTTATTGAGTTAGAGCAGCTCTTTATTAAGAGATTTGATGGAGCTTAATAAAGGGTAACTATGGGCAATCTCGTTGTAGCTCAACAACACCCCAATGAGTCATTTATTGATTACATTCTTAGATGGCACAATTTATGTATGAAATGCAAACCACAGCTATCTAAATAGCATGCCATTAAAATTCTACTCAAGAATATTCATAGCCCGGTCTCCTTCATGCTTAAAGGGTTCATCATTAAGATATTTGAGAAATTAATCAATAAGGTGGCTAGTCTACAAGGAGAGGTCAAATAGTTACCTTTCCAAGATCGTTCAACCAAGCCAAATAAGGCATTTGAGAAAAGAAGGGTAGTCAAAGAGTTTATAGGGAAGCGGCCGGGAGTTATGAGAGACCTGCAATGCGACCTCCCCCACCACCTAGTCATCTTGCCACCTCGGTTTCCAGCCTCCACCACACGCTCAATAGTATCCCCATCCACTAGCATCCATCAACAATAACATCCCCACCCACAACATATCTATACCAGCTACCATTTATACTCTTGTGAATTGAATAAGTCTTATTCATTCAAGAGGGAGGTAGTCAGGAAAATCTGTAAGAACCTTTCAAAGAAGAGCTTGGGAGGTCGGAGGATGTGGGCAAGAGTCATGATCCAAACTTTTGCCCCTACCA
The DNA here is from genome assembly GCA_021442155.1 of Cymbidium sinense. Taxonomy (NCBI): domain Eukaryota; kingdom Viridiplantae; phylum Streptophyta; class Magnoliopsida; order Asparagales; family Orchidaceae; genus Cymbidium; species Cymbidium sinense. Next base: position 70,332,247 of record CM038217.1, on the reverse strand, counting down.
CCGCATGCTAGGTCATGTCTTAGAAGATTGCTTTACCTTTAAGGACTGACTTGAGCGTAGCTACAAGTCGGGTGCCATTATCATCCCAAGGAATACTTAGAATAACCCCTGTTATTAGGTAATCTTGGGGATACAAGCGATCTTCTTAAGATAGAGGAAGGTTGGGATATCTCCCTATGCCGAACCTCTAAAAAAATCATCTCTAAGATCAGAAAGTTACCCTTGTAGGTGCCTAAAGTAGCTCAAACCTCTAACTCTAAGGAAGGTTTGCAAGTTGTTAAGGAAAACTTGAAGGGGGTAGAAGCCCCATAGTAGTAGCATGGCATTACTTGGGGATAGCATAGGTAGCCATCGTCAGTCTCCATCCACCATTGCATCTACTACTTCTTCCTCCACTAGCTCCTCTTCTACCGGTGAAGTGTTGGATGGACAAGGGCATTAAACCCCACCCGCTTTATTAGATTTCATGTACCTCCATCTAAGAAGAAATCAATGAAGAAAGCTTTCACATCTTGTCCACTTATTATAGATTTTATTCCTCTTAGACTCTCCAAGTCTACAAAATAATAATGATAACTCTAGTTGATCATTCTTCTTGATTTAGAAATGGATTTTTCTATTCGAATTTTGGGTTCTCATTGAGATTGATTTGGAGTCATCGACTCAGATGATCCATAGGAGAAGGCGTAGCGTGATCAATGGTAGAACTAAACCACCACTTTACCAAATCATCTCATAAGAAGTCAATGAAGTCAATATCTTGTCCACAGTACTCTAGAATTCCTCACTCCCTAAAAATAATATAACTCTGGTATCACCTCGATTTAGAAATGGATATTCTTGAATCATTGGTTCTCCCATAGATTGATTTGGAGTCATCCAACTCTAATGTTCCCATAGGAGAAGGCATAATAGCTAGAATCTAAATCATTTCATGAAGTCAAAAAATCCTCTATCAAGTTACCTCTTCATCAGATAAGGGTAAATAAGTCATTGATCAAGCTCCACGATGCTCCATATGGATATGCTTGTGGAGGATCAGAGTTGACTATAATGGTACTAGTTGTCAAGAAACAAGCATATAGTGCACATTTTTCCATGAGCAAGTCATTGATCAAAGCTCTTGATCCGATATGCTTCTCGTAACTATTAGGAGACATGTTATTCAAGAAAACTCTGGAGTTACATTCATAGATGAAGACCTTCTGAGGGACAAGAACATTGTTCAATGGATATTGATTGAGTTGATTGATCAGTGCATCTGAATATTATGAGTCTAGCACTTATTGACATCTAACTTCAAGGAGATCAATGATGAGGATTAAAGAAACAAGGAGGGCTTTAGGCTATAGTGTTATGGAGATAGATGATTGGAAGAAAAGCTATTCATAATTGAATATATCTTTCATGATTTGCTTGACCTTGGATTGAAAACAACATGTTCCATCTCTCTTTACATCGATTATCAAATTCAAAGAGGTGGAATGAGTATTATGTCAAAGGAGACTTGAAGTCATTCTCGTTAGAGAGGTTGAAATATATGAGGATCACTACCTCCTCTCCAAATCAAAAGGTTTATTCTTGAACTTGGTGAATATTCAAAAAAAAAGAAAAAAAAGAAAAAAAGAAAAAAAAAAAATAAAAAAAGAAAAAAGAAAAGAAATGGGAGAGAATGAGGGAAGAAGCAAACAGTGATTCCAATTTGTTCCATATGAACAATATGGGATGACTCGACCTCCCGGGTAGAGGAAGAGGAGATCTAGAGTTTAGAGGTGGAAGACCTCCTTGGTTGGCCAATGGGAGCTATATGCTCACGGAGTACCCCTATCCACAGACTTAGAATCTAGTTTGAGAGATGAGTCTCATGTGGTTATCAACCTCAACTCTGGGTCCCTTTGAAGGTGACATTCAAGCTAGCGATGAAAAACCAGCCTCAAGCAAAGAATGAATGTATATATGTGAAATTATGAGGCATCGGTTGGGAACTTTAGCTCTAACCTCGCTTTCTTTCCAGAAAGTTGAAGGTTCTAGTAGTTAAGGAGGCCCCTAAGTCATCCATAGATGTTAAGCTAAAGAGGTTTTTGTTGGGAGCATCATCCTCAAGTCAAAAAATTGATGTAGAACTTGAGAATGATTCATAAAAATATTTAATAGAATTATCTTTTGATTGGTACTCACTTTGTGTTCTTAACTTAGTAAAGAAGAGATTAATCCCACATACTTGATCTAAACATAGATTAAATTACTTTGAAAGGTTATGGGACAACCAAAGCAGATATCCTCAGTCAATACCAGGACTAGGATTCAACACAGTGGGTTCAGTCGATGACGATAACTATTGCCTAATCATCATAAATCATTTGAAGTCTGATAGGTTCTTCTCAAATCATGCTAAATCTTATGAGAAGGTGTGTTTAGAAACTTCAGATGATCCAAATGACTTTGAAGCCAAGGATACCGAGTTGAAGAGGAGATTGATCAACCATCGATGAACTCAAAGATCAACTTAGGAACTAAAATAATCCACGTTACATACATCTCTTGAATGAAGAAGAAACCAATGACTTAGTTAGGCTATTAGAGTTTAAGGACTGCTTGCATGGAGTTATGAAGAAATGTCGATTTATCTCTAATATAGACTAGCATAACAACTAATAAACCTATCAAGCAGGCTCCTAAATGCATGCAAATAGACATTGAACAACAGGTCACTTTTGAAATCAAGAAAATGATCAATGCTGGCTTTATTAAGGAAAAAAATATCCTACATAGTTGGCCAGTGTCGTCCCAATTAAGAAAAAGAATGACCAAATTCACATATACGTCAATTTTAGGGATCTAAATAAGGCATATCCTAAAGATGAATTTTCACTTCCTATACTAAAATTAATGGTGGGCATCGCCTCATTTCATGCAGTATTCTCCTTTATGAATGGGTCATCTGGCTACAACCAAATTAAGATGGCCCCTGAGGATGAAAGAAACACTTTTTGAACCCGATATTATTATAAGGTCATGCCTTTCGCCTTAAAATCTTTGGTGCCACATAGAGCCATGACTCAATCTTGATGAACTTATTCATCAACAAGTTGAATGTTATATCGATGATCTCGTTGTCAAGAGCAAAGAAAAGGAAGATCATCTCTTTGACTTAAGAGTATTTTTTGAATGGTTAAGACAATACAACCTCAAAATGAACCCCCCTAAAGTGTGCATTCGGAGTAGCTTCAAAAAAATTCCTTGGGTTTGTTGTTTGACATGAGAATGAAATCAATCGAAAAGATCATATTAGAAATGCCACCCCTAAAACTAACACAACTTTAGATTCCAAGGCGGTTGGCATATCTAAGATTTAATTTCAACAACTTATCGATGCCAATATCCATTCTTACTTCAAAAGGATGCCAAGTTCAAGTGGGATGATAAGTGCATGCCTTGAAGACATCAAGCAATATCGATGGCGTTGCCGGTTCTAGCCCTATCCCGTGCAAGCTCATATTATATATTGCTGTATTAGACGACTTCCTTGGTGCTTTGTTGGCTCAAACCAAAGACAAAGGAAAAGAAAATACTCTATACTACCTCAGTCATCATCTAATCCCTAATGAGATAAAATGCCCACCTATTGAAAAATATTGCCTAACTTTAATTTTTGCATCCCAAAAGCTACATCACTAAATGCTTTCTCATAAGGTGAATCTAATCTCTAGAGTCAATCCACTATAATATCTCATGACACGGCTGACCTTATCCAAATGATTAGCTCGTTGGTCCATGATTTTATCTCAGTTTGACATAATATTCACACCTCTCAGTGCCGTGAAAGGACAAGCACTTAAGGATTTCTTAACAGCGCATCCACTCCATGATAATTCTCCACTTAATGATGATCTCTCCGATGAATAAATCATGAACTTAGGGGATATTAGTGCTCACCTCTAGGAGATGTACTTTAATGGTGCAGCTTCCTCTCAAAGAGGAGAAGAACCATAATTTACTATCCCAGAGAAGCAGGGGTAGGAATTGTTCTCTTAACTCTAGACCGCAATGTGATGTGATTCTCATATCATCTGTCCAATCCATGCACCAATAATGAAGCTAAATGTGAGGCTCTGATTGTCGGTCCGGAGTTAGTCATTACATTATGTGTCCAGAGTATCAACATCTTTGGATATTCTCAGTTAGTCATCAACCAAAATTGTTGGATCCTATAAAGTTTTAAAGCCTAAGTTCCATCATTACCACAAGTACACTATACAATTATTGGCCCAAATCCCAGAGGTTACCATTTACAAGTTTCCTTAAGGAGAAAACACAGGAGTAGATGCATTGGCCAAGCTTGCTAAAGAGTTGGCATGTCTGGAAGATGAGTCCATTCTAATAAGGGTCCAAAATAGACAAGTCTTATCCCTTATTAACACAGAACTCATTAAGATACTGTCTTGAAGGGGAGATTTCCATTGCCAAAAAGGATGAGGAGTCAGATTGGAGGCAACCATTCATGAATTATTTAAATATAGGCAAACTATCTCAAGAGAAATCACTAGCACACCAGGTGAAGCAAAGCACTCCTTCCTATGCTCTTGTAGGCGGCACCTTGTATCGGCAGTCCTTCAATCATATGTGGTTATGTTATCTGGACAAGCACGAAGCATGTAGGATCGTGACCGAGGTACACTCAGGTTTATGCAGAGCACATCAATCCGGTCTGAAGATGAAAGCTAAGACTAGGATACCGGCCGATGATCATACTACATGGATAGCTAGGATATGCCACCAACAATCCTGTGGTCACCCATCAACATTCCATTCATCCATATTGGCCTCATGGCCATTTAAGTGTTGGGTTATCTACATAGTGGGTCCGATTGATCCTCCTTCTTCCAAGGGTCACCGATTCATTCTAGCTGCCATTGACTACTTTTCCAAGTGGGCGGAGGCAATCCCACTTAGAGAGGTCACAACTCAGCATATGCTCCAATTTTTTAGGAACCATATCGTATGTATGTTTGGGGTTCCTTGATGAATTATATTCGATAATGGTACTACATTCAAGAGCACTAAAATCAACAGCTTTTCCTGAAGACACAACATAGATTTGATATATTCCATCATCTACTATCCAAGGGCAAATGGGTTAGCAGAAGCCTTCAACAAAACTCTTATTCAAATATTAAAGAAGACACTCGATGATAATAAGGTTGCATGGCGATTAGTTTAGTTGCCTTTTGCATCTGACTCCAACTTAATCTACCCCTTTCTCCTTAGTGTATGGGTCCGAAGCCATTCTACAATTAGAGGTCCAACTCCAATCACTAAGGATAGGTGTGGGTAATAAGATCACGATAGAACAGAATGCCAAGTTGCAGTTAGAAGAGGTTGAAGGTTTAGAGGAGAGACGCTTATGGGCATGCTAAAATCTCAAGTTATGCAAAGCCAAGATGATTCAAGCTCATAACAAGTTGGTCCATCCTAGAGCTTTTCAAGTAGGAGAGCTTGTTTTAGTTCTAAGGAGACCAATTGTTGCCCATCAAAAGATGGGATGCAAGTTTGAACCCACTTGGGAAGGCCTTTATGCCATAGAGAAGGCCTACTAAGGAGGATCTTATCAACTCATAAATTATAAAGGAGAGCGCCCGATATTTTCAATCAATGGGCTCTACTTAAAGAAATATTATACATAAATCTTATTTGAAAATAACCATTAATAAAAGTTCTTTTCATATCAAATTCAATCTCTTATGTGTTAGAAGTATCTTTAAACTGCCGAATCATCATGACTGTTGAGGGTATAAGAGAACCTAAGCGGCATCCTATCCCCCCACAACACAAACACAAACTACAAATGATCCTCCAGTGCCATTAGGATAGGTGTAAGAAAACCCAAGAGGTATCCTATTTCAACTAACAAGACTAAGATAGGTGTAAGAGAACCTGAGCAACATCCTTTATTGGTGGAGTCACATTGCCCTTGTGGCACCATTTCATCTATTCTTCAAGGTGTTTAGGATAGGTGTAAGAGAACCCAAGCGAAATCCTATTCCTTCTTTCATAACATAAACACACATGCATATCTTCTGTCTTAGGCTACTTTGATGTGGGATAACACCCCCCATGGCCCTCTTTCATTAGCTGCTCTAGGTCAGACTGACGTGTTACCCTGCTAGTGCATCACCCTAGTGGTCTCTTATTTAGGAGGATGTAAGTCTACTACGCTTTACTTCCTTGGCTACTATACCGATGGTATTAGTATGGTAGGCATATCTAAGCTACTCATGTTGGCTCCGTTTAAGAGGATGTAGGTCTGCTATACATTCTTCTTAAACTAGCCATCATGAACTGACTTAGTTGAGTATATCTGACAAACACATATTTTGTCTCGGGCTATTTTGATGTGGGAGCAAGCCCCCTGTGGCACTCACTCATTAGCTGCTCTAGGTCGGGCTGACATGCTACCTTGCTAGTGTGTCACTCTAGTAGTCACTTGTCTAGAGGATGTGAGTCCCCGCACTTTCTTCCTGACTTGACCATTGTAAACTAATGAGCACCTTGTCAGTTTGGTAGGCCTTATTGTGCAGTTGGTAAGCTACCTTATGTTGACTTTGTTTAAGAGGATGTAAACCTGCACGCTTTCTTCTTAGACTAGCCAATATGCATTGACTATGTCAAGTATATTTGAGGTTTAGGATAAGACCCCCAATGGCTCCTTTCCACCTGACTACTTTAAGCTTGGGTCTAGTCCTAACATAGGACTCCTCGTTTAGTAGTCGCGTAGGTAGGATAGCCCTATCAGATGATGATTCGCTTTAGATAGATGTAAGCCTACACGCCTTCTTTCTAGACTGATTGTCAAAAATCGACGGGCACCTTAGGTTGGTTGGTTATTGCCATGCTGACGGTGACCCACCTGGTGGATACACCACTCTTGGCAGATGTGAGTCCACTGAATACCTACAGGCTTTCTTTTATAGGGTCCTGGATAAATCTCCTAGCTACACCTCCCATGTGGGCACTCTATTTGGATCATGTCCTTAGCGACCCCATTTAGAAACTACCCTAATTATTTTTGGATTGGATAGTCCCCCTTTCCTAGTAAGCACCCATGTGGAGAATTTATTCAATGGATGCGCACATTCTCCCTTAGTCCAGTAAGTCTGAGATAGGACTAGGCTGATATGAGCTCCTTGCTAGTGTGGTCCCTCACAAACCAACAGGGTCCACACAAATATAAAATAAATAAAATATATCTTTGCTTGTGGAATGAGAATTCAAGCCCCTAGCGACCCTTTTCCCAAGCAAGCATCCTATCTTTAGGGTAGTGTCAGCAAAACTCCCTATAGGAATCGCCTGACCACTTTTGAGTTGAGATAATTTCTTGGGTCAGCACTCTCTTAGTAGTCGCCCTTAGGTCAGGTTCGATTTGTTGTGCCACCAACATGTCACCCCAGCGATCATCCTTACTTTGAAAGATATAAATCTATTACGCATTCTTTTCAAAGACGCAGTGTTTCAAACCGATGGTACCTGCGATTTTGTGCGCAGCGGCATCGGTGGTTCCTTGTTTAGGAAGATGTGAGTCCCGTTTCTTCTTAACTTGACCATTGCAACCGAAGGCACCACTTAGGTTAGTTCTACTAACTGGTAGACTATCCCTTTGGATTTGTAAACCTAAGATAAGTCTAGGCTGATATTAGCTCCTTCTTAGTAGATCCATCACACATCAATAGGGTCCATCTAAAATTAAATTAATTCTAACTAATCTTGCATCGATATGAGTCCACAACAGCATTCGCTCAAATAGTCGCTCTAGGTCGGGTTTGATTTGTTGTGCCATCAATAGATCACCCCAACGGTTGATCCATACTTTAGAAAATGTAACTCTGTTACACTTTCTTCCTAGTACAGTCATTACACACTGAAAGACAACCCTTAGATCGGATAGTCCTACCTTATGGTTGGTAGACTACCCCTTTAGATTTGTAAATCTGAGACAGTTCAAGCCGATATAACCCCTTCTCAGTAGATCCATTCTAATAGGGTCCATAACATAACACATAGAATTAAATTAAATCAAATCAAATCAAATCAATATAAAATCAAATTAATCATTAGGACTACTCTTGAGATGAGATAAGATCCCCAACAACGCTCACTCAGTAGTCATCTTAGGTAGGGTTCGATGTGTTGCTCATCCAATAGATCACCCCAACGACTTTTCCCTGCTTTGGAAGATGTAAGTCTGCTACGCTTTCTTCCTAGCATAGTCGTTGCACACCGAAAGGCAACCCCTTAGGTCAGATAGTTCTATCTTATGGTAGGTAGACTACCCCTTTGGACTTATACATCTAAGACAGGTCAATGCCCATGTGGCTTCTTCTTAGTGCGGTCCATCGCATACCGACAGGGTCCATAACAAAATAAATTCAAAACCAATCTCTCCAATGGAGTCAAATTAAACATATTGGACAAACCAAACTTCTCCCCAGCAAGGCGCAAATCAAATTAGCCTCCATAGTGGAACCTAGATCTAAATCAAATAAATTCAATCAAATGTACATCCATAACGGATATGCCCTCAATATAGAACCCTTCTCCACAGTGGAGCCATAATAAATTAAACCAACCTCCCTAGTGGAGTCTAGTCAAACAAATTAAAGAGATCCAATTAAATTCTTATCCCCATCGGATAGCCCAAACCTGCTTCCCTAGTGGAAGGTTCACATACCCAATCCATAGCGGATTCGAGCACATATCCCTAGTGGATATCCCTCCACATCAATTAAAATAAAATAAATTAAAATCAATTTGATCTTGATCCCCATCGAATTATAGATTCTTATCCCTAGTGGATACACACCCAAACTAATCATATTCACAATCAAACTCAAATTCTTATCCTCGTTGAACTGAACCCGCCCATTGGAAGGTTCATGTACTCAATCCCCAACGGATTCCTTCGTGCTCTCTTATGCCCTTGGCATAAAGAGAGCTGCATCGTACTAATATCGTGATTCTTTCTACCACTTAGGTTTAAGTATAGATCACGTTAGTGCTTGCAATCCTTTAGACATTGTTGATCATCTCGATCAATACGTGGTGTGCCTGTCACCACACCTGGGCTTTGTTGACCTCACTTTTGGAGTGAGCTCTCAACTCCATCCTCTTAGACTTAAGAATCTTCTAGACACTAAGAGTTCCTTAGTCATAAGACATTTCTAGTGATTAGCTGAATACTTAACCTAAGCCTAGTGACTTAGAAGGGTTAATCATAGGATTAGGCCATGTCTTACGATTTAAGAAAATCACCTACCCTATAGCCTAAACTCAATCCATATGCACATTCTAAAATAAAACCTAAATTCAAATCTCAAATTAAACCTCAAATTCAAATCCAAATTTCAAATCCATATCCCAAAATTGACTCCAAATGATTACAACCCAAAAGCAAATTCAAATCCCAAGACCCTTCCTAAGCCATATGAGCCACCTTCATAAGCTTAGCCAAAACTCCCTTTAGATCAAATTAAACTCAATTAATTTCTTTATAAATCAATTATTCCTTCATTCATATTCACAACTATAAATGAAACCCACCTTCCAATGAACAAAAATGAATCAAACTAAATTGATTATCTTCTAAGCCTTTTTGACCTACATCCATGCACTTAGTGAAATTTGCTTCCAAATCACTCCAAAATCAAGTGATTTTCTCATAAATCATTTAGATCTTCATTTATATTCATAAATATAAATGAAATATAAATCCAAATGGACAAGACCAAATCTAACATTAAACCAAAATCCAATTTATACCCTTTAAGCCAATTCTTTGCACTTAGCCAAATTCTATCCAACTCAAGTCAAGACCAATGAATTTTCTCTCAAATCAATCATTCATTCAATTATCTATCCAAATATAAATGAAACATATAATCATCAAACCAAATTCAAGTCAACCCAAGTCAAACCCAATGTTGTCCTTTTGATTAGAAAATTTCAAATGAGCCAAAATCCCTTAGACTCCAAATTGATTGTCGTTGAATTTATATTTCAGTCCATGGCTCATATATAAGTTCAACTAATGTTGAATCAAATCAAAACTAAACCAATTGACCCCCTTAGGTCCACTTGACCCAAAGTGACCTAAAGGACCCATTTGAGCCAACTTCCATTCCAACCCAAATTAGATTGAACTAAGCTCACCAAAATCTTCCACCATGATTGTTGATCACCCCAAGATGATCGATTACAATTAATTGGGTCAAACCAAGTCAACTTAGCCATTTGACCAAGTCAACCCTTAGCCCAAATAAACCAAAATAAGCCAAAACTCATCCTACATCAAATTGATTGAAACCAATGATTTAAATCAACCCAAAATCAATATTTAAATATGACTTGACTATTAATTGAGCCAAACCAAGCCCAATTAGTCATTCGATCCAAGTTGACCCAAATTGACCTAAAGGACCAAATTGATCAAATCATGATCTAACTAAAATTGATTGCAACTAATGGCTCAAGTTCATTCCAAATTAATTATTGAACTTGGCCAAAGCCATAATTGAGCCAAATTTGACCAATTGGTCAACTTGACCCAACCTAGCCCAAATTGACCTAAAGGGTCAAATTAGCTAAAATTCAAATTGATTCAAATCAATGATCACATTCATCTTCAATTAGCTAATTAAATATGAATCAACTCATAACCTAAGCTAATTTGGCCAATTTTGGTCAAATTGGTCAATTTGACTCATTTGACCCATTTGATTCTAAATGAGCCAAAATTAATTCTAAGCTAAATTAAATCAAATTGATCATACCAAAACTCTTCAAATCATCGTTTGAACCTAACCTAAGCCTTGGTTTGACCCAATTTGACCAATTGGTCAACCTAACTCGATATGACCTAATATGACCCAAATTCAAATTGAAAATCTCTTGGCATGTGGAAATCACCCAAACTCATTTGGGATCCCAAAATCAATCCAATTAAATTTCTCATGGGTCCTCCTCACATAGGATTATTTAATTCTTCCTATCACATGCATTCAACTCCCCACACCCCAATCCATGGAATTCAATGGAGATCATATGATAGCAAAAAATATTTTAGAGCAAAAATCATAAGTTCTCAATCAATCAATCGTCCATCATAGCCACTCCAAACAAAATGACAATACTTTGGAGCTAATAATTCAATAAAAGAGGATTTTTGGCCACTATTAAAGGAGAGGGAAATGAGGTTTCATTCCTCTTCCTTCTATCACTATTCAGCCCCCAAGAGCTCCCCAAAGCAACCAGCCACCACTTCCCCATCTCTCTTGAGCTAAAAATATCAAAATCGGGTGGATTCTGATGAGGAAATGACAAGCACTAAAAAATACATCATTCTAAAGTGAAGGCGAATGCTACACTCATTCCAAATCTTTCTCTTGCACCTAAAAACTCGCTCGGATCTTCACCGCCACCGGAAACCATCCCCGATGAGGTAAATTTCGCCAAACTTTAGCCGGCCTTAGGATTTTTTCTTTTTATATTAATTTTCTTACGATTTTAGGAATTTTTCTTAGATAAATCCTGAATTTATCATTTTATTTGATCCCAATATGAAGTATAATTTTTCCAAAGAAAATCGATACAAAAATGAGCTCAATCGGACCTTATTTTATATATTTTGCATTTTCTTTTTTGATCCCATGTTGGGTGGATGGCTCGATCACGCATCCTATGTACTTTCGACACCCATAACACGCGTGATCTCTCGATCCTCTGGATGGATCGATCATCGATCCATGATCGGTGGACGAACCGCATCATTTTCCCATATCCTCATTTTCACGCTCGAAGCCCGCAACCGTGTGCCCAATTGCGTGGCACCATGTGGCACCGTGTTATCCCATCTGTTTTCGCGCGGTGCTGAGTGGGTTGTGGGAAAATCACCTATTTTTTGATTTTAAAAATTATTTAAGTGTCCTGAAACTTACAAAATTCATAAAAAATAAAATACTCAATGAAAAATCACAAGTAAGGGCTCGTTGGATTTATCTTTTCAAGAGGAATTCAAAAAACTAAAAATTTCCAAATTCCACAAAATGGTTTGAGGTTAATTTAAGTTTTAGTGAAAATAAAGTTTCATTGACTACTCTAAAATATAAGTCGGATTGAGTTGAAATTTTTAGGGATTAAAATTAACATTAAAGAACACCTATGATAAACATATCAAGTAAAAAAAGACTTATATATTGAGAGAATTTAAAATTTGAAGTTCATATTTTCTATTTTAATAAAATAAATCAAATAAAAATCCAGAAATTTAGAAAAATCTTCAAAATGGCTTAAATCACTTCAATTAACATCTAAGATCCTAATAATAATAATAATAATAATAATAATAATAATAATATGATCTTCTAAAGCGTAATGAACCTACAATAAATATTTAAGGTTAATATTTAATAAATTAAGGAATTAATTAAAATGAAATTCATGATAATCTAAATAATAAATTAAAATCAGAAATAAAATAACACTTAAGCAATCATTAATCAAACCTCAAATAAAAAAAATATCATATTAAATCTTCAATCAAACTTAAAATTAAACAAATCTAGGAAACTTTAACATGGGTCAAACTAGTATAACTAAACATATACTAAGCATGAAATCTTAATCATTTGAAACTCCTTAATGAATATAAATAAACTAAAACTAATTAATCATTAAGTAAACTCAAAAGTTAAATTAATTATAAATCTAATACATCATAATCGGTTAATATTAATCAAACAAAATTAATCAAATATCTAATTGATGTAAACTTAATGAATTAATCCATCATCTTAATGAATCAAATTAATTTAAATACATTACATTAAAGCTACCTCTTAAATTAAGTCTAAATCAATCCCTTAATTAAATTTAATAATTAATCACACCCCTCAAGTAAACTAATTAAGTTAATCAAATTAATGATATTAAACCTAAGCTTAGTCAAACATAAATGCAATTAAATACCAATAAAATCCTAAATTAAACATAAATCATTAAGTCATTAATTACATCATTAATATAAATAAATATAAAACTAAAATAAGAATTAAATAAATCTTTATTTAATTTAATAATTAACTTAAACACACTTTTTAATTAAACTAATTATCCTTAAGCTAATCCAATTGAATAAACACCTAATTAATCCAAACTTAAAGAATTAATCCATCATCTTAATAAACCAAAGTAACTTTATAAATCATATTAAAATTAATTCAAATCAAACACTTAATTAATCTACTAATTAATTTGATCATACATCTTAAGTAAGCTAATTAAGTCAATCAAATTAATCATATTAACCTTAAACTTAATCAAACATAAAAGAAATTAAATACAAATCAAATCCTAAATTAAACATAAATTATTAAGTCATTAATTACATCATTAACCTAAATAAATATGAAATCAAATTAAAAATCAAACAAATCTTTATTTAATTTAGTAATTGATCACACCGCTTAAACAAGCTAATTAAATTAATCAAATTAATCATATTAAACTTAAGCTTAATCAAACATAAATTTGAATATAATTAAAATGCAATAAAATACTAATCAAAACCTACATTAAACATAAATTATTAAGTCATTAATTACATCATTAATCTAAACAAATATGAAATCAGATTAAAAATTACACAAATCTTTATAATTAACCTAAACACACTTCTTAATCAAACTAATAATCACATTGAACCTAAGCAAACCCATAGACTAATAAAGCTAATCAAATCAAATTAAATCAAATTAAATCAAATTAAATTAAATTAAGTAAGACTCTCATCAATTTAATATGTAATCAGATCAAATCTCATTCAACCTACTTAAAAAAAGATAAACTAATTAACTATCCAATATATGAAATCAAAATACAAGCCAATCTTTGATAAACATGACAAATGGATAAGATTAAAAATAAAATCCCACTTACAAAGAATCAAACTCAATTAAAAATCAAAATAAAATCTTAATTCATAATCAAATCAAATAAACATAAAATTAAGTCGCATAGCCATAATCAAAGAAAATAATTAGATATTAATTTAGAAGGATATTGAATTATCAAGATTTAATTAAACCAAAACATCTAATCAAGATTTAATTAAACCAAAACATCTAATCTAAAATTAATCAATCAAAAAGACGTGGATTTAAATAAACTTAAACTTCATTAGAGATTAAGGATATTGATTATCAAGATTTAATAAAACCAAAATTTTTAATCTAAAATTAATCAATCCAAAACACATGAATTTAAACAAACTTAAACTTCATTTGATATTAAATATATTGAATTATCAAGATTTAATTAAACCAAAATATCTAATCCAAAATCAATCAATCAAATACTTAAACAAACTCAAATTCTAAATGCTAAATCAAATTAAATAAATCAAATCAAATGAATTGCACAAATTCAAATGGGCTAATTAAGATACTTAAGGACCTTAGTTATACTCTTTAGGAGTTAGGATGTAGAATAGGGTGAGTTCTATCTACAAATGGAATTCATTCTACTCTTCATTCTTGAAAACCTAAACATCATTTTAACCTAATAAAACTGAAATAAAAATGAAAATAAATCATTAAATCATTTAAATTAAAATCACCCAATGGTAAAATTTAAACAAACTCAAACTCTAAATTGAAACTTAAACTAAAGAAGCCTAGTAAATTCTTGCCACACACGCCTTAAGCATACACATTAAAATACTAAGTCACCACTTTTAGTGCTAAGTTAGCACGTTGTATGTATGGTGTTGTATTTTGTTTTGTTATGTAATATTTTAGACTATATGCTATGATGTATATTTCGTAGACTGGATGTTAGGCCGATATTAGCCTAATCATATTTTTTATAGGGGGTTGTACTTAAGGAGCCACTGTAATAAATAAATAAATAAATAAATAAATTATATATATATATATATATATATATATATATATATATATATATATATATATATATATATATATATATATATATATATATATATATATATATATACTTTTATTATGCAGGTTGTTTAGCCCCTAAGCATAACCCATGTAAAGACAAGTGAGCTTGGTTACCCATGTGTGGAGTGCTAAGTTCAAATTATTCATATAACTGCTTGGATTATATGGTGTGTTTAGCAAATATTTATTTTGCAGGTATAGCTAGATTTATTTTTTCTATTTTTAATGTAATTTTTCATTAGGAATTAGAATTAGTATTATGGGGGATTAGGATGCGTAGTAGCCAGAAGGCTTAGTCGCTGGGGTGCTCTGTGATGCCTTTGGAGCAAATCGAATCAAAAGAAAAAGAAGAAAGAAATGAAGAAAAGAAGACCCTCATAGCATGTATTATTTTTGTAATCTGGGTTGTATAAGGGCAGAGCTTGGCTACCCATCTTTTTTCTCTTTTTGGGTTGTACGGCGAAACCTGACCGCACGACCTTTTATTCTTTTATGGTAGTCTATAAAATTGTTTGATGTTATGTTTAGATTGCGCATTAGAATTGCATACTTTTTTTAATTTCTTCATGTTTGATGTTTGAATGTGTGGCCTGGATGCGGTAGACTCTTAGGATGAAATTAAGTTTTTTACCCCAATTAACAACTCATAATTAAAATTTTAAAACAATTCATATCCTCACATAAAAGCCTAGGAATTAAATCAAGATAACAAAATATTTAGCAACCACTTAGCTGGATGATTGTATGTATAACATCATGAATGTCATATTCTTCCACTCTTATTAAGAGGGGGCTTCCATCTGTGCAAGAGAATAAAGGCTTAACCTGTGAGAGCCTTTGATAGAAGAACACCCATTTCTCTCTTGATTTGGCCCATAATCAAGTTCTCATGCATTTAAGCATATAAAATTCCATAGCCTCTGTCAAAATAAAGAGTCCAAAATAATCAAATAAATTTGATAAAATTTGTATTAGAATAAGTCATGAATTCATACCACTCATGCATTAGTCTCTTAGGGAGTGAGTTTAAGGACTTAGTTTCCTCTTTAAATAAATAATAGCCTAGCCATCTTACAGAGTATAAGACTTGACTACATGGATTTAAAGTGTATGAGGAGTTGGCTGGCTGCCACTCCAGGTGGTAATAAGTCTAGCAGTCTGGTAGTTTATTCTCTCTTATGGAGGTAAACCATATTCCCACTTTCGCCTTAGATTTAGGTCGTGCTTTGGCCCTCACAAAGCTTGATAGATTTAGGATATGAGGTTGTTGTTTCCCTTTGGGGCTACAAGCATAAATCCTCACCTCTTTTTCATTTCCACAATCTTATGTTGTGGGCTTATAAGTCTTAGTATTCTAATAAAATATCAACTCAAACAATTAACTCTCTTCAATTTCAAAAATATAGAGCCTAACTATAGGATATATTGGAATGCTCACTAGGATTCCTAGTATCATAAACATTTCCTACTCATCTGCTTTTGCTTCCAAAATAAGTCGCTCATTTTGATCTATCCCATTTGATTTTCTAAAACAGTCAATCCTTTGATAGTCTTAACCTTGAAATATTTAAAGACCCTAATTGTCTACTTTAATCGAGAGTATTCTTAAGAAATTTCCATTTCTTAGGATGTAATTAACTATGGGGGCTTGCCTCTATAAGGAACTTAATGAACTCAGCTTAAAATAAACCCTACTTTACTTTTTCATGTAAAGTAGGGGAAAGATCTCTGGTATATTCAAAGACTCATCTTGCCTTAGGAGTCCTTATTAGGTGATTAGGTCCATTATAGGGTGGTGATTTCTATCTTTCAAGATAGTACATCATTTCTTAATGTTGTACCTGATCACTTCAATAAGTACCCCCTAAGATCTGCGTGGTGTCCCATACACTCAAAAACAAACACTACAATCCTCTAAATTGAGTACTATCTTCTATGTAAAAAGATATAACATTTTGTTCTATGCGTGCATCATATGTTGCACATATTATTTTGAAGGTACTATCAATTATTCATTCAAGGTTTTTATTTATCGATCAAATCAATATTTTATCCTTCTCTAGATCTTAAGTATATAATGAAAAAAGATGTAAATCTAAATATTATATTTTTAAATATTTAATGTTATATTTAAAATAAAAGAGTATCCATAAGATAAAATTGAATCCTCTGTGTTGCACACTTTTTTTTAGATAACTTTAGAATAATGTTTTAATCAAGTGATCTACTTCGATCATTAACATAATATTGATATACTCAAGTTTTATCATGTTTGCTTTAATATATTCTCTTACAATGAAGTATTTTAGGTCAATATATTTATTTTGACTTCTATATTTTTATTCTTAATAAAAATACTATAATAAATTCATTTGTGGTACACCACACAGATCTTAGGGGTTACTTATTGAAGTGCTTGGGTACGACATTAAGATATAATGTACCATCTCGAGAGATGGAAGCACACCTCATAATTAACCTAATCACCTCATAAAGACTCCTAAGACAGATATGTCTTCATTTATACAAGAGATCTTTCCCCTACTTTACATGAAAAAGTAAAATATGATTTATTTTATGTCGGGTTCTTTAGTTTCCCATGGATGCAAGCTCCTATAGTTAATTACATTTTAAGAAAAGGGAATTTTCTAGGAAAACTCTTAATTAAATAGTCAATAATTATCTCCAAAGATTTTGAAGTTAGATTATCAAAGAGTTGAGTATTTTTAGAAAATCAATTGGAAAAGTTCAATTTGGAAGACTTATTTTTAGATTCCAAAGGAGGATAAATAAAGACCACTCATTATACTTGGAAGCTTAGTGAGCACTCTAATCTACTATATGGTGAGATTTTATGTATTTGAAAGAGGAAGTTTATTTTTGTTTGAGTTGAAATTTCATTAGAATGCTAGAGCTTATAATCCATCAACACAAGTTTATAGAAATGAAAAAGAGGTGAGGACTTATGTTCATAGCTCAAAGGAAACAAAAAGCCTCATATCCTAGATCTAGGATGCTTTAGCACAAGCTAAGAGCATAACCTAAACCTAAGTAGAAAATGGGACCTAGTGGTTTACCTCCATAAGAGAGAGTAAACATATCCCGCTTCTTCTGGACTTACAACCGTCTGGAGTGGCCACCAGCTAACACCTCATTTGATTCAAAACCATGCAGGTCAGTCTTATATATGTGAAAGATAGTTATGCTGTTATTTAATTAGGAAGGAGACTAGCGTCCTAAACTCACCCCCTAAGAGACTAGATCATGCTTGGCATGAGGGCATGACTTAGACTAAATGCATAATTTTATAAAATTATATATTTTTGACACATTCATTTGGACAAAAGCTTAGGATAATTATGCCTAAATGCATGATGAAATTAGATTGTTGGCTAAATCAGTGGGAATAGATGTTCTCCACTACAATGGATGCCCTCACAGGTCAATCATTCCCATATCGTGCAAAAGTGGATACCCTCTCTATTCAAGAGTAAAGCAAGATGTTATGTATGATATTAGAACATACATCATTCAGCTAAGGGGTTGCTCAATCTTTTAATTATCTTTATTATAACCTGAGCTTTAAAGTGAGGCTATGAGTTGATTAAAATTTAGTTATGAGTTATTAGAGTGGGTAGAAAAATTAATTTTATCCTAAAGAGCCTACCACATCCAGGCCACACATTCAAACATTAAGCTTAAGAAACCTATGAAGTACATGCAATTTCTATTGCGCAATTTAAAGACAACAATCAAGCATTTCATGGATTATCGTGAAAGAATAAAAGGCCAGTGTGGTCGGGTACTACCGTACACCTCAAAAAATAAAAGTAATTAGGTAGCCGAGCTCAACCCTTATACAACCCAGATTACAAAATAATAGTATAATTATAATTAAAAATTAGATGCTATGGGGGTCTTCATTCTTCAACTTTCTTTCTTTTTCTTTGATTTGATTTTGCTCCAAGGCTTCATAAGGACTCCCAATACTTTGCATTGTAGTCACTGCTTATCCTAAACCCCATAGCACTAATCCTAATTCCTATTATAAAATTACATATTTTTGAAAAATGAAATATAACTATACTTGTAAAATAGATATTAGCTAAACATCCATACAAACCCAAGAAGTTATATTTCATAATTTAGACTTAGCACCATGCACATGAGTAACCAAGCCCACTTCTCTTAATGTGGATTATGCAAATGGGGTATAAATAACCTGCAAATAAAATCATTTATATTTATTTTTATTTCGGCAACCCCTTTAGCATAATCCCCTATATAAAACATCATTAGGCTAATTGCGGCCTAACATCCAATCTATGCATAAGTAATCCTAACATCCAGTCTAAAATGAAAAACCACAAAGTATAACACAACATCATAACATACACCTTCCTAACTTAGAACTTAAAGTTGTGACTTAGTATTCTAATGTGTGTGCTTAAGCTTAGTATGGTATGTCATACTAGGCTTTAGGATTATGACCATCTAAGTTTGGAATTGTTTTAAGTTAAACATGAGAGGTGGTTTAATTTCAAGTTATTAAAAGGATTTGTATATTTTAGTTTATATTTTTGCTTAGTTTCTTTTGATATTTACTTAGCATCTAATTATTATAAAGTGAGAAAAAAGGTGTAACCTTATTCATCTCTACACTATGTTATTTTCTAAAGAGTATATTATTATAATTTTGATTTCTTTTAATGAATGATTTATTAAACATTTTTATTAATCCTATATTTAGGTAAATATTGAAGAATCATATTTAAACATGAGTGTGGTGAAATATTTTATATCTCTACCTTCATCTATTCCCTTTCAGGAAAATAGGATAAATAAAAATAAAAACATAAAATGCCTTATTGGGACACCACGCAGATCCACATATGTTCTTATTAGGGTGATCGGGTACGACATTGAGGAGAGGTGTACTATCTTGAAAGATAGAGATCACCACTCTACAATAGACCTAATCACCTCAACAAGGACTCATAAGGACTATGGGTCTTTGGAATATACTAGAGATTCTTCCTCTATTTTACATGAAAAAGTAAAGCAAAGTTTATTTTAAATCGAGTTTGTTAAGTTCCCTATAGGGGTAAGCCCCCATAGTTAATTACATCCCAAGGAACGAGATTCCTTAGAAATACTCTCAATTAAGGTAAATGATCATTGTTTCCAAAGATTTTGAAAAGGTAGGATTATCAATTGATTGGTTTATTTTTAGAAAAAACCAAGTGGGATCGATCAAGAAGAGAGAGTTCTTATCGAAGCCAAATGAAAATAAGTAGGAGATGTTTAAGATACTAGGAAGCCTAGTAAGCACCCTAGACTACTCTATGGTTGTGCTTTACATTTTTTTTTTGAAATTGAATTAATGTGTTTGAGTTAAATTTTTATTAGAATGCTAGGGCTTATAGTTCTGTGATACAAGGTCATGAAAATGCCTAAGAGGTGAGGATTTATGGTCGTGACCCACAAAGGGAAGTAGCAACCTCTGAACCTAAATCTATGGAGCTTAGGCGAGGGACAAAAAGTATGACCTAAATCTAAGGTAAAAATGGGTATTCAGTTTACCTCCATAAGAGAGGATAAACCACCTCACTGTTGGACTTACAACCACCTGGGGGTGACCGCCAACTAATTCCTCCTACGATTTAAAAAAATGTAGGTAAGTCATATATTTATGCAAGATAGCAAGGTTGTTATTTGTTTAGAATGAGACTAAGTCCTTAAACACACTCCCTAAAGAGACTAGATCATGTCCAGCATGAATTCATGACTTAATTCTAATGCAAAATTTTCATATGTTTTATTTTCATTTGGATAATCATTTGACTTAGGCTATAGGATTCTTTATGCCTAATGCATGACAAATTAGATCATGGGCCAAAATCAACAAGATAAGGAGGTGTATTTCCACCATGGCTCTCACAGGTCAAGCCAAGTTCTTTGGCAAACGAGAAAACCCTCCAATCAATAGTGAAATAATATGCTTTTTATGCATGATGTCAAAAAAGTAATACTTATCTAGCTAAGGGGTTACTAATTCTTTTATCTTGATTTTTAGCCTAAGCTTTAGGTGAGATTATAAGTTATTTATTTTAAATTTTAAGTTGCTTAACTTGGTAAAAGATTTATTTTTTTCTAAGAGCCTAATCATCATCCAGGCCATACATAAAACAAAGAAGAAACTAGGAAAACATATCATTTCTAGTGCACAAGCTAAACAAAACATCAAATATTTTATAAAGCTAACATAAAAGAATAAAAGGCCATTTGTGATCGGGAGCCACCGCACAAATCCGAAAACAAATTGGGTAGCTGAGCTCTACCCTTATACAACCTGAATTATAAATGAATTAATTACAATTAAGTAAGGAATTCATGTTATGGGTTCATTCTTCACTTCTTCTTTCTTCTTTTCTTCTTTCTTCTTTTGGTTCCTTCTTTTGGATGGTTGAAATGTGGTTACCCCAAAGACATCACATGGTACATAAGATAAAATCTTATAACCAATGCTCATCCTAGTCCCCCATAATAATCATTCCAAAATCCTAATTGCAAAATTACATGAAAAGAAAAAAAAAAAATCTAACTAACACCTATAAGACAAAGATTAGCTAAATAAACCATACAAATCCCAAGTATGTATATTGGACTTAGCACCCCACACATAGGTGACCAAGTCCACCTGTCATATCGAATTATGCTTAGGGGTATAATCACGTGCACAATAAAAGCATTTATATTTTTATTATTACGACAGTCCCTTATGAAAAATAATGATTAGACTAAATCCCTCATTCATTCACATCTATTCACATCCTAACATTATGCACGCCCTAAACATGTGTCAAAAGGTTTGTGTGGTATGCTTAGTTAGGCTTTAAGGTTTAAATTTTCTAAGTGTGAAAATGTTGAACTTAGAGGGTGGTTTCATTTAAGTTATTTAATTGATTTGGGTTGATTTTATTTAATGGTTTGTTTAGGTTTGAATGAATCTATAATTAATTACTAAGTTGTAAAAAGAGGAAAAGGGGAGAAAACTTCTCTTTCCTCCCTACCTTAAGTAATTTCTAAAGTAAATTCATGTTTGATTTTATTTAGTGAATGTTTTATTATATATTTTAATTAATCCTAAGTTTAGATTAACTCTAAACAAACCTATTAAAAAAGAAAGATATTTTAAGATTAAGTTAAGTGAAATAATATCACAAAACACACACCACTTCATTTCTTTCCCAACATTTATAACATGCATATGGATGAATCCTAAGTATATATGTACATGCAAATGAGAATGTTTAACACACCTTAATAATGAATGCTAAGTAGTGTTACTTAAGAAAACTCAGATACTTTATGATGCATGATTTTCATTAAGTAGAAAAAGGGTTATTCTTTTATCCTTTATTCATATGCACATGTGTATGTATGAAAGGCATAAGTGAGTACGGCAAAATTGTTAGCACCAGGGGTATAAGGTACAAGACCTACTTAGGGCTACTTAAAGCCTCGCAACCTCGGGGTTGTCTAGACTAATATATCACTTTCCTTAAATGCATATGCATGTATAAAAGAAATAAATATAAAAAGAAAGATGCAAAAGTTTATATTTATTTGATTTTTGGTTTGGTTGTTTAATATATATGTGTGATGTGAAATTCCTTCTTAAGTCATGACATAGGAGTGTATAGGAATGGATTTGAGCAAGTGTTATGTCCTTTTCAAATAGACTATACACTTTGCCAATCCTATACAATTCTATGTTAAGAAAGAGAGGGAGAATCAAAGCCGCATGATACATACCTTTATATTTCTCACATGCAAGCTTATAAATAATTATAAGTAGCATACCTTTCAGTTTTGATGTTTGATTTATAAATTTTAAAAAATATTTTTGAATTTAATAGTGATAATAGCCATTCATATTCTTACTTTAACCAATACATGCAACTTGATATAAAGAAAATATTTTATTTTAATTTTGATTTTTAAAAGGAATGAATGCATGATTTTCTTATGGCATAAATGTTTGACATGCTAGGAAAAAAATAAAGTGATGAAAGTAATGTAAATTCATTTATCCTAATTAATTCCCAAAGATAATCCTATGGAATAGAATTATTTAAAGCAAATAAAATTTGGTTTTAAAGAAACTTTGTTTGATTTTTAGTTTGATTTCAATTTGAGAAATGTGAGATGAGTTTGCTGGTCCTAACCCCTTCCCACATATGTATATTATTTTTGTTTAATTTTTAGGTGATTAGGTCAATTTTATATTTTAGTTAGGTTAAGGTGTACATTAAGTGTGTTAATTACCCCTTACATATACCACCTTAGCATAATTAACCAAATAATTATGAGCCAATGATATGACTTAAAACCACACAAGGAATTTAAATTAGCAATGCACCTAGGAAGAAAAGGGCGTAATGCATTTGGCTCACTATTAATGATTAATTAAGCTAAATGGTTTAAGTTAAGTACTTTCATAACCCTTCCCACACATGTGGATTAGGTTTTGATTTCCTTAAGCCACTTAGGTTATTAAACACTTAAGCATCTATCCATGATAGATTGATTAAGTTCTAAAATGTTTTGAAAATTTTATCATGTTAATTAAGTAATTAATGGATTAACCCTTAATTGAACTTAGATTAAGAAAGACAAAGGGGGTTTAAGGAATAACCTAGGGAAAATATTCCAAAATTATTCCCTAAACCTCCTGACCACTCAAACAAAACTTAATTAACTCAATTAAGGGATTAAACCACTATTCACACACTTAATTATTCTTAATTACATTAAGTTAAGGATTCAATAATTGATTCCCCTATTTAACCTATCAATAAATCCCAAGAAAATTAGGGGAAGTAGAAGTCAACCCCCAAAATGCACATGAGAAGTTTCAGATTAATCAGTGGGATAATTAGGGAGTAATTAGGGTTATTAAGGTTTTATTAAAACCCTAATTAAGGAAAATATACTATTTAAAATCCAGTGAAATTAATATTATAATATTCTCCCTTGAATTACCTTTCTAATACTTTTACCTTATATTTTTAGGATTTTTGTAGAATTAGTTATGCAATTATGAAGACTCAATGATTAAGGAGAGTTAAATAAATCCCTAATTAAAATAGTTAATCTCATCGGCGCCACATGGAGGCTAACGGGGTGTGCACTTTCCACATGGTGCGACGGGAGAGACTATTTAAGTTGTCACATCGTAGCGTCGAATCAGCGGCATGTTGATCTCATTTTTAGGATGAGCTCTCAACCCCTCCATCTTAGACATAGGACTTCTCTTAGACTTTAAGAGTTCCTTAGTCTTAAGACACATCTAGTTATTAGGTGGACACTCAACCTAGCCCTAGAGACTTAGAAGAGTTAGCCATAGGAATAGGTAGGGGTATTAGAAGATTTTCCTACCCTATAGCTTGAACCAAATCCTCACTTCCTTTTTCCAAGTCAAAACTCCAAATTCATATCAACTCCAACTCTAACTCAAACCTTGAAACCAATTCAATGGATTTTCTCAAATCATGAATCAATTCCAGATAATTGAAACTTATGATTGAAGCCTATGATTGGATTCCAAACTTCAAAAATATTTCCTAAGCCCTTTGATTCCCTCTTATGGACTTAGCTTAAATCAAATCTAAATCAATTCAAATTCAAGAAATTTCTCACAACCCATTTATATTCTCATTTATATTCACATATAAAAATCAAATATAAATTCAAATCAAACAAACTAAATTTAAAATTCAAATCCAAATCAAAAATATTTTCTAAGTCCTTTGATTCTTTCTTATGGACTTAGCCTAAATCAAATTTAAATCAATTCAAATTCAAGAAATTTTCTCATAACCCATTTATATTCTCATTTATATTCACATATATAAATGAAATATAAATTGAAATATCAAAACTAAATTCAAAAAAATCAAATCCAAGTTCAAACTTAAAATCCAACCTAAGCCTTCAAGTCAAAATCTTGAACCTAGCCAAATCAATTTCAAATCAAGCCAAATCCCTGATTTTCTTCATGATTCAATCAATCCTACAATCATGAATCTAAATATAAACATAAACTCCAATCATCAAATCAAAATTAAATTAAAAAAATGAAACCCAAGTCAAACTTATGTTAATCCTTTTGAACTTGAAATTGTCAAATGAATCAAAACCCATTTGACTTCAAACCACTTGCAAATGGATTTATATTTCAATCATAAGTCCATATGTGAGTTCAATCAAACTCAAATCAAGCTTTGACCAAGCCATTTGACCCACTTAGGCTCACTTGACCCAAAGTGACCTAAAGTAACTCTTATGAGCCAAATTCTAATCCTATCCAATTTGGATTGAACTAAGCTCAACTAAGCCTTACATTGTGAGCAATAATCATCATAAGATGATCAATCACTCAAATTGGGTCAAACCAAGTCAAGACTTAGCCAAAATGAAATTTAAACTAGCCAAAATTTATCATAGGACAAATTGATTGAAACCATTGATCAAAACTCATTCATGATCAATGTTCAAACTTGACCAAGTCATCACTTGAGCCTAACCTAGCCTAATTGGCCACTTGATCCAAGTTGACCCAACTTGACCTAAAAAGTCAAAATGTGTCAAAAATTGATCTAAGCCAAATTGATTAAAACTAAAGGGTCAAATTTATTCTAAAATGATTGTTGAACTAAACCAAAGCCCTAATTGGGCAACTAGACCTAACCAAGCCCAATTGACCTTGAACCCAACTTGACCTAAAGGGTCAAATTGAGCCAAATCCAAATATAAACCAAATTGATTGGAAACAAATATACCAATCCATTTCAAATGATCAACCAAACATAAACCAACTATGACCTAACCCAAACAGGTCAAATGGGTCAAATTGGTCAACTTGACCCATTTGACCTAAATGAAATCAAATGACCAAATTCAAATATAAATCAAATCGAACCAAACCATGATGCCAAAATATATCAAATGGTCTTATGAACTTGACCCAACTCTTGGTTTGACCCAATTTGACCAATTGGTCAACTTGACCCAAGTTGATCCATTTTGACCTAAATGGGTCAACATGAGCCAAATCATATCAAACTAACTCCAAATTCAATGAAACTTGGCCTAACCTATTTTTCAATCATACTAAATATATTCAAACTAAAATCAAGGTCAAATGACCATTTTACCTCTAGGCCATAGGGTAATCTAAAATCAAAACCACTTGGAATTTGGTCAATTCCTCTTCATGGACACTTGGCATCCTCTTAGTGGATCAAATGGTCATTAATGGACAAGGTGCACATGACCCAATGGGTTTGGGTCAGCCTAACCCAACCCAAGGCCAAAACAGACCACTTCCTTTAAATTGAGCACATGGAAATCCTTCCTCCACTCAATTAAGCACATGGAAAGCTTCACCACTCCACTCCTCTGACCAAACTGAATGCCATGACACCTCAAATGGCCTAACAAACCCACTCAAGGAGGTGTATTGGATCAAAATGGCAAGGAAGCTTGCAGCCGTCCGATTCATCTAGGGGGAGATATACTCCCCCTAATTCCACTTGAATATCAATCTCCCTTATTCGATTGAAGCATAGGAACTCAGAGGAGGTGATTCCAAGCTCCCCCAAAGTTTCCTAAGCATCTTCCATTTTCCCATTTCTCGATTTTCTTAGAGTGAAAATAGAGGAGGTCAAGTGAAAATCCAACTTAGTCAATACTCCATTTCAAGCTAATTCCTCTTGCAAGCTTCATCAGAGGACTCAATCGAACTTGCCTAAACCTTTTTCCAAGTTCTGAAGATAAGGGAGGAGTGCTCTTGTTCAAGATCGAGCCCAATTGAAGGAGAGTTTGGTACATAGAGAGATATACTCAAACCCAAGGCTTGAAACTTTCAACAGGGCTTCGTCTCCACTAGACGAAGCTACCTCATCGAACTCGAGTATCGGTGATAGTCTTCGACAAGGTATGACATTAATCCTAGTTTAATTTAGCCATGGTGCCTTTGTGAAACAAATTCTCACCTCATGAGAAGTTAGCCATTGGATGTGTTCCCATTTACTCTTAGATGGTGTGGGTTGAATTTGGTTTCAATTTGAGCTCAATCAAGCTCGGATCTTCCCCTAGAAGATGGATGGTGGCCATCTCCCACAGGAAAGATCAGGGATGGATCATGGGTCTTCCATCCGCACATTTTGGATGGATGACCATGATCAAGATGCGTAGGACATTCGATTTAATCCTTTAATATCATGGGCTTAATCTCAACCTTTCGATCCTTGATTGGACAGATGAGGAGAAAGCGCATAGCACTGCCGCTAACGCGACGCTATGATGTGACAACTTACATAGCCTCTCCCATCATGCCACATGAAAAGCGCGTGCCGCGTCAGCCTCCACGTGGTGCTGACGGGATTAGCTACTTTAATTAGGGATTTCTTTAATTCCCCTTAATCATTTAATCATCATAATCACATAACTAATTCTAAAAAAATTCTAAAATTATAAGGTAAAAAGCATTATAAAGATAATTTAGAGGAGAATACTCCAAAATTAATTTCATTGGATTCTGATAGTATGTTTTTTTAATTAGGGTTTTAATAAAAACCTAATAACCCTAATTACTTTCTAATTATCCCACTGATTAATCTCAAGCTTCTCATGTGAATTTAGGGGGATGACTTATGCCTCCCCTAATTTTCTTCTGATTTATTGATGGGTTAATTAGAGGAGTCAATTATTGAATCCTTAATTACCCTCTTAATGTAATTATGGCTAATTAAGTGTGTGAATAGTAGTTTAATCTTTTGATTGAGTTAATTAAGTTTTGTTTGAGTGATCAGGAGATTTAGGAAATAATTTTGGGTTATTTTCTCTAAGCTATTCCTTAAACCCCCTTTCTCTTCCTTAATCTAAATTCAATTAAGGGTTAATCCACTAATTACTTACTTAATTAACTTGATAAAATTTTCAAAACATTCCAGAACTTAATCAATCCATCTTGGGTAGATGCTTAGGTGTTAATAACCTAAGTGGTTTAAGGAAATCAAAACCTAATTCACATGTATGGGAAGGGTTATGAAGTACTTAACTTAAACCCTTTAGCTTAATTAATCATTAATTATGAGCCAAATGCATTAGGCCATTTTCTTCCTAGGTGCATTACTGATCTAAATTCCTTATGTAGTTTTATGTCATATCATTGGCTCATAATTATTTGGTTAAAATGCTAAGGTGGTATAGGAAAGGGGTAATTAATACACTTAATGTACACCTTAACCTAACTAAAACATAAAATTGACCTAATCACCTAAAAATTAAACAAAAATTAATACACTCATGTGAGAATGGGTTAGGACCAACAAACTCATCTCACATTTTTCAAATTAAAATCAAACTCAAAATCAAACAAAATTTCTTTAAAACTAAATTTGATTTGCTTTAAATAATTCTATTATATAGGATTGTCTTTAGGAATTAATCAGGGTGAATGAATTTACATTGCTTTCATCACTTTATTTCTTTTCTAGTATGATAAATATGTATGCCATATTAAAATCATGCTTTCATTCCTTTAAAAAATCAAAAATTGAAATGAAATATTTTCTTTATGTCAAGTTGTATATTTTGGTTAAAGTAAGAATATGAATGGCTACTATCACTATTAAATTCAAAATTACTTTTTAAAATTTATAAATCAAACATCAAAACTGAAAGGTATGCGACTTATAATTATTTATAAGCTTGCATGTGAGAAATATAAAGATATGTATTGTGTGGCTTTGATCCTCCCTCTCTTTAACAGAACATAGAATTGGTTTGTAAAGTGTATAGTCCATTTGAAAAGGACATAAAACTTGCTCAAATCGATTCCTATACACTCCTATGTCATGACTTAAGAAAGATTTCACATCACACATATAAATTAAACAACCAAACCAAAAATCAAATAAATATAAACTTTTGCATCTTTATTTTTTTATTTATTTTTTTTGTACATGCATATGTATTTAAGGAAAGTGGTATATTAGTCGGGACAACCCCAGGGTTGCGAGGCTTTAAGTAGCCCTAAGTAGGTCTTGTACCTTGCACCCTAGTGCTAATAATGACTCTGTACTCACTTATGCCTTTCATTCATATACATGTGTGTATGAATAAAGGATAAAAGAATACCCCCTTTTCTACTTAATGAAAGTCATGCATCATAAAGCATCCAAATTTTCTTAAGTAACATTACTTAGCATTCATCATTAAGGTGTGCTAAATATTCTCATTTGTATGTATAGATATGCTTAGGATTCATCCATATGCATGTCATATATGTTGGGAAAGAAATAAAGTGGTGTGTGTTTTGTGATATTAATTTACTATACTTAATCTTAAAATGCCTTTCTCTTTGGATGGGTTTGTTTTGGGAAAATATAAACTTAGGATTAATTAAAACACATAATGAAACATTCACTAAAGAAAAATTAAATATGAATCTACCTTAGAAATTACTTAAGATAAGGAAGAAAGAAAAGTTCTCCCCTCTTTTACTCTCTTTACAATATAGTAATTAATTGTAGGTTCATTCAAACCTAATCAAAACACAAAATAAAATTAACCCGAAATAACTAAAAAACTTAGATTGAAATCACCCTCTAAGTTGAACTTTTTTCATACTTAGGAAATTAAACCTTAAAGCCTAGCTAAGCATACCACATAAACTTTTTAAAGCACACACATTAGATTAAGTCATAATTTCTAGCTTTATGTTAAGACGGTGCATGGTTTGATGCTTTGCTTTTATTTTGTTATGTAATATTTTAATCTGGATGTTAGGGTGAATGTGCATAGAATGAATGGTAGGATGATTTAGTCTAATTATTATTTTTTGTAGGGGATTATGCTTAAGGGGCGTTGTAATAATAAAAATATAAATGCTTTTGTTGTACAGGTGCTTATACCCCTATGCATAATCCAATAAGCTAGGTGGACTTGGTTACCCATGTGTGGCATGCTAAGTCCAATATGTGCTCATACATGCTTGAGATTTGTATGGTTTGTTTAACTAATCTATGGTTTGTAGGTGTTAGTTAGAATTACTTTTTCTTCTCATGTAATTTTGCAACTAGGATTTTGGAATGATTGTTATGGGGATTAGGATGAGCATTGGTCATAAGATTTCATCTTATGTACCATGTGAAGCCTTTAGAGCAATCACATTTCAACCATCCAAAAGAAGGAACCAAAAGAAGAAAGAAGAAAAGAAGAAAAGAAGAAAGAAGTGAAGAATGAAGACCCCCCATAACATGAATTCCTTGATTAATTGTAATTAATTCATTTGTAATCCAGATTATATAAGGTTAGAGCTCGACTACCTAATTTATTTTTGGGTTTGGGCGATGGTGCCCAACCAAAAATAGCCCTTTATTCTTTTATGTTAGCTTTATAAAATGTTTGATATTTTGTTTAGCTTACACACTAGAAATGACATGTTTTCCTAGTTTCTTCCTTGCTTGATGTATGGCCTAGATGATGATTAGACTCTTAGGGAAAAATAAATCTTCTACCCAATTAGGCAACTCAAAATTTAAAATAAATAACTTCTAACCTCACCTAAAGCTTAGGCTAAAAATTAAGATAAATAACCCCTTAGCTGGATGAGTATTACTTTTCTCACATCAAGCATAAAAAATATATTATTTCACTCTTGATTGGAGGGTTTTCACCTTTGCCAAAGAACTTGGCTTAACCTATGAGAGACATGGTGGAAATACACCTCCTTATCTTGCTGATTTTAGCCCATGATCTAATTTTTCATGCATTATGCATAAAGAATCCTATAGCCTAAGTCAAATGATTGCCTAAATGAAAATAAAATATATGAAAAATTTGCATTAGATTTATGTCATGAATTCATGCCATGCATGATTTAGTCTCTTTAGGGAGTGTATTTAAGGACTTAATCTCATTCTAAATAAATAAGAACCTTGCTATCTTGCATAAACATATGACTTACCTACATATTTTAAAACTGTAGGAAGAGTTAGTTGGTGGCCACTCCTAGGCGAATGCAAGTCCAACAGTCGGGTGGTTTATCCTCTCTTGTGGAGGTAAACTAAATACCCATTTTTTTCTTAAATTTAGGTTGTGCTTTTTGGCCCTCACCTAAGCTCTCTAAATTTAGGTTTAGAGGTTGCTACTTCCCTGTGTGGGCCACGAGCATAAATCCTCACCTCTTAGGCATTTTCGTGACCTTTTATCATAGAACTATAAGCCCTAGCATTCTAATAAAAAATTAACTCAAACACATTAATTCAATTTCAAAAATGTAAAGCCCAACCATAGGGTAGTTTGGGGTGCTTACTAGGCTTCCTAGTATCTTAAGCATCCCCTACTTATTTTCAATTGGCTTTGATAGGAACTCTCTTCTTGATCAATCCCACTTAATTTTCTAAAAAATAAATAAATAAATAAACCAATCGATTGATAGTCATACCTTTTTAAAATCTTTGGAGACAATGATCATTTACCTTAATAAAGACTATTCCTAAGGAATCCCATTCCTTAGGATATAATTAACTATGGGGGCTTGCCCTTGTAGGAAACTTAATAAACCCAATTTAAAATAAACCCTACTTTACTTTTCCATGTAAAGTAGAGGAAGAATCTCTGGTACATTCTGAAGATCCATAGTCCTTAGGAGTTCTTATTGAGGTGATTAGGTCCATTGTAGGGTGGTGATCTCTATCTTTTGAGATAGTACACCTCTCCTCAATATCATACCTGATTAACCTAATAAAAACATCTATGGATCTGCGTGACATCCCAATAAGGCATTTTATATTTATATTTTCATTTATCCTCTTTTCTAAAAGGGATTAGATGAAGGCAGAGATATATAATTTTTGCCACACACGCTTTCTCCCCATCTGTTCGATCAAGGATCAAACGGCTGAGATTAAGCCTGCGATATTAAAGGATTAAATCGAATATCCTACGTGGCTTGATCATGGTCGTCCATCCAAAATGTGCGGATGGATGACCCATGATCCAGCCCTGAACTTCCCTATGGGAGATGGCCACCGTCCACCTTCTAGGGAAAGATCCGAGCTCAATTGAGCTCGAATTGAAACCAAATTCAACCCACACCATCTAAGAGTAAAGAGGAACACATCCAATGACTAACTTTGCTTGGGGTGAAAATTTAGTTCACAAAGGACCACTCCATGGCTAAATTAAGCTCGGATTAATGTCATACCTCACCGGAGGCTATCACTGGCGCTCAAGTTCGATGAGGTAGCTTCATCTAGTGGAGACGAAGCCCCGTTGAAAGTTTCAAGCCTTGGGGTTGAGTAGATCTCTCTATAGACCAGTCTTGATCAAGGGCACTCCTCCCTTGCCTTGAGAACTTGGGAAAAAGTTTAGGCAAGTTTGATTGAGTCCTCTGATGAAGCTTGCAAGAAGAATTAGCTTGATATGGAGTATTGACTAAGTTGGATTTTCACTTGAGCTCCCCTATTTTTACTCTAAGAAAAATGAGAAATGGGAAAATGAAAGATGCTTAAGAAACCTTGGAAGAGCTTGGAATCACCTCTTCTGAGTTCCTATGCTTCAATCGAATAGGGGAGAATGAATTTCAAATAAAATTAGGGGGATTATATCTCCCCCAAGGTGAATTGGATAGTTGTAAGCTTCCTTACCATTTTGATCCATACACCTTATTGAGTGGGTTTGTTAGGTTGTTTGAGGTGGCATGGCATTCAGTTTGGTCAGAGGAGTGGAGTGGTGAAGCTTGTCATGTGCTTAATTGAGTGGAGGAAGGATTTCCATGTGCTTAATTTGAAGGAAGTGGTCGATTTTGGCCTTGGGTTGGGTTTGGCTTACCCAAACCCATTGGGTCATGTGCACCATTTCCATTAGTGACCATTTGGTCTACTAAGTGGATGCCAAGTGTCCATGAAGAGGAATTGACCAAATTCTAAGTGGTTTTGATTTTAGGTTACCCTATGGCATAAGGGTAAAATGGTCATTTGACCTTGATTTCAGTTTGAATATATTTGGTATGATTGGAAAATGGGTTAGGCCAAGATTCATTGAATTTGGAGTTGGTTTGATATGATTCAGCTCATTTTGACCTATTTAGGTCAAAATGGGTCAACTTGGGTCAAGTTGACCAATTGGTTAAATTGGGTCAAACCAAGGGTTGGGTCAAGTTCATATGATCATTTAAAATGTTTTGGCATCATTGGTTTGGTTCAATTTGATTTATATTTGAATTGGGTTCATTTGACTTCATTTAGGTCAAATGGGTAAAGTTGACCAATTTGACCCATTTGACCTATTTGGGTTAGTTCATGGGTTGGTTTTTATTTGGTTGATTATTTGAAATGGATTGGTATCTTTGTTTCCAATCAATTTGGTTTATATTTGGATTTAGCTCAATTTGACCCTTTAGGTCAAGTTGGGTTCAAGGTCAATTGGGCTAGGTTAGGTCTAGTTGGCTAATTGGGTCTTTGGTCAAGTTCAACAATCATTTTAGAATGAATTTGACCCATTGGTTCCAATCAATTTGACTTAGATTAAGTTTTGACATATTTTGACTTTTTAGGTCAAGTTGGGTCAACTTGGGTCAAGTGACCAATTGGGCTAGGTTAGGCTCAAATGATGACTTGGTCAAGTTCAAACATTGGTCATTAATGAGTTTTGATCAATGGTTTCAATCAATTTGGCCTATTGTGGATTTTAACTAGTTTAGTTTTCATTTTGGCTAAGTGTTGACTTGTTCAACCCTTAGGTTTGACTTGGTTTGACCCAATTTGAGTGATTGATCATCTTATGATGATTGTTGCTCATAATGTGAGGGTTAGGTGGGCTTAGTTCAATCCATTTTGATTAGGATTAGAATTTGGCTCATAAGAGTACTTTAGGTCACTTTGGGTCAAGTGAGCATAAGTATGTCAAATGGCTTGGTCAAAGCTTGATTTGAGTTTGATTGAACTCACATATGGACTTATGATTGAAATATAAATACATTTACAAGTGGTTTGAAGTCAAATGGGTTTTAATTCATTTGGCCATTTCAAGTTCAAAAAGGTGAACATTAGTTTGACTTTGGTTTGATTTTTGAATTTAGTTTTGGGTTGATGATTGGAGTTTATGTTTATATTTAGATTCATGATTGTATGATTGATTGAATCATGAAGAAAAATCAAGGGTTTGTCTTGATTTGAAATTGATTTGGATAGGTTCAAGATTTTGACTTGAAGGCTTAGGTTGGATTTTGAGTTTGAACTTGGATTTGATTTTTGAATTTAGTTTTAATTTTGAATTTATATTTCAATTTTATATGTGAATATAAATGAGAATATAAATGGGTTATGAGAAAATTTCATGAATTTGAAGTGATTTGAACTTGATTTGAGCTAAGTCCATAAGAGGGAATCAAAGGACTTAGAAAATATTTTTAATTTGGATTTGAATTTATATTTCATTTATATATGTGAATATAAATGAGAATATAAATGTGTTGTAAGAAAATTTCTTAAATTTGAAGTGATTTGAACTTGATTTGAGCTAAGTCCATCAGTGGGAATCAATGGACTTAGGAAATATTTTTGAAGTTTAGAATGTATTTTTGGCACACTTAAATGATTGTGATTGCATATATTTTTGGTAGAGAAGAGGGACTCCATTCTTTAGCTAAGTACATATACACATGCATTAAATATTTAAGCAAGTACGTGCCATTATTTAAACCAAGAAAGTGAGGTAATCTAAGACCTCATTGGGGCTACTTAAAGCCTCGTATTCCCGGGATGTCCAAACTATATACTTGTTATCTTAAATACATATGAATATATACACAACCATGAAAATGAGAATCATGCAAAAGATTGTATGTAAATAAATTTATTTATTCATGTAAAGTAAAGCTTAATCCAAATTGTTCTGTATGTAAACATGTGAATGAAATTAAGTATGTGCCATTGTTTAAACCAGAGAATTGAGGTAATCTAAGACCTCATTGGGGATACTTAAAGCCTCATATTCTCGGGATGTCCAGACTATATACTTACTAACATTCAAACACATGTAAATATACACATGAATCATGAAAATAAAATAATACTTTAACATGTGTAAGCTATAAACAAATGTAAATCACATATAATATTCATAGCCAACATCAATTTAAATATTCATCCTTAATTTATAATTTTGAAAATAATTTTAGAATTTATTAATGGTAATAGCCACGCATATAATAGGATTAATCCAACACATGCAACTTACACATAATTAAATTCAATTGATTATTTTATTTGAAAGATATGAATGCATGATATCAAATGACATACAAATTTATAATAATTGAAAAAGGAATAATTGAACATTGCCAAATGATAAATTCAATCACATTAATTCCTAAGGATAATCAAGTTGAATAAAATTATTTAAGGTCAACCAAAGTTGTTATGGAGTTTAATTTTGGATTTGAGTTATTAAACTTAAAGAGGAGAGATAATATTTGCTGCTTTAACCCCATCCCACATTAGTGACTTAATGTGTTTAAGGAAAATTAATTAAGTGAATTTTATAGATTAATTAAATTCAAGCCATTAAGCAATTTAATTTCCAATTCCTATGCTTCTTTAATTTAATTAACTACTTAATCATAAGCCTCAAAGGATATGCAAATAAGAAATTAAAATTTGAGATGCTTCTAAAGGGACCTAATGCAATTAGGCTCATGCTTAAGAGTTAATTAGATTAAGGAAGGATCTAATTAAGTACTTATATGGTTTTCCCACACCCATGGGTTAACCATATATTCCTTAAGGGTCTTTATGTTGTTAAACACATAAAGAGGAACCCATACATTCAATTTGAATTATATAATATAATTATCATTTTAACTTGATTTAATTTCACCATTAATTGACTTAATTATTACTTAATTAAATCATGCATTAATTAAATCTCCTAATGAAATGCATTTAGGAAAGTAACTAGGGAAGAGGCCCAAACCATTTTCCCCTAACATTTCACTGTTAACAGTGATTAATCATTGTTAATAACTTAAATTTTACTATTTAACATTTTTAATAATTATTAAATTACTTAAAGAGGGTAATTAAAATTTGAATTTCAAACTCTCCAAATTACATGACTAATAAATCCCAAGAAAATTATAAGAGGCAGATGACATCCCATAGAAGTAACCCACCAAATTTGGAATTAATTTACCAAGTAATTAAGCCTTAATAAGAGTAATTAGTCTAAAATTCAAATCCTAATTAAGAATTATTCATTAATCAAATCTTATGGATTTTATTTTTATTAAATTATCCTCTATTTACCCTATCCAAAATGGGTTTACTCATATTTTTAAGATTTTTCTGCAATTAGATATAAATTTTTAATGTTTGAGCTAATTAATTACATTCTAAACACCTAATTAACCCCCTAAACTCGTTGGCGCCACGTGGAAGCTGACGCGATAGTGCTTTCCATGTGATGTCATGCAAAAGCTGACACAACAATACTTTCCACATGGTGCCATGGGATATGTTATTTAAAACGTCCCCCATGGCGGCTGAGTCAGTGGCGATGGATGCGATTTCATTTTGCTGTCTGATCTCGGATCTAACTGTGGAGATTAATCATGTGGTTCCTACTAGATTAAATAAAAAATCTAATGGATTAAATCACGACCGTTCGTTCCAATCAGGGAACAGATGAAGGATGATCCTTCATCCCCTGAGTGCCAGAAGACGGCCACCATTTGCCTTTTGTCGCTCAATCCGAGCTCGCTGGAGCTCGTGGGACATCATAATCAACTCCAAAATGTGTGAGGAAGATATCTAAGAAGATCCTATGGTGGAAACCACATGAGATCACAAATCCATTCACAAAAGACTAACACCTAATGGTCTTTCTATGATTTTGCCAGAATTTACCTCGCTGGAGCTCAAGATTAGTGGTCTGTCGATAGTGGTAGCTTCGTCTTGAAGAGACGAAGCCATGTTGAGTAGCTCTTGAGTTTCCTCCTTGCCAATAGCTTTGTGGACCAAACGTCACCACGAAGCTCACTAGAGTTGGTCTAGGAGTGCCTTCTGGTGATCGAATCGATTGGGAATCGATTCGTCGGAGCATGGGGAAGGTGTGGGAAGAGTTAATTTGAGTTTGGTGGAGTTTAAGTGAGGTTGGACGGATAGGGGCTCAATTTTGTTTGACTTAAGTCTTGCCAATGATAGAGAGCACGAGGGGATTAGGAGAAGCTCTGGAGATGCTTGCAATCACTCGAGGAAACCCTATGTGCCATTTGAATTGGATGGGAAGAGTATACCCTCCTCCCCAAGACTACAGTCGGGATGATTTCAGCTTTTGGCAGTCATCCGGCTGGGGTAGGTGGTTGGAGATGTTAGTGAGGGGTTGAGGTGGAGGCTCTTGAAGGGCTGAGGTAGTGGCATGGGCGGGCAAGGTGTGTACCTCCTCCCCCAAGTTTTCAAATGGGGAGTCATGGGTGAACTTAGCTTCTCTTGACCCAAAGCTGAACCCAACAGCCTTGGGTCAGGTGGTTTAGTGGTCATAGTGTCCAAAATGAGCTAATGGTGGCTGCCATGGCTTGGTGAGAGGGTGAGACTATCCAAATGGAGATTTTGTCTCATTTGGATGGGTTGGTCCAATGAGTTTTAACCCAAACTAGGTCTACCATGGCTTGAGTTCATTTGGGCTGACCCATGGTGACCCAAGGATGTGTTTGGCTCAATTTGACCCATATGGGTCAAATTAGGTTCATGTTGTCATTTGGAGTGTATAAGTGTCATTGGTTTGGTTTAATTTGAAATGGATTTGATTTTGGTTCACTTGGGTTCATTTGGGTCAAATGGGCTAAGTTGACCAATTTGGTCAAATTGGCCAAATTGCGTAAGTGGAGGATTGATTTAGGTTCAATTGATCATTTGGGAATGAATGTCGGTGTTGATTTAAATCAATTTAGATTTATGAATGATTTGATTCAATTTGACCCTTTAGGTCAATTTGGCTAAATGGGTCAATTGGGTTGGTTTGATCAAATTGGGTTTAATTGAAAGTTGAATCACGTTCAATAATCATTTTATGATTGATTAGAGGCATTGGTTTCAATCAATTTGGTTTAGAATGAGATTTGACTCAATTTGGTCCTTTAGGTCAAATTGGGTCAAGAGGCCAAATTGGCTTGGTTAGGACCAATTGGTGGTTGAGTCATGTTCAATACTCAATTTATGATTGATGAGAGTCATTGATTTCAATTAATTAAGGTTGGAATGAGGTTTGGTTCATTTTGGCCCGTATGGGTTAATTGGATCAACTTGGGTCAAGTGATCAAATTGTCTTGGCTTGGCCTTATTGATTCCAATTGGACAATCATGGATGATCAACAATCATCATAGAAGAGATTGGATGGGTTGATTCAATCTAATTTAGGTTGAATTGAGGTTTGAGTCAACTTGGTCCTTTAGGTCACTTTGGGTCAAGTGGACCAAATGGGTTAATTCAGTAGAATTAGGTTGAATTGAGTTTGATGATTGATTTATGATTGATTCATGGCTTTATTGTAATTGATTTGGATTTAATTTGATTTTGGCTCATTTGGACCCTTTAGGTCAAGTGGGCTAACTTGGGTTGATTAGATTGGTTTGGTTCAATTGGTTTGGTTATGAGTCTTTGAAGGGTTTGAAATAGAGTATTAAATGGTTGGAGTGCTTTAATAAAAATCAATTGGATTGATTTCAATTGAATGGGCTTGGGTTGGATCCATAGGATGGTGATGGAATTGGTTTAGATTAAGGGTTAGGTTATTTTTGGCTTGGAGCTTGGTTAGAGAACCAAATTCAATTTGAGGTTGATTGTGTTGGTTTGAGTTAATTTTGGATGATTGTACAAGCATGGGTTATGTTTTAGGCCATGGGATAGTCAAAACCTATTTTTTCTAAGGCATAACCTAAGCTTAAGGTATACCTTCTTAAGTTCCTAGGCTTGGGTTTAGTGTTCCCTTAATCACTAGAAGTGTCCTATGACTAAGGAGATCCTAGTGCTTAGAAGATTCCTAAGTCTAAGATGGGAAGGCTGAGTCCTCACTCCAATAGTGAGGTCAACATCATGATAATCTAACTCTAGTGGGCAAGACTAACAACTTTAAGCCTTGCAATAAAATTCTTATGCCAAATAGCTTATGATGTCACTTCAAAATATGATATAAACTTTACCTCTATAATTAAAGTGAAAATTAATGATTACTTTGCATTCACCAAAAAAGAAAAATCCCTCCTAATAGGAAGACATCCAAATATCAATTATTTGGGGTCAAGGCAATAGTTAAATTCAAAATATGCAATCCTACAAATTTAGATGATCACATTTTACATTTATAAGCATGCAATCTTTTATCCATTAAAGGCACCTCATAATTTTTTTTCATTGTTTTCAAATGTTTTAACTCATAGTTGTTTTGATATTTATCAAATTTTCTTAGTGAAATTTAGCTAAATATATCATAATAGAAATTTTAAAAATATATTTGTTATTTATTTTTCTGAAAAAGTAAGTTCAAATTTTTATTTTGGACTAAAATACCTCCACTTTTAACTATGGAGAACAAATTTAAAGTTTTCCCATTTCAATATTTGTTATAACAACATTTTAATCAAGTTTTAAAAAGTTTGAATAAGATTTAAATAATATTTAGAGAGAAAGTCAACATTATTCAAACAATCTTTAAAGTCCATTTGAACTAGGCATATTCAAACATGGTTAAAATCTCATTCATATATGATTGGTATCGTATTTGAATGAAGATGGAACACCACTCAAAAATCATATATATATATATATATATATATATATAAGTATAAACTAACATATATAATAAATCACAAATGCACATTTCATTATTACACAATAAATCAATGACATCACTTTAAATTTAAGGAATTACAATGATCTTACAATAATAATATATACTACAATAAAAATTGTTATGAATACAACGAGCGCTTGGCATTACAATTAACTCTATTATAACCTCCTCCTTCTCTACAACAACTATACTCAATTGGATTGCATCCTTCTCCCACTTTGTAGATCATATATTTTCTTTGTATGGCCAGTCCTTAGCTTCTTCAATGAATGCAATATGATAATTATCTTTATTTCATTTAGAACCATCCATATGTCTCTTTTATAGCTCAGATATATATTTTCAACATGTACAACTAACAATGCTTCTAATATATAGGATTCTAAATATATGTTAAAATAACTAATACTTAGTCACAAGCTATAACTAATATATGTTTGTACAAGAGAAATGTAACATTAAAGCTTTTATATGTACATTAACTTTCCATTAAATAAACATCATCATTAAGATCATTTTCAAGGACATGTAATTTAAATTAACTACTGTGATATATAATTAAACTTTAGGTCTTATTTAAAAGACTTCCTAATACTTTTATTTTTTTTGCTAAAATATACTTTGCGTTTACTACATTAATGTGTTTATTAAAGAGCCATTTTAATATTGTATGTCTCAAAAATTCTAACAATATAGTCACTAGGGATTTATTTGGGATAGCTATAGTTGTATTAAAAAGTAGTGGTGGAGGAGCTGCATAAAAAGCTGCTGTTTGAATAAGTTGTAATGAGTATACACTTTTTTTTATTTTCAAAAAGTCAAATTGCAGCTTTTTGTCTGTCATTGTAGAGAGCCAGGTCAAGTTAAAAAAATACTGATTTTCCATGTTAAATTTCTCATGACGTAGCTAAAATATAGCCTGAATGCAGTACCCAAATAGGACGGTGGTGCAGTGTGGCACTACACCATGACCTTCGCCCCAAACGACTCATAAATAGAAGTATATGTATTCATAGTAATATTTTTGAAACCCTCTTAAATGTCAATTATCATTAATTTGTATCAATTTTGAAGAAAGAAATCATGAGCCTATAGCATAAAGATAACATAATTATCTAAATAAGCAACTATGTTTGGGTTGTTAACATATATATTGTCAAAGTGCCTATATAATTTAAATATTTTATAAGCTTAAGTCAAGTGATATTCTTCATGAAAACTATAGGTTTTAAATTTCATCATGATAATTATTATGATACGATGAGTGTAAGTTCCATGATATTCTTTTGAAAAAAATAATTATAAAATATTATTGATATTGTTATATTTATTAGAGATAAACACTAAATTCTTCTCTATGTCTATTAACATCCTCATATGATTATGAAATGTGTACATATATGATTTTTTTAATCTGCTCTAATAAATACTGCTAGATAAATCAAAATCTTGGTATCCTGTGCCATTATCATAAATATTTCTATTATGTGTATTCAAAAGTATCCTAACCATATTTT
The DNA here is from genome assembly GCA_021442155.1 of Cymbidium sinense. Classification (NCBI taxonomy): domain Eukaryota; kingdom Viridiplantae; phylum Streptophyta; class Magnoliopsida; order Asparagales; family Orchidaceae; genus Cymbidium; species Cymbidium sinense. The sequence goes on along the minus strand of CM038217.1, from coordinate 70,290,788 downwards.
ATATTGGACAACACAAACTCTTGAATCCTTGAATATGAATGTCTAAAGATAAAGTAAAATACTTAAAATATTGTTCTTTATCAAGTTGAAGATCAATACATAATCCTAAAATATTTTTTGTATAGCATAACTGAATACTACGATGAATTTTGAAAGGATCCTTCATGATATCTTATTTATGACATCTCCAAATCATCTCATAAAAATCAGTGACATAGTTTCTATTCACATTTAATATTATCATTAATAGTTTCATGTTTGAATCAGATATAATATGCTTCTTCTCAATCATATCTTTAATAAGTCAAGGTTGAGCTTAATAATGGTTTTTTATCTAACTTCCAAGGTATAAGTGTATTCTAATTCAAGGCCTTTGATCTCAAACATACTAATCAACCTCTTAGCTTATAAGCTTTATGAGTGTTTTTTTTAAGTGTGATAAATATAACATACATCTTTGGCTGATATGCAATTGAGTTGAGGATAAACTCTAACATGTGTTTTCAATATCCATTAATTATAAGTACTTTCAAGCACTATCTTCTATAAGATAAAAGTTAATCATGTGTTTTCCTTATTTTTAGCTTGAAGGTACATGAAGAATTTAAAATTTTCACCCATTTGCAAGTTTCAAGTATATCATAATTAGCTTATAATATAAATGGAGGCCCTACTATTCAAACATTCATGGATCCACTATCTTCTTCAGCCTTATGTTCATAGAAGCTAAACAAATATGGTTATAGCATCACCTACTTTTATATCTGGTATACTTGCATCATTATCTATTCTAGTAGATGTTGGGGAGAATATTGATCAATTGAATATTTAAAATTTTTAAACATGAGGTACTTTATTAATTAATTTTCTCCATTTATTGTATCATATTAATAATATTAAAACACACAATCAGTTGACTTGAAACTCCATTTATGGGCTGATAATATTAAAGCACAAGTATAACTCTCTCTTTTTAAGAAAGCATAGACAAGTCTTTTGACCCATGCATCCTTATTGTTAGAGGTCAACCTAAGAATATAAAGCAATACATTAATTTAATGCTATTGAAATAGTTATCTATAAAGGATGAGAAATAAAATTTAAGACTATTGAGTGTGGCCATGACCATCCCTTAACTCCAAATAAAGTTATTAAAGCTCTAATATAATCTTAATATATATTTTTTTGGGTGGATGAGTTATATCAAGCTAGTATGGTATGACCTTGTTCATCCCATAGGGTATAGATTTATTATGCCAATCCTATCCTTTAGAATAAAGAGAGATATGAGATTAAGTCAGTGGGGGTATAATATTTTCTATCCCTTAATTTTTGGCAAGAGTTAATAAAATTAATGAGTTGCCTCACTCGCCATTATAGTATAACATAACTAGTAAGATTCAACTTCATGCACTTGTGATCCTCAACAAAAGTAGCTACATTAAATGAACAAAATAAATTCTTAATTGCTCATAAGCCCACTCAAAGCTTGAGAGACAAACCATGGCTCCATAAACACTTTAATTTCCAACTAACTATGTCTCATGATGCTTAATAATTTGCATATCATATGGTGGATTAATCCACTTCTTAATTAATGGAAGAGTTTTATCTTATTTTTTAAAGCAAAAAAAATTATTAAATTAAAAAGAAGGTGCAACTTAAAAGAGATAAATCTCAAACAACTAATGCTCAAATAGCTACAATAAAGCCTAAAGAGATAAGTCCCCAAACTAAATACAATAAAAACAAGAATAAAAATAGGACCAGCAGGCAGGAGGAGTAACAAAGCCCAAAAAAGAAAAGCAACTGACACAGACAACAAAGGGCAATAGAGATCCAAAATAAGCTCCAAGACCCTGAAAAGAGAAAGAAAATACCTGCAAAAAAAAGTTGAGAAAAACAGTCAGGGCAAGATAAAAGAGATGTAAAAGCAAACAAACAAAGGCTAAGACAAAGACTAAACTAAAGCACAATGGCTCAAAGACTCAAACTTAAATATGAGAACCACATCAGATTTCATTCAAAAGAATGGAGAGAGAAAACGAGGCAACAACTTATGTGACATCCAACTTCAAAAGAAGATTTACAATCACACAAAATACTACCATCCAAATAATAATATTAATAATAATAAGGCAAATAAACATCATAGATATCATAGCTAACGAAGTTGCCCTCTAGACATGAAGAACTAAGCCAAGCTAAAAAAGAAACAACTAAGGCATCAAACATATAGGCCAAGCTAACAGGAACCAGCCATAAGAGAAACAACCAAATAAAGCCAACCAAGAAAAACAGAAGCAACAACCTAGAAAATAATAAGGATAACACTACAACCCCCTCAGCAACAAGAACAACCAACCTTACCAGACTACATCAAAATAGATGAAACAGCAACAACACTAGCCTAATTAAAAGAAGGGAAGCACCAGCTTGCAACTAGAAGAAAAAAAATCCATAATCAAAATCAAAGGCCAAGACTGCCAGAACAGTAGGTCAAACAACCAAGCTAAAAGAAACTCAACAAACTAGGGAATAAAAAAAAGGCTAACCAACAAAACCAAGGTACAAAAACTGTCAAAGTCAAACAAGAGGCAAGATTCAAAAAGTTGATGAAGTAAAAAAGCATAAATAAGCCAGCCTCCAGAATAATATAAAGGAAGCAACACCAAGGTCAGTAACCTAAAAAAAAGAAAAAAAAAACTAGACAGGGATGAAGGGAGACACCACCCAAAAATCAGCCGAGCTAACCAATAGAACAACCAAAAAAGAGAGCCACCAAATAACCAACCAACCAGCTACCCAATAGGGCAAGATAATAAAACAAAGGAGCTAACAAATTGACTATCTAAAAGACAAACAACAAGGGATAACCAAATACCAAGAAAACCAACAAAGCTGAAAAGGCTAGGTTAATAAAATCTAATATAAGACAAACCAGTTTTGTTAAGATTAACTAATCCTTTTAAAAGAAAAGAGAGATTATGATTAGAAAAAAAATAGTGAGATCAGATAATTTAACACTCAAGTTAGCCAAGCAATTAGCATAAGAGTTACCTTCCTTAAGAATGTGAGAAACACTAAAGTCCATTTGATGTATTTATAAGCTTACATTATTTGTTATGTTAAAATCCTCAATAGATTTGTGATAATCTAAATTAAAATTGTATCCAACAATCTTTAATATAATTAGCACTTTGTGGAGGCTAGTTATGTTTATCCAATTATATTTATGAAACATATAATTTTTTAGATGTAGCCTTCATCAATCTATAATATTTAGTCAATTCCATTCTTATGAAATAATTATTGCATAGAAATAAATAAAATGAAGCACATTACGTCAAATAAAAAAAGATATGCTATCTCCCTAATAATAAAATGAGAATATGGTACAACTAACTAATTACACTAGAATGCATATGTAGTGGAGCTTATTTTGATTTTCATATAACCTCCAATGAATTCAATACTTGATGGATTTCAATTATGATAATAAAGTGTGATAATCTAACCATGAAATTCATAAGGAGTCATAAATAGTAAAAACAAAATTTTCTTTTAAATTGAATATTATGTAATGTGTTTCCCAAATCAAAGTAAGATAATTAATACCTAAATGTATTAGTAAGACAAATAACTAGTATACAATCTATTAGTTGATGTCTTCGATCATGAAAGCCATGATATCAAATAAAGAGGACATTAAGTTTGCGAGGAATCAACAAGAAGAATTGAAAGAAAAACAAAAGAATATTCATCACTTAAGTTAAATTCAACAAGGATAATTATGGTTGAGTCACTATCATCGTATTTGATCATCAAACCAAAAAAAGGCTCATGCTAATAATCCCTTATTTGATAAATCTGATGGTAGAAGTGGGTTCTTGGAAGCTTATTTATGTTTAATAAAATAAATCTTAAACAGACTATACATAATGTTAAAAAAACATAGAAGATCATCAACACTAAAAAAGCTATAATTTAAAGATAAATATGAAAAAGACTTGTGTCAATCGAATCAAACATTCATCATGACAGTTTATATGCCTATGCTAAACTATTGAATTCAATTTATGGTGATCAAATCTATCCCTCAAAGCCATAAGACAAATTTGTATAGTTTTCTCAGTCATATAATGTGAATGACTAATTCAAAAATAACCAAAGGGTTTCTAATAATGTATATGTCATAAATAACTTTAAATCGAATACATCAAATCATCCATGATTAAAAAATTACAATAATGATTAATAAGATTATTATAATATTATAACCAAAATTGTCAACATGCATGCAAATTCAAATGCCCAAAAAGTAAAACCCTTAAGGGCCAATATCTTTCATTGGTTAATCATTTTAAGGAAAAGCAAGAGGAACTTTAAACCTTCCAAAGCCATACCAAATTAAGATGAAAAAGTGAAAAAGATTTTAGCCCTTTTGCCTAGAGCTAAGTGGGATAAAGATGATTAAGCTTCAAGGTCTGTTTATAATCCATCTCACTAACAAACTAAAAGTAGCCAAATCAGAAGGTCCTCACACAACACATATATTGATTGAGTTAATTTTTGAAAGATTCTCTAATTTGCTAAGCTTTTATAATACAAAATAAGAAAAAAAATCATAACGATTTAAAGCAAACTATGAATGAATTAATGCTTTTAATATTATAGGATTTCAACTTTAAATCCCACATTCTTATTCTCAATGATGGGAATGATAATTACAAGTCATAATCGAAGAGAGAAATAAATATGTATAAAGGCCAAAAAGAATAAAGCAATAATATATCATAAGGTGTGTATTTTGGAATATTTTTAAAATCCCTATATTTAGTTTACTTTATAACAAATGCCTCCAATCAAACATCCTCTTAGTATATTTTTAAATATTTTTATCTTTTCTTTATAAAAATTAAATCAAAATATTTAAAAATATTCAAATAATTTTTAAATATTTTGAATATTTTTAAAATAACTATTACCATTAAATATATTTTATTTTAAATCAAATATAAATAAAATAAAATAAAAATAAAAATGATCTTAAATAACTCTTAGATTGAAGATATTATATATAATTGGAAAACATTTTTATCTAGTGGTTAAGAACTTAGATTTTTAATTATTTTTAGGTTTAATTATTTTTTATATATTATGTGTATAAATTTATAATTAAAATTACTCAAATATTATAAATATAAATTACACCTATAATATATAAATGTTATACTTTGTCGGTGAATTTATAAGTAAATTCGTTGAAAAGAGAACTTTCAACCTGTCCCACTCGAGGTATCATCGACGGTGATTTCTGTGCTTCGTTATTATCATGTCCATAATACTCCGTGCAGCTTTTATTTCCTATACGATTTTCTAATTGTGGACGTAAGTTTGGATTATCTATGGGCATTTCCATCTTCTTAGCTTGAACGAGATCTGATTCCGAATCGAGCTTCAAATTAGGGTATCATCTCATTCCGAAGGTTGGTTTTAAAATTCGTCTCTTCATTTCAATTTCACGAGTCAATGAGCAAGTCTTTATTGGTTATTTCGGGTTTTCGAACTTCTCGTATGAACATTTTTGATTCGAGTGCAATTTTGTTGTTGGTTCTCAATTTCATGGGAGAAGAATTTTTGTGGCCGACTGCTTTAGGGTTTTTGTTTCTTTGACGACGAATGCAATAAATCTTGTCGATTTTGCCTAGGCGCGCGTATTGAAGATTTGAAACACCGCAATCGGGATGCAAGAGTTGCTTTTTTAATTTTTTTTTTATGTAGTTTTAAGGTTTGCGAATCTTCAAAAAGTAGGATTTTTCAAGTTGCTTTGGATTATAAAGCTTAGGAGGATTGAATCGTATGCGGGTTGAAGGAGCATTTGTGGTTGGCGGGGGCGAGTCAAGTGGATAACATAGCTGAACTGATAATCTCCAAAACTGTTGTGAAAAATTACCATTTCATGGTATTTTTGCAAATGATATTTTTCAGTGAAGCGATGGAAATCTCCTGTTAAAATTTAAACATCCATTTCCAGCCACACATTTCTCTTTCCAGAAGCAGCTCCAATCGCCAAATTTCAATTGAATTATTGTTTAAAGTACGTTCTGCTACAACCTTCTGATTGCTAGCAGTATAGCTGCATTTTATATTTTGTTTCAATAGATCTCCATGGATCATTTAGTCATGCAGTGTTGCGTAGTAGTCGCATCCTCTCTCTTTTCTTGGTAGTACCATTTAAAAACTGAAGCCTGTGATCTGATGGGAACATTTTCTATTCCATATACTGGTGTCTAAGTTTATGACTCTACTTCTGAAATTTGATCTTGAATAATCAATCAACGAACAGATTGATTTGATTTAAGTGTATGAGATAATTTGCAAATCTGTCTGGCATATGATTCTCCAGAGGTTGCAATTTGGCTCTTTAGCTGACAATATCCAATGCTTAGAATTTAAAGAAAACAAATTATGCCTGCATGAGCAGAATATGTCAATCTTTACTCTTGTTGCTTTAAATCATAATATTATTTTTGCCCTTTGAATTGGATGGGGCAGAAGTTCATCAAGCTGTTTCTACTATTGTCAATAAGGATTTATTATCATTGCATCTTATTCTCTTTGTTCTATGAGGAACATGCTGATGCATCTCCATCATTTGCGCTCCATCATGGGATCTTTTTTACTGTACTAACGGTCAATATTATCACTTCCCTTCCTTATCCCTACTTTTGATGTTACAGATAGTCATACCATTATCTTTTTTATTACACTGATTTTTGAGCCTTAATGGCTTGTAGGTTGTCCAGTGGAATTTGCTTATCTTATTTCAGTTAAACTAGAAGATCAGAAAAGTAGACTTAATTGGAGTTTTCTTTTTGGTAGGCATGAATGCTATTGTTAGATATTCTGCCAATATGATTGGAATAATAGTTATGAATTAACGATTTTTTGATAGTTTAACCATTTTGGCTTAATGCTTCATGCAACATCCAACATGGGTAAATGGAGAATGGGGATTTATGAAGTCACCCCAATTGTTGTGATATGGCTAATAATGATGACGATATTGAAACTTAATTTATTAATTAAACTAATTGAGTGCTTGATGATAAGCTCCTCATCATTTTTGATATACCATTAATTATGAATAGTTAATAAATTACAAGCTGTTAAATGGGCCATTAATTTAAGTTAAAATTTTGATTTATGGGAGTTAAAATTTTCAAAATAACTAATCAGTAGATTAATTAAAATTTTAATTAGTTCTTATTTAACTTGTTTACATTATTAATTATTTAATTAATAATCCACTATGGCTTTTATTAAGTTTTTATTAAAGTTGAAAGTTTGATCGTTAGAACCCTAATTTTATGCTTAAATTGAGTTTAATTTAGTAATGGCTGAGTAACTATTAATTATTGTTTAATTTAGTGACCCTTTATTTAAGGAGACAAAGTTAACCAGTTTGAGCTTAATCTCGCCCTTGGGAGAGATAAGTGCAAACCAAAAAATACGATAAGATTTATTTGTCCTATAGTATGGACTTGTTTTGATATTGCATGATATATACTATTTTGACATTATCTCTCTGTCTTTTGTAGTGATAGTTGTGGTGAGTGATTATATGGTGATTGACTAGTCACTATTCTCATTTTCTTATTTTTATTATCATAGTTTTTTTTCCTTGTTATTATTCTTGCACTTCTTCTCTTTGGTCTTATCTTATTTCCTTACCAATTTTTTTAGTCACTCAGGGGGTAGCAGTGGAGTCTCACTTCCTTTCTTTTTTTGTTTTTTTCTTTTTTCTTGCTTTACCTTCTTCGTTGAGTTGTTTCTGTTGCATGGTTAAATCTTGTATGCTGGTGCATTTGAGGTTATAATTGTTACGAGATGATGAAAGGAATCAATTACATTTTATTCTTGCCTAGTACCTTCTAATTATACTTTTTGAGACTTTTAATCTTGTATATATGCTAAGTTGATCTATGATGAGTCATGGTAAGTCCATGCTATTTTGTGACATGCATTGTAAAAATCTTTAAAAAATTATACTACCCAACAAGTTATCCTTTTCAACCGTGTCTATTGTTGAACTTGCTCATTTGATATACTTACATGGTACAAAAATGCATTCAATCCAGCAGAATGCCTTCTAGATTATAGTTGGAATGATTTCTATCTTGCACATAAGAAGATTTGACTAATTTTAGTTATAGCCTTGGTCTACAATGCAATGTTAGAGATTACGAGTTTAGATGCCCAACAGTCACCTATTTCACCTGATAAGATTTGCTTTAGTGGCAATGAAGAAAAAACCAGCAATGTTAATTTTGTTATAGTCACTTCTTTTTCTTCATCATGATTAATAAAAAAAATACTACATCTTATTATTATGTGCATATAAGACAACTAAGCAAATATATAGATGATGCATGTGCTCTACGAATTCATTTGTTAATGGGAATTTTCTTTTTTAAAATAAATATGGCTAGTTGTGTACATCAAGGAAACTAAGTGCTTTGTTTGTCATGTGTTTAAACATGCATTTTTTAAAGGCATGCTCAAATTCTCATTCTCTTACTCAAATTACATACCCCCCTATTCTTGTCGATAAGAAATAAGATAGATTCAATTAGACACAAATTCCAACCGCGTTGCTCTTCGCGGAGCGGCAGTGAAATTACATCTAATCAAATCATCACAAATATTAAAATTCTATACTAATTAATTCATATAAAATTGGAAGTATGAAAATCTTTAAGTTTGTACATAAATCTGAGAGAACTAAAGGCATCGGATTAAAGTTTATGCGTCAAAACCTTCTTTCCAAAATTATACACCCCAAAATTGTACAAATCAACAAAAGCACCAACCCACGCCTCGTCTTTTCCGAAATTATCAAGCGGTAGCGTCGTAATTTAAAAGGCAAAGAATGTTAAACAGTCAAACAGCAACAACAATCGCGTGTATATTTAAATTTGCGAGAAAAGTAAAGCGGTAGTATCGCGAAATATAAAACAATATATCTTGTAGAAGTAGTAATGTATCAATAATTTGTTTAATGAAAGTAATTTCGCCTATATCAAATCCTTTTCCTGAAATGTCATTTATAATTCATGCGGGTTTGACTTCATAATAATAAAGTCGTCCGCACGTCACTGTGAAGGTAAAGGCGGTACGAACTACTATGTACCGACAGGTTGACATGACTACGGCTCAACCTCAATCAGTCGGGGATAAGATCCCTCACTCGTCTCGTCGAGCTTTTCTATCTGTTTCTATAACATGCCTTCCTATCACAATTTTTCGACATTTCGTTTATCACATTCTTTAACATTTAATATCGTGTTTTAAACATTTTCATACGCAATCATAATCTTATTAAGAAAATTAATTGACTTATAATCTATACTTTGTAATTGCATCTGATATGAGAGATATCTATATATTATTATTTATAAAAAAATTAAAAAAAGCATAAATGCAGACTATGCGAATTTAAATTAACAATTATATCTCACCTCGATTAATACAGGCTGTGTTGATGTAACGCTTCCTCGAAGACACAACCTATAATTGAATTACTTGTCAATACATGAAACTCATAAATAAATTTAACGCGATAGTATCATTAAACGCAATCTTACTTGAAATTGATGTCTCTCATATAATCTTTCAAATACTGAGACGACTCAACGTAGTCCTAACGCCAATATTAATTACCGATTAAATTAACAACTAAAATTAACAAAATGCCAATACTAAACCCCATTTTAATACAAATTCGCAACTTACCTCCGGCGGTTGAACTCCCAAACTTTCAACACCAAGGAAGGACTGAAAGAAAAGGAATGGGAAAGAAATTCAGCAAGTCACAGAATCCCATAAGCATCCCTCGATCGGCCAGGAACAGGAAATCCCTAGCCGAGCAAGCATCCCCCGATCGGCCAGGAACAGGAAATCCCTAGCCGAGCCGATCGGTTCACGGGATTTCCCAACCCGAGCAAATTGACTTACGGGTCACGGCAGTTCAGAACCGGAAATCGGGTCCGATCGATCGAGGCGGGTCCTATCGAACCACGGGATTCCATTCCGTCGCCATCTCTGGGGGCGCAATTCTTGTCAGCGGCGGCGAAGCGGCGGCGATTCGGTGAAGCCGGCGAGGCGGAAAGGAGGAGACGAACTCGATCAACGCGAAGAAATTGAGGCCGCGGCTATGAAAGAAAATGAAGTAAAGAAGCTGCGGGAGAGATCCAACCATACGCGCGTTAAATCCTTAATCCGGCCGCTGCATGCAAAGTAAAGTGGGTTTGCTACAGTAACGACGGGTTAATTAGCTAAAACAAAATTAATCTAATTGGATATTACAATTTCCCAGTTTAAGAAAACAATTAAATCAAAATCCTACGAATCAATAATTATCTTTGCCTTAGTTGTATGCTGGTTTTTACCTGCATGTATTGTTACTTTTATGCAACTGTTTGGCACTCAAAGGTGGTTTGATTGCAGTCCCAAAATGCTAAATGCTTTGATTAGTATTTACATTTCGTTTCTTTTTCTTCAGATTTTTTATGGTCTTATTTTTTATATCTGAGTCCTTATGAGAAATTCCTTCTTCAAATTTGTTATGGTCACCATTTTATTTTATGTATCTTAACATTTTTGAGACACTGATGCCATCCTTTAGAGAGAGAGAGAGAGAGAGAGAGAGAGAGAGGATGTGTAGGAATTCTTTTTAGTCTTTCAGTTTAGTGAAATAAGATGGTGTTTAAGGGCTTTTGCATTCAGATTGCCTACTTATTTAGTGACTTATATGTTCTTTCTTCGAATTGAAAACCATGCTTATATTCATTTAGGCTTTATTTACATCATTAATGCATAGAGCTGCAAATAAACCGAGCGTCTGACATGCTACTCATGGTTTGACTTGATTAAAGCTCATCTATGATTGTTTGATTAATTGATTGATAAAACTTGAACACTTTTATAGACATGATTTTAGAAACTGAATCGAATTTATCGATTTAATTAGTTTAGCCATGAATAGGTCCTCCGATTGATTTTGTTCATGTCCAAAATCACATTTGCACAAAACCAAATAGAACTAACTAAAATTGGTGGTTGAATTAGTGAATATATTAATTTTTGAAGAACTGGCTTGTTGTAGTAATGATCAAATTTTGTCTTTTTGATTTTAATTAGATGGTTAAAAATAAAATATTTAAATTATATATTGGAAAAATAGTTAAAACTTTGTCTCAAAATTTTAATTGAGAATCATATTCAAAATATTCATGAGTGAAGTGTTTTAATTTAGAATATTGTATATTGAATTGATGAAAATATTATTATTGCATTATTATTACTCCATTTAAATCATATTAAAATAATTTTAATATCTAATTTGTCATTCGATTCAATCTCGATTTGAGCCAATGGACCTTGAATTTCTTGTTCTTGTTTAATGTTCAATCAAGCTTTCAAAAACCTTATTTATAAATGCTTAGTTGTTAAATGAGCAAGCTTGAATGATTTGTTGATTAATTCGTTAATGATTATGAGTAGTATTGTTTAAAATTTATGAACAAGCTCATTAAGAAGTTTGATTAAGGCTCGATGTCGGAGAAGTAACATGTGCATAAGCTTGGCTCAATAAGTTCGACTTAATAAGATATTACTCGTTTATTAAGCTTTTCTTAATTAAAGTCTCATTATTTGGGCTCAATAAGCTCAACTTGATAAGCTTTTTTTTTTTTTTGATGAATTGCTTGTTTAAAATTTGTTAATCACAATATGAAAAAGCTCAATTTGAGCTCAAAAGCTTTCAATAAACAAGCTCGAGCTTGAACATTATCATAAAGTCTTGAATCGAGCTTGAACAAACTTTTAGTAAACAAACTAGAGCTCGAACTACTTCTTAATAGCTCGGCTCAATTTTTTTGTAGCTCTTGTGGTGCTCAATGGCTTCTACCTTTAGTCCTCAAATTGTTCATATCAATGGCGCCTAATGGCTTCTACCTTTAGACCTTCAATTGTTCATATTAGTTAAAACATCCTATGCTCCATATCTGATTTGAATTTTGATCTATATTGTCTTCAAATTCTCCAGATATGATGATGTCATATGATTTTGCACCAAAATACTCATTATAGTTTGTTCCAACCTTTAAACTCAAGTTGGAATCAATACTCTTGTCCTTGTTGTAAGCATGTTTTTCCCTTGACACTCGATTACCCAAATGGAAATCTGTAATGTTGAAAGGCTTAATATATTATTTTTACTGCTAATAACTTATTAGGCAGCTTATATATATTTTTTTAGTTTTACCAATTCTAAAGATATATTTCATGAGTTGGAAGTTTTCTGGCTTATGTTTGTATAATCTTTGAATGCCTATATCATGTTCTCGATTTTGCTTAGTAAAATTACATATTATTTTTGGACATTCTGTAACGCAGCATTATTCATCTTGCAGAACCTGGCGCATTATAGAAGTACATCCACATTGTTAGGTGTATTGGCAGATTTTTACAAATATTCTTGAGTTGTTATTGCTCTGTTTACTATGGAGGCATCACAATCTGATTCATCTTCTTCACGTCTGGTTTCAAATGATAGTCAGAATTCTGCTTCTGGAAAAGACTCATATGTACGGGAATCACCATCCCTTATGTCTTCCTCTGGGATCACGTCCTGGGCTAAAAACTTGAAGATACCACAGGCAGCGGGCCAAGAATCCCCGCAAGCAGTAAATGCAGGAAAGTCAACATTTTCTCGTTTTACCAGTGGATTGGGACTACGTTTATCCCCTAAATCACCTCGGAAAGATGATAACGCTGACGGATCCACAACGTCCACTCAACAAGGTGTTTTTGGCTCCTTGACAAAAGGTTTTGTTGACACATCAAAAAATGCAGTCAAGGCTGTACAGGTGAAGGCTCGTCACATTGTGTCTCAAAACAAAAGGAGATATCAGGTATTACCACCAATTTAATTCTTAATCGTACGTTTCTTTCTCTTGAACTTTGTTTGACACACAGGCATCTGCTAATTGCATTATATTCATGGTGTCAATATCCCATTGCTGCAACATTTTAACTATAATATTACTTTTTGTACGGCATTATCTTATCTTAGCAAGGAATGACTTTACTTCTGTGGGGTGTGGTCTTTAATACATAATTTTCTGCAACGTCAATAATTAGTGGGCTACATGTATTTCTGTCTATTTAAACCTAGATATTAAGATGCTTATCCAATCATGATTGCAACGAAGAACATATGCTCCAAACTATTCTGACATCTAGTGTGAGCTGTTGATCTTACGTTTTAAAATGGTGCTTTTTTGGTCTAAAATCATTTTGATCAGCTCTTTCTCTTTATTGGGTGTTGACTGGTTCTATGGCACTTATCCATGCCTTTTTGATCTTACTACCTTTTCTTCAATAATTACCATGATTTTATCATTATTTTTTGTTAATAGCATAGTCAAGGATGTAGGAAACAAAAATGATGGCATGATAGATCATAGATCTTGTAAACATTACTTATTTTTTTGTCTGAAGTATGCTCTTGTATTAAAACTGTCCTGTAAAATGCATGTGAAAGTTTAAATTTTATGCAAATTGTTCATATCTAGGTCTGTTGATATGAAATTACCAAAGCCATATCTGAGATGTGTCAATGAAGTCTGCAAATAGAGAAATTAAGTTGATCATTGACACTTCAAAAGCAGCTGGAAGCCATGCCGGTTAAAATGCCTTACTTTTTTATGCACTGTTTCAGTTTTTCACAGTATCTTGTGATTTTCATATTCTTTCTGCTTGCTGTTAATGTTAATTTTTTTAGTTTTCGATTGACTGCATGTAGGATAGAAGTTGTCTCAAAGGAAATGTTTGCTCATTTTACGATGCACTATCCGAAACAAGATTCATGTTTGTGTATGTTCTCTTTGGAGCTGCAAACAGCATAAAACTTTTTGACTTGGCTCTATTAAACTTTCTAGATGTAATGCCTTCCCAATTTCACAAACTAAGAGAATTTGTATCATTAGCATGATTGCATTATTCATCAATAAACAGGCCACCTTTTCATTTTCTTTACTTTTCCTGTCAAATAGTTTTTTGTTAGACTGTAATAAAGGCAGTTCTTGCTTTCTACAATAAACTGATTGGTGGTTATGTTGATAAACATTAATTTGTCATGGCTGTTGATAGTTGTTTCTTAAAATTTTATTTGTGTACTTTTTTAAGTTTATAACTCGAAAGCTGCTTTATTTCTTTCCTTTGCATGATGCAAGGTAATTTAGTATTGTTGGTGCCGCTTCATTTATGCTAGAAACTTAGTTGCTTAGACTGTAACTTGTTTGTCTATCAATTTGCACAGGAAACAGATCGTTGTAGTGCCAAGTATGATTGTTGGTACTGAACATTAAAAATAATTCATATGATTGAAAAATGGTGGATTTTTGATGGTGGATTTGATTTGGATTTGACTTATATCACAGAAAATATAATTGCGATGGGTTTCCCTGCGGGTGATATGAGTTCAGGTTTTTTTGGCTATGTTGAGGTAATGAAAGTAGCTTGATGTCGAACTTACAGATTAAGTTACTGATTTGACAGGTATAGTGATCTATATATTTTACAGGGATTTTACCGTAACCATATGGAGGAAGTGATACGGTTTTTTGAAACTCACCACAAGGTATTGATTATTATTCATCCCTGTTTTTTTTAGGTGCTACATACACATAATTATGCTTTTCTACTTGAATTACAGTCATATATTTGTATTGATAGAAGACATTTTGGAAGATCATAATATGTTACGAATTTTCAAATGGAATGAATATCTGGTGCCATTTATACTGTGGGCCTAAGCAATCATTTCCTGAATTTATACAGAATGGAATATAAATAGACTGAATGGATAAAGATCCAGCACAATGTGATCATCACTAATCTTACTTAACTACTTGGATTGGTTTTAGGGACTCTCTATTTATTTTTTCAAGTGGTGCATGAGATGTTAATTATATGTTGTGAAGTCTTTATATTTCCTGTTATGTGGCTAATATCCAATTATTTTTCTTTCTAACATTCTTATATTAATTTTATTCACCTATCTTCTATGTGCATCCTCTATCATTTGTTGTATATTGTCAAATCATGCATGTCTAACTTTTACCAACTAATCAATGTTGGACTCCATCTTGGATTATAATCTAGTTATAATCTTTTATATTGATCATCAAGGTTCTCACATAAATTTTATGTTGTGAAGTCTTTATATTTCCTGTTATGTGTCTAATATCTAATTATTTTTCTTTCTAACATTCTTACATTAATTTTATTCACCTATCTTCTATGTGCATCCTCTATCATTTGTTGTATATTGTCAAATCATGCATGTCTAACTTTTACCAACTAATCAATGTAGGACTCCATCTTGGATTATAATCTAGTTATAATCTTTTATATTGATCATCAAGGTTCTCACATAAATTTTAACTATAGTTCGAGCCCAATTATTTCTCTATGCACATATACAAGTTTATTCTCTTGGCAACTCCCTCACGTGCTAATATAGAGGACGGTTGTAGAGCTATTGTTTTTTTATCTGATAAAATTGAAGATCCTATGTTGTTGATATTGGATTTTGAAGACCACCCTTCTATCATTGATCTTTGGTCTAGCAATAAGTATCTCCTTCCTCTATTGATCTTTGTTTCGGATAAAGGGAGTGACTGAATGTTCGCTAATGACTATGCATGATCAAAAGTTCAATAATGACTATTGAATTATTGATAGATGATTATCATTGTGGTCATTGAGGGAATCTAAACTCGATGAATTCAATAACTCTAACTGCCTATTGGAGGAAAATTATTTGCCATTATTGTTGTCACAACCACCATTGAGAAGAGCAAGAAAATAGAAAAATGAATGTAATAAAATTAAAGCTGTAAGAAAATTATTAATAATGATAGCTCTTTGAAAAGGTTCAAAATAATACATGCAAGTCGCTGAATGGTCGTTAATCTTTACTTCAACTCACCCGTCTTCATTAATATTTTTCCATCTTGGTTTTAAAGACCATCCCTCTATTGTTATCTTTAGCATGGCACATGTTCTCTCCTTAAATGGTTGAACTTTAGTTTAGATATAAGAATCAATTTCTTTCTTGTTAGCAATTGCATCAAGATGTAGCTTGATGATAGCTTTTAAACTATCATTGCCTCGATGATGTAATCATCGAGTGGTTTTGATGTCATTGGTATGCTAGGATATCTTTTGAGCCATTGGAAACATATTAAGCTTTATTGACATTATTAGAGTCAGCTTGGTTAAAAGAGAATAAAGATGGATAAATGCATCTTTGACCAACAAAATGGCTTTATAAAATAATAATAATGAGCTAAACAAAGCACATAGAATCAAATTTATTTTTAAATTTGGAATGAGAGAGAAAATGAGATTTGATCAATGCAAAAGATATTTACAAACATATTTAATTTAATAAATGATCACTTAACACTAGCTCTTGTACAACAAATAGTGCATGCCACACATTCATTATTAACAAACATGAACTTGACATATTGTATTCTTTAGTTTATTTTGAATTTCACCTTTTAGTACAAAGGTGTAGTCTTGAAGGTATTCAATCAATTTGATACGTCTATTAATTGATTTTTTGAGTATTAGTATATTTTAAAGTTTGGTGATAAAAAATGAGAATGAATTTCTTTGGCAACAAACAATGCTATCAATGTCTTAATGATTGAATGGGAGCATGACTTCTATCAAAGGTAGAATATTGTTTATTAGCCTCATTCAACTTTTCATTAAAGCAGGCGACGGTATTGCATTTGTTAAGAATGATGCTTATATCAACACTAGTGACATCACTTGATACCTAAAAAATTATGTATAAGTAGGGAATCTTAGAACCATTGATATAGTTAGTACATTTTTATCTATTCAAAATCTTTCATTGCAAATGATGTTCAAGTAAATGTGTCTTTTTTAAAATATTTGTTAAGATTGGCAATGATTTTGAAGTTCATAATTAAAGATACAAATAGGTGACGTCCAATCAATGATTGCCTTGATTTGTCAAGGATCTAATTTGTGACTCTTAGAATGCATTACAAAGCAATAAGTATGACTTTTATGCTTAATAAATGTGCATTATTTATAAGTAATATAAAACTTCTCATTTCTTAAATATGCTCAGTCTTGATTAAGCAATAAATTAATATGTTATTAAAGGATACCACTATGTACGTGCTAATGAATAGTATAAATACCTAGTTCATTAATCTCATAAAAGTATTATGTGAATTAGATATGCCAAAAGGAATAACAAACTATTGAAACAACTCATAAGGTGCTTTGAATTCGATTTTCCATTCATTCCTAGGATAAATTTGGATTTGATGGTACTCGTTGTGCAAATCATTTTTTTTGAAAAGTAAATTAACCAAGATAGTGTAAGCATGTCATTCAATCTAGTCTAAGAAATCTATACATTATTAGTAGTTTTTAATAATTTAAATATCAACACATATATGCCAAGAATTATCTTCCTTCCATATTAATAATATGGGAACAACACATGACTCAAACTTTCTTGCGAAAACCTTTTTTGTGCTAGTTCATTTACCTGACATTTAAGCTCAATTTGTTCAATAGGTTTCATTCTATAGTGTGATAAATTAGACTATTGTAAACCTGAAATAAAATCAATTGGATGTTGAATATTCTCATGGGAAGAAGCCCATTGGATAATTCATCAGACATAATGTCTCAAAATTATGATAGGTCATTCGCAACCATATCATGTTTATGATTCTCAAAAATATGGGTAGAAATCTCATGTGTGACCAACAGCAATAACACAAGGAACTTAGTGATGTTAATATTTTTCTTAGTTTTTCAACAAAATTACAAACTACAAGTCGGTTGTTTTATTGTCAAAATCATGTAGGCTTGTGCCCAAACCTTAGATGGTTTAACAAAATTAAAAGTAGGAATATCATGACCTTGGAAGGTTTAGTTGAACATAATGGTTGATTTTTAAATCAATCGAGCAATGGAGATAAGCTGTGGTCTAGTTTTAGGTGCTTGAATTTTGAGTAGTTTCTGTATTAGATCTTAGATTGTGTGGTTTCTTAGATGAATACTCAATATTCTTAAAAAAAAGGCAAAATAGGGGTATGATTAAACATAATTACATTAACGTTTCTCGTCCATTCATGTTACAAAGCCATGGATAACGTAAGAGGATATATGCAACATTCATAAGTAAGAAATTACACTAGATCTAGTTTTTGTAATTACTAATATGAATATGAACAGGGAAACTCTCAATAACATATAAGGAGCACCCAAGTTATGCGGAAAGAAGCGAGATGTGGTTTTGTTGTCAATCCGACTCCAAGCAAAATTGCTTTAGAAATATAATTCATGGAGCTCACATCATTGGCAACTATTTTGCATCTCTTATTATGTAAAGTTGCATACATTAAGAAGATACTAGTATATTTCAAATTCTCTGAATTGATTGGTGATGTAAAAATGCATCTCATAATGTGCAATTGTGTGGGATTTTTAGAGAAAATTTGAGCATTCTCATCAATTGTAGGCTCATCATCAATCAAATTGTGAAGTTTGCCTTTTTTAGCTCATTGGAATTTGAATATCTTTGATCCATCAAAATATTAATTTAAGGACATTATTTAAAGAAGCGATTATCGGAATGGTAATTGGTTGGCCTGTCACATTTTTTATTGTTGTGTAGTTTAATCCTTGACCATTCGTTTGTGTTAGAGCAGTGGTTGATCTTTGCTAGAATCTAGAGTTTCCAACTTTAGTGGAAGTGCTTGTCGACCTACTTGAACTCGCATGTGATGAAAAGTGCATGATGGATGTCTAGGAGGTTTTTCTAACTCAGTCTTTGTAGTAGACTTTTTCAATATTATTAAGATTGTATAAACACACTTCTAACCTTATATTAGGATGAAGACCATTGATACATTTGGTAGTCGACTGTTAGTCATCCCTAGAAATATCACCCTATGATACAAGCTTCTCAAACTATCAAGAACTTTGCTTATAAGTTTTTAGAGCCTTGGTAAGAATTCCTTTATGGTAGATCAACAAATACTTGTGCTTTAGAAATTCTTTCATCTCAATCTAAGTAAAGATTGGGGCAACTCTCAATTGTTCTTTGTCTAAATAATGATGGGGGTAGCTCCTTGTTAATATCATGAATAATGACATTCCAGTTTTATTTAGTTGATTTTGACTACTTAATTTTGGTAAATTTAACACATTGCAGGTCATTCATTTTGTGCCAATAATTAAGTTGTTCATTTAAGATTTCTAATCTATGTAAGTATTTAGAGTCATGGAAACCCTCGAATTTGAAGCATCGACTTTGATCATTTTAGTAGGATCATGATGGTTATCAATGAGATAATCATGATTGGCAATAGGTGTTCTACCAGGGGCTGTTCTATATTGATTTTCTTTGTGCGTACAATTTTGATTAGGAATATTGTTACAAGCATGGTGTTTAATAAGTTATGATGAGCCTCTTTGCCTATGCATAATTGGATTGTTGTGTGGATAGGTTTGAACCCTCAAGTAACTCATATGATAGTCTAGAAACAATTCTAATGTAAAGTGGAAAATGTTGTAGAAATAAATAAGTTTTTCATCATTTGTTTCAAGGTAGTAATATCAGTCTTTAGTCTGTTGGTGCTTCATCTAAGTTATTTTTCTAAGGATGTTTGTCTTTTATCATTATCATTCATGTTATCAGTGGTTTATTTTTTAAGTTGGCCATTTGCGTAAGATAATCATCAAAATTATGTTGGACTTATTTTGGAGGGAGTGTCATGCTTGCAAGCAATAATAATGTAATATGCAAATTTAGCTTAATAAGATAACTAATTAGTATGCCAAAATATTTATTTGAAGCAATTGTTAATAAAATTTTTATTAAATAATCACTATTTTGTAAAATTGAAGTTTGATTTTTTTAAGTATGCAAAAAATTAACTCAATTCATGATCTTATAAAAATTAACATGAGAAATTTCCTGGAGCACATAGTTCACATGCATGTAAATTTCACTAAGTCTAATAATTTTCGAAACTATGGTTATGCTAATTTTAGTGAAGATTGATTAATCAAATTTTCAATTATTTTAGCATCAACAATGACTATGCCTTATTTTAGTGGGCTCAACTGTTAGAAAGCTATATATCTTTGTGCTATAAAAGATATTGCTTCAGCCTTTGGTACCTACGAAGGTCAATGATGAACGACCAATTATAGAGTCTAGTGCTATCGTTAAGTAATAATTAGAGAAGAGTGAACCATGCAACAACGATTGTGTGACAGATCTCTACTTGTGGAAAAAAAGGTGCTTTAGGTGGGAATGTTGGGCGTGAGTGGATGAGCAATGCGGGTTCTATAGAAGAAAACAATGTAAAGAGTGGAAATGCATGCGTACTACCAAGGAACAAGCAATTGTAATGAGATTTATAGCCATATGTTATGTTGTGGATGTAGGAGCACACATATGCTTGTACATTGTAACAATTATGACGGATCACATAGACACTTGTAGGGAAGAGCGTAGGTAGGTGTTGAGTAAAGGCAAGCATAAGAGCACACGAGAGGGACATTGTAGATATGGGAGAGGAAGTCAGTGAGTTGGTGATGTAATTAGTGCTAGTGGGTGTGACCAAAGTGGTGTGGGTTTTGCAAAGGATGTATATGCATTGGTGGGTGAGATGTTCGGGTGCTTGATGTGTGAAGAGCGTGAGGATGAGGTCGTGAAGTTGTAGCATTGTTTCTGATGAGTGCTAGAAGCTACAAAATTGTATATGATTTAGAGAGCATTTATTTGTCTTTAAAAGTTGAAATTCATTCAATCATTAATTCGTAATACTGGTTAATTACACATCATGCATTTGTATTTATAGAAATATCATTACTAGCATATGACAAAACATTTAAATGCAAATCTGATTATATCCAATAAACATTCAAATTTAAATATATTCTTTTCCATCTAAAGATAAAACCCAATAAGTAGTTTAAATTAAAAAAACATAAATTTTTTTCTAAAAATAGAAATGGGTCTAAAGAGGCTTGAAAATTAGGATGATTCTCATTTGTTATAGTATGATTTGACTTCTTGTAATGAACCTATAGTCATGTGGGCCTTTGTGGGTTGATTTGGCCTTTTTCAAGGCTTCCCATATTACATTAGTTCTTATTACTAATGGAGGCACCATTTTACATACTTCATCTATTCACCATGATGTAAAAACTATTAAACTTTTTACAACTTATACTAATAAGAGAATCAGGAATTTATTTGGAAGCAAATTTGATTAAGGACCCAAGTTTGATAAAATAAATTGTATGAAGCCAATCTTTGTTCCAATACCAATCAAGAGCTTCACAAAGATCATTTTTCTTGATTATGTATCAAAAGCATAAAGGAAACGGTGGCTCTACAATTATGACTTATTTTCTTCAATAGCTTTTAAAAAGGTATATGAATTTGCACTTGATTTTTTAATTATATAGCCAATTTTTTTACATCTGAGGGAGAGAGTATCTTTCTTTAATCTTTTATATGGTGACCTTTATTCAATCATTTAAAATAGCAAGAGCAACCCTTAAACTAGAAGAGAACTTTGGAAAGTAGGGTTAGCTAGAAAACCACTCCTTAAGGAATTCTTGACTATTTCGTTGTATGACTTCATGAGGAAAAGCAGCTCTATTGTTTCCCAATCTCTTACCTTCATTGTTCTAATGGGTGCAATGGTTGGCGTGAGAGCTAGCTAGGCTCTATTCTTTATTATAAAGTTATGGCACACACTAGCACTATTGTCTTTCATGATCGAGGGAAATAAGCAGGTTATCCTTATGATAAAGTACAACTTTAATGGATGATGGCTTGAAGTGTTGGCGATATTTTACAAGGTTGGAGTGTTGTTGCATCTAGAAGTATTGGCGATGCTTTCCAATAATATTATATTATTATTTAAAACCTCCACCACAAATATCATTGATGTGATAGGTTTATATACATATGTTCTATTTTCTAATGTGGAATTTGATAAAATTGTTACTTACAAAATTAAGGCTAGGTGTTTTAAAGGGCTAGGAAATTCGTAAGTTTTATTTGAAGTGAACATCAAATCCATGTAAAGATAAAATCCATACAAATATAGTAAATTGACTCTATTGCATAAATGAGAATTTTAGTAACGTGGAGCTCAAAATTTGCAGTCATCATTTACTAATGATTTATGAACATTTTGTGGGTCTCTTGTTTTAGATTTGTTGAGTCTTTTATTATTTTTTTATAAGTTTAAACCTATTATAAATTCGTAGTATTTTTTGTATGTAAATTATGAGTTGTAGACCAATAATATGATGTTTAATCATTTGCATTTTTGGAAATGTTTGAAAATATAAATTTTGTAGGGAAATCGATGGAAGCATAGAACTTCACTTTTGTTCTTATTGTTTATTTATTTCATCTTGTTATCTATTCACTCTTCTTATATATTTTTTGGAGGATTTACATATATACCACACAATTCTTATGTATTTACATATCTATCACTTAAACTTCAATTTTTACATATATAACACCTCAATCTTCAATATCATATCAAAACTATCATCATCATTTACTTTTAAAAAGTGAAATGTACCTTTTTAAGTATAGAAAAGTGTTAGATAAGTAAATATCTAATTTTAGGTGTTAGATATGTAAATGCATAAGAATTACATGCTCTGTATGTAAATCTTCCATATTTTTTTTTTGGTTATTGAGTGGTTGGATTTTATTAAATTTGTTATAGTTTGGATTTCTCCAAATGTAAGAATATTAGATGCTTTCTATCATTTCATCTCTTGCGATAAATCTTTCATTGTAGATTTTTTTAATAAATCTTTTATTATGAGGAAATCATTATTTATTGTACATAACTTTGATTCTTTATTCTTTTATATGTTTTACTAGTGATAAATAATTTCTAAAATTTGGTAAATGATTATTGCAATATAAGCCATGCGTGTGAGACTCATTATAAATATGAATCAAAATCTTCATTTTGAAATGCATTTTTTTAGGTATTGTTCTTTGACTTATGTTGTGTTGCATCATTTTTCATCTTTGAATTCCATATTTTAATATGTTTTGCATTAGTTAGTGTCATAGGCCTTATCTAGAGATATTGTATTTTATTTACCTAATAGGTGTCACCCTTTTGTTCTCTTGGTGCAACTTATTAAGAAGGTCACACATATTAGGATTGCTTCTCTATGAACAAGCTTAACTTTCGAGTTCGTACTGGACTTTCAACTATTACATGAAAAGATGCTGTAATATTTAAGATTCTAGATTGTTGTATTTAAAGGTTTAGTTGGCCAATAAATAATCAATGGTAACCAATTAGTTGTGGCAAAAATTAGAATGATAAGATGAATGTGCTATATAATTGGTTTTGATGGAGTGCAAAATATTTTATATTAGAAATATTGAGGTTGTAGCACCTATTAAAGATATGGTTGTAAAAATTTATTAAATTTGTTTGATCATACAAAGGAGAGTTAAAGATGAACTAATAGGTCGGGGAGGGAATTATTTTGAAGGCATGGGAAGTGATGGGATGGTCTATGTTAATTTGGATAGATGTTATGATTAAAAAAAAAAAAAAACTTTAAAACTAGGTTTAACACTACATGCAAATGATGCAATTCTTCATAATACTGAAGGGAGAAGCATTCATGAGCCACTCACTAGGCATATGAATTATGATGATGGTGATGATTACATTGGGGGCATGTATTAGTTCATTGAAATCAGAGAACATTCTGCTTTTTTTATTAGACAGGGCCTTCTTCTGCCATTGTGATTAATGCTCTGCTATTGTTTCTACTATTTTATCCACTACTATACCCAATCTAGCTGCTGGTGCTATCGCTCTTACTGCTCTTCCTCCTGTTTGTAACCATTAGTCCCCAAGTGGGTTAAGAGACCACCAACAAATATTGGTTGTTGATTCCTTTATTAGCGTTATCAATGAGCTGCAGACTGTTGGTACTATCATAATTCTTCCGAAGTGAAGAATTTTTATTCTGGTGTTTTTAATACTGAAATATTATATCACTAATGTGTTACTTTTGTCATTTTTTTGTTGGTAATACAATTTATAATCAATCCAAGCTCCTTACACGTGTTATGTTGATAGCTGTGTTCTTATTGCCAATGTTATGATTTGGAGCTGTGAATATATAGTATTATATGTTAACACGTCCTGTTGTTAGTTTCTGATTTAAATTCTAAGCCAACACTTGTCATTTCTCTTATAAAATTTAGATATTTATCTTGATTTGCCATTTTCAATGGTCATTATGTTATTTAATCGTGGTTCACAAACAGATTATGCACTTCCTTTCTTTGTATTTGAACCTTGTTTCCTTTTTGGCTCCTCACTTTCAACGCATCATTTATGACATTTTCAGGCATCACTCTAGTAAGTACTGCTTACTTCTTATACTTAATATTCACAGGGAAAGTACAAGGTATACAATCTTTGTTCGGAGAGGCTCTATGATGCATCACTACTCGAGGGCAAGGTAACATTCCAAATAAACTTTTCTAAATTTATATCAGTAGTTGGAAGCAGGTGAAATTAGTGGTGTCAAATAACCACAGCTGACACCTTATTTCGAACACAACTCAAAATGTGTTGGTCTGAGTTGACCCATTATTGTTAGAGTTGGATTTATTCTAAGCATTTCAACCTAGCTATTATTTAGATCAGGTTTGGGATGATCTGAAATTGACCTGATTATAGTTTGAGTTTGTGTTGGGTGGGTTGGGTTAATTGGGTGAAACAAGTTATAATCAGATTAATGGGATTGTGTTGATACAAAAAATTGCATGTTCCTTATAATGAACTAGTTAGACTGATTGGGTTTCGGTCAACTTTGGGTTAGATTTAAACCAACCTGTTACTAGTTAACCTAAATTGACACCACTAGGTGCAATATTTGGGTGGTTCATTTTGTGTAGCATATTAATGATATCAAAAGTTTTGTAATTCATTAATGCGGATGAAGGATCTCTTAGCCACTTTCATCTAGTTGAGTTTAAGGTTACACATTTTCTTTTTGGTGTCTACTCAGGTCTTTGATTATTGTTTTAAAACTTCTTGTGCATGCACATTACCTTTTTTTATCAAGCATTCGTGGAACAGTTTTTTCCCCTAAAGTTGCTTGTGAAAGCCATCCAAATACAGGAAACTTGCTATGATGTTAGGTAGAAGATGATCTCTCCAAACAGTTTAGATCAAACAACTTAGACTCATTCTCATCGGTGAATAGCAGTGACGTCTATACATCAATGGTTGCCAATCAGTCTGCAGGTTGTTTGCTCTCATGGAAGATATGAGGCACTCAAAAATGCATTATTTTTTCCTTCTTTATTCCTATTGTTTCTGTATTTTTGTTCTTCAATGCTGTACATCAATGGTTGCCAACCAGTCTGCAGGTTGTTTGCTCTCATGGAAGATATGACACACTCAGAAATGTGTTAATTATTCCCTCTCTATTCCCATCATTTCTGTATGCTATTCTTCAATGCTTGTTCTTTGTCTGTATCTTGTATGTTTGCATCATTTTCATGCTTCGTTGGCCACCAACACTAAGAATCCATACCATGCATTTGGTCCTCTTGATTTAATTAATTAAAATATTCCTTCACCCATGATGATATTTTCTTTTGACAGAGCACTCAAACGTCAACTGCACTTTCAGCTGTTTTCTTAAGTGGAAATGTATTGTAATCATTCTTTATCTTCCTTTCTAAATAGGTAGGGTAGCATTATCATGGAGTTCATTTTCTTTTTGCCTACAGATTTTGAATTTTGCAAGCTTCAATGAGTCTTATATTGTACAATATGAAGCTTGAAATTTAATAATATCCTTTCCTATTCTCTGCTATTTTATTGATAGAAAACCTTTATTTTTGGCAGTCTTTTGGTCATCCGATTGCACATGTTCATAAGGATAGGTTATGATGCCCATTGAGAGTGTAAATATGATAGCATGTTTTATTTTTTGATTATTATGTGCTGGAATTTGCATTATTGTTCTGCACTATTAGCCTTATTTTAAAATTCTTGTAGAAATTCTGTATTTTTTTCATGGTACTTGTTTATTTCTGATGATTATGTACTGGAATTAACATTATTGCTCTGCTCTTATAACGTTTCTTCAAATTTCTATTAGAAATTCTATTTTTTTTCCATAAACTAGAACCAGCTGAAATCTTGTTATGTTCTTTGGATTTGACATAATTTCCATATCCCAGGTTGCTTGTTTCCCATTTGATGATCATAATTGCCCGCCAATTGAACTTGTTACATTATTTTGTCAAAGTGCCTATAACTGGTTGAAGGAAGACATTGAAAATGTTGTTGTTGTGCACTGCAAAGCTGGTATGGCGAGAACAGGCTTGATGATATCTAGCCTTCTTTTATATCTGAAGGTAAAATATTTTTTTATTTCAAATGCTTCACACAGTGATTCCAGGATGGTGCATCCTTATTTTGTGCATCAATTTTTAATCTATCTTGCAGTTCTTTCCAACTGCCGAGGAGTCAATCGAGTATTACAACCAGAAAAGATGCATAGATGGGAAGGGTCTTGTTCTCCCAAGTCAGATTGTTAGTCTATACCTTTCTGTCAAAGCTCTTAGTTTCTCAGAGTAATTTTCAGCAAATTTCTAATGTTTTGTTTTTTCCAGAGGTATGTCAAATATTTTGAGCGCATATTAACATATTTCAATGGAGAAAATCAACCAGGCCGTAGGTAATTAATTTTTTTGAGTTTATTTTTCTTTTGGGATCTTTTACCGTTTGTTACTGGTAAAATATCATCTTTTTTTAAAAAATGACTTGTTTTCCCAGATGTATGCTAAGGGGTTTTCGGTTACATAGATGCCCTTATTGGATAAGGCCTTCAATTACCGTCTCAAATCATAATGGTATTGTCAATATCTTATTGTTTTATAGAACCATTTTCATTGTCTGATCGTTTTGTGATCCAGTTTTTTTGGCTTTTTTTAAGAATCAGATGTAAAGGTGCACATATTCTATATTATTAGCTTGTTTTAACATGTGGATTATTCAGTTAATTTGGTAGAATTGAAAATTTTATACCTGATACATTATATCTATAATAGTTTTCATGATAGAGTTATTTTTTGTTTGCATCATGTACAAAAATATGTTATTAGATGATAAAGCACAACAGATGCAGAGTTAATTGAGTATAATTCCGCACCGTCTGACTTTTTATTTTAATTAGTAATGTTCTTTGAATCACCTCAATATTTGTGGCTTAGCCATCAATGTTTATATGCAACAATTTAACTTTACTTTTCGGCTCATTTGTTACTAGAAGAAAGCGCAGTTTTAAAAAATGGCGAAATTTTTTAAATCCATTAACCAACATTGATTTTAAATTCCGTAAATCTTCTCAAATTCTCTCAGATGTAATTGGTTTATTTCTTCACAGAAAATGAGTGAAAAATCAAAATAATCTTTTTTTTTGAAAACTTTTCAATTTGCAAACAATCAAATATGCCCTTAGATGCTTACCTTTTAAAAGGTCACGTGATGCAAGCTTCATTTGGCTGAGCTACAGGATGCTATTTATTTGATTTGTTGCAGTAATCTGATTCTTTATGCAATTTTGGAGTACCATAGTTAGCGATAGTGAAGACAAGTTTTTTTTTCAATTACTAGCTTAAATTGTGTTATTCAGTGTTTGATTGTACTGGAATACCTTTGGGGAATACCTTGTGCTTTGTAGGTTGTTGGTTTAACCTAAGCCTTGCTTTCAGTTTCAAAGAAAACAAGCATCAATATGTAGCAATCACTTTTAGTCTGACCTATCCCCTTGCCATTTCAGGTTTCCTAAAGCCCGTTTGATTATCATTCAGGTTTCTTAAGGCTTATATAATTTTGATCTTGAAACTTATTATTGTAGTTCTATATGCTAATGCTTTAGTCACTTAACAGTAATCTGTTTACATATTTCTTTTCATTTAATTTGGTTATTTTGTTGTGTTTATAGATTGAAACAAGAAGTAGCAACAATTTTTTTTTTAGAGTGTGGTATGTTCATTTTTTATTCGAAGTTATATACACGTGTAATTTACCTCAGGTCTCAAAGGTTAGGGGGTCACTGCATGGTAGTCCACATTTTTAAAAACTGTACAATTGGGTCCTTAAGGCTTTCATGTCGCTTAAGTTCTCCAATTTAAATTCCTGTACTCAAAAATCACACCTGTCACTTAATATTTCACTTAATGTCTATTAAAAAGAGCCATTAAGTTAGATCACTTGGCCATACTAATGATTAATTAAACTTTGAATATTTCAAGGTTTGAAAATGCCCCTTTTGTATATAAACCTACAGTTTCTTCTCACTATTTTTTATTTCCAAACCACAAAGCCTTCAAACTTAGTAAAAAAGGAGAAAAGATGATAGCAAATGATGAGTTGGGACAGTGTAGGGACTAGGAGGTGTAGGGTGGTTGCTCTTGATGAGGATGGCGACAGAGGAGGGCAAGTACAAATTAATTGAGGGTGCGTATGGAGGGATGGCGGTCTTTATGATGTTGATGGTGGTGTGCTTGTGTAAGTGATCATGTTAGATGTGACATGAAAGTCTGCAATGATGGTGGAGATGCCCTGATGCATGTTGGGGTAATGGGAAGTGGCATAAGGGATGACAATGGTGAGAGGATAGATGTAGATGCCAATGGCATGTTTGCCATAAACTTGGAAGGTGTTTATGAAGGTAACTCTGGTAGATGAGGGTTTGGTGGTTAGGGGTTCTGATGGCAGTCATTTTCCTTGATGGTGGTGACAGAATGGAGGATGAGTTTGGAAATGGGAGTGAAGAAATCTAGAAGGGGTGAAGGGCCATGATGGAGATGAGGTGATGCTTGGCTTGATTGGTTGTCTTTAGAAGGATCGGAAGTGATGCCTGATTTTTACCAGCCTGATTGCATAAAATGATAATGGAAAGAGGTTAGGTGATGCTGAGGACACGATGCCGGTGTTAAGTGCTTTACATTAGCTGATGTGCACAGTAAGATTGAGATGCAACCTCACATAGAATCTGTTCATAATCAAATGAATTACATAATAATAAATTGAAGGTTTACTTAATTAATATTTATAGCAAATTTGTATTCTTTAACCATAGAATTATTTAATCACATCCTCAGTTCCTCGCTCTAGCAAAAAATAGATCGCATGCAATGCAGATAAAACGTTATGCAAAAGCATTGCTGTGCCTAATAAAAAAAAGTTTAATTATCTAGAAAAAAAACCTTGAAATCTTCAAATACTAAGGTTGAACAAAGTTGATTACTGCATACAAACAATTGTGCAAAACATTGCATGATGCCAAAAGATTGTTCCTAAAACCAATAGGCAGCCTACTAAAAATCCTAGATGGAGCACATCCATGAAATTTTCTGAAGCTATGATAGGAGCTTATACTTATTATTAAAAAATTTGGCCTCTATTACAAACTTGCTGCTTTTATTTTTCATACTACATGACACAAGAATTGCTTGCTTGTTCATTGGAGATAATGAGTTGTGAAGTATAGGAGTGGAGCTCCAGACATGGTGTCTTGTTGTTTGTCTCAACTCAGTCCCCCAACTTGCCTTATTTATAAAGGGCATTTATGAATTCAGAGAGTTTTTGACAGATCCACACAGAAGAATCCCATTCAAAATGCATGATAAGACTCAAGGCAGGGTTTTTAAAAACATGGATTAACGTGAAACAATCTCTTTTCCTCAATGATTCCCATTGCTAACATCAATTTGACTGGACTTGCTATTAGAATAAAATCAATTACCTCTATCTGGGTTTGTGTTTTTATGTTTGATTCAAAGTGTTTGGTAAACTTGATTTACTGTTCTCTTATTACAATAATTGTTTTTTCTACTAAAAGGATATCCTAGTCTATCTTTCAAAATGATGACTTTTACCTTTACAATGTACATTTATGTATTGTAGTACCTTTATTGATCTTTCGAAAACTGTCTCAACATCAAGGTTATATGATTAAAGCACTTTTATCCAGGTATTCTCTTTTCTACCAAAAAGCATCCCAGGACTAAAGACTTAATGGTATTTTCTGACTTCATAATTCAAATCATACTAATGCAATGATGTACTTAAGCAGTGTATTTGTTTACCATTTTGTTTGAAGTTTTTGTTTATCTTTAAGGTTCTTTTAATAGCTATGCATATTTTCATCCTTAAGAAAAATGTACAACTTTTTATTGGACCTGAGCTCTGAATGTCAAACAATTTGTTTATGTGACCTAGTAGATGCTCTGATATAGCTTGTATAAGTGGTCCATAAATATTTCAAAATTTTACACAATCTTGATGGACAGCAGCCAGACATGCTTTACACTTTTCATTTTTAGTCGCACTAGAATATTTTTGAAAGCATTTATGTGTCAGCAACTAAGGATGGCCAAATTAAGAAAAAATTATCTTGAAACTTCTTTATTTTGTAAATTAATCAAAACTGAAATGACCTTGAAATTAATTAATTTAAATGCTGTTAGGGATATTAGATCAGAAGGATCTTTCACAGATTTCCATATTAATTTTTGCTGAATATTGCAGATTTATCATGTTTCACTGGGTTCCTATTTCTGATTGTTTGACATAAATGTGTAATATTGCTATCCGTAACCACTGAAGAAATAATGGAAACAACCTCTCTGCAATGCAAGCAGGTGTTAATCGAGGTATCATGATGAAATTAAAAATTGATCTTTTTTTCTTGCTGAGGACTAGAGGGAGAGTAGAAATTGAAAGCGCGCTTAGGGAGAGTAGAAATTGAAAGCGCTTAGGGAGAGAAGATATGATAGATACTTATGATGAATCAATTTACAGAACTATCATAGCTCTCAGCACAAATAAAGCTGCCAGTAATGTTAAAAAAAATTGAATAATGGCAAACTATACTGAAAGAGATTGATATGATCATGCTATTGGCGTGGTGTTCTTCCTTCGCTCCCAATGGGTATATAATCTTTTCTTCGATAAGTTAGCTATGGTAGGGCGGTGAGGTGAGCTCATCGACAACAATGTAAATTACTTATGGAGGTACTTGAAGATCTTAATGTTATGGAGGAGTGTTTTGCCAATGATAATGCACCATATTTCTACTCGATCACTGGTGAAGGATCTAATAATGAAAATGATTTGTGACTCATCACCAAGGGTGGCGATCATCGGTATAAATCAGTGAGAATATTTGAAACAGATGAATAGAATCTGAATAGAACCTGCAAAAAACACACAAGGACAATACTATAAGCTCAAGAGCATCCCATCCTTCAATAAAAATTCAATTATGAAGGCTTATTCAATAATAATTTTACAAACACAACAAGTGCAACATTTGTAAGTCATGTATGATGACAGCAATGGAAAGGGAGGGATATAAACATGGTCAAGGCTTGTCTAGATGCGTAATTTGCAGGAATTATTTGTGGGTATAGTCAAGAAAGATCATGAGGTATGTGTTGCATGCATGCAAGGATAAAATCAAGGTATATTTCTATTTGTCCTTGAGAATTAGCAGAAACAATCGAAACAAAAGCTGTAGTTGTGAGAATAGCATAATTTCAAACAAAAAAAAATATTATTCAAGTGCTTCTGCAAATGTTATGAAAATATAAATGCAGGAATATAAAGAATCTGAAGCGAGGGTGAAGGAAAATCAACATTCTGATTTTAGGTCAACACGGAAGCATAGTAGCATCAACAACTATTAGCTGCGTAGACTAAAGCTTAGGATTTTAGGTAACTTAAGGCTCAGGCTCAAGTTTAAGTTCAAGTTCGAATTCTGGTTCTAACATGAAGCAATTCTCTAAATGCAATTCATTTTTATTATAAAGAGGGTCATAATCTTTGACATCTTCAAGCGGATTAAGGGGTTACATTACGTTGTGGTTGAGGTATTGGCAGTGAAGGACTAACACACCGAGGGACTAATGCGTAAGTCTTTGGCATAAAGAAATTAGGCAATGGTCTAATCACCTAGTTGAAGGTTTTCTAGGAGAGACTTTCATATTAGCTTGCCCTTTGGGAAGCTTCATTTCAAGTTTGGGGTTTATGGATTTCTCCATCTCATCTAAATATATGATGTAAGTTCATCAATAAACTTATCCAAAATAATTGAAGTGGTATTACACAATTTTTAAAAGTTGATGGGAAAATTGCCTAAACAATCAATTTCATAGCTAATCCTTTTTCTATATGGTTTCAGCATGTTTTACTAGCCTAGAATAAGCATACCTGGTTCTCTGTAAACCGGGCGTTTTAAGGCTGTCTAATTTAGCTTCATGTTGGCTAAACCAGCCTAAGAGTGCATCAGAACTTTTTGTTCCTTCAAACTTAGAGATATGATAATAATAAATGTGACAAATAACCATGCATATTAGTTAATAGACTCACAATAATGCAAAAGGTTGCTTGATATTGATTGTGATCGTAGGTAACTAGAAGTAATGCTATTTGTATGCGATGAATGTTGCAATACTGCTGAGAAGGACAAATAAACTGAAAACAATAATTCAATAGTAGCTAGTTTTTTTTACCAAGTTCAACTAATAAATAAATAATAGCAAGCCAACTAACATTTAGTTTATGCAATTTGATGATTGTAGGTTCTTGTGGCTGATTTGTAATTTCCTGTTACAATTTGGATGTAACAACAAAGTAATTGGGTAAAACTACAAAATCAAATTTCTGAAATATTTTAATTGTTTTCTGGATGTTGAAGATATTCCACAACAATACAACAATAACAACAAGCCTTTATCCCACTAAGTGGGGTCGGCTACATGAATCCTTCGTCTCCATTGTGTCTTATTATGTGTCAAATTCTCATTTAATTCATATATACCGATGTCATTTTTTATACATCTTAACCAACTCTTTTTAGGTCTACCTCTACCTTTCTTAATATAAGGCAAATCTAATGCATCTACTCTCCTAAGTCATGGGATGTCGCTTTATGTTATGTGGCCCAAATTCTCTTTAATCTTATCTGCCGAGCTACTCCAACTTTTTCCGAATATACTCATTTCACATTTTATCTTTAAGAGTAAAGCCACTCATCCACCTAAGCATCCTCATCTCGTAACTTAACTTAGTCTTATCTTCTCTTTTATTGGCTAACATTACTAAGTCATTCGTCTTACCACCATCTTATAAAATTTTTCCCAGTTTAAGCTAAACCACAACAGCCGATGTATTCCTCCACTTCAACCATCCAACTTGAATTCTACCAATAACATCTCATCTATTTCACCATCATTTTGAACAATAGAGCCTAAATATTTGAATCGCTCACTCTTTTTAATGACTTGTTCACCTAATGTCACAACACTACTACTAGAACTTCTACAACTAAAATCACACTCCATATATTCAGTTTTAGATCTATTTAAACGAAAACCTTTAGACTCTAAGGTTGACCTCCATAATTTAAGTTTCTCTTGGACTCCCTCTTTAGTCTTATCATCAGGAAGAATGTCATCAACAAAAAGCATACACCAAGGTACATCTTCTTCCAGAAATGCCAGTAAGAACATCCAAAACTAAAGCAAAAAAGATAAGGGCTTAAAGGCATTCTTGATGTAATCCAACCGAAATAGGAAAATATTTTGTCAATCCTCCTTGTGTTTGGACACAAGTAGACTCAGTATACATATCCTTAATGACTTGAATATAATCAATATTAACTCCTTTCTTTTCTAGAACTCTCCAAAGAACATCTCTTGAAACTTTATTATAAGCTTTCTTTAATTCAATAAATATCATATTTTGATCCTCCTTACTTTCTCTATACTTCTCCATCAAACCTCATAACAAATGTATAGCATCCATAGTAGATCTACCTGGTGTTGACCTACAACTATGTGACACTTGAAATTAAATAAATGAGGTGGAGGTTTAAATGCCCTAATCGCGATCAAAACCGATTAATTTGCTGCAATTTGAAAATTCAACTTCATAATGCGTCGAAAGCATCAAAATTAATTAAATAGAAAATATCGAATCAATTAATGATCGATCAAATAATTAAAATCAATTTTTAATGAAATTACAGCGTGTCGAAGTTTCGAACGTCGAAAGACCTCCGTTCGCGAAATTGATCGCGCCATTATCGCCGAAACGTCGAATCCTATCAAACGACTCCTTCCGCAGTCGATTCGGCAAAGTGTGCGCGAGCGTCGAGCAATTTGAGCGCGACGTCGCACAATTTAGACCTAATTTCACTACGACCGCCGTCGACTTTGCTCAAACGGCCTCCGATCATCGATGCGTTCGGCCAAACAACTAAAATTAACACCCATATTGGGTTTATTGCATAAAGTAAATCCATAAAATTTAATGCGAAATATTAATTTGTAATTAGATTAATCGTTCTTCCCGTTATCCTTACCTAACCTCTGGTCGAATCAAAATGACCCGCCACTCGTTCGTTGATCAAAGCATGCGGTTGGAAAGTAGGAAGGAATACGTTGACCTCATTTTCGACATTTTTTCCCTCTCTGTTTCGTTTTCCTTGCGGCTCAGACTCCCGGCTGACTGCTCACACTCCCTCACGGCATTCTCCTCTCCGTGATTCTCTCCCCTCTCGGTTCTCTCTCGGTGAAGCTTCGGCGATTCTCCCTCTCCTTCTTGCTCAGTGAACTCCCCCACCCTCCTCCCTCTCGGAGAGCTCCCCTGCGGCGTTCCTTGCTCCTCTCTTGAAGCAGACTAGCCTGGCAACAGAGGACTCGATCCTTCCTAATTCCTCTTCCAACCTAAACCCCAGTTGTTTGTTTCAATCTTAAGTTATATTTTGTTATGTGGGTTTCTCTTGAAGGAAATCGATTCTGTTTCCCTCTTCCATTTGTGTTTTGTGGTTGGATTTGTTTTACGGGTTTTGCAAGCATGAAATTAAGGTGATTGGATTTATGCTACAAGCTTTGGGTTCTTTGTTTTCTCCTCTAGGTTGAGCCAGAGCTCATTCTCTTGGTTCCTCCTTTAGTTTATTCACTGTTCCTCTCCCTTTGGGCCTTGCAGTGAGCTTTCTCCTCCTCTGGTGTGATATGTTGGATTTATGCTATAAGCTTTACTTTCTTTTTTTTCATTCTAAAGGCGAGCGAGGAGCTCATTTTCTCGATTCTTCCTCCTTGGCGGCAGACCGGCGGCACTGTCTTAGTCTCTCTCATGGTAGCCTCCAACCTCGGTTGAAGGGCGAATGAAACTCCTCCCTTGGCCAGCCTTTGTTTGAGCGACTTGCTCTCTCATACCCTTTTAATCCGCTGAAATCCTGCGCTCTCTTTTCTAATTAGGAGTTTTATCTTTGTAGTTTTGTTTGTTGTTTGGTAAAATCTGAACTAGCAACTAATAAAAAGAAAATGGAGCAGTGTGATCTTAGATTTCATAATGGCTCGAAGCTTGGATTTTAATGATGGAAATCTTGCTCCCTTCATGTTAATTAAAAGCTGAAATTCATTTTTTATGTTGTCTCAATCTCTTTTCAAATTTGAGATTCTCATGATTGTTGTTTAAATGGGTTAAATATTGCAAACTTTAGGGTTACCTTGCTTCACTTTGCCCCTTTCCACTATTTGATTACTTGCAATCATGAAAGTGGCTATCTTATTTAGGCAAGATTTCAGATTTGCTGGACTTATTAAACTTAGTGTGATTATTTAGTTTATGTGGATTAAACTTCATATAATCACCATGTTAAAAGAAAAAAGGAAGAAGGTGAGGGGACGGTTGATTGACTTTGTTAGCATTGTGCTTGTTTTCCTCTCTTTTGTGATAACTAAGTCATAAGCCTTTGAAGTGCAATCTGAAATGTGGCTTTGTGCAAGTTTAAAGATTTCATTTTTGGTGCTTAGTTTCATTAAAGTTGCATCTTTTAGTGCTTTTCATACTTTACTCAAAAGCAATTTCCATGTCTCTATCTTGCATTAAAACAATTATATGTTTGCTGTCCATGAGTATTTGGAGGTTGGAATCATGCAAGATACATTGTTCTATGCCTTTTTCTTGCTCTTGAATTATGAGAGTAAGTTGTGATAATGAAATCCTAGTTTCATTAGCTTACATGACTTCATCTTTGAAAGCTCACTTTGGTCATTAATATGTGATGTATGTTTTTTTCTCTTGATTTAAGGAAGAATGAAAAGAAAGCAAGTTTATTTTGGGAGTATGATTTATATTGATTTCCTTCTATTGCATCTTTTATCTTGCATACATATGAAAATGTTGAGAATTGAAGATATAGGATATGCAAAGTTTTCTTTATGATTATCTTGAAAGATGAAATATATTCATATCTCTTGACCTTTAATTGCTATGTTACTTGTGGGCTTTAAGAAAGATATGTCCTCTTTTATATTCAAAATGAGAAGAATGGAAGTGTCTTTACATGTGATTAAAAGCGTATGTTACATTTGAGTGTTTGAATCAAAATTCGGTGAAATAGTGATGAAAATGTAATCAAAGAATGTTGTCTTGTTTAAGTATGTATCAAACATGTTCATATGTAAATCTGAGTTTGAAATTTTTTGATATAAGTCCATCATGTTCTCCAACATGGTAGGAAATATTATCTATCAAAATTTCGGCTGGTGTTTCACGATACACCCATACACTCTTGGCATGGTGGTGCGTCTCTAACACCTGGTGGAGGGGAGGAGGCTGTAAATTTTGATTATTATGCTCTCAAATATACATGCACAGTTTTCTTTTGTTTATATCAAATTTCAAGCTTTAAAATTATTACTTATAAATCATGTTCTCTGGTGAATCTTATCTTATCAAAATTTTGGTGGTGTCTCACCATAAACCCATATATGCCTTTCTTGGCGTGGTGGGCTATCTCATGGCAACCCCACGTATGGGGAGGGGTATCATTAATTTTGATTATTTTTTCTTAATTAAATACAAGCAACTTGTTTTATATATCTGTCTGAAACTTTAAATTTATTCTTATACTTCATACTTCTCCAACATGGTGGGAAAACTTGTTCATCTTATCTTTAACCCACTGCCTTTCTTGGTGGTAAATAAATTGGTCAGGTGTCTCGCGACACTACCATACGTTTTTCTTGGCGTTGTGGGAAGATCTAATCCCCAGTAGCCCCATCGGGGATGCCAGGAGGTTCAAATTTATAAAAAAAAAAGATAGAAAGAAAGGGATGAAATGCTTAAGTTGTCGTGTTGGCTTAAAATTTTCTTTATCTCAAATGTGAATGCTTATGTGTTGAATTTCTCATATCGCTTATTTTCTTATTTGATTATGACATGTATTGTGTAATGCTTCACCAGGATCTATCTACATGTTATGGAATCTGCATTAGGCATATCTTTCAAACATAAATACTCCTCTTTCTTGTCATTACCATGATTTATATACATACATGAGACATAGTGAAGACTTGAAAAACACACATATGGAATAAATTAAATCTATATGACATGACATATATCGAAGATATTAAAAGAAATGGTCGAGTTAGAAAAGAAACTCACAATATATGTGTGACTTGCTTCTTTGAGATTGAAGAACTTAAACTTGTGGTATAAGGGAGAAAAGGAGTAGGAAATATAGTCTGTGAAAGGGAAATCTCCTCTTATTTATAGCTTCTCCTCTCCTCTTATCATCTATCTTATGGCATCATGTGGTCATCATAAGTTCGTCTGAGAAAATCATCATTAATTAATGTCATTTGTCATCGCATGCACATGCATGGACATATGGCGTCTGTGCATCTTTATCACTTACTTTGAAGGAAAATAAACTCTTATCTTCTTAATAAATTTAATGAGTATTTGTCTTCCGTGAGCTTGCATGTAAGGATGTGGATTTTAATTAACTCACTCTCTTAAATGACATATGTCTACTCATATCTTTGTCTTCTCCTTCCCTTTATCGAGAAAAAAAATGGGTATGAGTGATTGATCGTATATTCAAAATGGTTTATTTCATTTTATGTTTCTTGATTTCCACATAAAGAAAGGGTTTTAGCGAATCAGTCTAAATTCATTCTAGGCGTTCATATATTTGATCGTATATTCAAAATGGTTTATTTTTTTATGTTTCTTGATTCTTCATAAAGAAAGAGTTCTTAGCAAATCAGTCTAAATTCATTCTTTCTTTATATTTGATCATATGAGTCAAATGATTTATTTGTTTCTTTTGATTTGTTACATAAGAGGATTTTTGGAAAAATGCCCATATCTATTTTGGATCCATTACTTCACGATTGATTCAATGCCTCTAAAATAGATTATTTTGAAATCCATACCCTTGATTTGTGACATAAAGGGGTTTTTTGGCCAAAATAATATATATCATATTTTCCAAAGAACGGATGTTGCACTTGGTTTTGGTCGAGTTAACCCAACTATATCGCGTGACCAGAACTTGCAATTGAACTTACGTTTATTTAGACATTTAATGTCCATACAATATTTTAAAAAGAATACTTATATATGTTGAAATGTTCAAACATCGAGGGGACATGTGCAGTAAGATAAATACTGAAAGAATATATCGGTTTAGTCTTGGGGCAGTTAAAACTCAAAAAATCAAAATTGACGTATAAACTCCACTTAATGTCTAATTCCCAAAAAAAAGAAGATATGTAACATGTTGGAGTAATTACTATGTCATATAAAACAGATGTTACATCTTGGTCTTGGCGGTAAGTTAACCTAAAAAATCAAAATTTGACATCTGACATTACATCTTTAATGTACAAAATTTTCAAAAGAACGATATTCATTATCGTGTTGAAGCGATTATTAAAGTAAATATAAAAGAAAGATCTTCATAATGGTTTGGTCTTGGTGTTAATAACAAAACCAAAATTTGATATTATAAGAATTTCAAATTAATAATATATGAAATAATTACGTAAATATATCTGAATATGATACGTAAAAAGTTCAAATCCTCAAGAAGAAGTCTCGAGCGATCATATTTAGAGTGATGAGGTTTTGAAGGATTATACTTCTTAAGATAATAAATCCGTCTCAGAAAATGGACGAGTAGACAAGATTATCGATTGATATTATGATCGAGAAGGGTAATTATAATTAAAAGTTCAATGATAAATGATCATATATATTCAAATCTAAAATCAATCATAAAATGATCAAAATTCAAAGAAAATACAAAAATATAAATAAAAAATGAAATGAATTATTTAAATTAAAACTTAAAAAATAAAAATAAAAAAATCAATCCACCCTCCATGATTGTTTGTCTTGTGACAGAAAATTTTTCTTCACGAAAAGAATAATCATCATGCTACTTCACACTCAAATATTCCAAAGCGTGGGGCGTGGCGTGTCCTTCTCCGCGTGGTTTTGCATGGCATAAATGGCGGTTCGAGCCTGACTCCCGGGTGGTTGCGATATGGCCTAAATTACACGGCCACTATGTTCCCATGGCTTTCTCTTTTAATGAAATGTAGAATGTATTTGGTTGCAAAGCGCATGTTGTTAAGGTTGACTTATATTTTCCGCCCAGACAAACTCATGTCTACAGGATCGACGACGGCGTACATGTGTTCTTGAAGGATCCTTCGGTCGGGTTGATTTCTATACTATTAGACCAGGAACGACAACCCGGGATACGGAACCATGGGATCTAGATCGGACGGTCATCGTTCCCACAAAAGTTTTAAATTAAAATAATAAATTTTATAAGTTAAACTCCACATTTATGATTATATACTGGTTCTTTTATTTCATCTTGTCGAAAGTCTCTCAAGATTGGGAGAGGTAATTATAAAGCTTATAGGAAACCCTGAACCAGATATAAAAAATTCTCACCAATGATCGAAATCTCTGGGTAGTGTCTTATCTACTATTCATCTGCAAATTATCACTTAAACAACTCTTTTCTTTTCAGAAGGGTAATTTTCGGATCCCACTGGCATGAAACCTGTGAGAAATTTTTGTATCACATCATAACCTATGCTTTACTTTCTCCCATAATTTTAATGTATGACACATTAACTTAATTCCTATAATTTATTGCACTCTTTCTTCTTAAATATAGAACCAACAAACTCTTTCTCCACTCATCTGATATTTTTTGTCTTTAAAATAACATTAAAAAGATTTGTAAGCTAAAAAATTCCTTGATCTCCTATACATTTCCACACTTCTATTGGAATATCATAAGGTCCTACTATTTTTTCACATTTCATTTTCTTTAAAGCTTCTCTAACTTTAGATTTACTGACGATAAAATAAAATCTATTTTTATATAGGTATTATTCTTAAAACAATCGTCTTTCAAAACCTTCATTAAAAGTTTATCAAAATCTCATCCATCTATTTTCAATATTCTTTTCTAAATAAATCACTTTATTCTTTTAAATTAATAATACTCCACTGACTGATCTTTCTTCTTTATCTCTTTGGTTGTTATACATACATCTTTCACTTTCTTTGTATCTATCATTGTATAAATCATTTAAAAATTTAAATTTTTTGTATATTACTTTCTCAAATCTCTATTTTATATCTTTTTCTCAGTTTTACATCTAAACCAAATTTTATAATAATGTCTTATTTCTTATCTTCTTGATCATTTCCAATCAACTATTTTTATTAAAAGAGCTTTTCTTTTGATTCTCTTTTTTTTAGTAATTTGCTTCATTTCTTACTTTTTTTTCTCACATAAGATTAAAATTCTTCGAATATCTCAAATTCTAAGCTTTTGTAGTTCTTCTTAAAATATTTTTATTTTGTGTTCTTTAAAATT
Source organism: Cymbidium sinense (assembly GCA_021442155.1). Taxonomy (NCBI): domain Eukaryota; kingdom Viridiplantae; phylum Streptophyta; class Magnoliopsida; order Asparagales; family Orchidaceae; genus Cymbidium; species Cymbidium sinense. The sequence continues at coordinate 70,249,817 of CM038217.1, read as the reverse complement.
AATACTGTAGGATAATAATTTGATTCTTTTCTCTTATAATCTTTCATCTTAAAATATAAAACTAACAATCGATGTTGTAAACTTTCACTGGAATGATTCTGATCTTTACAATCATAAATCTAGATCTATTTTTCTTATCGAAATAATCATTCAGATTTTACTAGATCTATTTTTATAAGTAATAATATGTTTATCTCTTTTTAAATAAAGTATTAGCATTATAAAATCATAAAAGCAAAATCTAATATAGTCTACTTTTTTTTAATTCTCCAAATCCATAACCATGTGAATCTTTAAAATTTTCTACCACTCTACCAATATGTCTTTAAATCTCTTCTAATAAATATTTTTTTTGAGATGTCTGTTAATCCTTCTAATTCATTCCAAATTTTTCTTTTGAGCCTAAGGGCATAAACACTTATAACATTGATAATCTTAGATCAACAATAATCTTTAAAGCTATAATTCTATCTTTACATCTATTAATATTTATAACATTATCCTTCAAACTTTTATTTATAATCACGCCTATTTTAATTGACTACTAATATTAAAGTTTAAAACCTAAACTATCAATCTCCTTGGCCTTCTCCTCAACCTATTTAGTTTCTTGAATACATAAAATGTTTATCTTTCTATTAACCATAATATCTATTAATTCTATTAATTTACCTGTAAGAGTACCTATATTCCAAGTTCCTAACCTAACTCTAGTTTCATGGACTAACTTCTTTGCCCGCATCCGTCCATATACCATAGCAGAGAAAAATATGCAGAAATATATCTTTGAATGCAGTGACAGGTTTCATGATGCATAAAGCATTGTCATGTTTATCAATGCAATTTTAGGTTTCTGACAAGTACAAAATTATCCAAGAATTAACGAATTTATTACATCTAGGGTATGCTTATAACAGCTAGTTCAAGTTAGAGTTTAGGACTTTAGAGAGAAAATTGGCCGCATTAACTTATTTGATAAACTGGTAAAACATGGAGTCATTATTAGAAAGTATAGATGGAACTGCTGCATTGAGGATCTAAAAGTTTGCACATAATATTCTTGTGAACATGTGATTGATCAGAATTTGAAAATTTCAAATTTCTTGATCTGTGGAACACTCTGAAACACACTTTGACTCGGATGTTTAACAAGAAGCTCATGTTCTTTGTGGATGGTCACTTGAGAGCATGCCTTATCTTTGCTCCTTTGTTTTTGTTTTTTGTCTTTGGCTTTTGCTAAGGTGCATTCAAGTGGACCAAATTGGGTTGAATACCATTTAATGCATTGATAACATTGGATTTAGGCCTTGATGCTATCAGGAGAGGGGTGCTCAGAGAGCAAACATAAAGCTTTAAGAGAGAGATGAGTATGGTCAAGAGAGAGGGAGACTAAGAGGAGAAGGTGATTAAGAAGAGGGGGGAGAGAGAGAGAGAGAGAGAGAGAGAGAGAGAGAGGAGAAGCTAGTGTTTTGCAACCATGCTTTCAATGTACAACAAAAAAAAAAATCTAATGAGTTATTTATATGAATTGTATGGATGATGCAAAATTCTTTTATTGAAAATAACAAATGATTTTCATAAGTCTTGGCATAAAGATTGGCCCATCAATAGAGAACAATAGTACATAGTAACATGAGCTGAATAATGGCATTAATTAAGGGGTTATTTGAGATCACTTTTATTTTTGTTTTCTATTTTCTATTTTCTATTTTTATTTTTTTATGCTTTGATTTAATATAAAATATATTTGGTAGTTGTAGTTGTTTTTAAAACACTCAATTTTAAAAATAATTTGTTTTTTAAAAAATAAAACACTTAAAAATATTAAACAAATATACTTTAAAAATAACATAAAAACAAAAATTTAAAACACAACAAAATTGATCCTAAACTGGCCCTAAACATATGCTATGTAACTCCAGTGATCATGTTATTTTTGTTAATATCGCTAATGATGGTATGTGCATAAGCCCTTTATTGGCCCTTATTAATAGGGGAGCCTCATGCACTAGGTGTTCCTTTTTATTTTCAAACTTTCATGTCATCGAAGTTGTTTTATCATGATGAATTCATGATTATTTAAGAAATTTATTATTTATTGGATATATTATACTGGCCTTACATCAATTTTATTAATTGCATTTTTTAAAATAATTGCAATTATTTTATCATTCTTAGGAGGTGTATCACTTCGACTGAGCTTTTGTTTGCTTATTTACTTTTCTTAGGGCTACATATTGTGTTGATTCTAGATTAGAGTATTATTATACTATAATTTTTTTTCAGTTATGTATATTTTTTGTTTTTTTTTTCGCGTAAAATGTTGATTGTCCAATGACCCCCAAGTAGGAGAGTAGATGTATTAGATTCAACGTATGTTAAGAAAGGTAGAGGTAGACCTAAAAAATTTGATTAGTAAGTATAAAAAATGACTTTATTTTATTAGAATTAAATGAGAATTTGATACTCAATATGATACAATGGAGTAGAATTATTCATTTAACTGACCCCATGTAGTGGGATAAAGGCGTGTTATTATTGTTTATTTTTTGTTTTTTCAATCCCATCGAGATGAGAAGTAGAATCTAACCCCAAGTAGATAAGGTTAATGTTGGTGTTGATTATTTCAATCCCATTACTTTAAATTTTCATCTCCTTGTAAATATTAATCACCATTTTTTATTTTTTTATTAGTTATTTCTTCTCTCATCTATATATTAGACAGGTTAAATTACTTTTTAGAACCTGAATCTTAGTTGTTCCTGTTATGTTTTGTGAATTGATTCCATGCTTAGATCATTTTAAAAGTGCATGTAACTTCTCTCTGCTATTCTATAACTGAATGCCACTTGCTTCTATTGCTCAGGCATGTCCTTCTTTTACATGCTTGATTAACGGTGCTTTCCTCTTATGGTATTCTTTGCATTCCATATTTTCTTGTTTTTCCAGCCTGAGGATTTCTGGTTTAGTGCACCAAAGAAAGGAGTCATGGTCTTTGCTTTACCTGGTGAAGCTGGTCTTACGGAAGTTGCTGGGGATTTCAAAATCAATTTCCATGATCGGCAAGGAGATTTCTACTGGTATGGCATTTTATGTTAGTGACTTCATTTCATTCTAAAACTATTCTAGTCTTATAGCTAATTGTGCTACTCTGTTCTTTAACTAGTATGATTTTTATTATTGAGCAACCAGTCTGATTGTTCTGGGAGATGCTTGGCTAAGAAGATATTATTGCGTTGCTAATACTTAAAATTAATCTGTTTTGATGGATTTGTCTTAAGGTTTTTATGTAGTTGTTTAGGCATACTCTTTCTATGATTTATCTTTTGGTTTTGCATGCACTTGCTGGTGTTCATCTTTTCATTTTAGATTTAAAATTTTATTTTTTAATATTTTTGGCTCTTTTTGCACACTTCTTTGCTTTCTCCCTCCCATAAAATGTTGGTTAGATTTTTTTTCATTGTATACTTATCATTTTGAAGGTTCTATTATTTGTCCTTATTTTTTCATGGTGCACTCGAGTTAGTGAAGACTAGCACTTAGAGTTATTTGTTAGGTAAAAGTTGTTGTAAGAAAATTTAATATTAACTGTCTGCACATGTCTCTTCTGCATCATTGTGAAGGGCATGATCGTTGGAATTCTTTTAGCACTTACTGACTTAGTGCTTTTAGTTTTTATTTTGTTAACTTTCTATTTTACATTAATAAAGCATATTCTGAAATAATATTAGGAGAATTTGCTTCTTCACGAGTTATCTTGTATTTCCCAATGCAACTAATAATCACTTTTATAATGCCTTAAAGCAATCTGGTATTTTGTTCTTTGTCATGAAACTGTTTTGTTCCTTATTATTTTTTTTGGACATTCATGAAACTATAATTCTTTTAACAAAACAAACTCAAGAATTGGCCAATATTACAATTTTAAATTGGATTCAACTAATATTATAGACAAATTTGAGCACAAGCCAAGATCCTTTGAGCTTATGTTGAATATTTTCTTTTGGATTCAATTGTTATTTTAGTTGGGACGGGTTGATACTCCTTATGAGGAAACTAACTTGTTGATACACTCGAAATTTACTTGATATCACCATGAGTGTAGCAATATCATCTTTATGACTTCAACCATAGATTTGACTTTCTTAGGCAATTATTATTAGAAGTCTCCACAAATGAACTCAAAAGTCATGTGGAGACACTTTTGTCTCCACTTATCATATTGCACTCATGACGCAATAGCTACCACCTGTGCCATTACACTTAAAATTTCAACATTGTGCACAAATCCTTTGTGCATAGGTCCTGTGAATCTATAAATACTTGTAATTCAATCCTCAAGGGATTGTTCGGTAACTGGAATACCTGTTTTGTATTTAACTCTTTTCCTTGTAAACTTATAAAACAATTTTAGAAGCAGAAAAGAGATTTTGAGAGAAGCTTGCACGGTGGATGTAGGTCTCAAGATTGAATCACTTAAATCTCTTTATCTTTATCGTGTTATTTTTTTTATATGGTATCTGTTCTTTGGCTCATTATAATTTATAGAGTATTTGTGATTGTATTGTTTTCCTTTTTTTTGTAACTTAAACAATTTTGTCTCTTTTATTGCTCCTCCTCAGAGTAATTGAGAATCTCATTATTCATATTGTTTGGTGCTCTCATTGGAAAGTTTCTGCTCTTGAAGGAAAATCATGGTAGAAAACAACATTGCCATAAATGACCATATTACTAACAACAATAGAAACTACTATTTTGCATGGCATGCAAGTATACTTTCCAATCTTACCAGATGTTGTCGTGTCTGCTTTCTACATTTACGCCTGTATTAATGTTCATTTTTTTGAGGTAAACACCCACCTTCGCTTCCTCTCTCAAGCACTAGGTGTTGGCCTCTTGACTCGCTCAAGTTCCTTTTGCCTGATTAGGAGTCATTGGACACAATAGCAATCCTGTTAGCAAAAACTCATACTTGAAGAATGCTTCATCCTACTTCTATACAACAACAACAACAACAACAACAACAACAACTAGCATTTATCCTACTAAGTGGTTTGTTTCATGCTTCTTCTATGTCTTTTGAAATTCCAAAGGGCAAAAATCTGTTATAAAGTCAAGGCTTCACAATTAGGAACGTATCAAGAAATTGTTGATCCCCTAGAGCAGCTTAATACTTTCAAGAATGCTCTCTTATCTACAACATTTTTAATGCCATTACATGTGATCTTCATTATCACATTCTTGAAATATTGCATCTGCATTAAAATTATAAAGAGAAAGCTACAAAAGTTTCAAAAGGAAACAAGCTAAAAGGCTGTACAAAACTTCTTGTCACCCTTCAAAATATAAAAAAAAAATAGTGGAGGAATAGTATGCCTATGTAATTCACTATTTTCCACTCAAAATTACATGTTTGAGCAAACCTTGAACAAAAATCAGCCAACCTTCTCTGGCCGTGTGTTGGAAAGTGACCTGCTTGAATTGATGAAAGAAAGCAATGTCCACACTGATGGATGGTAGTGAAACCCATCTATTGCGCTTGAGAGTTTGTTAGAGGAGCTCATTCACTGTCTTGTTATCCCTAACAATGCCATTCACTTCAATCATCCACTTCTCAATACAGTCCTTAATGAAAAAGACAGCTTCCAACTCAACTTGAGTACTATCCCAATGTTAAAACTACTTGCCTATAGCTTTGATCAGGTTGCCATTGTCATCCTTTAAAGCAATGCCAAGGTCGGCCACATGATTGGAGGCCAGGGATCCATCAATGTTACATTTCAGCCAGGAAGGAGAGGGGGGACACCAAATAGTTCTGCGAGGCAGCCCATTAGATTGAGTGATGTTCTAGTGCTCATTGATGGTATATTTGTGTGTGTGGGTGAGGGCTTCCGAAGCCATTGTTGCCATGATAGTCAGAGTAGGGAAGGTTTTATCGTGCTTTTTAGTATTCCTTACTCTCCAATATTGATAAACAGCACTACAGTTGATCTGCCAATAGTAATCTGATGGCCTTTGGCTTCAAATAGGGTTTCAATGATTTCTTGAACACTAGTGAATCTTGGCACTTGTATCCCCCATTCAGCCAAATTTTGCATACTTCTCTCAAGGTGAGCATAGTTTGCTGCAATGTGGTTGCTGTCCTCCATTTCATTGCAGCCCCAAGCAACTGATAGATGGTTTAACAACTTGCCACTCACATGCATCTCTTCTTTTGGGAATTTTCCTAGTTGCTTGCTTCTTTAAGGCTCCTAAAGACCCCCAAATCCTTGTTTTGCTTCAAAGAAAGATGGAGAGGGCCTTTATGCTGATGTAGTTCATTTTATTTGCACCTCCCATGAGGTGATCGACTCCTACCATTTTGCTTTCATATTTTCATTGGTTGTAGGATTTTTGATGGTCCAGTAATGTTTTTTATGACAAAATCCTCGTGAGTCAATGATCAAGCTGATATAAATGACCACAAAGTCTAACAATGCCAAAGAATTTGTTTGTAGGTTGGACCATTTCACCAATACATCAACTTCTTCCATTGATAGGTGGACCACTCAAATGGTTATTGCATCCCTCTGAGAAGAGACAAGGCTGAGCTGATTAATTTAACTAGAGAGGTCAATTCAGGAGAGGTGATCACTTTACTCATAAAAATTGTTTCACCTTACCATCCCCATCTCAACGTGCTCAAGAAGAGATTAACCTCTTTTGTCTTAATCTATTCTTCTCCACCATTTTGGTTGCCATCTAGAACAGATGAAACTTCAAGCAGCTAAGTCCCATGAAGAGGGCCTTAGAGAGAAAAATTAAATAAATTTTGGCTATATGATGATCATGGCCATGACATTGATGATTGTCTTGTTATTAAATATCTTCTTGAGAGTATCATCAATTAGGGATATCTAAAGGAATTCTTGGTAGATCATTGTCGAGACAAACATCCTATTATTGAAGCTAGGGGAGCTAGAGCGAAAGTGAATCGATCAGCTTGATGCAATCATTGATGGGAGTTAAAATTGAGGTCACACGCTAGAGAAGTCTCGAAAAGCTTTGTCACCAAGAGATAAATCTCTTATCTACCTTCTCACTAGTTGTGTCGTTTTTAAATGATCTTCTATTGTACCAAAATCTTTAACAATACTAATGGTCATCAAGACTATTATCAATCACTACTAGTTCTAAGAAAACTTACAGACATTGAAAGCTTAGTCAATGTTTTGCTCTTAGAGCTAGTTGAGGGAATGAGGTTCAATTTAAAGAACTTTTGACATGTGGAAGGATCACTAGCTGGCTTCTTAGGCAAAAGATGGATCCTTGTCCTTGTAGCATTAATTTCTATCACAATGATTAGGAGGGATCATAAATTTCATGAGATGAGGCATACTTTGTGAGGGTCATTAGAGCAACCTCGATCTATAATAATATTTTTGGCTGCCCCTGTTTAAACACATTTTAAGCTATGATGTGATGGGGTTAGGGTGTAATGAGTCGAGCCGAGCTCGAGTCACCCTTGGCTTGAGTTTGAGCTTGGTTAATTTATCGAGTTCGAGTTCGAGCTCGAGCTGTATTTTATGAGTTCAGGTTGGCTCACGAGCTGACTCATTTATTATGAAAAATAAAATAATTCTATTTCAAGTAATTATTATGATAAAAATATTAAAAAAATTAAAAATTAGAAGAAAAATATTAAGAAATAATATATACAAGAGAATGAGATATAAAATTTAAATATTTTAAATAATTTTATACTTAAATGATTAAATTCTAATATATTTTAAGTATATTTTATATTAATATTTATTAATCGAGCTTGCTTGCGAGCTAATATGTCGAGTTGGGCTGGCTTGAGCTCGGTTTGTTAGCTGATCGAGTTTGACTCACAAGCTATTTATAGAGCCGAGCTCAAGCCGACTTGACTCACTTGCACCCCTAGATGGGCAATTAGCGTAAATTTTTTAAAATTAATTAGAATCACAACCATTGGGGGACATCTAATTCAATTGAGGAAGTGTTCAATAAGGGTAAAGATGGCCTATCTTTCATATAAGTAGTTGATGAGCGAAGCTTGTCTAGCCTCCAACTTGTAGAGGAAGTGGTCGAGATCCCAATTCTAAAGCCAACTCAACTAGAAAGAACTAAAAAGTTACTTTTCTGAATATAGCTAATTAAGCTATTTTATAACAATTTAGATGTTTGCTTGGAAGCCATTCTAGATGTTAAAAGTGGGCTATATGTCACTCTCCACTTTCTTGTTTAGAGTAAAATTATCAAATAAAAGAAGAAAAATACATTGATAACATCAAAATAGTAATCGAGGAAACTAACAAGCTTCTGGACAGTAGCTTCATTTGGAAAAGCTATTATCTTGTTGTTTACCCACATCCAATAGCTTCTTGAGAAGCTCCGGAACTTCCACTTTTCTCTACATTATCTAAGTAGAAATCCAACTTGTATGCTATTTGTACTTTTATTTTGAAAAAAAAATGAAAGGCTACAACATGAAAATGATTCATTCTATAATATAGGAAAGAAGCCTTAAATTTTTTATCAACTTAACCTATCAAAACTATTGGAAAAGCTCATGAAATGTTTCATATTTTAGTCAAAGTATTTTATTTAATATTTTCTAATCCATATCATTTTTTTATTATTTGGAATATAAATCTATCAAAAGAATATTATTCTTGAAGTTAATTATATTCGTGGCGATATTTAAAAATACTCTTAATAAAAGAGCTAAGCTTGAGCTCCAGTTCGTTCATCTAGATGTTTTAATGGATTTGACTTGTAAGTAATATTTAAGAGAAATAAATGGGCTTAAAAGGATTTAAAGGTACATGTAAAAAATGTAGATATAGCTTGATCATGATTTTATGATTTTGTTATCTTGGTTTATCAAATTAAGTCTACTTAGGGGTTGTTTAGTTGCCTAAAAAAGGAATGTAGTGTAAAAAGAATATAATGTAAAGTGAATGCAATGTATTTGAATTACTTTAGTTTGTTTGGTTGAAAACTCTACAAATATATGAGTTTATTTATTTATTTTTTTGTTTGGTAGAATGAATGTGATGTTAAATATTTTTGGGGTTGTTGGTGGCGATCGGTAGATGCACGCGAGAGTCGACAGTAGGGCTGGAGGCTGATTGACTTCTGACCAGTAGATGGTAGCGGAGGCTGTGTATGCGGCTTTCTTGTATTTGAAATTAAAATCTTGGCTAATTCTAAATACACCAAAATTCACCTTTCTAAGGTATTCTAAATACATCATATTACTTTGGAATTTTACTTTGCACCATGCCAAACATGCAAAACGTTAAATCTCTTAACATTTATTTTATACTCAAAAGTAATCAAACCAAACAACCCCTTTGTTAAGAAAGTAGTTGACTTAAAAACCTGAGTTGATGTTCTTTATAAGCAATCATAAATTATATCTTCCATAAAAAATATTCCAAATCGAAAGCCAAGAAGAGACATAATTCCTAGACTATATACATTAGGAAGGATATAAACCTTATTTTCATTAAAATTGAGGACATAGTTATAAAGTGAGAGGATGGGAGTAATTTGGCTAGCAGAGTTAAATTATCCAATTTGGCCTTACAATCCTATTTGGGCTATAATTGCCACTAATTGAAGTGTTTTGGACTTTCCACCTAGGTGAGTTTAAACAATCATTGCGTCAATCTTATTTAAATGAATCACATTAGATATGTATAATGCAAAATTATCAATTCTTATGAAGATGATTCGTATTCATTAAAGTTTAAACTATCATGATAAGTGAATAAACTAAGCTCTTGTTAATTTATAACTCTTTTTTATTAAAAGGTGTAGAAAGCACTATATAATGACTACATGTCCACATAAAAAGTGAGTTCATTTTTTTTATAGAGTGGTCTTTATGAGAGATCCTGCATTAGTTTTTTGTTTGTTTAGAAAAAGATTTGCCTTAAGGTTAGTTTTAAATGTTTAACATTTTAATTAGCTTTATATAAAGCAAATTTCTCTTAAGAGCTTATCGATGCTATTGACTTTAGATAAACTAACACATCATTAAGAAAATTGAAAGCACTTCATTTGCAAACAATCATTTATATTAATATTATTAAATTGCAAGTGGGGGAAGTCTTGACATAGTTTAGTTTCCCAAAATATGCTCGAGTGAAAAAGAAAATGTAAGCAGTTGGTTTTGCATAAATAAAAGAAAGTCTTAGATCATACAGAAATTGTAATGTACAAAAGGATATGAAGTTAAGCTAAGTCATGATTATTTGTTGCACTTGGTCCTTGCCATATTATTGTGAGGTTCATGCTTGCACCTTAACTCATTTATATAACTTTTTTAATCTTGAAAATACATGTAGAATAATAAGAGTACATATAAATGTCATGAACATTCTTTGGCCATTCAGATTTTATTTGTTATTGTCACAACATTGTGCTATGTAACTTGCAATGCATTTAAGGGAGTCATGTTAGGACATTATATTATTAGCATTTGCATAAGAAAATGTCTCTATCATAGTGCATATAAATACATGTTAGTACAAAATGAATAGTCAATCATAATATTACATTAAATCAGAACAACAAAACAAAAATTAATTGCAGCCTATTTTAGATTAGCATCTATAATTGTGCATATTATAACACCTAGTATGTGAAAACTCAGTGCGGCCGTAGCAGTCATCCCATAAGATTGGCACAAGGCCACCAAGGCTAGCACTATTTTAAGTATCTAATTAAACTAAAGCTTATTATATTAAGCTATTGGATTTTAAGAAAATGATAATTAGTATTTTGGAAAATATATTCTAAAAGACTACTTAAGTATGGTATGATTATTTAATTTTAAAATAGATTCAAGGTGTTATGCGAAAGATTATGGAGATCTTTGAAGCAAGCATCTGAGTTATGCATATGACATACTGATTATATGATTATCATTATATATTGAATAAATAGTGATGATGATTGTATGCTTGCTTTAACCACATTCAAACATACATCTATGTACTAGATTAGTTAGCAAGTTAAAGTGTTGGCTCCAATGAAGGATTTAAATGCATGCAAATCGATATGATGATTAAGAAATTAAATTCATCAATCTTTCAACTTAATTCAAGTAGGAGTGTAAATGAGTCAAGTCAGCTTGTGAGTTGGATCAAACTTGACTCATTAATGAGTTTGCATTCATTACTTTTTATTTAGTGTTCCTCTCAAGTCGAGTTATCAAGCCGGGTGATAAACTAACAACCTAAGTTTGAGCTCATACTTTGGGTCAACACGAGCTCAAGCTCATGTTTGAGTTGCTTTTTTAACAGACAAGCTAAGCTCGATTTCATTGTGATATTCAGCTCATTTACACCCTTAGATCTAGGTACTTGGTGGTAGATTTTGCCTACATGGCTAGACAATTGACAAATATAAGTGTGTCTAAGCACAGGAAGCATTCAAATGAATTTGGTAGTACTTCTGAATGCAAGATGATATGATGCTTGATCAGATTTGTTGGCATGAATAAACATGGGTATGATTTTTCCCTAAGAAAATATGGCAGGGAGATATTTAGGGAAGAGATCCATCTAGACAAAGATGGATACCTAAACAAATTTGGCTTAGTTAGGTGCAATGCTGGACTATGAATTTGGATATAGCCAAATACTTAGAATAGCATGGATGCATGAAAACTAGGAAATTCCTTGTTAGACAATGATGTATACCTAAACAAATTTGGCTTGTTAAGTGCAATGCTGGACTAAGAGTTTGGATATGGCCATATCTTTAGAATGGCACGTATGCATGAACACTAGGAAATTCCTAGTTAGACAATGACATAGGAATGATTATAATGATCATATAATTTTATTTTAGGGATTATAACTATTTATATGATTGAATGGTCACTATGGACTAACATAGAAATGTTGGATGCCTAGAAAACTCTTTGCTCCCAAGTTGATGACATGACTGCCCAGATGTTATGAATGCTACCTAAGTATCGTCTTAACAAAGTTGGCATAGGTGCACCAATGAACTTGTCAATTTGACAAATTGATTAGTGCAATGTGCTTGGATATACATTGTGAGGCTTACCCGTTATGCAAGTCTGTGAGGTTTATGTGCAACATATGAACCTTTAATTTCTAATCATGAAATGCGATGAAAATGCTATGGTCAAGGGTACTTAATACTAACTTTAATGCAGTATAGGTTAAATTAGGTCAACCTAATAGGTTGACTTTAATTGACTAGACAACATTAGCTATGTCTAGTGTTCTAATGATTAAACATTGAAAAATTTAATTCTTACTGTCTTAAAGTTAAGGAAAGAATTTTTATCAATTTTGTGTATTTTCATGATTTTTATTTTTTTTAAATTATTTGAAATAGTGATTTAAGGTTAATAAGGTTTAAATAGTTTTTAAAAATATTTTAATTTTGAAATATTTCAAACTTTAATAGAAATTTATTCATTTGATTTGATGACATTCTTTGAAAATTTAATTTTTAATCATTTAAATTATTTAAATAATTGAAAAAATATCTTATGTCTTAAATAATTAGTTTTAATTATAAAATTTAATCCTAATGGCTTAATCAATTTAATTATATTTTTTATTTTTAAATTGAATGATTTTGGCGATCAGAAGCTTAATTAATATTCATCCTTTGATTTATTAGTTATTCTGATCAATAAATTGAAAGATATTATTAATATTAAAGTTTTAATATGTATATTATTAATTATTTTCTTTTTAGTTATTAAGTGTTATCCAAACTTCTATTTGGTTAATCAGTCAAAAGCTAGACTAATTTCTCATAAATAATGTTTCAATTAATTTAAGAAAGTTAGGAATAATTATACATAGAAAATTCATTTTATGGTTTCTTATCTAATCTACGGTTCCTTTATGCTTTAATTAATGCATTAGTTTATCCCAGATTATGTCATAATTTTTAAATTAGCTATATATTTATTTCATTTAATTCAACACTTAAAAAATTATTTTAATTAAGTAATAGCTAATTGTTGATTTTATTTTTAATGTGTAAATATTTATTTAAGAATTTTATAAATTCATTTTATTACATTAGGCCTAGTGGATTAGTTGTATTGGGTATAGCGGTGAAGCACAAAATAATAGATGGTGACCAATAATCACCATTCTTTCTAATATTGGAGGATTGAATGTTGCCTGACCATCTTCTCCATGTGATATGCTCTAGTAAGGCTAAACCTGAATCTCTTTTATTCTGAGTGATCTCTTGGATGGATTTTAGCAATTTAAACATCAAATCTATCAGGAGATTGAGAACAATCAATTTGTGATAAAATAAAATGGGTTCTCTTGCATCTGTAGTAGAGGGTTTAGATTTGTATATCTTCCTTGATTGTTGTCTAAGCTTGAATGCAAGCATCATTCTTGGATCTAGGTTAAGATATCGCAATTCTTACTTTCTTAGAAGGTAGGGTGGTCTGGATCAATGCGAAGACCAAGCTTGAATTTATCTTTTGGTAGTTTGGTCTTCTTATGGCTGATAGATGCTCAAGGAAGGTGGGGAGTAGCTTTAAGAGATTTGTGGAAGTGGAATTAGCAAATGGAAAGCCATAGGGTAGCTTGGATAGTAGGAATGAACGTTGTCATTCTTGGGGCCTTAGGTTGGTTTCCTGATTGTCATAATATTGATGGGTTGGTAGGTAGAGGTTTAAGAGGGAGCAAGCAATTTAGAAATGTGCTTAGGATTGAGCACCAGCTATGAATTTCCTTTGTACTTAGGGAATTACAATTTTTTATCTTGTTAAGTTAGATTGACTTATGATTAATTTAAGTTTAATAAGGTTAGGTCCAATTTTAGGCTTGATTAGAGAGTTTTTAATTAGAAGAAATGGTTCTAGTCTTTGGTTTGTAATGGTCTAGCCTAAAATCCAAAAGAACCACATTCGACCATGTTTGACTTTGGTGAAATATGAGCTTAAGATTTGATTTAAATGGAATCAATCGGTCAATTTGGCTTATATGTACACCCAAGGCATTTCCAAGAGTTAGAGTTCATCAGTTTTGCAAAAATTGGAATTTGGACTAATTTGGGTTAGCTTGGGTTAGTCTAAATAAATTGGGTGTTGGCTTGGTTTGAGTTGAATTTAGGTTGACTAATAGGATCCTAAGGGTTCTATTAGGGCTTAGTTAATCAACACAAGGTGATCTTACATCATCTAGGTCAAGTGTTAAGCTAAAGTTTAGGTTTAGCTAGCCTAGGGCACATAGATTGGCATCATTGTCTAATCCTCATCTCAGGGTTGATCTAGTAGATGTACTCATAATTCAATAGTCACAAAGACTTAGAACATACCTAACTGACCCACGGTGGGACCTATGTTAGCCAAATTGCCTAAAAATGCTGCTTATATTTGACTAGATTAAGGCTTCGGTTAGCTTGAGTCCAAGCAGAGATAAGGTTAAATTAGGCTTAACCAGTGATTAGGGTAGGTCTTAAATCTTAATTGGTGCTTTTGATATTAATTTAACCATGGTTGTTTTGATGTTGCATTGATTAAACCATGGTGGTATTCAATGCAGTGGGGTTGATCATGCTAATGGATTTTATTTGGATTTTAAATGCCTCTTCATAGACTAGATGTATTTGATATCTAATCAAAGGCCAAGAGAGTGTCTAAGTTAACTGTGTTTGATACCTAGGTGAATAAAGCTAGGCAAATTGAGGAGGATGTGAATTGGAATAAAATTGGCCCAAAAATCCACCTCATCGTCCACCTTGTTGATGCCTTTTTCCTCCTTGGTAGTAGCGGGCTCTTTTGGGGGCTTTTTTTGTTTTTTTTCCTCTGCCAATACCACCAGACTCTCGAGGGCTGTTTGCCTTATTATCCTTATTTATTTTGACCTCATCACCTTTGTCAAATCATTCTCTAGTAGACCTTCTTTGATGTTTTTTACAAACCACTACCTGCGTGGTGACTGGAGCCACTGTTGCCTTCTTACGTTTTCCTTGAAGATCCGTCCTCTAACTACTCCATGACCATTGAGTTGAATGCCTCATAAGACTTAGCTCCTCATTATGTAACATTTTTGGCAGAAATCAAGAGCATGTTGCAGTTTAGAATTACAAGATGGATGACAAGGAGTTAAGGCATCTGGTTGTTTCATTTTGAAATTCTATCCTACTTGTAGACTTTCAAAATGTTGTGGCAAATGAAAATAAAATATCTAAATTTTCAGGGTTACATCAGAGCTATCCATGCACAAACATGATTTAACCGATAGTTGGAAAATTTGATTGAACATTTTAGAGCACTAGTCTAATAGCTTAAACCAGCACTGAACACTTCCACTTTGGCTGATGTATTAACTTGAGATGGACCAGCACTTCTTAGGAGCCAACAAACCTCTTAACACATTAGAAGTCTACTCGAATCCTCTTAGAATGCTTTGGTATTATCATTGTGACCTCAATCATCTTAGATTTGACCCTCTAGGCAATGATTACAAGAAATATCCTAAAATCCACATAAAACTTGCATGCAGGATGCTTCTCACCACCACTCTCCACATTGCGCTCATTTTGTGACTCCTGCCTCTTGGGGCACTGTGCTTGACAACACTTCTCCTCCGTGTATAACTACTTGGCATACAAGACCAATGCATGTATAAATTATTGTATTGTGATCCTTAAAGGATCATGCTCTTGAGATTGGAGCACCCCTTTGTATTTCTTTCTTCCCTTTATCTTTTTGTAAAACTTCTCTTAAAGTACTAAAGAGTTTACAAGTGGAGGCTTATGCTGCAAACATAAAGCTTAGGATCAAATCACTTAAATCTCTTTTGTTTTTCATGCATTCTTTTGTTTGGGCATCTTCTAGTTTGCTTACTGTAACTCATCTACGCATATGATAGAATTTCTCTCTCCTCTTCGCAACCGCGAACAATTTCATCCTTCTCCCGTGCCTTCCGTGAGTAG
Source organism: Cymbidium sinense (assembly GCA_021442155.1). Classification (NCBI taxonomy): domain Eukaryota; kingdom Viridiplantae; phylum Streptophyta; class Magnoliopsida; order Asparagales; family Orchidaceae; genus Cymbidium; species Cymbidium sinense. The sequence continues at coordinate 70,233,842 of CM038217.1, read as the reverse complement.
TTAGAAAATGTTATTGTTCACATTTTCTAAGCTCCCTTGTAAGTTGAAGATCTGATTACTCGCTATTACGTGTTCGTTTTACTTTGGAAGGCTGTGAATTTGATCGTCTGAAATCTTGGCATTTTTTAAAGAGTACATTAGTGCGGATGTAAGAATGCCCGACTTTAACGAGTAATTAGATTTACCCAACCATGTTATTGGAACAGTTATGGATAAGTATCCGGTTATATAAAAGATTTCATTTTCTTATGTTAGTATTGCGGAACAGTTGGAACTGATAATTTTGAGTTTCATTCACCCGCATGATAAAATTTATTATAGTTGAAATTTATATTGGTTAATATCGTATTTGCCATTTATTATGTGAACTGCACAATGCAGGATCTGATTAGTCAAAATCGAGGTATTTTACTAACTAGCATTTTGTTTTCCTTCTTCATCAGTTGGTTGAACACCACAATGACAGAAAACAGGAAGGTCCTCAACACCTCTGATCTTGATGGCTTTGACAAGGTAATAACTGTTTTTATGAAATAACGGTAATGTTATTTCGGTCTCATTCTTTTGTACAAATCACACTTTTGATTGCCTTTGCATTAGTGTTGAAATAAAAATTTTGATTTAATGTAGACTCGGAACCTTACTCAAGATCAAAATTGATTTGAATTGAGCTGACAACTCGAAATGATTCAATTCTGACTTGAGATGAAATTAATTTTCAGTGGGCTTGGAATTGATTTTTTTATTTAAATATAACTCTATGATCTAAATATATTTCAAGTCAATTCAAATGAAAGCTGTGAGATTTGGATGAAACTCAACAACAAAATTCTAATAAAATAAAGTAATTTTTTGTACAACCTAAATTCTTTTTAGGTCTACCTTTATCTTTCCTAACCTAGGCCAAATTAAATACATCTACTCTCTTAATTGGGTCATCTGATAGCTGATGTTTATGTGACAAAACCATCTAAGACGATTATCTCTAATCTCATGTGCCACTAGAGCTTCTTTAACTTTTTCACGTATATATTCATTTCGCATTTTGTCTAAGTGTAAAGCCACTCATTCACCCGAGTAACCTCATCTCTTCAACACTTGATTTTATATTTCTTTTTTATTAGTCAACATTCTATGTCATAAATTATTACAGATCTCACTATCATTTTATAAAAATTTTCTTTGTCTAAGTAGCATTTTTCTATCACACAACAAGCCAAATGCATTTGTCCACTTGAACCATCCAACTTGAATTCTGCTAATAATAACATCCCCATTTATTTTGAGTGAGTTTTGGCTGAAACTCAAAACATTGAAATCAACTGAGTTCTCAATGGTGCTCGAAGTTAAAATTCAAAAGCGAGTTTCAGTTTTTGGATGTAACGAGAGTTTTGAGTGATTTTGGTTTTGATTTTTTAAAAGCCTAAGTACAGCTTACGTCTTGCCCTATTTAGTGATAGAAACATCTCTCGATGCTTCTCCTATCTGCCTGAGTTTTTTCATTTTTGTATTTCCATTTTCATGGCTAGGTCTCTCTAGATGCTTATGATGTTGACATCATCTTGTAGAGAAAACTTCCATCTCCTGGATTCCAAGTGGAGATTGTCCTCGCAGACTATAATGGTCCTGTATCCCATAGACCTGAACCTACTCCCAATAATGAAACTGATCGTGCTTCGACGACAGTAACCACCACCCCCTCCACAGAATCCAACACCAAAGAATCCAACATGCCGCCTCCTTCAAACACGAACATAGAAACTCAAAACAAGGATGATGTCTTCTCCGATAGCGAGGCTGAAGAGGGAGGTTCCACAAAAAGCAAACGATCTCTCGCCACCAACATCTCCACAGCCGCGCACGAAGGATCTGAAACCGAACCATCTTCCAAAAGTGGATTACCAAATATAACCCATGGAATCCATCAAGTCTCTCTCAAAGCTGAGGGAACTACATTGCCTACTGCTCCGGCAATTCCAGAACCAAGAACCGAGCAGAATAAGAGCTCGTCGCCATTTCGAGCCCCCGAGTTGGAGTCTACTAGCACAAGCGAGTTCAAGGCCATCGCCGCGGATGCCTCCGTCTTTTCTTTTGGCGATGAAGACTACGAAAGCGATTAGCCAAATGTTCAAACTTGTAGATATGAGGTTTGTTAGGTTGAAATCATATGACATTACATAGTGGATGATGAAATTTGTATCTTGATCATGATCTTCATTCTAATACCCTTTGGTGATTTTTCAAATGATTGGATTTGGTTGCAGAAGTCACCCCAAAAGCTTCATAGGGGACAATATGCCTATCAATACCGCACGCATTCTTGTGATTTCACCAGTTAGTGTATCTATTCAAATAAATACAGTACTTGTGTGTGAAAATTGCTATTCTTTACTGTATAATCTTAAAAAAAATGTGTAAATGAGAATGAATATCTCTCTATAAAGTATTATTTCTGATCATTTTGGTTGAAAATTAATTGATCAGACTTACCAGCTAACCATAATTAACATAAACTATTAGAAAAATGGATCAAATGTAGTTTAAAGTATAATCAGGTTTTGATACTCAGATTTATCAAAATTGCTGATTGTTCTTCTTTGATGATGTTGAAGCTGTCATTGTATTGCTTGAAGAAACATTAAACAGTTGATATTATCACCATTTTATTTCTATTTAATTTCTGGCTAATTACATTAGATCCAGCTTTCCCTTAACTTGTTAGGGGTTAGCTCATTAATCAGTAAAATTTAAATATTTAAATATTCAGGTTGCGACTTGCGATGGATAATGCCAATGGTGGAGTTTGACAGGCTAAATAATTAGAATTAGTCTTGTGATCGGGGTTTATCATATGATTGCTAGGGTTTATTCAAGCTTAAAAAAATATAGTAAGTAGTTTTTAGATTATTAGTAATATGTTAATTGTTGAGATTTGACTAAAGTAGGGATGAACTAACCTATAAAAAGCAGCTTAAATGCTTATGATTATGTAGTAATATTTTATTTTGGTAATTTTAAATTAATTAAACACTAGGATGCTACCTTGAGTTATGTGGAGATTAATAATTATTTTTAAAAATTTAGTAGGTTAAACAATCATGCAATTGCAAATTAATTTATTAATAAGCTTAAATAGTTTTAGATTAATTCATGGTTAGAATAATATGGTGTGCTAATTAAGTTTTAATTATGATTTGGTGAGGTTAACAACTACAACAATAATAAGATTTTATCCTATTATGTGAGGTTAGATATGTGAATCTTGTTTCTCTAAGATAATGTGTACTATTAAGTATCATATTCTCATTTAATTTTAATAAATAAAATTTATTTTTTTATACTTCCTACTCAAGTCTTTTCAGGTCTATCTCTATCTTTCTTAACATAGATTGAACCTAATATATTTACACTTCTGATTAGATCATAAGATGGTTGACGTTTTATATAATCAAATTATTATGACTTTCTCTTTAATCTTATCTATCATCAGAGCTACTCTAATTTTATCATGTATATATTTATTTCTCTTTTTTATCTCCAAGCGTCTAACTTAATTTATATTTCTCTTTTAGTGGCTAACATTCTGCACCATTAAATATTACAGGTCTCACCATCTTATAAAATTTTTCTTCGAGACTAGTTAGTTTTAAATTATGTTATTTACACTAGTTAATAAGCGGGAATAAACAAGAAATAAAGAAAAAAAATTTATTAACCACTAATCATATTGACTCTAATTAACCAACTCAATTGATTACACTTAATAAAATAAATAAATATTTAATCTCTAATTAAGTATAAATCACTCATAGCATGAGTGCCAAATAATCCAGTTGATAAGGGCGTTGAAAGTTATTATCAAGATCTGGAATTTGAATCTCACTTATATCATAATAAAGTCTAGTCTTACGAACTTAGGTAGACAAAAAAAATCAAATATCCACCTTGATTTATAATTAATGAAGAGATCAAACATAAATGAAATTAGGTTGCCCAAAAACACCAATTTACTTCCACATATTCAGCAAGTTTAGATAATATCTAAACTTGCTCAAAGGAAGAAATACTATAGTTGCCATGAATGTTAGATTATCATCTGTACAAATTTTTATCAGCTTAATTGTACTTAAATTCACCTGATCATAACTGAAATGGAATATGATATCCATGCCCTTAGTTCATGACTTGAGATTCTTTCTTCCACAAGCTCCTGTAAGCTGCCAATCATTTACATCTATAAATGCTGAATATAGTTGTTCATTAACACTCTGAATAAAGCTGGTAGGAGACTCCACCTCAAACTAATAATAGCCTTTATCAAGAATCCCATGAGTTAAAATTTTTATTGGTCTCCAAAACAAAAAATTTGAATGCATGTAATCAAGAACAACTCTCTGTACTGACATAAACGCATGATTCTTGTGTTAATATATGCTTGGGAAGCTCTAGAGAAAGAAATGATTCAATTTTAAGGACTTCAGGTTTGGTACAACTAATAGACTGATGACAATATCTCTCAATATTCAAAGATGTAAATAAAATTTCAGATAAGTTTTTTGGAGAATTCTAACTCAGTTCCCATAATCTCTTTCATAAGGCCTGTACTAAAATATACATATTTTAGTGCTTTAAGTTTCTATTTTAAGTCAGCCAATGTAAGTTTACTTTAAGTTGAACACTTCACCATAATAATTAAACATGTTTCATTGATTTTGACTTAGGATATTCAAGTCTTTCAAAATGCAATTAGATAGAAATATTCAAAAAAGCATTTAAATTATCAATTCATTTTTGAAAATTTTGCAAATGTAAGAGTATATCCTCACCATAACTTAATTGATTCTATTTAAATTGCATTATTTATTTTTATATTGATTAAATTAATGTCTATATCTAAATACATAATAATGCAATCATAAGTTATTATACTAATTTGATTGTTCATTAATGTAAACTTAACATGAGAAGCTCAAAAAAAGCACACAAAACATCAAAAACATATAATTTAGACAAAAATTAGCTTTCTATAATGCAAAACCAACAAACACATTTAATTCATTCCAAATAATAATATAAAAGTAGTCAACATTTAAAATTCTACAAAAAATGAAAACTTATATAAATTTTCATTGCAACTAAGATTTGCCCCACAAAAATGAAAATTGATATATAATGCACCTACCCAAATTTCAATCATATATACAAATCAATCACAAAATAATTAAATGAAAAGAACAAGAATAGGTACCACCAAATTAAAGATCAAACCTCAAGCCAATAAAAAAAGAAATATTCCCCTAAAGTTGATGCTAAGACTTGCAATGCACTTGATGAATCCACATCCAACACACATTTGTAAGGATATTTAAATTTTATCAATCCAATCAAAGAATGATAGATGAAACCAAACCAACACACACAAAAAAAAAAAAAAAAAAAAAAAAAAAAAAACTGAATTAACACATACTTTAAAAATAACAACTTGTTCTCAATAAGAATCAACATAAAGTTTTTAGAGCAAAACTAAAATTAAATTACGAAAACTTATTAAAACAATAAAAAACTCAAAATAATAATGCACACACAATGATGAACATGGACTTCCAGAATTTTATCATCTGCATTAATCCACTTTTATTTATTCCTTGTATCCAAAAAAAAAAAAAAAATCTCTGAAATTTTGCACTCAAGAAAGTTACTTCTATGATTTCCAAACATATAAACAATATACAAAATAAAATTAAGCATAACAGAGGTCAACTTTATAGTCATTGGAAAGTTCCTCGTAAGTCATTATCATTTTTCTAAAACCACAGCTTTATAACTTGATAATGAAATAAGTATAACAAAGACAAGTAATAAGAATTGCTAAACAAATAAAAATAGCATGGAGCCAAAGCAACCATCAAAGTTAAAAAACCACTTAGTTGGGCTCCCTAGTTTAAAGCTTGGTCAGAGCAGAAGAGTGATAATAGTTTTTATTTTTAAATTTTTTTATTAGGCCTCGTCAGGTGAATAAGGTGTATAACCACTTATGAAAACTCTCAGATGGACCACAAATCTTGAAGCTTGATCATCAATTAAGTTTAAACAATGCTACAAAGGTATGTATGCACCGTTTCCTTCATGGTAATCTGCAAGAGACAACTTATGGAGCAACATTTAAGATAAATTGTTCATGCAAAAAAATCACATAGAGTTTGCATGCTTGATTTGACATATTTTGAAAACCTTGGCAGAAATTAGTCTTCACAGTAGTATTATAAATTATTCTGTCAATATCAAGCATACACTTGTGGGATCTTTCATGCTAGTTGTTTATGTCGATAATATCTTACACACCGGAAGTGATCATAATAGCATCTCTAAGGTAAAAGACTAAAAGTAAAAGTGAATTGTCACTGAAAATTTGAGATGGATAAAGTACTTCCTTGAAATTGAATTTTTTATAGTAAAAAAAGGAGCATCATTATCTCAAAGAAAATATGCTACTCTTCTTAAAGAAACGAGCCTTCTTGATTGTAAGCTTGTTGAAAATCTTATGGAGACTCAGCCTACATCTGATGATGAAAAACCTCTTGATGATCCTTCTCAATATTGAAGGTTAGTTGATAAGCTAATTTATCTAATTTTCACTAGGTCTGACATTTCTTTCATTGTTGATATTATGATCCAGTAAATATTATATTCAAAAAATAAAACATCGAGAAGCAATTCTATGTATCCTCAAATACATTAAAATTAATCAGGAGAAAAGTTGTTGTATACCAAAATAAAGAACTCAAATATAAAAGCATTTTTTTGATGTGGATTATACTGGCTTAATTGAGGACAGGAACTCAACCTTAGTGGGGGTAATCTAGTAGCCTAGAGAAGAAAACAAATTGTTGCGGCCAAATCAAGTCTATGATAATGTATTGTGACAATTGTATCATCGTACATAATACTAGCCATCCCATTTAACGTGAATGAACTAAGCATATTGAAGTAGGTTGTTATTTCATATGGGATGTTGTGCTTTTCTAAGAAAATGGTTGCTCCTCATATTCACAAACTAGAACAAATGGCAAATATCTTCACCAAAGCTAAAGGTTCACCACATTGTTCACATCTATGTAACAAACAAGAGAGAAAAGATATATGATATATAAGCTCTAGCTTAAGGGCGAGCATTGCATATTAGGTAGGATCCTTATATTAAAAATTGATTAGATCAAGGAGATATAATTTACATCATCATAGTTGGGGGTATTATTCTCTTTTATTTGGTTCCTCTTTGTATGCTCTTGTATATCTATTAAAAGGCCTAACATAATCAATTAACACATAAATTTATTTCTTATTAACAAAACCAAACACACATGTGAAATTGAAGTAAAATTAGTTTACATTCCACTTAACTTCATGAATAGATCCTTAGAGATATTGAACTGACAGTAAAAAAAAAAAAAGCTGAAGCAAACTATATTGAGTTTAAATGATTATTCTTCAAGAAGCGGAATGTGATGTTTGGAAAATGGGACAACCTATTTGTCATTAGTTTATCACACAAAGGTGCAAGTCTCATCAATGCAAGGTCTAAGGATAGGCTAATGTTTGTAGTTATACCTCTATATTATAAAAGTTTTTATATTTCAAGTTATAGACCTTTAGATCACAATAAAGACAACCTAATGATAGCTCCTAGGTCAAAATGGAGACAATCTAATAAGAATCAACCAATGATTAGCACGTCTTTGAACATTAGGCTCAACAATTTAAATTTCCACTATTGGGATAATTTATATTAAAAAATAATATTTAAAATAAAGACATAATTGATATCATGGAACCTAATTGTGTCGATCAATCAGGGAAGTACTGTAAGCTTAAACCTCAATTTCGTCAGGCATTTAGGTGTAGTATTTGCAACACCTTGGCATTGAGAAACGAAGGTTTTGTGCTCAGAGACAGAGAAGCTAGCACCTTGATGCTAGAAGTCAGTGTCTTGGTGCTAGGATTTGTTGGATTTTGTCAAAAAGATAGAGGAGCAAATACTTTGGTGTTATGATGTAGCACCATGATACTAGAACGCCTGCAAAGGAACCAGATTGACAGAGAAACCAGCTCCCGGGCATAGCTTTCACAGCACCACGATGTTACGAAGCAACAGAGTCTATTTTCAAGCAATTTTTTACAGTTTTAAAAGGTTGTTTTCATTATTTCTTTGCGTGTATGTGAAGTGAACACGCTCTAGAGTAAGTGAGGCATGGAGACTGCTAGAGAGGCTTAAATGAAGAGTGATTTATATATTTCTCCTGAATTTTTTCATAGTGAATTTCTTGATGTAGTTTAACTCCATGGTTTTTCCTATTTTCAATTTTTCCATACAAATTCTATTATTCTTCTTGTATTTTTTTTTTATCTTTTTTATTTTGAGTTTGCTCCTATTTTATCAATTCTTCTCCCAACAATAATTTCATAAATAATAATCTGAATAAAAAATATGGTTGTAATGCAAAGGGAAAAAATGCACCTTTGCACATAAGATAAATATATATAAAGTCGGGTCTTCTACTTCCTTCCTAAATTAATAGACAAATAAAATGAATTGTGCCCATGGTAATAGCATAACCTAAATTTAGGTCAAAAGTGATTGCATCTTGCCTACATGGAATAGCATACATAGGGTATACTATTAGTGATAATCATTGTTTAACGACCCACTCCTCTAGGAAAAAAGCATTAAGAAGCATGAAGCTAATTTAGTATAATTGTTGAGTGAAATAGGACTTTCAGCACTTGATTTATAGTGATTTAGTCAATAGAGGGACTATTGAGAAATGAATTGTATCAAAATCAAATACTAAATCAGAGCTACAAATATCAACTCATAAGGTAAATGGCAAAAACACATTCCAGTGCATGCCACTATGCCTATAATCATGTCAAAATTGGTTAGCTTTTGCAACTCTATCAACCCAAAATGATCTATTCAAGAAGTTTCTTCGAGAATCTTATACTCAACTAATTTTTTATGCAGTGTGGCTGCTCCATCTAACATACCAGAATCAGCTATGCCCTTAACCAACGATTCATAAATTGCTTTACTTGGTTTAGCACAACTAGATACCATCAGATCCAAAACCTCAATAGCAGAATCCACCCGTTTATTCCTGCATAATGTTTGTATTAAAATAGTGTAAGTAGATCCCCTTATCTTGCAATTTATCTTGAACATCTCTTTCAAGATCTGCACTGCCTCCTTCACCATATCTTTCTTGCAGAACCCCATGACCAGTGATCCGTAAGTGATGTCATCAGGTGTGATACCATCACAAATCATTTCATCAAACAGCAACATTGCTTTCTTTATCTCACCATTCCTTGAAAATCCATCAATTAATATGTTATAAGAGATAAGAACCAAACAAATATCATTTTCTCTCATATAGTGAATCACATCTAAAGCCTCCTCTATCATATTTTCTTTACACATTGCTCCAAGAAGAGTATTGTACGTGATTATATCAGGACAGCAACCCTCAGATACCATCTTGTCAAGAATATCTATGGCTCGATCTAGTAGTTGATGTTTACACAAACTGTTGATCAAAATATTATATGTAATAACTGATGGAAGATAAGAAGCCTGCTTCATTACTGATAGAACATGATCTGCTTCGATCCATTTACCTTGGCTGCAGAGACATTGAAGAAAGGTATTATATGTGATTGCATTTGGCTCCAAGCCATACTGTAAAAGAGCTTGCATAACAATCATTGCACCCTCAAATTTCCCCTCTTTGCATATCACATTTAAAAGAGAATTATAAGATACTATGTCTGGATGGCACCCTTCAAGTGACATATCCTTTAAAACCTCCATAGCTCTAGAAACCCCACAATGTTTGCAGACGAGTTCAAGAAGCACAGTGTAAGAGATTAAATATGGAGGATAACCTTTTCTCAGGAGACTTCTCCAAAACCAAATAGCTTCCTCATACCTTCTTTCATTAAACATGCACCTGAATAATGTATTGAAGGTTATGACATCTGGAGGACAACCACTAAAACTCATGTCTTTGACAAGATTAATAGCAGAAGCAAGTTGCCCTCTCTTGCAAAATCCGCCAATCAATTTGTTATAAGTGATAATATCTGGGATTCCACCAGACATAACCATGACTTTAAGAACTCTGCCAGCTTTCTCCACTCTTTCGGCATTTACTAATCCTCGGATAAGGTTTACACAGAACTCAAAGTCAGGGATCTGCCCATATCTTGTCATAATGTCAACATGACGGCAGGCTTCCATCAGCTTACCATTCTGACAATAGTGACTTAAGATATTGTTATTGGATTGCTCATCAGAGTTTACAAAATAACCTTCAGAAGAAAATGCAGTTTCATTCTTCTTCATAAAGCGCATAGCTTTGGAAGCAATAACTTTACCAAAACAATTATAGTTCACTTTATCCTCATTATTTACTTCTGAGTAAATAATGTTCTCCTGAGGAGAAACATGAACAGCAGCCTGTGGAGTAATAACAATATCCTGCCTTATGGATGGTTCGCTTCTGGGATTATGAAGGCTGGAGCAATTAATCATGTGAACTTTAGCAGATTTAAACTGAAGGCCTCTTGAACTATAATCATGGTTTGAGCAAGAGGTGTGCGAATAAATTCCATGTAAACAGTAGATATCATTTCTAATAGCCATGAGCAGCTACCTTTTCTTCCAATGAAGTGAGTTTGATTAAGTAAAAGAACTCAAATTACCGATATAGAGGATGAAAACGAATGAACTGGCATGCATGAAGAAGTGGCCATAACACCCTCAAGCACTGCAATATGTAATTAACAAGAATAATTATAACAAACACAAGTATTCTGAGTATGCCGATTTCAAATTAATAAGAATTTAAACATAACATGAAGAAACAAATTGAATGTATAAAAGGACTAAAATCAAGAAAGTAAGCTGGTTGAAATAAAGGAGTGACCTAGAAAAGTAGGACTCTTGATGAATATTTTGTAACGAGAGAAAGCTTATGCAAGACCATGGAATCAGATATCCCACCCGACGCAAAATTTCACACTTATTTAATTAAATGACGGAAAAAAATAATAAACTTCTAAAGGGCGGAAAAATCACTGATCATTTCTTACCAGTTTACAAAAATGGCGTCCTGACGGCAGAAGAAAAACGCAGAAAGCGACGGTGAAAGGGAGAACTAAGGGGTGTTCATTGAAGAAACGGACCTTCGGGTGGCGTATATATATCTCTTATATTAAAAATTTCTCGCTTGACCTCCCGCGACTACGAGGACTGGGAAGAGTAGCTCGAGTAGGGTTCCTTGCCCCAGTGGTTGTATCGATAAAACTTATACACACCAAGACGTATCGGCTCTCGCATCGGATAAAATATTACGTCCGGAGTCTGCATCCGCACTCCGATCTTTGGCCGACGCCCAGCATGTTTTCCTTTTAGTGGACGGAGACCCGGCCCAATCTCGTTAAACAGCAGTCATTAGAATGTGCTGGAAGAATTGAAATATATATATATATATATATATATATATATATATATATATTTAAGATTTATGATATACTTTATTTTTGATAAATCTAGCTCAAAAAGAGAAATAAAAAATCTCATATTTTTTTTACAAAAGAAATATGAAAATGAAAAACGTTAAAGAAATAACGATCGATTTAGCTGAGGATGTATTAAATAAAAATTCATCGGTAATTTTTCTCAACCATTATATACGTATAATTTTTCTATGATTTGTTAGTAATATTCCTTAAAATTTATTTATTTAATGTATATTTTCTATACTGTTTGGAGTTCTTTCTGAGAACTTATTTGTTTTAGGAGCTCTTTATATCTCTCTCGTAATCTCAGAATGCAAATTCATATTATTTTATGAGTTCTGGCTTCCTGGAAGAATATGTTTTCATTCCATTTAGAAATTTAATTTTGTTTGGTTAGTTTTTTAGGAGTGTTTTGTATCTGTACTCTCTATACTCTAGAGCATTTTGCACATTTTCTCACTTTCTTTGGTCTAGTTGTTGAGATTATATTCATTGCATTCCATTGAAAGTAATTTGGAGGTTGTTTGGATAGTTTTTGATGGATTTTTGTATATATAGTCTTTATACTCTCATGAGAGTGCAGATAATTTTGGGCATTTTTTCAGTTTCTTTGGCCTCTTTGGAAGAAATATATTTATTACAATCCATTAGGAATAATTTGGAAGCTGTTTGATTGATTTTTTAATATTATTTAACATCTGTACTCTCTGTACTCTCTTGAGAGTATAGATGATTTTGACCATTTTTTTTTCAATTTTTTTGGCCTGTTTGGAAGAAATATGTTTATTACAATCCATTAGGAATAATTTGGAGACTGTTTGGTTAGTTTTTTAGTGTTATTTAGCATCTGTACTCCATATACTCTCTTGAGAGTACAGATGATTTTAGGCATTTTTTTCCAATTTTTTGGCCAATTTGGAAAAAATATGTTCATTACAATCCATTATGTGGCTGTTTGGTTAATTTTTTAGTGTTATTTAGCATATATACTCTTTGTACTCTCTTGAGAGTACAGATGATTTTGGGCATTTTTTTCTATTTCTTTGGTCTGTTTGGAGAAAATATGTTCATTACAATCCATTATGAATAATTTAGAGGCTGTTTGGTTAATTTTTTAGTGTTATTTAGCATATGTACTTTATGTACTCTCTTGAGAGTACAGATAATTTTGGCCATTTTTTTTTCAATTTCTTTGGTCTGTTTGGATGAAATATGTTCATTACAATCTATTATGAATAATTTTGAGACTGTTTGGTTGGGCTTTTAGTGTTATTTAACATCTGCACTCTCTATACTCTCTTGAGAGTACATATAATTTTGGGTATTTTTTCCAGTTTCTTTGACCTGTTTGGAGGAAATATGTTTATTACAATCCATTATGAATAATTTGGAGGTTGTTTGGTTGGTTTTTTAATGTTATTTAGTATCTGTACTCTCTGTACTCTCTTGAGAGTACAGATGATTTTGGGCATTTTTTTTCAATTTTTTTGGCCTGTTTGAAGGAAATATATTCATTACAATTCATCAGGAATAATTTGGAGGCTATTTGGTTAGTTTTTTAGTGTTATTTAACGCATGTACTCTCTGTACTTTCTTGAGAGTACATTTAATTTTGGGCATTTTTTTTAGTTTCTTTGGCCTCGTTGTTGAGATTATGTTTATTACATTCTATTGGAAGCAATTTGGATGTTGTTTGATTGGTTTTTTGGTGTTATTTAGCATCTGTACTCTCTGTACTCTCTTGAGAGTACATATGATTTTGAGCATTTTTTTTCTAGTTTCTTTGGCCTGATTGTTGAGATTATGTTCATTACATTCCATTGGAAGCAATTTGGAGGCTGTTTGGATAATTTTTTAGTGTTATTTAGCATCTGTATTCTCTGTACTCTCTTGAGAGTACAGATGATTTTGGGCATTTTTTTCAGTTTTTTTAGTCTATTTAAAGAAAATATGTTCATTACAATCCATTAGGAACAATTTAGTTGTTTGGTTGATTTTTTAGTATTATTTAGTATCTGTACTCTCTATACCCTCTTGAGAGTACATATAATTTTGGGCATTTTTTTCAATTTTTTTGGTCCATTTGGAGGAAATATGTTCATTACAATCCATTAGGAATAATTTGGAGGTTATTTAGTTGATTTTTTTAGTGTTATTTTACATATATACTCTCTCTACTCTCTTGAGAGTACAGATGATTTTGGGCCTTTTTTTTCAGTTTCTTTGGACTCGTTATTGAGATTATGTTCATTACATTCTAGTGGAAGCAATTTGGAGGCTATTTGGATGATTTTTGGGGTATTTTTGCATCTGTACTCTCTGTACTCTAATGAGAGTACAGATGCTTTTGGGCATTTTTTACTAGTTTCTTTGACCTATTTGGAGGAAATATGTTCTTTACAATCCATGAGGAATAATTTAGAGGCTGTTTAGTTGGCTTTTTAGTGTTATTTTTCATTTGTACTCTCTGTACTCTCTTAAGAGCACATATGAATTTGCTAATATTTTTTTACTTTCTTTGGCCTGGTTGTTGAGATTATGATCATTACATTTCATTGGAAGTAATTTGGAGGCTATTTGGATGATTTTTGGGAGATTTTTGCATCTATACTCTCAGGATTTAGCTCATTTTTTTCCACTTTCTTTTGTCTGTTTGGAGGGAATATGTTCATTTGTAGAGCTATTTTACTTGTCACATATTTGTGGAGCTATTTTGGCAGATAAATGCGGTCAATGAACAATGCGATGACAAAGTTGTGATGTCTAATGACCCAAATTTGAGAAAACTCCAGCCATTGTTGAGAATGAATCAGACTATGCACATCAAACTTTTGTTCTAAGGACCATACTAGTTATCCAAACTCAAGAAATTGAAATCAAAAGATTTTTTATGTGCAAAAGTCGGAAGAAATCACGCCTAAACGGCTTAACAAAATTCTAAAATTGATACAAGACCTTGTCCGCCATGATTAGATTCTCTGATTTGAGGGAACGATGGTTAAAAATATATAAAAAGTCATAATCATTCATAAAGCTCCGACCTACATCTTCTCATCACTGATGCATTAGCATTAGAAGGCCCATTGTTGAAGATAATGATAGAGGCGAATTATAACCCATGCATTCAAATATCTAACCGAGGAAGTAAGAGAATATTGGATTCACAAAAAGAGATGCTTTTAATTTCATTCAAAAAGATAAAAGATCGAGGATTGCTAATGATGACAGTAATGCATTAATACAACTATTCAAGGAAAGGCAAGCAGCGGACGGGATGTTTGCATGGGATGTACAAGTTAATGAGTTAGATTGCTTGATAAATCTTTATAATGCTTGTTGATGTGATAATTTTTATATAAGCTATCGACTCAATAAATATAATCTTGTTTGTCCCTCTTATTTGGAGTGAATCATGCAAAATGTCTTATTTGGAGTAGCCTTTCTCAAGATGCAATTGAGTCATTCTCATGGCTATTCATATTTTCTAATGAGTGACACATCCTATAACAATATTCACCGATCAAGATGACGAGATATTGAAATCAGATATCGATACTTGTCATAGTTAATGGCATATTTCAAGAAAGCTCCTTCCAAGGTTCATTGCTTTAATAATAATAAGAGAGTACAAGGGTTATTTTATACATGCATGAGCAAGTGTGACTCAGAGGAAGAGTTTGAGGAAGCTTGGTCTGCCATGCTAGAAGAAGGCAATTTGCACGATCATGCTTGGCTGTTTGAGCTTTATAAAACTAGATCCAAGATTCATGATTCAACAAAGATTCATTCTCAGATATGCATCTTGTCAACTCAACGTAGAAGTCCACGAATAACTTATATCATGGAATCTCTAAACCAACAAGTTCGCTCATGATTTCTTGGGTTGGATAAGAAGAAGACATGGAATGAACATGATAAAACTTCAAGTACCGAATTGTTGTTGTTAAGACCAGTCCAATTCTAAAACAAGTTGTTATGTTTTATACAAGAAAGCTTTATGCTATGTTTGAGGAATAATTTTTGCATGGAGTTGGAGGTCTATCAGTAACTATGTCAGATGACAGTCCCATGGAGTATTTGGTGAGAAACTTAGAGAATAAAAATCCATCCAAAACATGGACTGTCCATTTCAATGGGACTACCCTAGATGTAACTTATACTTGCAAAAAATTTGAAATGATGGGATTACTTTGTGCCCATCACGAGAGTCAATGATCGATAAGTATTTTCTCATGTGATGGTCTACCAAAGCAAAGAGGGATATCTACATTGTTAATGCATACAAAAAATTTAGAGATGTGGAAAGCATAGATGGAAATGCAAGTGACATTATTTTCCGAAATCACATAAGTCGATATGTATATCAAATAAGCATCAGGGCACAGGGTAATAAGAGAGCTGAGGACTATATGTTTGGATCCTTAAAAAAAACTATATGACGATCTCGACTCTATAATAAGTGGGAATTCTCCTTCAGCTGACAGAGCAACTAAGAAGAAGAAGTCAACAACAACAGCCAAGGGAAAAGACATCTTAAAGGATCCAGTTAAGCAACGTCCAAAGGGTGTTTCCAATGCAAGGCTTAAGGGATATTGAGAGAGATCTAAGAAAGCCAAGAGTAATTTTCTATTTGCCTCTTAATTTGTAGTATTTTATTATCTTCAAACCAAACCCAAAAAACTAAAGTACAAGAGAGTGGTGTGAACTTGTTTCACCGGTAACACTTTATCTGTTATGCCGAGTATTTTTCGTGAGGTACGCAATATCACACATCGAAAAAACTATCAACTAATATGTTCTACCGCAGAATTCAACTCGAGCTCAACAATCAATCGTACAAGGGTACACTAAGACGATGATATATTAGAAAATATTTTAATGCATGATATCATTTAGTTATGTGTTCTTCATCTGATAATCGATTACATCATCATCCATTTCTGTAATGCTTTAAAGTCTCCATGATGACTTTCTTCTACTTAACAGGCACACCAACAGTCTCATCTAAGGAATTTAGTTAGGAAGACTGGATCAGAGGTGCAGCATTTTGCAAAAATTTTCAATGAAATTATCTCTAAAAGTCAATGCCGATATAGTACGTACTACCATAGTGCTAAATAATATACTGCCTTAGAGTTTTATGTTAAATATAAGAATTTACTCTCTTTTCTCTTTTATAACTTCATTTTTCTTGCTTCTTGTGTTCATCTTTATTCTTAATCGTACTATTATTATTGCCATCTATACTAAAATATATAAATTTTATGAATTTATTTTAAAAATTATTATTTTCTATTGAAAATGAATTAATATAGTATGCCATTTGATGACTAAGATTTACTAATCAATGCACTATAGATACTCATATACTATTCAAGTCAATATTTCAAAGCATGTTCAACTTAATGGTTACTGATATAATAATCTCATATTTCAATTTTATTTAATGGACATTAATATTGGTCAATTATTTTGAAGACACTGCCTATGTCATAATCAAATACTTGCAAGACACTACTATCTCATATTTGAGTTTATTATATTATTTAATAGTTTTTCAATGATTCTGCCCTTATTGCCCATTGTAGAGTTCAGTTTTCTGCTTGGTTTTTTTCCATGCTACTAGCTAAATCTGTACTCTCCATCCAATGCTTAGGAGAGTACAGAAAGTGCAAATACAAAATAACACTTAAAAACCAACAAATAGCCTCCAAATTGCTCCTAATGGAATGTAATGAACATATTCCCTCCAAAAAGGTCAAAGAAAGAGGAAAAATATTAGCAAAATTACCTGTACTCTCAACAGAGTACATAGAGTATAGATAGTATAGAGAGTATAGAGAGTACAGATAGCAGAACTTGTTTGAAACTAGAAAGGCCCAAATGGGCATTAATATTGGTCAATTATTTTCTGCTTGGACAATAATATTGGTCTGTTGACTGCCATGTGGTCATCCTTATTAAATGTGCCTTCGTTGTATGGAATTATCTACTATCTCAATCGATTCTTATTTCTTTTGACACTGCAAGTATATTGGGGTATGATGTTATTTAAATGTTGATAGATACCATCTGTATTGCTGATACTTTCATGATTTCCTCACTAGGGGGTTGCTTCTAAGTCGGGTTGTTGTGGACTATGCATTCTGATATAATATTGGTTTTATTTAGGCCATCCCTTTATCAATATAATTTCTATTGTTATGCTTGCATATGTGAATGTGGTTGTGCCTTGGTAAGCAGGTAACTATGATTAGTGATGTTGTGTGGTTAGGGGTGTTGTTGGCTATGATTTATGTTGTTATGCTTGCATTGTTTGGCATTTATTATTTTAGAAAGGGGAGTTGGCAACCCTTTAGCTTTCCCGTTGGCTAAGATCACAAGATTTCTATCAAATTGGCTACCATTTTCCCCCAGGTTTGTAGGCTATGATGGTTGGGATGACTTCACCCATTCCTTGGCTGGTAGTAGCACGTGTGATGTAACCCTTCCTTTGAAGTTTGGATGCTCATGCTAGTCCCTGCCCCAATTTGGTGTGACTGAGCCTGAGCCTCTCTCCACCTATTTCTCCATATCTCTCTCATTACATTATTTTACTTTCAACCTAGCTTGTATCACTTTAACTATGCTAATTCTTCTTTCCAGATGTTTGTAGATTCTGCTTGTTCTTTTGCAGATTCCTTCTCTTCTGGAGGCATACACTTCTCTTATCCTCAAGAGTTTCTGCTGATGCCTGACCAATTGCTTGCTCCTTTGCTCTATTTATACCTTTAGCTTTCTTTTCCTCTTTCACATGTTTTGACTATATTTAGCTAGGGGATTTTCTCTCTAGGCTGTTTGTACCTCTTTAAGCAGTAGTTATTGAGTTTATCCTCTATTAAGGACCTTGTAATCCTTTGACTGTGGCAGTAAAATTTCCTTATATGGGGTTCCCCTAAAAAGAAAAAACTAATAGGTCTTAACTGACGGTCCAATTTCCAATCACTAAATTTATACTGGTAGCTTATGAAATTCAACTGGTATGTGATGTATGTTGAATGATGTACGGATGTTTATCCCCTATTATATTTTACCAACTTTTAGTATCTGATTGATGACTCTACCTTGCTTAAGAGGATGAATTGATTTTCATTGTAGGCATTACATAGTTTGATATATACTCTATAAAGTACTCTATATTTTATGAAATATTTTTATTGCATACATTACAAAATTTGATAAGCCTCTATATTTCTATCAATAAGATTAATAGAACTTGAAGAAAAAAATTTGTGTAATGAAGATGATATTAATATTAATGATATTAATTTACTATTTATTTATAAATTTGTCAATAATAATAATTTAATTAAGATGATACTTTCAATTATTAGATTGTTTAAAAAAATTCATTATCTTAAAATAAAGAATTTTCTCCACACTGCCCTCAAAATTTATATTTCTGAATAAGACGTTACTAAGCTGCATGTTCGATAGTTTATTTGTCTATTTTATGTACCACATGATTCAGTAGATAGTAGGTTTTAAGAAGCATGATTTTGACAGATAGCAACTAATTTCATACATTTAGAAAATTCTAGCACATTTTTAAATAACATATTTTTCTTTATTAAAGGGTTAAGTTTAATAATCGTACCCACTTATATTAAGTTCACATGTTATGTGGTTTATATTGCTTCTCTTTTATACTTTCAGATTGTGGCATTATAAATGTGATTGAGTATAATGGTTTATTACTAGCATCCGATTTGACATACCAAGTATCATTCAATCGTAATTTTTAGATATTAGATAATATAAATTACTGTAATTATTAATTTTTAGATAATGTAAATTTAAACTTCACTTTTTTAGTTGATCTAAATTTAAAGTATGATATAATTTGAATATCAAAATTAAGCATATTTTCTCCAAACAAGTAAAGAAATCATCATAGAAACATAAATAAAATTATATCTTAGAAGAAATCTGAGAGATGCAGTCTGAGAGTATTGAGAGTACAGAGACTATAAAGAGTACAGAGAGTATAGAGAGTATAGAGAGTACAGAGAGTATATAAAGTACAGAGCATAAAGAGTATAGAGGGAACAGAGAGTATAGAGAGTACAGGAGCCTCCAAACTGCTTTAAGGTTATAGTGAACAATTCCTCCCCGACCTGTAAAGAAAAAATGGAAAAAATGAAAAAAATTAAGAAAATAATCTATACTCTGAGGAGAATACAAAGAGTTCAGCTACAAAATAAACAGTTTGGAGGAGAGATATATGGAGATTCAGTGGGGGCTGAACACAGTGGACTTATGAATGTGACTGAGTATAATGATTTATTACTAGCGTCTGATTTGACATACCAAATATCATTCAATCGTAATTTTTAGATATTAGACAATACAAATTATTGTAATTATTAATTTTTAATGTAAATTTTAACTTCACTTTTTAATTGATCTGAATTTAAAATATGATATAATTTGAATATCAAAATTAAGTATATTTTTTTGAAACAAGTAAAGAAATCATCATAGAAACATAAATAATATTATATCAACTACCCATGATTAGAAGAGTACAGAGAGTATAGAGTAGTGATAGTACTGAGAGTACAGAGAGTACAGAGAGTACAAAGAGTACAAAAAATACATAGCATAAAGAGTATAGAGGGTATAGAGAGTATAGAGAGTACAGGAGTCTCCAAACTACTTTAAGGTTATAGTGAACAATTCCTCCCCGACCTGCAAAAAAAAAAAGGAACAAATTAAGAAATAATCTGTATTATGAGGAGAATACAAAGAGTTCAGCTATAAAATACCTCAAATATTCTAATAATCACAAATTATGGAATAGAGAGTCTGAGATAGTATAGAGTACAGTATAGAGTACATAAAATATAGAGAGTATATATATCATAAAGAATATAGAGGGTATAGAGGGTATAGAGAATACAGATGGTACACTTGCAAACAGCTCAAAAAACTCATCAAAAAAGTAACCCAGGAAACTGCTTTAAGGTTATAATAAATAATTCCTCCTCGACCTGCAAAGAAAAAATGGAAAGAATGGAAAAAATTAAGAAAATAATTTGTAGTCTGAGGAGAATACAAAGAGTTCAGCTACAAAATATCTCAAATATTCTAATAGTCTGCCTCCAAAACTACCTGCAATGGAATAGAGAGTACAAAGAGTATAGAGAGTACATATAAAATACACCTCACTAAAGCAGCCCAACATCAACCAAATTACTGCAGATGTTCTCTACTAAACATATTTTATCTGAACTGCCCAAAAAAATTGAAATAAAATAGAAGAGATACTATGTACTCTCAGGAGAGTACAAAGTACAGATGAAACACATCTAACAGCGGACATCAACCAAATTCGTAGATGTTCTGCTAAATATATTTTATCCAAAGCGCGGGAAAATTGAAATAAAATAGAGATACTTTGTACTCTTAGAGAGGAGAATCTGAGATGAAACACATCTCACTAAAGCGACCCGACATCAACCAAATTGCTTCTGGATGTTCTCTATAAACATATTTTATCCAAACTACCCAAGAAAATTGAAAAAATAGAATAAATACTATACTCTCGGAAGAGAATCTGAGAGTACAGTCTGAAATAGGTTAAGAAGGCTAACATTAAGGTTCCTAGCAACCCAGTTGATTGAAGAGAGCTTAGATAGGCAACCCAACAGCCAACAAATTATTTTAAATGGTATTTACACAAGTCTATCCAAACTATCCTGAATAAATGAAAAAAAAAAATTAGGAAACTTAATGTTAGCTGAAGTACAGAGAGCACACCTGCAAAGCTGGAGAACATGAACGGATTGTGCACATACTATCTATATATAAGGTTTAAAACAATAAATAATAGCTTGTAAAACAGGTGATTTCAAAATATCAAACTTTAAATGTACAGTTCTTAGCTTGGATTTCTCATTCCCAAACAGAAGATAGCATAAGCAAACTCAACCCTAAAGCAATTCATCTTCTTGGGCCAATCATGGTGGTCAACCCAGTTCACTGGGGGTTTGTTGATTACTACGTCCATGTACTTGCAGACAAACATCCCGTAGTCGACACTGTTATCTTGGACTGGCAGCCCACTCACCATTTCGATTGGACATTTTATGAGATTTCTTACAAAAGACTAGCCAACATCTTCAACAAGTAATTTGATCTGAATAGTAAGAAGTATAGTCAATAAGTTGGCAAAAAAAAAAAAAGTTTAGGGGAACCAAATTGAAAACAATTCTTGCAATCTCAGGAAGAATGGCTTTATGGGTTGATTTTGGTACTGAGTCATAAAAATACGGATCCAAGCTTAATATGGCAGTGTCAGTCTTTGATTATCTATAATTGGAAGTAAGAGTAGCTCAGCTCTTGACACACTATCTGCAGTGACATGCTGAATAAACATTTTACTTTCCTTTTGTAGGCCATATTTTGCATAACTCTACAAGAAAAGAAGAGAATGTTTATAAATTCTAGCTTTTATCTATACAAATAATGATTGAATCATAATACCCTACATTTTTGTGGGGTAACTTACCCAATGCAAGCATAAATTTATAAATAGGGGACATATAGCCCCGGACAGAGCAAATACTTCTCGGCCAGTAAGAAGGCGAAGGCATCTACGTGTGCATCTGAGAGATACTAATCTGTCAACAACTTATCGATCTGCCCTCATGCAGTAATGATATTCTCAGCTGTGAATACTGTATCACCCCTGCAAGTGAGAAATATTTGAAAGTGAGCTTAATTAAATGAATTACTTATTTTATGTATGAAGAAGGAGTTGAATTTAGAATGTCTTACTTATCCTCGAATCGCATGACGTGTCAATAAGCTGGAGCATCGGCTTAGGCAGGACATCTCTAGATGAGAAGTCAATAAAATGATGTGCCTCTGCCGGCTGCAAGGAAATTACCCCCGATGAAAGTTAGTGATGAAGACCTAGATTCACTATGAATTAAGGATCGATCTGCTGAGATGATGCATCTTGCTCCTCCACAATGATGCGGTCGTGGGTCATCTACTTTTATTAGCTCATCTTTACGAACCTATAAAAAAATTTAGTGAAATATGTTTCTATTATCTCAAATTTAAAAAAGTAACTTACATACATCTGCTTTCGAGTGAGGAGCACATCACATGCATCGTGACTTCCTGTAAGTGTGTGTGAAGAGGGAAGAGCTTTCCTCTTTCTCATATGCTGAGCCTTCACACCATGCTCAATCTTCTTGATTAAAGGGCTTGACATCTTCATGTACAGTGGAGGCCTCCATAAGAGCTTCCCCTATGGTGGACTCCACAGGGCTTCCCAGTGGATGCTACCCTGAGGGCTTCCCAAGCGGAAGTATTCCTGAGGCGTGAGTTTCCTCCATAGGAGACTCCCCTGTGGTAGCCTCCACAGGGAAAGCTCTTGTGGTAGCCTCCATAGGTGCTGCCTCTGTGACTGTCTCCTCAAGAGTTTCCCCTGTGGTAACCTCCACAGGAGCTTCCCCCACACTAGGGATGCTAAGACCCCATTGCCCAGCAAGAACCTCCTCGATAGCGACCCGTCAATCCCATATATTCTCTGTTATTTTTTGCTTGAAAGACGATAATGTATCTTTCAAGTCCTAAAACAATATAGTATCTCTCCATTGCAAAGCTAGCATGGGGATAGTAGGAGGCTTGATACATTGGACGGGAGAGAATATCGATGAGAGACATATGGAGATTCAGTGGGGGCTGAACACAGTGAACTTGGAATGGGACTGCTATCAAGCTCAACATGTATTGTGTGTTGGGTAGGGGACAATGATTCAAGGAGCCAGGTCTCCTCTTCTAATATGTCCTCGAATGAAAGGTAGACCTGTGTTAAACCGATAAAAAAATGTGATGACTTACACCATAAATAAATACATTCTTATATGAACTAAGTGATATTATTATCTATCACCTGGTGTCCTCCCAAACCAGTGAAAGTATCATTTGAAAACTTTATTTTTGGCCATCGCAACATATGTGGCTTTGTAGATGGAAATATGACATGATGCTTTATGCTTTGTGATCTACAATGAATATTTATATAAGTTAACTTGCATCAAATAATACATAAGATATAAAATATACCATAAGAATGACAAAAACCACTCATGTACCCGGTCAGAATCTTTGATGTAATACCATCAAATTGTGAAACTAGAAAGGCCCAAATGGCCTCTGCCCAGTTGTATTCAACAAATTTATCTATGTCATCGGCATAGGCAATTAGTTCCGATGCCACCCTATAGTTCTGATATACAAAAAAAAGATTTGACAATAGAAAATATATGTACAAATGTACAAATTATGCCACATGCAATGAGCTATCCAAATGCTCAAGTTTATTCTTATAGTCCACTAAATTGAACTGCGACAATGGGGATTTCTGCCATAAGACCTTCTCCCCTTTGTTTGGCATCCCTACAATTATTGCAACTTCATCGGGGGTGAAAGGAATGCACTTCCCACCTAGAAAGAAAGCTTGCTTCTCTATGTCCCAGCAAGACAGGATTGAGGTAATGACAATTGAGTCTTGCTGAATTTCGTGAAGTCTAATAATGATGCAGATGAAGCATCTTTAAAATGTAAATGACTTCATTGGTAAAGTATGCTGCAATGTTATCGAACACTGTTCTAACGGTGGTAGGCCTACATCTCGAAGTTATCCTTTTTTCAGACATGGTAAACTTCAAAATGAAAAGGCAGTTAGTAAGAGTACAGATACAAATCACCCATAAAAACTAACCAATCACTCTCCAAATTGCTCCTAATATAATGTAATGAACATATTTCCTCCAAACAGGCCAAAGAAACTCAAAAAAAAAAAGCAAAATGCTTTGTACTCTCATCAGAGTATAGAGAGTACAGATGTAAAAATCCACCAAAAACCATCCAAGCAGCCTCCAAATTGCTTCCAATGAAATGTAATGATCATAATCTCAACAACCAGGCCAAAGAAAGTGGAAAAATATAGCAAAATCATCTGTACTCTCAAGAGAATACAAAGAGTACAAATATAAAATAACACTAAAAAATTAACCAAGCAGCCTCCAAATTATTCATCATAGATTGTAATAAACATATTTCCTCCAAAGCAGCCAAAGCTGGAAAAATCATTTGTACTCTCATGAGAGTATAGATGTGAAAAATATCCCAAAAACCATCCAAACAGCCTCCAAATTACTTCCATTGGAATGTAATGAACATAATCTCAACAACCAGGCCAAAGAAACTGGAAAAAAATACCCAAAATCATCTGTACTCTCAAGAGAGTATAAAAAGTACAGATGTTAAATAACACTAAAAAACCAACCAAATAGCCTCCAAATTATTGATAATGGATTGTAATGAACATATTTCCTCCAAACAGACTAAAGAAACTAAAAAAAATGCCCAAAATTATATGTACTCTCAAGAGAGTACAGAGAGTACATATGTTAAATAACACTAAAAAACCTAACCGAACAGCCTCCAATTTGTTTCTAATGGATTGTAATAAACATATTTCCTCCAAACAGGCCAAAGAAACTGGAAAAAATGCCCAAAATCATCTGTACTCTCAAGAGAGTACATATGATAAATAACACTAAAAAACTAATCAAACAGCCTCCAAATTATTCCTAATGTATTATAATGAACATATTTCCTCCAAACAGGCCAAAGAAATTGAAAAAATGCCCAATATCATAAGTACTCTCAAGAGAGTACAAAGAGTACAGATGTTAAATAATACTAAAAACCAACCAAACAGCCTCCAAATTATTCCTAATGGATTGTAATGAACATATTTCCTCCAAAATAGCGAAAAAATGCCCAAAATCATCGTACTCTCAGAATGCTGAGAGTGATCTTAAATAACTAAAAATTAACAAGCGACCTCAAATTGTTAATGAATATATTTTCTGAAAATAGGCCAAAAAAATTGGAAAAAATGCCCAAAATCATCTCTACTCTCATGAGAGTACAGAGAGTATAGATGCAAAAAATCTCCCAAAAAGTATTTAAACTGCCTCCAAATTGCTTCCACTAGAATGTAATGAACATAATCTCAACAACCAAATAAAAAAAATTAAAAAAAATACACAAAATTATCTGTACTCTCAAGAGAGTATAGAGAGTACAAATGCTAAATAACACTAAAAAACTAACCAAACAATCTCCAAATTGTTCCTAATATATTATAATGAACATATTTCCTCCAAATAGGCCAAAAAAACTGAAAAAAATACCCAAAATCATATATACTCTCAAGAGAGTATAGAGAGTACAGATGCTAAATAACACTAAAAAATTAACCAAACCGCCTCCAAATTATTCCTAATAGATTGTAATGAACATATTTCCTCCAAACAGGCCAAAAAAACTGGAAAAAAAATGCCCAAAATCATATGTACTCTCAAGAGAGTATAGATTATACAGGCACTAAATAATACTAAAAAACCAACCAAACAGCCTCCAAATTATTCTTAATTGATTATAATGAACATATTTCCTCCAAACAGGCCAAAGAAATTAGAAAAAAAATACCCACAATAATCTATACTCTTCAGAGAGTATAAGAGTACAGATGCGAAATAATATTAAAAAACCATCCAAACAACCTCCAAATTGCTTCCAATGTAATGTAATGAACATAATCTCAACAACCAGGCCAAAGAAACTGAAAAAAAATGCCCAAAATCATCTGTATCTTAAGAGAGTACAGATGCTAAATTACACTAAAAAACTAACCAAATAGCCTCCAAATTATCCTAATAGATTATAATGAACATATTTCCTCCAAACAGGCCAAGGAAATGAAAAAAATGCCCAAAATTATCTGTACTCTCAAGAGAGTACAGAGAGTATAGATGCTAAATAATACTAAAAAAACTAACCAAATAGCCTCCAAATTGTTTCTAATGGATTGTAATGAATATATTGGATTGTAATGAACATATTTCCTCTAAATAGGCCAAAGAAACTGAAAAAAAATGCCTAAAATTATCTATACTCTCATGAGAGGATAGAGAGTACAGATACTAAATAACACTAAAAAATCAACCAAACACCCTCCAAATTATTTCTAATGGATTGTAATGAACATATTTTCTCCAAGCAGAAATTGAAAAATGCCAAAATTATCTCACTCTCTCATGAAAATCTGATACATATACAAAAAAACTCCTAAAAACTAAGCAATCAGTCTTCAATCTGCTTCTAAAGCCATGTACTGAGCATATTGTATCCAAATAGGGACAAAAGTATTTAAAAAAAATGTCAAAATGGGTTGTACTCTCATAAGAGTACAAAGAGTACACATGCAAAATTGAAGCAAACAAACATAAATCAACCTACAAATAAATTCTAATGCCATCGACTGAACATACTATCCCTAAACAGGCGACAAAATTCATCATGAAACTGCATCAAACATCCTACCATGTGATATACTAAATATTTTACAAGGCTAAACAGTTCAAAAATTTGAAAATAATGGCATGTACCATCATGATAGTATAGAGAGTATACATGCAAAATATCTCCAAAAATTACTACAACATGTCCTGTTCATTTAAAGGAATCAAATGTTCCAAAATGTTCACTCTTGGACGGTGAAAACGAGAAAATCTTAAATTCATTAAAGTTCAAGAATGCGGTATAAATATCTCATGTAATACCTGATACAAATTTTAATTAAGATTTGCTAAATCATCCGGCGAAGGCGGGCGTCGTCGATCGAGAGCGGGAGTTGAGCTGAGAAAAATTCCTTCATCGAAAGAAAGCCCTAAACTGTTCTATGATGAGGAATGTCGAACGACTCCCGTCTCGTTTTTCTTTTCCCGCTATTTGAACGAGACGGGCCGGGTCGGGCCAGGGTAAGCGTAAACGACGTCATGAATACGTCGTCCATTTACAACGTCGTCCGTCCAGTTACAGCACCGTTAAGCACTAAAATGAAAAAAAAATGTTGGACACGTGTCGACCAAGGATTGGAGTCTGCATGTAAAGCTACGTGCGGAGTCCGGACGTAATATTTTCTCCTCACATTGTCACCGCTAGCCTTTCTTCCCACGTTAGCATAGCCTTCCAAGGACCTTATTTATAATTCTACTGCTCATCAAATAAATATTAGTGATCGTTAGCTGTGGGAAATAATTAGTAAAGATTATTCTTAATTTTAAAATTAACTTAAATTACTCAAAGGAAAAATACATTAGTTTTAAAATATAAAATTATTTATTTGATTCATAGTTATATTATTAAATAAAAAATAATAACTTTTGAGAATTTTGATTTTATATATCTCAAAGATATGCTATGTATTATTAAAAAATATGCATTATATTTTTATTATTTAGACTAATAACATGGTCAATCAAAATATCATTTTAGATAAAATTATACTTAATATGTATATATCCTAAAAAGTATACCATACTCTAAATTTTGAGCAATGTCATTCCCTCATACATTCTCAATCATTTTAAATTACTAATGTTATCATTGGTTTCTTTAGTTTATTCTCAAAGTTGATGATCATTGGTAATTTTTTTAATATTGGGTTAATATTATAAAGAAATTATTTAGTAACTATGAGATGATCCATATGATTTATATTAGGCAAGAAAATTAAGATCATTTTAATGGAGCCTTATTACATAACAAGACAATGAACTGAAAGATAAAATCTATTCAAACAGAATTAAATTTGATTTAAAGCGTATTTGAATATTGTTGGAACCTTGTTCAAAAGTTGCTAACTATAACTGAGTCGTGCTTGAACGTTATTTGGAGAAAGTTGGATATTGTTAGAATCCTATCTCGTTGATCTTATTATTTGGATAATTGATGATAAGACTCTAATGATTAACTTGATCATCTGCAAATCAATAAGAGAGATGTAATGTTTAGCTAAGTTAAATGTACCAACATGTCTTAACTTTATTTAGATCTTTAACTCGGTGATTATCTCACTAAGCCAATTTGACTAATGACCATTAATATTCAACTCTAAGATGTTCTATGTATGACTGTAAATAAAATGAATGCACACTAGAATCTCTTGATATATGTCCCGTCAAATATCAGAAAAGTCAATCCAAATTTTAACTTCTGATAACCCGAGATCTAGGTTAATTTTAAACCACATGGATTTTGAATTAACTATTGCAAATTGATAAACAAATGACCCCATATGTTAAATTTATTTAATGAGAACATTTGATCTATAAATTGATTTAATTACTCTCAAGTCAACCCGATTAACTTGAATTTGCGCATATAGGTTAATTTGATCAAAATGATCATAATCATCAGATTGATTAGACTAGTTATATATGTGAACTTTTTTAAATGTTATAAATATGGTCTAAGCACTATAAAGCCTAGTTGCCTTGTGGCTTAAGCCCAAGTGGCCAAATAAATCAATTCACCCATTAAGGTCGATACCCTCTTTTAGTGGATGATTTTATTAGACTAACCATATTATCTAATCAATTATTTAAAATTATTTATAGCTAAAGCTGTCATTGATGAATGCTTAATTCAGTTTATATTGATTTTATCCTTTTAATCCAAATGGGTCAATTTGTCCTTTTTAAGTATAAATGGGACACCCTATGTTTGTAAAGAAGCTGAATATATAAAATGCCTAAACTATGTCAAACCCTTGAGGTTAGCCATTTTAGTCATTGATCTTGGGAACATATTTTTAGTTCAACCCAAATCTATTTGACCACTCCAAGTATATTAAATTGACCAAATGGATCAACACATCCTTTTTGGG
Source organism: Cymbidium sinense (assembly GCA_021442155.1). Taxonomy (NCBI): domain Eukaryota; kingdom Viridiplantae; phylum Streptophyta; class Magnoliopsida; order Asparagales; family Orchidaceae; genus Cymbidium; species Cymbidium sinense. The sequence goes on along the minus strand of CM038217.1, from coordinate 70,204,459 downwards.
CCAAACAGAATAAAATGAGAATTTAATCAAATCAATTCCCATGATTACAAAAATATATATTTTCTAATGATTACCATGAAGATCTGGCTATTCCATTAGCTCCTAGGTTAGCTTCTTAGAGTAGTTTATATGGATATAATAGAAATTAATATAAATAAATAAAGATTAATTACAACACAATTGGATCAAACCATTCCTCCATCATCTACAACTACTTACCTTCCTCTCTGGTTGCCTATAACCAGTATAGAAGTCCCAATGGCTAGGATGGGTCAATCATGGCTCAAACCATGGTTAACCCATGGTGGTTCTCAGCCACCATGCCTACAAATAGCCACAACTATTCATAAGCTAAAGAGTTCATTAGAATACTTTCTCCGACCTCACAAAGATCTACCACACTCTCCTTAAAATTTTAAGCTCACTAAGCTAGCTTAGTCATCATTACCAACCAAAGGAAGCTCAAGTTTTAGTCTATACACACATACAACATAAATTAAGCTAATTTAAACTAAAAGATTGGTCACCCTACTCTTCTAAAACTCTAAGAGAAATCTCATTGTCTAAGATCAACTCGATGGGTAACCTTTTAAACCCTAGGTACCTTACCTTAGCTTGGCTTGCAAAAAGGTTTAAGTCATGATAAGGCTAAATAAAGCTTGCAATTTACTTGGATGTTAAGATTTCCAATGAAGGAAATTTCCTAGAGAGGTGTGGGGAGAGAATTTAAATGCTAAGCCTTGGATCGCACTAACTTGAGCTTAACCCAATTTCATAGTTTGAACCTAGCATGAGGTAAAAGAAAATACTTGAGCTATTGAATCTATTTAAATATAATCTAATAGCTCAAGTCATGTTGATTGCAACTTGATCCAACCCCCATATTTTTAAATATTTTTGTTTAGATTTATTTAATAGCTTAAATATTAGTCTAAATTAAATAAACTTTTAAAAATAAATAGAATCTTAAATATAAATCTAAGAAAATATTACTTCTTTAATTTTTTTTTAAATTCAAATATTCTATCTTTTAATTTACTATTATATCAAATGGATTTAGGAAATTCTTAAATTGAAGGTAAAACCATTTTTAGACCTCTTACAAAAGTTTTAGATCTTTTTTGTCTGAATTAATAAGTTCACAATTCAAAAGTTATACTATTTAAAATTTAAATCCAAAATAAAAAAAGATAATGTTATTAACATATTTTTATCTCTCTTTTAAATTTTTTAGAAAATTTTAAAAAGTATTTTTATACTTTGGGTTAATTAAAAATAGTGTTTTTTTATTTTTAATTTTTATCAACTTGATGATGTTTGCTTAAATAAATATTTTTCACAAGTTTAGATAAGGTATGGTAACCTTAGCTTGATCCATCTCTCATCTCTTTTTATGAAATATTTTATATGAAGCTTGTATCATCATGTTGAGATTTTTTTTCTCATGCCAAAATAGATTGGTAGGCCCAGTGGAACTCAAACTCTCTCTTTATATTTAAAGACATATCTAAGTTTGCACCTATACATATACCATTTCTTTTAGTCTTTTGAGTTTTGACTTGGTGGTCATAGATCCAATAACCTATATGTAAGTAAGCAATAAGAAATTACTCAACCAAAATCTTTTTCAAGATACTTTACTTTTCATAATCATCTTAAGTTAAACAGGTATCTCATTTGCTATATATTTTATTCAAAGAATTTAATCATTATCCATTTTTTTTAATTTTTTAAATAATTTATTAGTGATTATTTCTTCACAAATGTTAAACCAGAACATCATGATTGAATCTTCCACTACGATTAATATCAATTGCCTAAAGTATAATTTTATGTAGAAACTAACACATACATTTTCCATGATCCTACATAATAGTAAAGCATATGATTAAAAAATGAATATTTTGGAAAAAACCTGTCGACCTCACTTTTGGAGTGAGTTCTCAACTTCCTCATCATAGATCTGGGACTCTTATAGATACTAAGAGCTCCTTAGTCCTAAGACACTTCTATTGATTAGGTGAATATTTAACCTAAGCCTAGAGACTTAGAAGGGAACCATAGGAATAGGTTATACCTTAGGGACTTAGAAAGACTTGCCTACCCTATAGCTTAAACCCAATCCATGTTTTCCTTCTCAAGCCAAATCTCAAATTTACACCAAATCCAAACCAAATTTCCTAGATTCATAATCAATCTTATGATCAAATTCAAGCTCAAGATTCTCCATGAACCTTATGATTGAATTCAAAACCCTTGATAAGCCATTTGATTCTATCTTATGGACTTAGCCTTAACCAAATTCAAATCAATCCCAATTCTTTTGATTTTCTCAAAGATCAATCCAATCTCTCAATCATTTATCAAATTCCAATTCAAATCCAACTTCAAATAATTCAATCCCAAAATCAAATCCAAGTTTCCAAAATTTCTTCATGAGCCATATAACCATTCTCATAAGCTTAGCCAAATCTCCACCTAAGTCATCCCAAACTTGATTGATTTCTTTATAAATCAATTATTCCTTCATTTATATTCACAAACATAAATGAAATATAAACTCAAATAGCCAAAACCAAATTAAACTAAATAAAACCAAGCCAAATCCCTTCTTAGGTCCTATGGACCCACTTCCATAACCTTAATTAAATCTTAACTCAAATCAACCCAAAATCAATTGGTTTCTTTATAAATCAATTATTTCTTCATTTATATTCATAAATATAAATAAAATACACCCTCTAATGACAAAAAATAAATCAAATTAAATCAATTTCTTCCTTAATCCCTTTTGACATATATCCTTAAGCTTTGTCAAACTTGCTTCCAAATCACTCTAAACTCAAATGATTTTCTCATGAATCATTTATATCTTCATTTATATTCCTAAACATAAATGAAGTATAAATCCAAATAGCCAAAACCAAATCCAAAATCAAACCAAAACCCAATTTATACCCTTAAAGCTAATTTCTTGGACTTAACCAAAATTTATTCAAATCAAGCCAAAATCAATGGATTTTCTCTTGAATCAATCATTCCTTCAATCATCAATTCAAATATAAATAAAACCTACAATTATGAAACCAAGCTCAAGTCAACTCAAGTCAATCCCAAGTTATCCCTTTGAACTTAAAAACTTCAAACAACCAAAATTTATTATAGCCCAAATTGATTGCAGCTGGATTTATATTTCAATCCTATGCTCATATATGAGTTCAATTAAACTTGAATCAAGGCAAAACCAAATCAATTGACCCCTTTAGGTCCACTTGACCCAAAGTGTCCTAAAGGATATTTTTGAGCCAAGTTCTAATTCAATCAAAATTATATTGAACCAAACCCATCCAAGCCTCATATCATGATCAACCACCTTGAATTGGGTCAAACCAAGTCAACCTTTAGCCCAAATGAAATCTAAACTAGCCAAAATCCATCATACACCAAATTGATTAAAACCATTGATTCAAACAAACTCATGATCAATGGTTGAACATGACTTGACCCTCAATTGAGCCAAACCAAGTCCAATCGGCCATTTGACTCAAGTTGACCCAAATTTGCTTAAAAGGCTAAAATGGGTCAAATCATGATTTAACCCAAATTGATTGCAACTAATGGCTCAAGTTCATTCCAAATTGATTATTGAACTTGACCAAAGCCATAATTGAGCATAATTTGACAAATTGGTCAATTTGACCCAACCTAGCCAAAATTGACCTAAAGGGTCAAGTTGGTCAACATCCAAATTAAATCCAAATTGATTCAAACCAAAGCCTATAATCATTTTCAACTGACCAATTGAACATGAATTAACACCTAACCCAACCCAATTTGGTCAAAATTATCAAAATGATTAACTTGACCCATTTGACCCATTTGATTTCAAATGAGCCAAAATCAAACCTAAGCCAAATTGATTGAAACCACTTGAACTAAAACTCTTCAAATCATCATTTGAACCTAACCCAAGCCTTAGTTTGACCCAACATGAACCATATGAGCCCATTTGACCAAATGAAAGCCAAAACCCATAAAACCAACTCATGAGACTTTGGTGGTGACCAAACCATCCAAACTTGACTAGGTTAGCCCAAAATCAAAAACCTGGAGCCAAACTAATGCAAAATCCTTCATGGATCCTCTCCCCCATGTGAGATTTTGCCAAATATGATAAAGTTCACCCTCCTTTCACCTTGGCAACAATCCAACTTCCAAATAAGAGATCCTTAAGCCTCCTAACCCACCCTAGAGGGAGTAGTACTTATCATGGATCAAAGGGAGGTGAGCCAACTCACCGCCTATCCAACCCAAGCTCCCAATGGATCCAAGCCAAGATACCTCCCCACATCAGGCCTTGAGCCACCTCCCACGACTTCCTCCAACCAAATTGATCCACGTCGACTTGATTGAGACCCCTCTGACGCTCTAATGGCAGCTGGCCGGCCAAAAAATGGGAAGCAATCCTATTCGTCCAACTCAGCAAATCAAGGGTATACCCCCTCAATTCGAACGAGAATTTCATCAAATCACTTCATGCAAGCTTCCAAACACAATTTTGAGCTTCCATGTGAGTTATAGAGCAATCCCAAGCTTCCCACCTTCGGCATTCCCTCTTCTCATGCAAAATTGAAACAGGGGAGGCTAGCTTCGATCCTAACTTCACCAATAGTCCATCTCAGTCTAATTCCTCTTACACACACCCTCCATGCACTTCGTCAAGGCCAATCAATCCATTTCCCAAGCTCTCAAGCTGCCGGAGGATAGACTTTGATCAAGACCAAAGTTCCAAAGCTCGATCATTAGCCTTTCCGAGCTATCCACTTGGAACAAACTCAATTGCTGCTCAACAGGGCCTCGTCTCAACTAGACAAAGCTTCCTTAAACATGCGAGCCACCGATCTTAGCTCTGATGAGGTTTTTTCATGAAAATTGATCTCTATCTTAAGTAGTGTTGGAGCTTTTCGAAGGAAAGTTATATGTGAGTTGATCTTGACTGTTGGATGTGTTCGAATTCCTTCCCTCAAGGTGTGGGTTGATTTTGAAGTTCATCCGAGCTTAGGTGAGCTCGGTCGAACGATCCAAGGCAGACGAATGTTATCATTTGTTGCTTGCGAGAAGGAGGATCACGGGTCATCCGTTCCACATGATTGGAATGCACGGCTTTGATTAAATCGTGCTAGATCTCACTATTTTTTCCCGTTACGCCGCGGGTTTGATCTGTACGATCGGAGGACAGAGATCAATACCACGTTCGCCGCCAGCTAACTAGTGTGCGGATGTGACAACTTAAATAACCAATCCCACGATGCCATGTGGAAAGTGTGCCATGTGACGCCGATGGGATTAGGTTTAATTAAGGTTAAATAATGTGTTTTTAAGGCTAAACTTCTATAATTCATAATTAATTGTAGAAAAATCTAAAAAATACAAATAATGGCTCATTTTAAAGGTATTTCAGAGGAGAATTTAATAAAAATATTTTTAATTGGTTTTGAACAATAAATAGAGCTTAATTTGGGCTTAATTAAAAACTTAATTAGCATAATTACTCTAATCATTCAAGTGATTGATCCCAAAATTTTTGAGATTATTTGAAAGGATGACCTCTGCTTCCTCTAATTTTCTTGGGATTTATTACTTGTTAAATTATGAGGATTGATTAATTAAACCCTAATTATCTTTTTAGCTTAATTAAGGGATAATTAAGCATATGAACAATAATTAATTAACTATTTGGACTCCTTAATTATTGTTGAACAGTAAGGGGGCTTAAGGAATTGGATTGGGGCCTCCCTCCTAATATTTTCCCTAAGTTTCCTTCTCTTTTCAACCAAAATGCTAATTAATAACTTAATTAGCTAAGTTAAAATTCAAATCACATTATATTATGCTTGATCAAGTGGGTGACTTATGGAATTAGGTTGGGACCTCTTTTCCTACCTTTTTTACTTAAGCCCATCTCATTTCAAAGATAATCAATTAACTTTGATAATTAATTTAAGAGAAATGAATTAATGGATTAATCACCTAATTAAAATATGTTTTCCCTTTATTTATTTCTTGGGTAGAGCTTTAGGTGTTTAAGAACCTAAAGAGAGTTAATGAAATTATGGTTAGTGCACATGTATGAAAAAACCCTAAAAGTAATTAAATAGTCTCTTAAGCTAAAATAATAAATGATTATGAGCTAATTACATTAGGCCCTTTTCACTTCATAAGAGCATTGCTATTTAATTTTTCAATGTTTTTGCATATTACATTAGCTCATAATCATTTAATTAATTATCTTAAGGTAACATAGGTAAGGGTTTAATTAATTGATTTAATTCATACCTTAACCTAATTAATCCATAAAATCAACCGAATTACTTTTCCTTAAATCAAATTAACTCATTTATGAGGAATGGGATTAGGATTAGCAAACCTTTCTAACATCTCTTAAATTAAATCAAATATGAAATTAAAAACAGCATTAAGAAACTTTGGTTTATTTTAAATAACCTTATTTAATATGATTGCCCTTAGAAAGTAGTTGGATTCAATGAAATTATGTGCTTATGTTTCTTTATTTCTTTCCAATTATATTAAAATGTTGTATGCCACTTGATTCATGCATTCATCTTTTCTAAAAATTAATTAAAATAAATGATTTCTTTTATGTCAAGCTTGCATGTGTTGATTTAAATTAATATATGTGTGACTATATCACTATTAAATCCAAATATATTTTTCAGATCTTATGAATGAATGATTACATATCCTATAAATGATAGTTATAAATACATAGAAAATACATATGATTATAGCTTAAATGCATGAAGTAAAGTTCTTTTCTTTCATTCATATATTGATTTATGTAAATAAGAATGTTAATGGGTACTTAGTCTAGACATCCCGGGAATACGAGGTTTTAGTTAGCCCCAAGGAGGTCATTTGATTACCTCACTTTCCTGGTTTAACAATGGCACGTACTCTATTTGATTTCATTCTTACATATTTCAATATTATAATTTAAATAAGACTTTACTCCATATGTATAAATCTTTTCAATTAAATAAAAATATAACTTTTGCACGGTTTTCTCTCCTTTATTTATGTATACATCCATATATACTTGAGAAAAGCAAATATTTAGTCTAGACATCCCGGGAATACGAGACTTTAGCTAGCCCCAAGGAGGTCATTTGATTACCTCACTTCCCTGATTAGCAATGACATGTACTAGCTTATGTCTCTCATACATGTGTGTGTACCTAATTATGGAGTTAAAATCCCTCTTTCTTTTATCAAAATATATGAATATGCAATTGTTTAAGTGATAAAATTAATTAATCATGTGATTGAAAGCTCTCTTTCTTATATTCATGTATGCAAATTTACATATGTTTGAATGCAAATGGTATTTACTCTAGACATCCCAGGAATACGAGGCTTTAGCTTGCCCCAAGGAGGTCATTTGATTATCTCACTTTCCTGGTTAACAATGACACATACCTATTTAACTTCATTCCTATATATTTTTATATAAGAATTTAGATAGAGATTTAAATTAATATGATGAAATAATTCAATCGAATGAAACACTTAAATTCCAAGATATACATATATATTTACATCCATCATTTAAGTGTGCTAAGACATAATACATGTATAGGTATGCTTAAGGGTTTAATCATGTGCATATTACATATGATGGGAAGAAATGAATGAATATGTGTAATGTGATAGTAATTAAGTCTAATTAATCTTAAGATATCTTTCTTATTGAATGAGTTTATTTAAAGTGAACCTAAACTTAGGATTAATTTAAAATATGTAATAAATCATTCACTAAAGAGAATTGAATTAATATGCTTTAGAAATGACTTAAGATAGGGATAAAAGAGAGTGATTATCTCTTTTCTTCTATTAATAATACTTAGTTTCTAAGTGTAAACCAAGTGAAATGAAAGAAAACCTTAAGTAAAACTTACAAATTAATTAAGTTACTTAAAGTGAAACTATCCTTTATAATTAAATTCTTTCATACTTAGAAAATTACAATAAGGCCTAGTTAAGGCATACCATACAAACCTTAATACACACACTTTAGAATTAAGTCACCACTTCTAGCTTTATGTTAGGGCGGTGTATAGTGTGATGAATGTCTTATTTTAAGATGTGTTATTTTAGACTGGATGTTAAGGTGCATGCTTCATAGACTGGATGTTAGGCTGTAATTAGCCTAATCATATTTTTTGTAAGAGATTGTGCTTAAGGGGTGCTTAAAATAAATATAAATGCTCTCTTTTACAGATTGCTTAACCCCTAAGCACAACCTAAATTAGGACAGATGGACTAGGTTACCCATGTGTAGGGTGTTAAGTATAAATTATGAATATAACTGTTTGGGTTATGTGATGTGTTTAGCTAACACTTACTTTATAGGTGTAGTTAGATTTATTTTTCCCATTTCTTTTGATGTAATTTTGCATTAGGAATTATGATTAATTCTATGGGTGTTAAGGATGAACATTGGCCAAAAGGTTTGATCTTAGGGTGCCATGTGATGCCTTGAAGCCTACTAAATCAAGAGAAGCAAACCAAATGAGGAAATGAAGGAGACATGAAGTATGAAGACTCCTATAGCATTTATTCATTTGTAAATTGTAACTATTCTTTCATATACTGGGTTGTATAATGGTAGAGCTTGGCTACCCATTTTCTTTTTTCGGGTTGTACGGCGGTACCCGATCACATCGGCCTTTTATTCTTTTAAGTTAGATTTATAAATTATTTGATATTTTGTTTATAATTGCACAATAGAAACAACATGTCTCTTCTTAGTTTCTTACTTATATGGTGATTTAATGTTTGGCTTGGATCTGATTAGGTTCTTAAGAAAAAATAAATTTTTTACCCCAACTATAACTCATAACTAAATTTTCTAATCATAACCTTATATAAAGCTTAGGCATTAAAACATGATAACTAAAAGATTTAGCAACCCCTTAGCTAACTTTTGTATGCTAATATCATGTATTCATATTGTTTCACTCTTGCTAAGAGAGGGTTTCCATCCTTGTACTATCGAGGAAGACTTGACCTTTGAGGATCTCCTCTGAGGTGAAAAATATATCTTTCTCTCTGATTTAACCAATAACCCCATTTTATCATGTATTTAGACATACAAAAATCTTATGACCTTTGTCAAAATGAAGAGTCAAAAATCAAATAAAAATTGGTAATATTTGCATTAGACTAAATCATTATTCATACCACTCATGCTCTAGTCTCTTAGGGAGTGAGTTTAAGGACTTTAGTTTCTTTCTAAATAATAATAACCCACCTATCTTGTAAAATCATGTGACTAGCTTACATGATTTTAAAAGTGTAGGAGGAGTTATCTGACTGCCACTCTAGGTGGTCTAGCAGTAAGGTGATTTACTCTCTCTTGTGGAGGTAAATCATTTGTCCATTTTAACTTAGATTTAGGTCATGCTTTGGCTCTTACTGAAGCTCCATAGATTTAGGATATGAGATTGTTGTTTCCTTTGGGCTACAAGCATAAATCCTCACCTCTTAGACATTTCCACAAATCTTATATTGTCGGATTATGACCTAATAATCTAATAAAATTCAACTCAAATAAATAATTCACCTCAACTTCAAATATATAAAGCCCAATTAGAGGATAGATTGGAATGCTAATTAGGTTTTCTAGTATCGTGAGCATTCCCTACTCATCCCCTTTGGCTTCGATAATAAGTCTCTCCTTTTTTATCTACCCGATTGATTTTTCAAATATAACCAATTTATAGATAGTCCTATCTTTTAAATCTTTGGAGACAATAATTGCCTGCTTTAATCGAGAGTATTCCTAAGGGATTCACCTCTCTTAGGATGTAATTAACTATGAGGCTTGCCCCTATAGGGAACTTTAAAACCCAGTTTAAATAAACCCTACTTTATTCATCCATGTAAAATTGGAGAAAAATCTCTAGTATATTCGAAGACCCATCATGCCTTAGGAGTCCTTATTAGGTGATTAGGCCTATTATAGGGTGGTGATTTTTATCTTTAGAGATAGTGCACCATTCCTTGATGTCGTACCCAATCACCTCAAAAAGTACACCCTGAGATCTGTGTGGTGTCCCCCCATACATATATTTCAAAAATAAACGCCACAAGACCAAACCCTCCATCTTCATAAGGTTGTTTGGTATACTTTCTTTATTTTCTCATCTTTTTAGTTTTACTTTTGGAGGTTCTTATAAGACCAAAACTCAATCTATATTTGTCCTTTCAAGTAGTAAATTTTTTTAATATTTATTTTTTTTATATTCTAGTACAACCCTAAGCCTTTAGCCGAATAAGAGAATTTGGCATGCTAGGAATAAACATCTCTAACAAACGATACCATAGCAACCAAAGCTACTCCTATTACTATTTTTGGTGTTCCTATCATGACCAATAAATATGTGATTCTTATTGAAGAAGTAGTTGATATATCATTAGATATTCCTCATTCCATTTGTTCCATTGTTTATGTTATCAAAGAAATTTCTTATTTCTTAATAAGAAGAATTTAAAATGACGCTATGTTAACAAAAGGCCTCTTATCAGACAATAGTTAGTCACTTAGATTTTTTTTCTACTGGTTATTAGGTCCTTCAGGACTTTAGTACCATCATTTGCCTAAAAGTGGGAGGCTTAAGAACACTCATAAGCCTTGTATAAAGTTGTCTTCTTTCAATAGTATTCCTAATAGTACTACACATGTCACCTCTATACCCATTAGCTCTATAAATCATATTCTTAAATCCTCCATTTTAAATTAAAAAAATATATATTTTTTGGTTGACTTTTTTCTACACTATATAAACAATTTGTTGATGTTTCTTATGTTCAAAAGAAAAACTTCTTTATCATTTAAACCCTTACTAGATGAAATGTATCACATAAAGGGGACAAATCTAGTCGGATCTCTTCTTTTTCATTCATAACTTCTAAAAAATGGGTAAGAAAGAAGAACCCCACTAAAATTCCTACATCAAACATTTTGCTCAACCCAGTTGACTTAAAATGAGAAACCATTATTGATCTAGTGCCCATTATATTTTAAGACAATGAATGGCCTATCTTGCTTTCTATTGATCCGAGAAAGATCCCTATGATAAGGATGATATATATAATGAAATGTACATTGATGATCCTAAAATTCTTCTCATTGCCCATGTCATCGTTATTAGAAAATGAAGAAGACCCCAGTTAAAGAGGTGTGTCTTCTCAAGAAACTTTTTAGAGAATATTCAACAAAAAGTTGAATTATTTAGTTTTAAAAAGAATAAGAGGTGTTAGTCTTAGAGCCTGATGATAAAAAAAAAGAACATTCTCATCTAAAAGCTACAAAAATCTGATAGATGGACACCACTATGGCTACTTTGACATCTCAAATTAGTTGTCAATCTTCTCATGTCCTACATGCTCTTAACATATTACAAAAGGATACTCGTTTTGCACTTCCATCAATTTTGGTTTATTTAATTCACATTCAACCTATTCTTATGATGATTAAATCACATATGATTATAACATCAACACCTATTGCTGCAACTGCTAGAACACTTCATATTACATCTCCACCTAATTCTCATATTAGATCTTAGTAGGAACCTAAGTCAATGTTGTAATGATTGCATAATAAAATGAATCATTGATCAAAGGAATAAGACCATATCTTGAGAAGTGCAAACTAGTCTCAAACCTTAAGGGTTTTTTTCCTCCCAACTTTACTCAATTTAATGGAACTGATAATCCAAACAAACATATTGTCTAATGTAGAACTCCTTTTATACTTAAATTATTTTCAATTCAATATCAATTAATATAACCTTATGCACTAATATTATCTTAATGTATTTAGAAATTAGGTAGCTTTTTAGAGCAAGAAATAAGAAGTTATATTATATTTAGAAGAAAATTTCTCAATTTAATGTGAAGAAGTTAAGAAAATTATATTTGATAAATTCATTGTATTTTAAAAATGAGCTATAAAACTGATATAATTAAACATATTTTAGATCATGATTGATGTATTAGAACACGCTTGTACTTTATATGTTAGATAAAAAAATTATGTCAAGCTTAGGCATTACTTATTATAAATAGAATAAAAAAACTCATTGGATACAACTCATAAATATAATTTCTATTTACACTACATGAAATCAAATGATACAAATTGTACATCTCACCAATAAGCCCTTATTTATATTCTTAATTAATTTGGTCATATGGGATTAGAGTTCACTTTGAGTAATGTTTAACTAGTGGTATAAGTTTAAAAGCCTCATAATTTCTTATCAGTCTTACTTTATTGATTTTTTTCTTTTCTTATTCAATAATAATTACAACATTTATTGATCAAATCATTTTCATAAATTATTGCCTCAAAATGCTTCCATTCTTAATATGGGTATTTAACGCAGTATAATGTAGACTTGCTACTAAAATTATGATTAAAAAACCAAACAACCACCTTAAAACATGAATCTAGTTCTCTAATTTTGGAGGAATTCAAAATTCAATGGTCAAATCTTATAAAGAAATTTTTAAATAGATTGTATTTTCCATAAAATAATTTGTAATATTGATTTGAATTAAATTTTGAGTGGTTTGTGCAAAAGATTTTGTCTTATAGCTTGGTGGTCGACAATTTTAACTTTGCAATATATTTTTGTACTATAAGTATTAAACTTTCCTCTAAATCTTCATATAACATCCCATGAACAAACACAACCAATCCACAAAAGAAAAAAATATTGAAGATAAGCATAATTTTCCAAGGGAGCATAAATTAAGTTGAAGGTACAAGATCTTGAGTTTTTTCATCTATCCAACCAAAAATCTTTGAAAATTCCACTTAAATCCAAAGTAATGCTTTAAACATACCTTTAACATCTTTTAGTAGTTTCATGTCCATATATTTTTCCATTTGTAAATCCTTGCCACCTCAAAATGCTTTTGCATGGACTTAGCCAATTAGTCTACCATGCTTAGCCCACCATAGCTAATTGTAAACTTATCCACATCTCCCTAAACTCAAGCATATGATTCCTTAAATATATTGAAATATATCTACAGTAATACATATTTTTGAAATAATTTTATTTCAAGGCTCCATTATTCAATATCCCTCTATTAAAGGAAACACAATATATGGAGAATTATTTGCACAAGTGACCATTCTCATCATGAAAATTAGTACACATTGTTTATTATATATATATATATATATATATATATTATAATAATTTATACATTCATGTTAAGTAGTAGGTTTGCTATGGCTATTAGCTAATCATAAAAATAATTTATTAAGAGCAATAGTTAACTTCATACTCTTAACCTAACATTCTATAATTTACCTAACACTGTCAACAATTACTAGAGAGTCTTAATTTAAGTAAGTTTGTAAGTTCCATATTCAAACATTAATTTTGTATCTAAAATTTTATCCACATCTTCATAAACTCAAGCATATGATTCCTTAGATATATTTGAATATATCTACATTAATACATATTTTTGAAAGCATTTTATTTCAAGGCTCGATCATTCAATATCCCTCTGTTAAAAAAGAAACACACTATATAGAGAATTATTTGCATGAGGGACCATTCTCATCATGAAAATGAGTACACCTTTGTTAATTATATATATATATATATATATATATATATATATATATATATATATATATATATATATATATATATATATATATATATATATATATATATATATATATAAGTTATAATAATAATAATAATAATAATAATAAAAAAAATAAAAAAAATATATATTCATGTTAACTAGTAGGTTTGCTATGGCTATCTGCTAATCATTAAAATAATTTATTAAGAGTAATAGTTAACTTCATACTCTTAACCTAACATTCTATTATTTACCTAACACTATCAACAATTATTAGAGAGTCTTAATTAAGTAAGTTTGTAAGTTCCACATTCAAACATTAATTTTGTATCTAAAATTTTTTCACTTACATAAATCAACTTAAAAAATTGCACACTTAGCTATGTTTACATAATCTAGTTTATAAGTGGATGGCTAGTTCAAATTGCTTGGTTGTAATTTTATGTTAGCAAAATATAATTGCATACCATTTCATGTATTTTAGTGTTTTATTCCATTATAAAATCAATAAGCATGCACCATTCCACTCCAATTTATTAAATAAACAATTAATTATTATAATCACATTATTTATATATTATTAATAAATTTAACAACTTGTCACCAAAATCAGCTTCTATGAAATAATGTGAGCACTTATCACATGCGGTAGAGGATCTTTATGCTAGCATTAGTGACCATAAAATCAAGTTAGAACAAATGCAAGCACCTTGGGGGATCATGAGGATAAAACACAAAATATATTTGGCATTATGATGGCTCAATTTAATTAGCACAACCTTAGGCTTCAAAACACACCCTTCTATCTTAACCTACCAATTCCTCCTAAAAATTCCTTATGAAGAAACCATCCGATTTGGGCTCCTTTAGCCAATAGGAATGTATTTAAATGTGTGGTGTACTAAAGAAATAAAGAGGAATTTCATGATCCAACTAAATAAAAAATTAAGTTGGAAAGCCCCCATATTTGATGGAGTTGTAATAAAATTCTACATTTTCATTGTTAGATGTAGGGATTTTTTTGAATGATATTATATATATGATTATCAAAAGGTGGCATTTTTAAAAATAATGTTAAATAGCTATGCTAAAATATATTGATCAAATGTCTTAGCCAAAGAGAAAAAGGTTAAGGAGGGTAGTCATGATATGGGTGAAAATGAAAGAGATACTAAAGTTAAATGCTATCTTAGACATCATATTAAAAAGATTCATAAATAGTTGGTGACTTTCAAGAAAGAGAGTATATAAGTCACACTTAATACTTAAATACATCTAGAAATTTTGTAGCTATGACAATTGGCAACTCACCAATAAATTTATAATTGGTCTTAAAATGAAAATTTTAAAAAATAAGGTCAAGCTATATAACTAGGAGTGCTAACCTCACTAAAAAGTAAAATAAATTTACACTTATTATCAGGAGTAACACCTAGACCATTTTGTTTTGTATCTAAAAATCTACTGCTGGATCTAATTATCTTATATTGATGCTCAAGAAACTAAAATCATTACAACCTCCACCTCTAGAAATAATAAAGAGATCAAACGATTTAAATGTTATAAAATGGGTATATGCAACACTTGTGTAAAGCCCAAATATTATTTTTAAGGAGAGAGATGATCTAAGGAATGATTATATTTAAGAGATTATTGATAGTTTGCTATACTATGATGATGACCTAGAATAGATTGTGAGCCCCATCTTCGTGTTGTGAGATATTTAGCTATTAGTAAATATTAGATGCAGAGGATATTTTTAGCATGTATATCACATATAAGGATTGGAGATATATATTACTAATTAATGGAGGCAGGTAAGGAATATGATATTAACCAATGCATTCATTTATAAAGGCTAATTTAAAATTTGAAGTCTATCTAAAACTCTTTTATGTGAGTTGGATGAGTCATACATCTATTAATAAATATATAATGCCTATTAAAATGGAGAGTTATGAGGACTACATATGTTGTGATGCACTATTTACATATATAGCCTACATAATATCATGAAAATATTGGCTATTTCATATGAATTCCATATACTTAATAAAAAAGAGTACTTATGTGTTCAAGTATCACCACAAGATTATTAACTTATATCTAAAGAATCCGTCTATAGAGGCCCCTCTACCCCCTCATAAGCATACGACTGATATATAATTAACTCATATAAAGTAAAAAAGGCCCCATATTTAGTTGATTAAGATTGACCTATCTATTAGTAAGGAGTTTCATCTAAAGGGTGATCATATATCCATTAATTATACATCAAGTATTACCTATGATAAGTTGGATATAATATATTATAGAGAGTTTTTAGATTCACTAACTTTTCACATTCTTCATATGAAGGAGGCAACACTTAAATCCACCGAGTACAATGTGCTTATTGTGATTTTTGATTTGCTTGCTAACTATTTTGATTTCTATCTAAATAAGTTACTTGATGAGCTTTTTTTTTATATGGGAGATATACCATATTTATCTAGTTTCTCATTCATAATTACCAATTCTCTCATATTATGAGATAAACCCATTTAAGCATATAGGTTTAAGAAGCATACCAATTCTCACTAAGTACCATTTTCTTTTTTTTTCCCACTATGTGGGGTCGGTTATCATGATTATTTCAAGGACAACAAAAATTTTTATCTAAAAAATCTTACATAAAGAAGTTTTTAATAGATTTATAAAAGTTGTTAATGTTCTTATTGTTAGTCATTATAAGATTTACAAATCTCATGCTCTAACTATTGAAGAAGAGAGGAATGCATATCTAATTTTTTTTGTACTAGTGTTGATGGTTATATTTGCATTCAATGATCTATAACAAGCTTGATTTATCATATAGAGTGAATTATATTAATAGATATATGATAAATCTTATCGAGCTTCATTAAGATGATTTGGATGGCTGTTAAGGTATTTCAAAGATTCATTTGATATAAGATTGATGTATGCCAACTCCGATAACATATTAAATATTATTGTAACATATTGCTAGAAACAAAAAAAAAAAAAATCAGAAGTCCTTAATTAGATTTTTATTTATAAGTCTTAACATAATAATTGATTAGAAAGAAAATTCATAATTTATGACAGTACTTTCAAAAACCGAAGTTAAATGCACTGCTATCCTATGGCAATAAAAAAGAAGAAGAAGCAATTTTGCTTGTTGAAATTACATATGAGTTGGGAATCAAACAATAATAAGTTATAGTTTATTATGATAATCCAAGCACTATTTTCTTGATGAGCAATCAAAAGCTTCATGATAATTCAAAAACTAATGATCTGAAGATGCATTTTATGAGGGATATAGTTGATAAGGGTATGTTGTTGCAACAAAGATGCCAATTGAAGATAACCTTATTGATATGATCATAAGTGATGCATCAATTAAAAAATTTAGACACGGTATGATTTTAATTTGTGTAAAGAAAAACACATGGTCTTGATGGCGTAGATAGCTATTTTAGTTTTAAAACCAATACTAAGAATTGCTGTTATTAAGAATTATTTATTGTGATTGGTTATCGCTTGCAATTTCTATATTGTAGCTCTTGGAAAGTAAATATTTTATTCTTTGAGGAAAAAAATTATGTAGAGAGATGTGTTTAGAAATCATGACTTCATATTTAAAAAAAAAGTTATGTAGAGCCTTCTTAAGTTTAGTATTGATATGACATTGAAAATTTCACTAGTCGAAGCTTGAATCTTGATGTCGTAAGCAATCTGATTCTGAGTCAAGACTAACCCAGATTAAATGCTTAAAAATTTCACTAGTCGAAGCTTGAATCTTGATGTCGTAAGCAATCTGATTCTGAGTCAAGACTAACCCAGATTAAATGCTTAAAATATAATTGAAAACTTTGCGATATCAGTCGGCTCCTAAGTAAAGAGTTTTTATAATCAAATCGAGCGTCTTGACGAGCCGGATCTAACAAGCCCAAGATCTCCTAATTCTGACTTCATTTGAGCATTCAAATACTTAAAATACATCGGATGATCAAGGAAATCATTTTGAGCCGTCCGATGGAATAGTTTGGATTTTACACATATTTATAGAAACGTCATTCTTCTAATCTATAAATAGCCCATTATTCTTCACATGAGAGGGAGCTCAAGCAAAAGAGAAGAGAGAGCTCTAAAGCTTGAAGATCCTCCAAGCATAATCGTGACACCAGTTGACGGTCGACGACCACCGCTGCTGGTCATCGCCGCCTACCACCGTCGCCGGTCATCGCCGGCAACCACCGCCGGTCTTCGCCACCGTCAACCACCGCCACCGGTCATCGCGGTTGACCACCGTTGCCGGTTGCCGCTACCAACCACCGCCGGCAGCCACCGTCGGCCACCACCATCGATCATCGTCGCCGCCGACACCACCACCGCTTCACCATCGCCGATACCACCAACAAGCATTATAGCCGATATTGACTGATTTTGAGATTCCCATTGTTAGGCTTTCTCACATACAATTCTGTAATTTCGTTATCTGGAAAACTTAAACTTTGTACTCCGAAGCATATATATAGTAGAAAATTTTTACTGGGCTAGGTTCCGTGGTTTTTTTCCTCATCTTTTTAGAGTTTTTCAGAGTAAAAAGTTCTTTCACTCTTCAAATATCGCTTTGGATTTCACAACAAGGTTAAGACGTAAACTTTTATTTTACCGTAATTAATTTTCTAGCACGCAACAAGTATAATCGGGATAGGTAATCGTAATGATTTTATAATATATTTTTACAAATAAATAGATAATAAGAATATTTAATGAATTACATATATTATAATCATATAAAATCAAATTTTCTATAGTTATTATAAATTAGTGGTATTTATATATATTATTGAGTTCTTATATATTTAGATATCTAATATTTAAGTTTTTATATTTAGTTATATAACATAATAATAATAATAAAATAAAATTAATTTGATCATATATATGCTGATATTATTTAGAGAATAAGATGTATATAAATAAATAAATAATCTATATATTAATATATTTTTATAAATTATAAATGATGTAATCTTGGCCGCATAATTTAATTTAGAGGACTGGGATTGAACTTTGGGAACCTTGGTTTTTGGCGAAATCAATTCGGAAGAACCAATCGTGTTAGCCGTGCCCACATATCGGGCAAGCTGATCTTTGACGACGATACTTTTTTAATTTGATTGATTTTTCTTCTAATCTTGTGATTATTTTCGTCAGCCTGAGAATCTCTTGGGTTGATCTCTTCCAAACCTTCCAGGTAATGCATCTATCTTCTCTTTTGTGCTTATTCGTGCATTACACTTTTCTTGACCTTTTTTCCTACTTGGCTTAAATCAAAGACGAAGTCTGCCTTGCTTTTGTAGCCATGATTTCCTAAACCTCATGCTATTTTGGGGTTTATATGAGGTCGACGACAAGCAATTTGTACATCTGCCCCATGAAATTGCTGTTGGTGTTAAATATGATTTGTGGTTGTTTTGCAATGTTGTGTTCCAGGGCTGGTTTTATCTTTTAATGAGGAATGGATGGTTAATCTAATTTCATTTTCTTTGGATTGGCTTGCGTTTTATTGGGTTGCTTTTATTGTTCCATGAATGGTTAGATAAAACTTCAAGTGATTTAATATAAAGAAAATGACATTTCTTGGTCAAAGCAGACCTATTAGAACTTAGAGAAGACAGTAAACTATCTTGTGATTCTGATGCTAGCTTCTCACTAAGTTAAAAACCTTCAGTGCGAACCATGGACGATGATTCCTGGTAAACAGCTGAAAGTTTGGTCATGGTCATATTAAACTTCAATGTTGAAGAAAGATAAATCTGGTTGCATGTATTAAAATGTGTTTAGAAGGCGGTTCAGTTAAAGAGAAACACCTTTTCTGTCAGATTTAAAAGGTTGTTTTTATTATTATGTTTGTGTTTTATAGAACTTCTCTGTCCACTAAGTAGATTATTTGAATTCCAGGTAGCAGCATTGTTTCAGTTTTCCTAAATCCCTCTCTATCTTCCCCTTCTATGAGTTGGTGCTTTAAAAGTGATCAAGATTTTAACCAAAGCTTTTTCTAATCCTCTGTGGTGGTTATATGTGGAAGGCTAGTAACATATGCTTCAAACGCTCTTTTGTCCTTAGCAAGGATCCAACCCTCATTTTTAATTGGCAAGAAAAATTAGGATCAATTTTGATCTACTACTTATTATTGACCTCAATTTTTTTAATCCTTTCCCTGATTTGTATTATTTTATACTCCTATCAAATTTCAAGTTTTATCCTATAACTATTTGTGAAACCAAATATACTTTTTACCTTCCCCCCTCATATGCATCCCATGAGCCCTTGCTGCTATAAACCATTTCACACTCCTACCTTACTAGGCTCCCTCCCTTAATATTGCTATTGCGTTCCTACATGCAGTTATTATTGTATATCTGATAATAACCACATGCAATCTTCAACTAATAATCGAGTTGAGGGAATTCCATAGATGTCAAGTAATAATCATAGCTACTTTTTCTAGTGATCAAATGTTGCTAGGCATTTACTAGATCGAGGATGGAAAGGTACAAAAAATGGGAGGATTGAAAAATAAACATCTTTTATGAAAAAAAAATTAAAGTCTTATTTAAAAAAGATAGGAGTAAAAAAGAATTTTAGATGAATTCTCACAAAAAATTATACTCCTTTAGACTCTTACTGTCACCACTCAACCTAAGAGCTCAAAGTATCAAGACAGGAATAAATGATTTGACTAGAATATTCTCACACCACTATTACTAAAAAAGAGTCAACTAAACTATTATTTTGAAATTTGTAGTATACTTTTAATTTGTTTTATTTTTTTTCTTACATATGTTACTTTTAATATTAGTTATAATACTTAGCTCCATATGTAAACCTTCTACTATATATGTACTATTATTTCTGTTCATTTATGTTATTGGAATTTTTTTTGAAAATGATCGTCAAATAAAGAATGAATTAAATAACTCAACGCATAAGTATATTTTTAAATTACAATAATTTAAAAATTAAGAAACAATATTCATGCTAGTTTCTATCAGTGAATTAATATTATTTTTTTAGGGAATAGGAAAATATATTTATAAAATAAAATGAAGAACTATTTATTTTTTTAGTTTTTTGATATCTTAAAATTTTCTTATAATTTACTCGTTGCATGAGTCATTGCCAATATGTGTACTTAAAATATACTCTTTCACATAACATTTTGCAAACTAACTTCAAAGGAGAAGGTAATCTTTTTACAAATCTAACTCAAAGCTTTCTATTTCATTTATGTGCATGAGTATATTGTATCTCAGCTAATATTATAAGAGGGTGAACTCAATCAACCAACATGCATAAACAGTCACTTTATGATATATTCATATTTATGCAATTCATCAGCAATATTTTTTGTATCAATAGAAAGGTCATTTATGATTCAATCATAGAGAAAAAAGGCTAATGATCATGTTAATATTAAGACATCATTAATTGAGAAGAGAAAATTATTTTAATTTTTTATAATAGTAGTTTGATGTTAAGTAAAAATATTTTTTAACATAGATATAACAAAATAAAAGCATTAACAATTGTAATTTAGGAATTAATTTAAATATTCTCGTACAAGAAAACATAATAATCTATACATTTTGATTCAACAACAACAACAACAATTCTTAATCCCACTAAGGGGTAATAATCCTTCATCTCCATCAGTCCTATTATGTGTCAAATTCTCATTTAATTTAAGTATACTATGGTCATTTAATACATCTTAACCAAGTCTTTTAGGTCTACCTCTACCTTTCTTAACATAAGACAAATCTAATGTATCTACTCTCTAATCTCATGGACCGACGCTTTATGTGGCCAAACCATCTAAGGCGACTCTCTCTAATCTTATCTGCCACTGGAGCTACTCCAACTTTTTCTCGAACATACTCATTTTGCACCATAAGTCATTGCAGGTCTTACCACCACCCTAAAGCCACTCATCCACCTAAGCATCCTCATCTTTGTAACACTTAACTCTTTATGCTTCTTTTATTAAACATTCGCATATATAAGTCATTGGGTCTTACCACCATATTATAAAATTTTCTCTTAAGTTTAAGAAACTTTTCTATCACACAATAAAGATGCATTCCTCCACTTCAACCATCCAACTTGAATTCTACTAATAACATCTCCATCTATTTATTTCACCATCATTTTGAACAATAGAGCCTAAATATCTGAATCGCTCACTCTTATTAATGACTTGTTTACCTAATGTCACAGCACTACCACTAGAATTTCTACAACTAAAATTACACTTCATATATTCAGTTTTAGATCTACTTAAACGAAAACCTTTAGACTCTAAAGTTGACCTCCATAATTCAAATTTCGACTCCCCTCTCTAGTCTTATCAACAAGAAGAATGTCATCAAGAAAAGCATACACCAAGGTACATCTTCGTAAATGCCAAGAAGAACATCTATAACTAAAGTAAAAGATAAGGGCTTAAAGTGATCCTTGATGTAATCCAACCAAATAGGAAAATATTTTGTCAATCCTCCTTGTGTTGGACACAAGTAACAGCTCTAGTATACATATCCTTAATGACTTGAATATAACCAATATTAACTCCTTTCGCTCTAGAACTCACCAAAGAACATCTTTGAAACTTTATCATAAGCTTTCTAAATCAATAAATATCATATGTAGATCCTCCTTACTTTCTTTTATGCTTCTCCATCAAACCTCTTAACAAATGTATAACATTCATAGTAGATCTACCTGCATAAAACCAAACCGACAGAGAAGTTTTTTGTATCACATCGTAACCTATGCTCAATTACTCTCTCCCATAATTTTAATGTATGACACATTAACTTAATTCCTCTATAATTTGCACTCTTATGCATCACCTTTATTCTTAAATATAGGAATTAACAAACTCTTTCTCCACTCATCTGACTTCTTTTTAGTCTTTAAAATAACATTAAAAAGATTTGTAAGCCAAGAAATTCCTTGATCTCCTAAACATTTCCACAATAGAGAATATTATCAGGTCCTACTATTTTTCCACATTTCATTTTCTTTAAAGCTTCTCTAACTTCAGATTTACTAATATGACGATAAAAATGAAATTCTCTATTTTGTTTAGGGTATTAAGGTTGCTAAAATCAATCGACTTTCAGATCCTTCATTGAAATGTTTATCAAAATACCTCATCCACCTATTTTCAATATCCTTTTCTAAGAAAATACTTTATTATTTTCATCCTTAATACACCTCACTCAACTATGTCCTTCTCCTATCTCTTTGTCATTAACTTATACATACATCTTTCACCTTCTTGGTATCTAATCTATCATATAAATCACTAAAAGCTAAATTTTTTGAATCATATATTACTTTCTTAGAATCTCTACAGGCCATTTTATATATTTCCCAATTCTTCAATTTTACATCTAAATCAAGTTTTATAATAACGCTTTTATTTCTTATCTTTCTTTCGACACTCGACTCACCACCAACTATTTTATTAAAAGAGTTTTCCTTTGATTCACCAAACACATCTTTAAAGAATCTTAATTTCACTACTTTTTTCGTAATAATAAAAAATTTCTATAATGTAGAAAACTTAATTACTCACTTTTTTGTGTAAAACTCATTTGGTGCTTAATCCTTAAGATTTGCTTTTTAAATACCTATAAAAATATTTTGTACATAAAGAATTTATTTTGTTTGATTTCTAAAATTCTCTCTAAAATTATAGCTATATAAAATTTAATTTAAATTTTATTTGTCAAAATATGTATATTTAATCATAAATAAATCATTTCTAAAATAAAATTTCTATTATTAAACTTATAACATTTATTTAAAACAATTTCTTTTTTATTTTAATTTAAGTTTAATCCATTAGTTATTATTGATTTTAACTTAATTAATCAAATAAACAATTTAATTAGATTCAATTTAATAGATAAATTTAAAATTTTATCTATTTATTTCTAGGATAATATTTTTAATTATTAAAATTATATAATTTTTCTAATTATCTAAAATTTTGAAGCAATTCATTCTTCTTCTTCTTCTTCTTATTATTATTATTATTATTATTATTATTATTATTATTATTATTATTATTATTATCTATTTATAATTTTTTCAAAATTTTCTCATTATTTTAATATATATATATATATATATATATATATATATATATATATATATATATATATATATATATATATATTAATAACGAAAATAACAAGTTAAATAAACAAATACATAAAAGAGAACCTTAACCTCCTCCCCCCTTCTCCTTGGTTTTGCCTTAGCCCAAGCTTACATCTCGCCCAGCTCCTCTTGCATGCCCGCACTTGCATTTACCCTTGTAGGCTTGCTCGGTTTAGCACGCTCTTCGCTCATTTTCAACACTCTCAACTTGGTCTTCCTCTCTACCTGCAATGCGTGCAGGCTGGCTCCACCTCTTGACTTCTCACCCTCTTCTTCTCTATCACTCCCTTAAGTACTGAACTACTGATGTAAGGTAGTACTTGTTTGATTGGGTTTGTGACACTTATTTCGACAGGTGCCACAGTTTGTATTAAGATGACTATTGGCTTTGATTTTTCTTTTCTTATATGCGATTATTACAATCTTCTCTCTTAAAAAAAATTATTGTTGAATTTTAAAATATAGTAAATAAAAATTCATATCTTAATTGAAAAATTGTGGATAACATTCTCTCAACTTTGGTTTTTTTTCTCCCATAGCATCTTATTCTGTACCACACTTTTGTAAAACTTGTATAAATGGAATTTTTTTATTTCATAATTGCCTGACATTGTAACTCAATATCTTATTTTGATTCTTCTACAATTGTGATATTAGTTTGAATCTATGTGATATGAAATAACTTAAAAATGAATTCATTGGCTATATGTTTTCATATTAAAAAGATATGAAACACATTATGTACTCTGTACATGTGCTTTGGCATAAGCTACTTTTTCGATTTTTTTTAGGATTTCATAAGGGTTAATATATTTTGGCTTAGCTTCTTAGTCTTACCAATAGGATTAGTTTTGAGCATTGGTCAGTGTCTTACAATAACATATTTTATGTATGCTTTTTACAACTTTCAAATCATCTCAAATTAGTTTTATTTTATAACCAACTTCATCTATTAGGTCAGCACCAATTATTTTTTATCTCCTGTATCAATCCAACATAAAAAATTCCGGCATTTTTTTATAGAGAGCTTCATATAGAGCCATTTTGAGGTTTTCTTAAAAACTATTATTATAGACAAATTCTATTAAGGTATATGTGACTTCCATCCTTCACCAAAATCAAGCTACATAATTTGAGTAAATTTTCTGAATATTTGAATTTTTTTACTTGTCATTTGTCTGTGAATGAAATATAGTATTGAAAGTCAAATTTTTAGTCAAAACTTCTTAAATTTTTCTTCATAATTTGAATGTAAATTTCTCGTCTCTATCTAAGACTATAGACTTTACTACGTATAATTTTATAATTTCATGCACATAAATTTTTGATAATTTCTTATTAGAGCCACTTCAGATTGACTTAAAATGTGCATTTGTTAAAGATCACTCAAATAGCATTGTGATCTTGTCTTGACCTTAGTAGTCTAACTATTAATTTCATAGTAATTTTATCCCACTTCTATTCTAGTATTGATAAATATTGCAACAATCCATTTGGTGTTTAATGTTTGACTTTAACTATTTTGACAAGTGGGGCACTTAATAATAAATTTTGCTATACTTTTTGTTATTCCCGATTACCAAAATAATTGCTTAAATTTTCAATACATCTTGTTACTTCTTGAATGAATTGAATAATCTAAGTAATGTGCTTCATAATTTTTTTTTTTTAATTTATCAATATTTGGTGCACAAACTCTAGCTTTATATCTTATAATTCATACCCACAAATCTTGTAGTTCCACATTTTTTGATATTGTGTTATGTATTTTTTCCTTCAAGTAGATTGTATTACCATTTGATTCGGCAATATTAATTTTTAATCAATATGTTTGACTTTCGATAATTTTAATTTATCCATACGTCTAATTAATTTTTCTTATCGAGTAATTAACCAGTTTGTATTATCATAGGTTTTTCTCTAACTGCATCTGCAATAATATTTACTTTTTTGGGATGATATTATATTTTCAAATCATAAAATTTAATGATTTTTTGCCATTACTTTTTGTCTTAGATTTAATTCTTGTGTAAAAATATACTTCAAACTTTGATGATTAATAAATACTTTGCACTTGACTGCACATAAATAGCACCTCCATATGTTTAATGCAAACACCGCTGCTACTAACTCTAGATTATTCGTAGGATGATTTTATTTGTGATTCTTTAATTATTTGGTGACAAGAAACTATTTTTCTATGTTACATTTACATCATTGTAAATTTGAAATCTTTTCGTGCCTAATGGAAGTGTTAATATATGAGCAGTTATTAAATAAGTTTTAATTTGTGAAATTCTTTTCACATCGGTCACTCTATTTAAACTTGATTGTTTTTTTGTGTTAACCTAAATAATAAAATGATAATTTATGAGAATCCTTTCACAATTTTTTTATAGTATCCAATAAGAGACCCAAAACATTCTTTATTTCTGTTACAATAGTTGGTCTTAGCCAATCTACTATAGTGCAATTTTATTTTGGTCCACTATAGTACCTTGATTGCTAACTATATGTTTCATAATGCCATACTTTTAACCAAAGCTCACATTCAAATTTTTTGCATATGATTTGTTTCTCTTAAGTGTTTGTAATAAAGTATGAAGGTGTGCAACTACCTTCATTTCTTGAGTAGATAAGAATACCATCAATGACTACTATCACAAATGTATCTAGAAATGACTTAAAAAAAATTATTGTTTATTAAATTCTTGAATATATTGGAGCATTTGTCAATTTGAACCACATTATTACAAATTTATAATCTTTTTATCTCTTACTAAATGCCATCTCTAGAATATCTTCTTCTTGTATTCGTAATTGGTGACATCTTGATTGCAAGCCAATTGTTGAGAATATTAAAGCTTCTAATTGATCGAATAGATTATCAATTTTAGACTATATATATATATATATATAACAATAAGTTTGTTTAAGTTATCTATAATTAATATATAATCTCAAGCTTTCATCTTATATTTCGATAAATAGCACTGGAGCTGTCTATGACGATGTGCTTTGTATAATTACTTTTTTCTCTGATAATTCTTTCGGTTAACTTTTTAACTATTGAAATGTTTTGATCGCTCTTCTATATAGTGCCTTCGCAACTGGTTCTGCATCTGGTATTATGTCTATAAAAAAGTCTATTTCTTTAATTGAAGGTAGAATAGGTTAATCATCTAAAAGACTTATTTCTATTCTCTCACTATTGGTAAATCCTTCAATTCATTTATTTCCTTTTTGTCATCTTTTATATGGGCAATCCCTCTTTTTAATAACTTGATTGTATTTATAGATGAGATTATCATGGATGATATAATTCTATCTCCAAAGAATTTAAATATTTCTTAAAAATATTTGAATTTGATCATTTTCTTACAAAATTGTGATGAAATGGCTAGACAAGCAATCCATTCTTAAGGTCATATCACACTTTTATTGTTGTAGTAAAAATAAATTTATTTCAAAACCTTTCTGAGAAATATCTATGATTATTTGATGTGTTATGCTAATATCTATGTACATTTTTTTTTGGTAAAAACATCGATAAAATTAAGTACATGATTGTTGTATGTAAATCAAGCTTTTTAACAAATCCATAAAAATGAATGAATGTGATGAAGTAGTGTCATGTAGAATTATAATAGGTTTATTTTGGATGATAATCATTCTTGTGATAATATATAATAATGACTTTCTAATGATAAATAAAAAATTAATTGAATTATTTTAATTTCACATCATACTTGTGATGATGTTATGTGATTCCTTGGCCTCTTGTAGGGATAAAGCATAGACTCGAGGTTGAACATTTTGGCGAGTTAGATTCTGGCTTGGAGTTGATGTCATTGACTCTACTACTCTTTGCTTTCCACTGCTTCTTTGAGGTGTTACAATATTTTTTGGAAGTCGTTGCCCTAAGTTAGGATAGTACTTAGCCATGTGTCTAGGTTGGTGACACCAAAAATAGGTGTTTGTTCCATGCAAACATTCACCCTTATGAGGTTTACCATATTTTTCATGGTTCTTAATGCTAATACTGCATTTATTGCTACTAAGATTTGATTTCTTCTAGTTTGAATTCCTAGGTTTAGAAGTTTGAACATTTTTCAACCTTTCCGTTTTCACTAGAATTGAATAATCATCGATTCTCAGTGAAATTAAAGATTGTCGTATCATATATTTAAATCTTGATAAGAATTGGTTGCACTTTTCTTTTACCTTTGAAATTAATTGTGGAGCATACCATGAGAGTGTAGTAAAATTAGCTTTCTATTGCATAGTTGAATGATCTTCTTGCATCAGTCTGATAAATTTGTCTTGCATTTGTCTCTTTGTAGAAAGAGGCATGAATTACTTTTGAAAAGTCTTTACAAAGTCTTCCCACCTAATCATGTTATTTGGTCGATCTCCACTTTTCTTGCAATTGTCCTTGCCACCACTCTACTTAGCCCTCAAAGTGAATGTTACATGTGCCATTATTTTTTATAAATGGTAGGACATGCTGTCAATATTTTTCTCAACTTGTATTAGCTAATTCTTAGCTTCAATTGGTTATTTCAGCAAATAGATGCAGCTTCATATCTTGAAGTAATTTTTTATGCTTATATGTTGGAGCTCCTCCACTCTCATTGGCTTTAGTTGGATAAGTTTAAATTAGTTGCATTATTGTAATCATCATATAAGTGAGATAATAACATTCATACTAAGAGTCTATATTTTCTATTTGAACTCTTATAGTTGGAGGTTCATCGAACTTAGCTTTTCTTGTTCTACATATGATATGATCAATATTCATAAGTCTGAGGTAAAGAAGACAATGTGAAAAAATTAGAATTAATGTGTTGGATACTATTTTTTATTTGTTAACAATTCTAATGGCTATTTTCATATGATGCTTATCTGTTAGTCTAATTTATCTAGGGCTCTTATACTATTCTTATTACGAATTGGCTCGAGAGCTTAAATATCAAGGTTGGAATAGATGGTCAGATAAATATTTAAAATATTTTTATATTATTATTAATAGGAAGGAGCGAACTAAAATATTATTTTGAAATGTGTAGAACACCATTATTTCATCTTATTTTTCCTTACATACATTGCTTTCAAAATTAATTATAATACCTAGCTCCAAAAGTAAACCTTTTACTGAACACATACTCTTTTCTTCATTCGTTTATGTTAATAGAGATTTTATAAAAAGATATTCATCAACTAAAAAGTGAGTCAAATAACTCAACAGATAATTATATTTCTAAATTACATTAATTCAAGAACTAAGAAATAACATATATATTAATTTCCGTTAGTGATTCAACACAATCCCTTTTTCATGAAATAGTAAAGAAAATGCATTTGTAAAATATAAAATAAAAAATTGTTTATATTCCCTTTTAGTTTCTATATCTTAGCTTTTTTTTTTTTACTTTATAATACATCCGACATTGATGTTACTATCTAAATGTGTACTTGAAAGGCACACCATCACTTTTCAAACTAATTCCGAAGGGGAAGATAATCTTTTCCAAACATAAACTAGAAGGGCCTACAATCTTTTGCTTTTTCATTTATGTGCGTTGGTATATTGCATCCCCAAGTAGTACTATAAGAGGGTGAACTTCATCAATCAATATGCATAAGTAGTCAACCCATAGCATATTCATATTTATGCATTTCATTAATACCTTTTGCTTATTATTAAGATGGTCATTTTGGACTCAATTATGAAGAGAGAGAGAGAGAAAAAAAAAACAATCATCTCAATATGAGAATTTCATAAACTGAGAAACAAAAACGTATTTTACACTTTTACAATAATTGTTTAACATTGAATAAATTTTTTTTAATGCACATACAAAAGCATGTAAGTATTATTAATAGTAATTTAGCCATTAATTTGAATATTCTCAAACAAGAAAACACAATGATCAAGGCATTTTGATCTAGAAGAATAAAAATAATTTCTATAAAATAGAAAATATAATTACTAATTTTTCTTTTAGAGAACTCATTTGTCACTTAATGCTCAAGCTCCTCTTTTTAAATATCTATAAAAATGTTTTATACATAAGAAGTTTATTTTGATTGATTTTATAAAATTCTCTTTAACATTATATGTAATTATCAAGGTTTGGACCTCCTTTGGTTTCCCTGAAAACCCATAGTTGAAAAGTTCCGTCGCTCTTGGTGGCCTCTGCCTTGAGACCGTCTGGTTCCATTTACTCCAAGGATAAAAAGCTTAGCTGGTAAAACATATGTTTCGGAACTCTCTGTCTTCTATATTCAAAATTTACCTATTTCTCTTCTAAACTCAATATTTTTCTTTTTCTCTTTCTCCCTGCCCAAGCCTCATCTTGTTTGTGTGTGTGGAGAAGAGGGTGGTAGTTTGGGTTAGCTGCTGTGTGTGGTGCCTTTGGGGTTTGTTTCTAGGAATTTGGGGTAATCATGGAATCGGAGCTTTGCTTGCAAAGCCTCTCCACATCTTTGTGGGGAGTTGACTTTTATTCAAACTGTCTTCTGTACAGACTCTAAAAAGTTGAAATAGCTTGTTTATTGACATTATCCATTCTTTATTGTACGTAAACCTTGTTTATATCCGGTTGGATATTCCTGAAATCTCATGGCACAGCAATTGTGGAATTTTCATTTTTATTTATCATGAATACAACCTTTAATAAGATATTAGCTCCTCTCAGCAATATCTAATCGGAAACTAACTTGTTGAAGATGTATATGCAACCTTTAACTGCTGTTTTTTTCTCATCTTTTATTCTGTTCCTTGGAACTTATATAACAATAAAATTTTACAACATATGTGACAAAATATGCTTTTTGTTCGCAGGAATAATTTGAAACTAAATAAACGTGTAACATGCCCACTAAAATCATTAGAAGGCGTCAATATCATGGAGAAATTGATGATAGAAAAGTTGAAATTTTGAACACGTCCCAATCAAATTCTCTAAGAGAACCACTTCTTGCAGAGCATGATTTCAAAGACAGACTTACTGAGGTGAGAACTTATTTAAAATAATCAGGATGGACCTGGAAAATTCCTCTGTTTTTCAGATATTTGTTGCTTCATTTACAGGATTCCAATCAGAAGAGTCAACGGAAGATCTGGGATCAGAAACGAAGAGAGCCTTTCTGCTTGTCATGTCTCTCCCAGTTTGTAAATAATTGTATAAGATGGATAGGTAATATAGCCGACCCCACATAATGAGATAAAGACTTGTTGTTGTTGTTGTTGTTTTGTCATCTTATTATTTTTTAGCTTATTTCCACTCTATAAACTCCCATTCTCCCTTTTCAATAAAAATCATGATCTGGAAGGATACATGTGTTTCAGATAGAAGTTATAATTAATCATTAGTTTACTTGGAACTAAAAATTAAAGTAATAAGCATAAAGAATCTATTCAATATATGATTAAATTTAATACTTATATGTATAGTTTGAAATTTGAATCTTGGTAGGTGATGGTCTTTGCTTTCTCCGACTAAGGGCATCTTTGCAGTAGTCAACCTTGTAGATTGAAGTCTTTACATTTGTTAGGCCTTGCTTTGATTTTGCTTGACAATGTGAATGCTTCACGCCTTCACCTGTGCCGCTCCAATGTATCACGTTGTGCTTTCACCCTGCTGCTGCATGGGTTTCCTTATATTGTGGTCGCTGTTTTGGACGCTCTATGCCATTGTACTCTAGGCTTTCATAAAATGCCGAATAACTTCTCTCATAAATTGTAATTAGAAAAGAGTAATTATAAATTTTAAATTTTCTTAAAAATAATCTTTCCTTGTAACTTCTGTTACGAGAAATAAAAGAAGGCCTTTCTAGCTGAACCCCCCTCCCCTCAGCAGAACAGGATATGTTTTCCACTTTCCACGCTGCCTTGTACCCGCCCTTGCTAAACCATAAGTCAAGGTTTGACTTACAAAAAAAGCTAATTGGTTTTGGTTTCTGCTTCAACCTCGAGCCCCGGAAAACGCATTTGAACAGCTTTCCATATTTCGGAAATAGGTTGTTAGAAGATGTATATTTTCGATTTCGCAAATCCGTTACAAACTGGAAATGACTAAGCTGAAAACTGGCAAGCTGTAGTCCGTAATGGAGAGATCATTTGTGATCAATTTTGTATAATCGCAGGAAAAACTTGGAGAAGTGTGATATTATGAGACTAATTGACCACATTCCAATAATCAGGGGATTATTTTAGATTTTGAGTTTTTACTCGTTATTTAAGTTAATACAATGGTATCTATCCCACCTATTTAATGTTTATTAGTTGATGTTTCTTCTAAGGACTTATAACCTTTCCAAGTGAGCAAGAGGTAATTGAAATATTGTATAACGATATTCTGATTGCCTGTTAATGCAGTTGCTTAAGAATCTTTTTGGGAAGGAAGCAGTGCCATTACTGGCATGATTTGATCCTGAGAATGCTTCTGAAGTCTTAAGTCTTTATTCTTCTTCTGAAGGTTGTATGAAAAATGAGAAGATGCCTTCTTAGAAAAATCACAATGTGACCACGGGGTGAAGCCTTCTGTAGTTTGCTGAAAACAATATATAGATAGATATATTTAATCTTGTTAACAAAACAATAGATCAACATATGCACTTAAAACTGACCAACCATAGTGTAAGGTTGTTACTAGACCTGGGAACTTTGTATTATTTCACTATGCGTTGTGATATTTCGGTAAAAAAAAAAGGAAAAAAAAAACCCCATAAATTCAAAATTGCTGTTTTTTCTTTTTAGTCTTTATACAAGTTTCACATTCTTTGTAGAGAAATTGATCATCATTGGAATTGATAAAATTTTTTATTTCCAGCAAGTATTGTTGTTACGTCTGGTTCATTTCTAAGAAGGCTGCTATGTCTTCATTCGTCAAATCAAAGTGGAAAATATGATAAGAAGATTTTGTTGTCCCTCAGTCCTGTTCAGGTATCTACCTCATATTATTATTTTCATCATGATAAATTTAAGGTTTTTATTTTTGCTTTTTATTGAATGTATTCACTTGCAGATCAACCACAAAATTTGCCATATATTATGCTAATGTTAGTAAAATTCGCTTGTCTATGCCATGGTTTCAGATTTTCTTCTAATGTTGGAATTTAAATATAATATATTTCATAACTTCAATTGCTTTGATGCAGCTGTTGTGTGTAATGATTTGATTAACAAAGCTTGTTATCTTTGTCCATGCATGCAAATTAAAGTTTAACAAAATAAACAAATTGTCATAATTTTAATGAAATTGTAGACGTATGGAGAAGAAAGCACCAAGTGAGGACTTACAGTGTTGGGGGTTTGACGTAAAGTTTTTGTTGGTATGAAATGTATCATTTTGTAAAGCTTCATTTTCCATTATTCTATTTATCAACCTTACAGGAAGAAAGATTGCAGTGTTTAAAGCAGAGACTGGATGTTTCATTTGATATTTCTCGTGCTGATCATCAGGTAGACCCTCTATTCTTATCATCTAAATAACTTCATAACTTTTGCATTTTCATGCGACCCAACCGAACCGTCTGACTCTGAATTGGTAGTCCATAATTGATTGAAATTAGTTCATGCCAGAATGATGCCATTCTTCTTATTATAATGTGGTTATTTGATCCTAATTTTTAGTTCACTTTGACTCATCCATCTTAGGATGCTCTGAAGCAGCTATGGAAACTGGCCTATCCACAGCGTGAACTTCCTCCTCTCAAATCAGAAGAATGGAAGGAGATGGGTTGGCAAGGTGCAGACCCATCAACAGATTTCAGGTGTTCATCCATGAGAACAGCTACTCATGCCGTAAGATTGTAACTGCTTCTTGAAAGGAATTAATTCTTATAAACTCTTGCAGGAGTGCTGGATTTTTATCCTTAGAAAATCTCATCTTCTTTGCCAAGCATTATCCAGTGAACTCTCCATCCTTTGTTAATCTACCGCTCTTGATTTCTGTATGTGCTATCTTTTCAAGTTTTTTGGCTATTTTTTTGTCGCAGAAATCTTTTCAAAGACTATTACACAAACATGATGGAAGGAGATCTGAATTCGAGTATCCATTTGCCGCAGCTGGTGTTAATATATCTTTCATGCTTACGCAGATGTTGGGGCTGCAACCAGGTAGTCAGTATATTACAAGTCATCTGGTATCAATACGACACGTAGTTTGGTCGCTGAAGCTGTATTATGCTCATTCTACAGATGCCCAAGCAACTAAAGTGGGAAATCATTTTCTTGAGCTTCTTGAGTTCGATGAGATGGCTTTTGATCATCTTTATTGTGTCGCGTTTCAGCCTATGGACTCTCAGTGGCTTTCTAAACATGCAACTTATATGGAATTCAATGTAACTTATATTCCTTTAAATATATTTTGCATTGATTCTTCATTGGATCCTCTCTATTATTACCATGTTGGTTCTTTCCAGGATATTCTGAAATCTACTCGAGCTCAGTTAGAGAAAGAGATTTTACTTGGAAGAGTATCCAGGATTGCGGATTTGCCTTCGCATCGATTGTTAAATAGCTAGCACGTTTTCCATGGTAATTGCAAACTGTTTTTTTTTTTTTTTTTGTAAAATAATCTCACAATTTATAAATTTTTTTTTTTATTACTATTATAGATTTGTGCAGGGTCATATATTTGTTGAAACTGTTCAAAATTTGGATCATTCATTGTTGAGTAAATGATAGGAATGCCGCACAAACTGATGTGTTTGTAGAGGTTCTGATGTCTAAGGTGGCATTCCAATATTGATTGAATTTAATTGATCGAACGCTGCTTGTAATAGTAAAAATGTTATTTCTGTCACAAGACAATTCTCTCTCCCTTTATATAATTTGTATTCATATGCATTAGATCATTTCTTCCAGCAAATTTTTTATTATATTTATATAATTTAGAGTATTTCTGCCTATTTGATTCTTTGATTTCCAAATTTGAAGTTGGAAACAAGTGCAAACTCAAATATCAATAAGTGATTTAACCATGTTTTAACCTGTGATCAGTTTATAGACATTGAAGATGATGTGCCTTCACCTATATTACTTCAAAGGTTCAATAGTTTAGGGTTTAGGGTTTAGGGTTTAGAGTTTAGGATTTATGATTTAGGATTTAGGGTTCAGGGTTTAGGGTTTAGGGTAGAGAGAAAGTTATCATTTTAGCTACGAATGCCACAGAGATTTAGAGATTGAAATAGAGCAGGGAAAATGAATTTTTATACGAAAACCTTGAAAAAAAAAGGAAAACTACGATGTCTAGTTTGCTTCGTAAATGGCATCTTTTTCCCCAAACTCGAAGAATGTGTTAGTACAAAGGAAGCAAAAAGTATTTGTGGGCTTTGATCTTTGGAGACAGTTTAGTAAATTTTTTGAAAGACAAACAGGATAGTAAATGAGATACAACCAGAGATTTTGTTTTCATTTTATGAGAAATTTAATATCTAATTTTAAGTTTTTCATAAATGTAAACCCCTATGATTATTTATCTTTTCCTATGATGAGAAAACTTTCGATTAAAGCTGTTCATTAGGTGCTAAATATTTAGCATATGATAATAATTTTACTGTCATAATTTAGAATTGATGGTGGGGGAAATAATAATGAACTTAATCAAGATCCTATAATTCTGTTATTATGGTAATCGCAAATCTTGATGTATTTAGAGGAAGTAGTTGAGTGAACTTAAGTGAAGGATGCTCATCGACAATTATGAGTTGTCATTTAAGGGGATCTTGAATTCTTGAGGTGAATAATTAACAAATAGTTTTGTGCCTTATTAAGTGCATATTATGATTTGCAACTCAAAGAGAGTTGAAGCTTTGGAGAATATTCAGGCTTTGGTTATGATTATAATTTAATGATACTTTTTTAGGACAAATCATTTGGTTAGAGGACCACAAGTAATTTTTTTTTTGTAGTGTTATCTAGTCTAAAAATCATTGAGATTAGTTCTTTATGAGTTTATGCTAAGCTCAAACCTGTCACCCTTGGTAAACTACTGTGAGCATTCTCAGCTTAGGTGGTAGACTTCCTTAAGAGTATTTTTAGATTTTTAGTAATTTTTTTGGAATTTTTTGAGTAATTTTTTTGAAATTTTTATATATTTTTAGTATATTATGCAGACATTTGATTTTGATAACTTGATATATATTTCTCAGATCATGAAGCAAAACATGAAATTATTTTAATTCATGTATTTATATGTATAATTTTATAAAAATAAAAAATATGAGTTAAATTTTTGTTATGAATTTTAATATTTTAAAATTAATGAAATAAAAAATTAAGATTGAAGGTTATCCATTTAACGTATATAAAAGCCCCTTTTTCTTTTTGATTTTTTACGCTTTTTTTAAGAGAGAAAAGAGGATGGAGAGAGAGGAAATAAGATAGAGGGAGAGAGGGAGGAGAGAATGGAGAGTTAGAGAGGAAAGGAGAGAGAGGAAGGAGGCAGTGGCTGCCGGAGTTTTGATCGCCGGCGGTTCAAATGGCCAGCGATCGGAGCTGTAGGCGAAGTGGTTAGAAGATTGACGAGCGACCAGTGTGCTAGGCGAGCTGCCTTAAGTGCAGGTGCTTGGGAGCGGCAAGCTCGAGAGAAAGAAGGGAAGCGCCGGGTTGGAGCTTGATGCGAGACCTGTTGGGATCTGAGAACGGGTTGAAGGAATGAGCAAGGTTGCTGGAGGCCAGTGGTCAACAGAAGGATTCTGGCGGTGAGTTACAGCGCTTTGACGAGAGAAATAGCGCAGAGGCAAAGCGGATAGGGGCGTTGCGTTTACCGCGCAAAACAGAGAGGAGGCATGCGCTGCGCGTCTTACATTCGAATTACAATTTCAGTGTAGGAAGCAGTGTAGGAAGCCATAGAAAATGATGTACCAACTACATTCGTATTACAATTTCAGTGCACATTTCATGAACAAGAAAAAAAAAAAAGAAAGAAAAAGAAATAAACCAACTCCTACATAAAAAAAATATTAAAGAAAAAATAAACTACCAACTTGTATATTAAGAAGTTACAACACCCTAAACTCCTCATCTATATCATCATCATTTTTAGAGTGGTTATTATTATACTGTCTGATAACTAAAACTGAACCTGTCCCCATAAAATCTGAGGAAGCCAAGAGATCCCCTACTGATCCCAACTCTGGGCATTCCTCCCAGTGACCCATTCCTCTCGTAAATGGCGATATCCTGTCTCTTCCCCTCCCCACAAGAAACAAAGAGTACATGCTGTCCATGGTGCATATCACCGTCACTGTCTCTGCGGCATTTTTGACATATTTTTCTATATACACCACCCGCCCGCTCGACATGGACCTGCTCATGAACGTCGACATGAACGTCTCATCAGCCTCCATCTCTCTCTCCTGGTTAGAGATGGCGACAAGGACCTCCTTATCGTCGCTTGCTGCTGCCATCTCTATCCCTGCATTGTGCTCGACTCTCGATTCTGGCAGGAAGCGGATGACAGTGAGCGCGACGCAAGGGTGGAGGGCGAGCCGCATGCCGAAGGCGAGGGCCTCGCGATCGTCGGCGCCGCCGAAGAAGAGGACGACCACTTGGTGCAAGGAAGGCCCGATCATAGGGGTGTGAGCACCGACGCTGCCGTCAAGGCCTCGGTCCACCAACACCCCTACCGTGCAAGGTATTCGTTTCATCACTCGCTCGTTCAGCTGCTGCACTTCATTCCTTCCAACCTGTATGGGATAATATATTTATGAGAAATTAATACTTCTTGTATTTATCAAATTATTTCATTTTTTAGCAATTATATCTCACACACACGAAAATTTTTTACGTGCAAAGTGACTTAGATTATGTACACAATTTAGATTTTATATAAAAATTAATATTTTAATGAAAAAGATTCTAAAATTTATCTTCAATTACACAATTTTGTTATGTAAAAATGCTATATTTCTGAAAGAAAATAGTATAATTTAAAATGATTAAGAACTATTTTCATCCTCTTAAAAAATGGACTAAAATAGATTTTTTTTTTGGGATTTTTACATACATAGCACCTGAAATATGTAATATCTATTTACATGTTTTACACTTCAAATTTAAATATTACTTAAATAATACTCAAAAGTGGTATAGTTACATAAAAATAGACTTTCGTTTAGACTTCCGTGAACCTATTCTAGCGTGAAAACTCAAACAGAGATTAACAGAGTGTTATGTTATGTAATGTAAGTAATATTTAAGTTTGAGGTATGAAATATATAAATAGATATGTTTCGGGTGTTATGTATGTAAAAATTCCTTTTTTTTTTCTCTACTAAAAAAAAAAAAGAATATTGTTGCAGAGAAATTTGATCTCACCTGCATCCGGCCGTCCACCCTCTGGTGCTTATGAAATGGCATGAGCACCAACGACGCCCTCACATCCACTGTCGCATTATACACATCCTCTTGCATCGTCTCCATTGCTGACACCACCGTCACCTGGCGGAGCGCTATGCCAGTCTCGATGCTGAACACGTCGGCGGCGGCGGTGATAATCCGCGCGTCGTCGCCGCCCTGCTCCCATCCGCCATCATCCTCGACGTCGTGCTGGTGGTATAGTTCGTAGGAAGCGGCGCCGGCGGTGAGCTCGACGAGGTGCATTAGGTAGGCGGCCAGCGGAGATTCTGGTGCTCCGCCGCCGCAGATCTCAACAAGGTTAAGCATTGTGGGCACGTCGCACGGGCCATGGACGCAGGCGAGTATGCGGAGCTCCGCACCGGGGGGATGGTGGTGGAGGGAGGCGCCACGGTAGCGAAGAGATCGGCGTTCTAAGCGGATGACGAAGGCAGCAGTGGGGCCGGCGGTGAGGGTTGCCATTAGGGCTGTGACCATAAGGACATCCACGGCTTCCTCTCCCCATATCTACGAGGAATTTCACAAAAAAGGTAAGCCATTTTAGAAAAACATAGTAATTTTTATCTAATAATAACATAAATAATAATAATAATTTTTTCTTTAGAAAAAAAAAGATTATAAAATTTCATTTAGTAATATACAAATACAATTTATAAATAATATAATTAAAAACTATATTATATATTTTTCGAAACACGAGTAAAAATATTGCCATACATTTTTATTCTAATCACATTTTTTATGAGTACTTTTTATAGCTTTCATCAAACTTCTTTTTAAAAAAGATTACAATTTATAATCACATAATTAGTAGTCACGCATAATAATTTAAAAATATGTGCTTGTAAGATTAAAAATACAAATTTTAACTCATCGACACTTATACAAATTCATTTTTGATTGGAAAATAATTCTTAATTCAAGTGAATTCGCACTCTCACCTCTGCCTCTCTTGCCAAAGAAATAAGAACAAGATCCACATGACCCTTAATATTAAGAAGAAAGCCAAGCACAATTCCCTCATAAACCGGTATTCCAAGGTACGCTGTAGCAGCGAGCGTCCCCGCCACCTTCGAAGCTATATTCAGCACCACCATCACCACCACCGCGGCCATCATCCCCCCACGAATGGAGCTCATGTCTGTGTTAAGGGCGGCAAATCCAAAAAATATAGGAAGAACAAAATTATTAATCGGATAACTGAGCTTATCCACCAGCGTCCTCAAGGTACAACCTTCTCTCGGCATGATCAATCCCAGCATGAAACAGGCCATGGTACTATTATATCCCATCACCTCCATCGTCACTGCCACCAGAAACACGAAGAATAATAACCCCACCATCTCCAAGTGTCTGATATGCCTTCGACCTTCATTCCGCCTGTTCATCCATCGCACCATTGGCCTTAGCACCCACGCTGAAACGGCTAGTATTAGAAGCGCCATTAACCCACCCATAAGTTTTTGACCTCCAGTTCGTTGATTAAATCGGCCGGACCGTGTCGTGGTGGCGACCGCGATGATGAGAAGGCAAGCCATGTCGTTGAGAAGGGCAGACGATACGGCGAGGCGGCCGATGTCTGAGGTGGCGAGCTTTAATTCTGTGCACATGCGGATGACGATTGGGGAGGAGGTGTTGGTGTATATGAGGGCGAGGATGAGGAGAAAGAAGATTGGGTTGCCGTTCGGGCCGGTGGCGCGGTAGATGATGCTGGAGGAGGCGAGGGCGGCGATGAGGCAGGAGGCGGCGGAGCCGGCTGTGATGATGATGGAGCGACGAAGGGAGCGGAAGAGGAAGGGGATGTCCATTTCTAGACCTACTAAGAGCATGAAGAACATGCGACCTGTTATGGCTGTTGATCCCAATAGTTTGACGTTGCCACGGTTGAATAGGAAGAAGTCGCGCCATGCCTTTATCTTGGCTAGCATTGTCGGTCCTATCAGCAGTCCAGTCTGTTTCAGAATGAACTTTAGAATTATATATTGCAAATTTTTTATGAGTAATGCTATGATTTTTGAGAATTAAAAAAGAACATACGAATATTTGGGAGATGACAGGTGGTTGGCCAATTCGGAAGAAGATTGCTCGGTGAAGAAGGTGGGACAAGAAGATAAGGGTAGCGCACTGAACGGAGATTTGCAGTATGCCCTGCTCAAATGTATTACTGCAGCGACCAGTAGACTGGGCCAATGGATTTTGTGGGTTTGGAGAAGTTCCTGCCACCGTGGTCGCCATTGTTGCCTGTGCTTAAATGCTTGGATGTTGGAAGATTGAAGATGAAGACGAAATAGATTTTTGTTTTCTTCGGACTCATATCACCATTAGCCTTTTAGTTACTTTCATGATTGGTGTCTCTGCTTACACTTTGGTGCTCATCCTTCCTTTTTAATTTTTAGTTTCTGAGTGGAGTATTTTTTTTTTTTATAAATTTGTTGGGGGTATAGATTGAAATTTGTTTCTTCTGTTTGATATGGTGGGATGAGAGAATTTTAAAATCTGATAGCCGTTATTTGATGAAAGGTCTATAATTAGCAGTTTAATTTGTTCACTTCTTCCTTCTCACTACTGGACAATTTTTCAGGAGCACGTTAGGATCCGATTTTGTAAGGGCAAACACCTAAAAATAAAATGAAATTGTCGAAGAACTTACAAACAATTAATTTAGTCGTAAAAATAAAACTAAAGTCAAAATTTCCGACTTTAAATTTACTTATTTTGAGTGAAATTATTTTCTAGATATTAAAATGTACTTAATAAAAAATATAATACAATGAAGATACACGAGAAGGGATCAATACACATAAATAATCTATTCTAAAATATACAATATTAGTAACAATATGATACCAAAAAAAGTCCTTTATAAAGATAAAATGGAGATATTTATAGGTATGGAGAATGTAGCATCATGGATAAGGTGGCAAGTAGTTGCTGAAAGCTGGTTGGAATGCGATCCATAGGTGAAGAGGGCTGGCGATATTATTTGATTGGATTCATTGTCAGAAAAATGATGGCTAAGTGTCAATTTCAAACTTGTCAACTCATTATTTGGGGAGTCTTTAGTTCGATTGTCCCTTGATTATACATGATTTAAGCATACAAATCGACTACATGGATGGAGTTGATTAAGTGCAATAAATGAGGGATAACATTTCTCCCTATCACTTCAAAAACTCTATTTATAAGCCCTAATTGAGTGTGAGTTCAATTCTCTCTTTTGTTATGTACTTATTTAATTAGATGAATTGAGATAAAGATAAAGAAAGTTTGGACTGGATTTTAGTTAACCTTAAGAATGAAGAGTGAATATATAACAAAAGTTATAGTTAAAGAAATAGTTAGGGCCATGTTAGAAGAATCATGGTGCGGAGAGGGGGCATTGAATCAAGGTCACTCAATAAGATAATGAGGCAATAAAGGAGGTGAGAGCAATGGCCAAGTTCGAAGTTCTCAACTTGAAATTAATGCTAAGCGAAGGAAAATGCATAGAGACTTGTTGATAGGGAATTGATAAAAGAGAGAGAGATATTTCATGATAGTTTGAAGAAATGTTATAAAAAGAAGGTAACGAACTTTGTGAGGATGGGTTAAATCTTCACATAAGTAAAAATCATGATGATAAGTGAGTGGTCATAGATGCCATAGCTACAATTAAGAAGGAGGTCATAAACCATATGCCCAAAACTGATGTGTCCCTTCAATATGTGTTTTTGAAGGCTACAATTGAGAAAGTCTCTTGCCTTAATTTAAAGGCAAGGATAGAGGTGTCTTTTGATACTTGTTTATGGCAGAGTATTTTGGTAGCGTGACAAACTAGTTTATACTGAAAGAAATGCTCTTAGAGAAAATATGCTTAGTGTTGATAAGAGAATAGTTCTCTTAAGTACTCC
This sequence comes from Cymbidium sinense, assembly GCA_021442155.1. NCBI lineage: Eukaryota > Viridiplantae > Streptophyta > Magnoliopsida > Asparagales > Orchidaceae > Cymbidium > Cymbidium sinense. The sequence goes on along the minus strand of CM038217.1, from coordinate 70,162,249 downwards.
TAAAAATTTTTTCTCTACCTAATGATCTTGTGAGAAGGAGGATGGCTTGGTGAGTAGGGCCGAAGATGTCCCATATGACACTAACTATTTTTTAAGGACTAGCCTTTGAGTAGATATTTATAAATAAATGAAGACATGTTTCAATGCCATTTAGGAGCTATATGGCATGGTCTAGGACTTGTAGAGTGAAAATAGGATAATAAAAAGACACTATCTTTGGTCTAAACTAAGCAATGGGCCTAATAGATACTCTTTAGATGGATAATACTTGATACTTTAGTGATCATAAAGAGATCATCAAGCGCCATGATAGGATGGTAGCTGATTAGGTTGAGTCAAGCTAATGTGGCCATGTCATGGAATAGAGAAGTGTACCACCATTTAAACTACCATGGTGACACTCACTGAGGTAGCTAATAAGTTAGACATGTAGTAGTCTAGCACTTGATTTTAGTAGCTGAAAGATATGATGAATTAAGGTTCAAAAACTAAGAACCATATTTTATTTCACATAGTGGTGGAATTCTTGACAAAGCTTTTGTACATAGATTCCAATCTCTAGTTGATTGATCCAAGCAACTTGTGTGGGATTCTTCTACACCAGTGATAAGGGAGTAAGTCTTAGGCTTTTAACAATAATTAGGAGTGTTCACGCTATGTTGGGCGCTTCTTGATGATATTGATCTCATTTTAATCTTATGGTTGATCATGCTTTAGTCTTTTTAAGACTAACTAATTCCTTTAGTCATCTCTTTTTTTAATGGAGTTAAGCATCTTTTGACCCTATTAGGTAGACACCTACTTGAGTTAAGTATCTTAACTTATCTTTAATTTCAATGAATTAAAATTCACTATATATATATATATATATATATATATATATATATATATATATATATATATATATATATATATATATATATATATATATATACTTAGAAGTCAACCAATATATTTTAATTTTTTTTAAAAAAATTATATTGATCTTATTTGACAAAGATTTGTGGTTCACTAGAGAAAAGTTTAGCTTTGCCGAATGTAACATTTATAAGAAATCTAATATTTGGATGATTTATAAGATATTATCATATAATAGACTTGTCCTAGTGGACTTAGTGCCTCTTCAAACCCCATTGGAAGGTATTCTTTCTCAAACTTGAAAATGATTTTAGGTCACTCAAATGACCTTTACTACCATAGCATGAGCATAAAGTTTTTAGTGGTATAACATAATGCAACTTGTCTATTGAAATTACCTTAGCTCACTAAACCATAGAATGATCCAATTTGACCTTATGCTACTCTTAAGTTAAAATGACTAAACAATTAGGTGATTTGACTTTAAGATGAACTACTAGCCTAAGATAGATTTAGGCTAAACTTATTTTAATTTAAATTAAATTCAATCAAATATTATTAAAACTATAGGGGTGTTAATTGACCAATTGACCCTCTTCTAAAAATGGTTAAGGCAATTTCATATTTAAGGTTACACTAGCTAACCATAGAAGTCATTCCTTAGGGAAAGTAGCTTTTATCAAAATCAATTGGACTATAATCATGCCATTATTTCCAATGCTTACCTACATAGAAATCTTTGAATTATCTAGTTTAATTTGATCTTAGTTTGACCTACATTTAACTTAGTTTGTTCTAAGTTAACTTAGGCCATTTATAATGCTAAAATAAAACTTACTTAAGCATAATAGATCCATAACAACTTAAGTGGATCTCAATCAAACCCATGCTAAAATAATTGGAATCAAATAAATTAATAAGATATTCAAAAATTAATTTAATTTATGTGACAATTAGGTCAATGACTAGCCCAAGTTTATTCTAACTAATCTTAGGATCCCCAACTTAGTCTAGGTGAACCTAATCAAATATATTTGAACATAATCATAATAATTTAACCATGGGATCCAAAATGAATCCATTGAAAAACTTATTGAACAAACTAGGTAGCCCAATATCTACTTGTTCATAATTTTGGGCGGCCTATGCCTAAAACCCTCAAGAACCTACCCAAGTTGAGACAACTAAATTGGGTTAAACAAAATGCTTAAAATGACCTCACTCATGCTTATAATCTCAGTAAATGCTAAGCTAAGCCTAATTTACTCAATTCTAACCTACCAACTACTACATTAAGTTAGAGTGGTACTCACCTTAAGTTTGTAATAATCGCATTAAGTGGCTGCTATTATCGCAATTTTAGGTTTAATGAATTTAAGAACCTCTTGTTTTTCCCATAATAAAATTAAGGGAAGAAATGCCATAGACTCCCATGCATTACCTTGATGCAAGATGAGCTTGATCTATAATTAACCAAATTTCAAATGGGCCTCCATATATATCATCATCGAGCTTCCTATTTTCTGCTATCTTATTGCTTGAAATAGATGTTTGGCTTCAGAAAGTGCCAAGAATAACAAGCTTGAAGTCCACATTATTCATCCATTGATTGAGAGAATACTAAAGCTCAAGGTCATTATCAGATAGCTGTTTTTTTTTTTTTTTAAAATCTTAGAAGGACACATTTGTCCTAAACTAAATAAATTATGGATACCTATTTCTCTCAAACATTAGTGTGATTTCACATTTTGTGAAATAAATGTGTGTGAATAATAAACACCATAGTAATTAAAGTTTTGAACTAGATATATAAATTATCATATCATTTGGTATACACATGATATGAGACACACTATACGTTCTACTCAAAGGTGTGCTTTAAAATCCCTAGCTTTCATCGCAATTTATAAGTTTTTTAGGATCTTGTTAAGATCTCATTACAACGATCTATTATCGCAACACTTATATTGGTGAGATCTCCATGATACACTGTACTTATAATATCTCACAAATTTTTACCTTGGATCTTATTAAGAGCTATAACTCAACTTCCTTTTTATTATAATTTAGCATAATTATATGTGTATAATATTTATATTTATGGTTTTATTAGTCATTCAATTAGCTTTATTTTTACCACATTGAACCTTCTGTCATAGGGCTTTCAATCTGAAGGTTGGCTTTCCATTATGATGACTATTATAACCTCATACCCTGTAATGATCAGAATATATAAGTCCTTACAAGCCTTTCGTCTATAGATCTATAATATTTTCTCAGAGCAAAAAAAAAAAAAAAAAAAAGAAAAAAAAGAAAAAAAAGAAAAAGACCAAAAAGAAACAAATAAGTGACAACATTTTTGTAATATATTTTATATAAATAATCATGTCTTATTCTCATATGATACTTTTTTTCATTACATTTTGCACTTTTTGCTTTCACTATCTCTTCTTGATTATCATAATTATTAAAATAACAGATACAAATTTATTAGTATAAAATAAATAAGTAAATAAACTTGTAAGTCACTTAGAAGTTGCAAGATTAAGTGCTATAAATTTTACTTTCATAATAAAGCTAGACATTAATATTTGTCTGATTGGTTTTTTTTTTTTTATGATATTGCACCATTATAAAATGTGAAGATATAAAGATTAGTGGCTTTTATTTTATTACTGTCAGGAATGCAACTAAAATCACAATATATTTCTAGTATAATAGAAAAATCGCTATAATAAATGCTATAGTTTATTATGTCTATCAAAATATTTAAAAATTATTTCTATTATTTTTCTATAAGTTTCAATTGGTTTAGTCGTATATCTACTCAATTTTTCTTCATCATAAGTAAGATCAAGTTAAGAATAATTTGCTAGATGCATATGATAATCAATTATTCGAGAATTAATATTTTAATTGTGATACACTATCACTCAAATTATTATGTAAGTTAGAATTATATATCTAGAGTTCTTATGAGATTCACATTTTAATAATTAAATTTTTTAAGAAGTTTAGGAATATAGTGTGATTGTGTAATAGAAATGTTATTTGTATTTGTATGAATTTTAACACCTAGTATTTATATACAATAGCTTCACCTAAATCTTTTGTATCAAATTGAGTTGATAAAAAATCTTTAATATTATTTATAATATCTAGATTTGTTTCAAAAACTAAAATATCATTGTTGACCTCACTTTTGGAGTGAGGATTCAATCTCCTCTCCTTAGATTTAGGAGTCTTCTAGACATTAAATTCTCCTTAGTCATAAGATATTTCTAGCAATTAGGTGAACATTTAACCTAAGCCTAGATACTTAGAAGGATTAATCATAGGATTAGGGTATGCCTTATGATTAGAAAATTTACGTAGCCTATAGCCTAACCAAATCCATACTTACCTTTTGAATCCAATCATCATTCCAATCCAAATCAAATCCATAATTTAAAATTGAAATCAACCCAAACCAAACCAAATTCCAAATCAAATTGACCTTTCCTAAGCCCATGATTCAAATCCTATGGTCATAGCCAAATTCCCCTCAATCCAAATCAAATTCAAACAATTTTCTCATGAATCAATAAATTCTCCAATCATCATCCCAAATATAAATGAAATCTATAATCAAACTCAAGTCATCAAGCCAAACCAAAAATCAAATCAAATTAAACCTAGCCTAAGCCATATGATTTAATCCCATGGATTTAGCGAAATTCCCCTCAACCCAAATCAAATTCAATTGATTTTTATCATAAATCAATCAATTCTCCAATCATCATCCCAAATATAAATGAAACCTATAATCAAACTCAAGTCATCAAGCCAAACCAAAAATCAAATCAAATTAAACCTAACCTAAGCCATATGATTTGATCCCATAGACTTAGCCAAATTCCCACAATCCAAATCAAACTTAATTGATTTTCTCATGAATTAATTATTTCCCCAATCATCATCCCAAATATAAATGAAATCTACAATCAAGTCACCTAAGCCAAAATTAATTCAATCAAACCTAACTTAATCCATTTGACTTGAAATATTCAAATGATCCAAAACCATTTGAACCCAAATCAATTGAAATCAAAGCTATAAATCAATCTTAAATCTACATATAAATCCAACTAAACTCAATTCAACCCAAAATTGATTCAACTAAGCTAAATTGGTCCACTTGACCCAAAGTGACCAATTTGAACTATTTGAACCAAATTCCAACCCTACCTAAATTGGATTGAACCAAACCTGCCAAAATATCCTATGATGATCATCAATCATCCTTGATTGATCAATTATCATCAATTGGGTCAAAATAAGTCAACTTGGTCATTTGACCAAGTCAAACCCACTTAACTTACATGAACCAAACTAGCCAAATTTTATCATAAGACAAATTAATTGAAACCAATGATTCAAACCAAACTAAGATCAATATTTGAACATGACTTGACTCTCAATTGAGCCAAACCTAACCCAATTGGCTCTTTGACCTAAGTTGACCCAATTTGACCTAAAAGACCAAATTGGGTCAAATGAAGATTTAACCCAAATTTATTGTAACCAATGGCTCAAGTTTATTCCAAATTGATTGTTGAACTTGACCGAAGCCTCAATTGAACCCAAGTGACCCTACTTAGCCCAATTGGCCCTATTTAGCCCAAATTGACCTAAAGGGTTAAATTGGCCTAAATCAAAACCAAATCCAAATTAATTGAAATTGAAGCCTATTGTCATCTTCAATTGACCAATCAAACCCAAATCAACTCCTAACCCAAGCTAATTTGGTCAATTTGGTCAAATTGGTCAACTTGACCCATTTGACCTACATAAATTCAAATGAGCCAAAATAAATCCAAGCCAAATTGACTCAATTCAATTGAACCAAAACACTTCAAATTATCATTTGAACTTGACCTGAGACTTGGTTTGACCCAATTTGACCAATTTGACCAATTGGTCAACTTGACCCAACTTAGTTTAATTTGACCTATATGGGTCAAATTGAGTCAAATCCACTCAAACCAAGTCCAAACCCATTGAAATCTGACCCAACCCATCCTAGACTTACCTTGGGTCAGTCCAAAGCGAGCCCAACCCCATGGAACCCGATCCAATGCATTACTCATTAGCTAAAGCTCCACACATGGGATCAAACTCATTTTTGCCAAGTCAAGTCTCCTCCTTTTCATTTGACAGCCACCCTTTACCCAAATTAGGCCCTAACCTACATGGCTAACCCAACCCCACATGGGTTAGGCCGGCCATGGACCAATGGGAGGTGAGTTAACTCACCTCCCCACTTTAACCGAACCTAATAGATCCAAAGAAGAGGGAGGCTGCCTTAAGACACCAAGCAAGACTCTTGGCCAACCAAATCGACCCACAGAAGCTTAACCCTGACCTTTTCGGTGCTCTGTGGTGGCCAGACGACCAAAAATTGTGGCTTCAATCCAAGCCTTTCGATCCAAGGGGGGGTTGGATATTCTCCCCCTCATTTCGATTCAAATCACATAATTGGGATCCTTAGAGAGCTAGAGCACACAAAAATGAACTCCCTGAGCACTTCCCCAAGCCTCCAAGCCTTCCCATTCCTTCCCAACATTAGACTCCATTGATTCGAAATAGGGCAAGGCATCCTTGGATCCAACTCCCTCAAATGTCAACCAAACTCAAATTAATTTCACCCACACCTTCCCCTGCCTCCGTCGAGCTAGAATGAAATTTCCCTCGAGCTCCACGACCACTAAAGGTACTATTTCAATCAATGTGTGTTGCCAAAGTGACGGTGATTGGTCCATAGAGTGAACAACAAGGTGACATCACACGAGCTTCTTAATAGGGCTTAGCCTCGTCTAGGAGAAGCTACCTCAAGCATTGTGCCATCAGTCTTAAGATGGAAATTACCTCAAGCCTCCAAGCCTTCCCGTTCCTTCTCGACGTCAAACTCCATTGATCTAAAATAGGGCAAGGCATCCTTCGATCCAAATCCCTCAAATCTCAACTAAACTCAAATTAATTTCACCCACACCTTCCCCTGCCTCTGTCGAGCGAGAATGAAACTTCTCCCGAGCTCCACAACCACTGGAGGTACTATTTCGACCAAGATGTGCCACAAAGTGATGGTGATTGGTCCATAAGCGAGCAGGTGGCGTCACGAGCTTCTTACAGATTCCGTCGGCGGCTACTTTAATTGCCATCGTCTTAAACTCCACCGAGGTAATTTTCATAAAATCAAGCTTTGGTCAAAATTTTCTAGGTCTTTTTGAAGAAAAGTTGTATGCCATGTGATTTGACCATTAGATCCCTTGTGATCTTCATCGTGAAGGTGTGAGATCGATTTCGTGATCATTTGAGCTCTGGTGAGCTCGGATTGAGCGAAGGAGGATGGACGACGTCCGTCTCCTACTGCTCAGGAGATGATAGATCATGCACCATCCGTTCTATGTGATCATAATGGATGGTCATGATTAATCTATTAGATTTAATCTGATTTATCCCTTAATCCGTCCTTTTCTTCGTCGATTGTGAGACAAGCTACTAGCCATGTAAGCATTGACTCGGATGCATTTAAATAGCCAATCCCATAATGCCACATAAAAAGTGCACCCCATCAGTGGTCCACGTGGCACCGACGGGATTAGGTTTAATTAACCTGATTTAGTGGCTGAATCTTTGAAAATTCATAACCAATTGTAGAAAAATTCAAAAAAATATAAATAAATACTCATTTTAAAGGTAAAATAGAGGAGATTAAATTAAAATTAATTCCAATTAATTTTGAATAATTATTAATCCTTAATTATAATTTAAATAAAAAGTTGATTAGCTTAATTAAGCCCTAATTACTTAAGTAATTAATCCCAAACTTTGTATTAATTTACTGGGATGACCTCTGCCTCTTATAATTTTTTTAGGATTTATTGCTTGGTTAATTAAGAGAATTGATTATTTAAGCCCTAATTACTCTTGTAATCCACTTGATGACTAATTAACACTCTAAATAGCAACAAATTAATTAATTAAACTCACTACTCATTGTCTAATAGTGAATGAACAAGGGGAGTCGGGTTAGGACCTTTTCTTAGCTTCTTTTCTTAAGTCAACTTCATTTTTAAAGGAAAGTTAATTAATATGAAGATTAATTAAGGGTTAATTAAATAATTAATTAAGTAGATTAATTAATCAAATAAAAAACATAATCACATCAGATAATGAATAATAAAATTAAGGGTTCCTCTTTATGTGTTTAATAATATAAAGATTTTTTAAGGAAATTATGATTAGCCCATTAGTATGGGAAAATCATAAAAGTACTTAATTAGATTCTTTAATTTAATTAACTCTTAATTATGAGCTAATTGCATTAGGTCCTTGTAGGAGCATTGCAATTTTATTTCCTCACATGTTTATGTCATTTGTGGCTCATAATTAAGTGGTTAATCAAATTAAAGAAGCATTGGTAAGGGTAATTATTAAGGATCCAACTTAATTAATTCATAAAATTAACTTAATTACCTTTTCGTAAACCAATTAAGTTCACCAACATGGGAATGAGATTAAAATAGCAAATAATTCTTCTTGTCTTTAAATTTAATCAAAATCTTAAGTCATAAATTAATAAAGAAACTTTGGTTTTCTTTAAATGACTTTATTTGATGTGATTGTCCCTAGGAATTAATTTAGTTGAATGAACCATGTGTTTGTACTTAGTTATTCTTTTATAATCACTTTAGATGTTGTATGTTAACTGATTTCATGCATTCATCCTTTTAAATATAAATGAATCAAATGATGTTTATTTATGTAAGTTTGCATGTGTTGGATTAACTTATCATATGTCTGGCTATTATCACTATTAAATATAAATATATTTTTTAAAATTGATAAACTGAGAAGAACATGTGAAGTGATAGTAGTTATGGATACATATAGATTTTGCATGTGTTTATAGCTTAGATATGTGAAGTAAAGCTCTCTTTTCCTTAATTCATGTGTAGATTTACATGTGTTTGAATGTTAATAAGTATATAGTCTAGACATCTTAGGAATACGAGACTTTAACTAACCCTAAGGAGGTCATTTGATTATCTCACTTCCCTAGTTAACAATGACATGTACTTATTTGATTCCATTCCCATGTATTTCTACATTAGAATTTGGATATAACTTTAATTCACATACATAAATAATTCAATCAAATAAAAATATAACTTTGCATGATTCTCCTTCCTTTAGTTATTCATACATTTATATGTGTCTAAGAAAGAAAGTATATAGTATGGATATCCTAGGAATACGAGGCTTTAGCTGGCCCCAAGGAGGTCATTTATTTACCTCACTTCTCTAGTTAACAATGACACGTACTCGCTTATATCTTTTATACATACATGTGTGTATTTAATTAAGGAATTAAGATCCTCCTTTTCTACTAAAAATGCATGCATCCATATTCATCGAAGTTATTAGCACATGTTATATATAAATTAGTGCTCTCTTTTTTTATTCATGTATATATTTATATAGGTTTGGAATGTTAATAAGTATATAGTCTGGATATCCCGAGAATATGAGACTTTAGTTAGCCCCAAAGAGGTCATTTGATTATCTCACTTCCCTAGTTAACAATGACACGTACTTATGTGATTCCATCCATATGTATTTTGGTATTAGAATTTGGATGAAGCTTTAATTTATATGATTATATAATTCAACCAAAATAAAAATATAAATTCCAAACATACACATTCATCATCATTTACGTGTGCTAAAACATATTGCATGTATATATATGCTAAGTGCTAAATCATATGTTACATGTGATGGATATGAATGACTTAGAATACTTCATGTGATAGTAATCAAATTAGATTAATCTTAAGAAGCCTTTCATTTTGGATAAGATCATTTAAAGTTAACCTAAACTTATGATTAATTAAAAAATAATTTAATAAGCCATCACTAAAGAGAACTAAGTCAAATTAATATTCTTTAGAAAGTGGCTCAAGGTAGGGATGAAAGAGGGTAACCCTCTTCCTTCTCTTTGTAACACTTAGTTGCTAAGTTTAAATCACATGAAACAAAATGAAATACAAATTAAAATTCTCAAATCAATTAAACAACTTCAAATGAACCCACCATCATGTTAACTTGAATGTTTTCCAAACTTAGAAAAATACAACTCTAATTCTTAGTTAAGACATACTACACAAAGCCTTAACACACATATTAAAATTAAGTCACCACTTCTAGCTTTATATTAGGATGATGTATGATGTGATGTATATTTTGTTTTATGATGCAATATTTTAGACTGGATGTTAGGATGTATGCTTCGTAGGCTGGATGTTAGGCTGCCCTTAGCCAAACCATATTTTCTACAAGGGGATTATGATTAAGGGGATGCTTAAAAACTAATATAAGTGCTTTCTTTGCAGGTTGCTTAACCCCTAAGTATAATCCAAATTAAAGTAGGTGGGCTTAGTTAGCCAAGTGCAGGGTGCTAAGTCCAATTATACATATAACTGCTTGGGGTTATATGTATATTTAGCTAATCTCTATTTTGTAGGTGTAGTTAGATTTACTTTTTGTACATAAAAAATATTTTTTGTAATAAGAATTAGGATTAGTATTATGGGGGGTTAGGATGAGCAGTGGCTAGAAAGCTTTATCTTGGGAGGCTCTGTGATAGCTTTGGAGCATAACCAAATTAAGGAAAGAAGACATAAAGAAATGAAGAAGCAAAGACGCCCATAGCATATATTCATTCAAATTATAATTATTCTTTAATATATCAGGTTGTATATGGGTAGAGGTCGGCTACCAATCTTTTTTTTTGGGTTGTATGACGATATTCGACCGAACCTACCTATTATTCTTTCACATTGGTTTATAAAATTGCTTGATGTTATATTTAAATTATGCATTAGGATTACATGATTTTCATAGTTTATTTATGATTAATGCTTTAATATGTGGCCTGTATACGGTAGGCTCTTAGGATAAAATAAATTTTCTATCCAACTAATAACTCATATTAAAATTTTAAACAACTCATAACCTTATCATAAAGCCTAGGCTTTAAATAATTTAATTAAAAGATTTAGTAACCCCTTAGCTATATGTTGTATGTCTCACATCATCCACTCATCTTGAATCACTCTTGTAAAAATGAGGGCCTCCATCCTTACACAATAAGGACCGCTTGACCTATGATCAAGCTTAGACAATGGAGCTTCACCCTCTCTCTTTTAATTTAGCCAATAATCTATTTCATCATGCATTTAGGCATATAAAAATCCCAAAGCCTCTGTCTAAAATGACTTGTCAAAATGAGATAAAATTTGAAAATATTTTGTATTTATAGATTAAGTCATATGCTCATACCACTCATGCTCTAGTCTCTTAGGAGTGGGCTTAAGGACTTTAGTCTATTTTAAATTAAATAACTACCATGGCTATCTTGTAATTCATAAGACCAGACTACATGGTTTTAAATTGTAGGATGAGATAGCTAAAAATTACTCCAGATAATTGTAAGTCTAGAAGTTGGGCAGGTTTCTCTCTTTTGTAGAGATAAACCCTTATGTCCACCTATCGCTTAGATTTAGGTCGTGCTTTAGCTTGTACTAATGTTCTTAAATTTAGGATATGAGGTAGCTATTTCCTTCGGGCTACAAGCATAAATTCTCACCTCTTAGGCATTTTCACAACCTTGTGTTCGCGGACTATAAGCCCTAGTAATCTAATAGAAATTCAACTCAAATAAATAAATCTTTTCACTTTCAAATATATAAAGCCTAATCATAGGATAGATTGAAATGTTTATTAGGCTTCCTAGTATCATGAATATTTCCTACTTATTCCCTTTGGATTCCAAAAATAAGTCTTCTCCTTGAACTTTTCCAATTGATTTTCCAAACATAACCAATCCTTTGATATTGTAACCTTGAAATCTTTTGAGATAATAATTATCTACTTTAATCGAGAGTATTCATAGAGAATCTCATTCCTTAGTATGTAATTAACTATGGAGGCTTGCCTCCATAGGAAATTAAAGAACCTGACTTAATATAATCCCTGCTTTATTCATCCATGTAAAGTAGGGGAAAAATCTTTGGTATATTCAAAGATCCATCATGCCTTAGGAGTCCTTATTAGATGATTAAGTCCATTATAGGGAGATTCCTCTATCTTTTAAGCTAGTACATCATATCTCAATATCGTACCTGATCACTTCAATAAGTACCCCCTACGATCTACGTGGTGTCCCCCCACATCCAAAAATAAACAGAATAGATTTTTTTTGGTGACTCTACTGTGGAGGGTTTCTCTCTCCATCTCTAGTAGACAATTATCATCTCCAAGCATCGATAGTGGACTTATATTTTTGTATAAGCCTGAGACTATCTTTCTTTCCGTTTGCCCTTTGCTCATTTCATTCATAAGCAAAAGTAGCCAGCATCCTTTAAGTTTTAAGATCTCACTCCCATGTAGAAACAATAATAAGTCAATTAAAGAAGGGAGATGACAAAATATAAGTCAAATAGAACTTAAAACCTCTTAACGCTAGTTTGGTGTTGCAAGGTTCATTTTATATTTGACAAAACTTCAAAGTAAAATAAATAGAATCTTTTGCAAAATTTTCAAAATCTTTTCAAAGAAAAATAATGTAAACTTCACCTAACATAATACAATTGGTTAAGTGAAGGCTCTCTTTTAAAACCAACATCAAGTAAAATAAAATAAAAATCTTTCAAATCCCTTTTTCAAATAAAATTAATTAAACCTCTGTTGACCTCATTTTTAGAATGAGCCCTCAACCCTTCTATCCTAGACATAGGACTCCTCTTAGACTTTAAGAGATCCTTAGTCTTAAGACACATCTAGTGATTAGGTAGACACTCAACCTAGCCCTAAAGACTTAGAAGAGTTAGCCATAGGAATAGGTCATGCCTTAGGGGTGTTAGGAAAATTTGCCTACCCTACAACTTGAACAACATTCCACTTCCTTCCTTAAAGTCAAACTTAAATCAATTCCAACCTAATTGATTTTCTCCAAGCTCAAATCAATTCCATATGATTGAAATCCATAATTGAAACTTATGATTGAAGCCCATGATTGAAATTCCAAGTTCAAAATATTTTCTAAGTTCTTTGATTCCCTCTTAAGGACTTAGCCTAAATCTAATCCAAATCAATTCAAACTCATGAAATTTTATCACAACTAATTTATATCCACATATATAAATGAAATATAAATTCAAATCAATCAAATCAAATTCCAAAATCCAAATCCAAATTCCAAATCTTTCTTAAGTCCTTTGATTCCCTCTTATGAACTTAGCTCAAATCAACTTCAAATCACTTCAAATCCATGAAATTATCTCATAACCCATTTATATTATCAATTATATTCATATATATAAATGAAATATAAATTCAAACAACCAAAACCAATTCCAAAAAGCAAACTGAAACACATTCAAAATTCAACCTAAGCCTTTCAAGTCAAATTCTCGAGCTTAGCTAAATCAACCACAAATCAAGCCAAACTCTTGATTTTTCTCATGATTCAATCAATCCTTCAATTATAAATCCAAATATAAATACAAACTTCAATCACCAAACCAAAACTCAATTCAAAAATCAAACCTAAGTCAAACTCACGTTCACCCTTTGAACTTAAAATTGTCAAATGAATCAAAACTCATTTGACTTCAAACCACTTGCAAATGGATTGATATTTCAATAATAAGTCCATATGTGAGTTTAATCAAACTCAAATCAAGCTTTGACCAAGCCGTTTGACCCACTTAGGCTCACTTGACCCAAAGTGACCTAAGGTACCCCTTATGAGCCAAATTCTAATCCTAACTAAATTAGATTGCACTAAGCCCACCTAAACCTCTCGTCATTATCAACAATCATCATGAGATGATCAATTACTCAAATTGGATCAAACCAAGTCAAATCTAAGGGTTGACCAAGTCAACACTTAGCCAAAATAAAACCCAACATAGCCAAAATCCACCACAGGGCAAATTGATTAAAACCAATGATCTAAGTTCATTCATGACCAATGTTTGAACTTGACCAAGTCAACATTTGAGCCTAACCTAGCCCAATTGTCCACTTGACCCAAGTTGACCCAACTTAACCTAAAAAGTCAAAATGTGTCAAAACTTGATCTAAGCCAAATTGATTGAAACCAATAGGTCAAGTTCACTCCAAATCACTTATTGAACTTGACCAAAGCCTCAATTGGACAACTAGACCTAACCTAGCCCAATTGACCATGAACCCAACTTGACCTAAAAGGGTCAAATTGAGCCCAATTTGAACTTAACCAAAATTAATTGGAAACAAAGATACCAATCTATTTCATATGACCAACCAAACATGAACCAACCCATGAACTAACCCAAATAGGTCAAATAGGTCAATTTGGTCAACTTGACCCATTTGACCTAAATGAACGTAATTGAACCAAATTCAAACCTAAACCAAATTGAATCAAACCAAAGCCACCAAAATATTTCAAATGGTCATATGAACTTGACCCAACCCTTGGTTTGACCCAATTTGACCAATTGGTCAACTTGACCCAAGATGACCCATTTTGACCTAAATGGGTCAACATGAGCCAAATCATATCAAACTAACTCCAAATTCAATGAAACTTGGCTTAACCCATTTTTTGAACATATCAAACATATTCAAATTAAAACTTAAGCCAAATGACCATTTTACCTCTAGTTCAAAGGGTAAATTTAGGCTAAATCCACTTAGAATTTGGTCAAATTCTCTCCATAACCACTTGGCACCCTCTTAATGGATCAAGTGAACATTAGGGAGTGTGGGGGCACCTAACCCAATGGGTTTGGGTCAGCCCAATGCCAAAACTGACCACTTGCATGAAATTGGCCACATGGAATCCTCCCTCCACTTGATTTATGCACATAGCCACCTGATCCACTCCTCCTCTGGCAAGGATACATATAACAGCCTAACAAACCCATTGCATAAGCTTAATTGGATCAAAATGACAAGTGAAGGCAAGGCCATCCGATCCTTTAAGGGGGATATATACTCCCCCTAATTAAATTCAATCTTCACTCTCTCATACTCGATTAAGCTAAGGGAAGCCAGAGGAGCCATTGCCAAGTGACCCCAAGCTTCCTAGAGTGAGATCAACTTCTCCATTCTCAATTTTTATATCTTGAAAATAGGGGAGCTTAATTGAAAATCCAACTTACTCCACACTCCAAATTAACCCAATTCCTTCTTCAAGCACCATCAGGGAGCTCAATTGAGCTTGTCCAAAGCTTAATCCAAGTTCTCCAAGTAAGGGAGGCGTTGCCTTGACCCAAGCTGAGCCTACTTGAAGGGGAGCTTGGACTATAGAAGGAACCATCCAATATCAAGACCTCAAACTCAAACAAAGCTCCACTAGAGCTTCCAAGGAATCGAGTGGTGATCACCTCCAGCGAGGTTAGCCATTAAATCGAGCTTAATTTCAGTATGGTTTGGAGCTTTGTGAAGTGAATTTTAATCCCATGGAATTTTAACTGTTAGATGTGATTATCTTTGTGCTTAGATGGTGTGGGTTGAGTTTCAATCCAATCCTAGCTCAATCAAGCTCAGATCATCCCCTAGAGCATGGATGGAGTCCATTCTTCATAGGGAAATACAAGAATAGATCATGGGCCATCCAGCCACATATTTTGGATGGATGACCGTGATTAAGACAAATAGCATCCACATTTTATCCCTTTAGAACCACGGCTTTAACCTCAGCCATCTAATCCTTATCAGTCGGGTGAGGAGAAAGCCCATAGCGCCGTCGCTGGCGTGGCGCTATGATGTGATAAGTTAAATATTGAATCCCACCGCGCCATGTGGAAAGTGCATGCCCCGCCGCCTAATGGCCCGACGATTAGATTTAAATACTTAGGCTTTTAATATTAATTAATATGAAAACTCCCTAAATTCATATATAAGCCTAGAAACATTAGAAAAATATGAAATACTTTGCATTGGATAGGTAATTGAACATAAAATATTCTAAAAATAATTTGAATGGATTTTGAGTAGTATTTTTTTTTCTAAATTTGGATTTTATTGGGAATGTTATTTTGCTAATTACCCTCTAATTACTCCACTGATTATTCCTAAAATTCTTGTGCATAATTAGTGGGATGACCCCTGCCTCCCCTAATTTTCTTGGGATTTATTGGTGGCTTAATTAGAAAAAATATTAGTTTATTCCTTAATCACTCCCTTAATGTAATTAAGCTTAATAAAGGGTATAATTAGTGGTTTAACCTTCTGATTGATCAATTAATCTTTGATTAAGTGAGTGTGAGGTTTAAGGAATTATTTTGGGATACTTTCCTTAAGATATTCCCCCTTTCTTCCTTAATTCAACCTTAATTAAGGGTTAATTCACTAATTATCCTCTTAATTAATTTCATAAAATTTTAAAACTCTCCAGAACTCAATTAATCTATCTTGGGTAGATGCTTAGGTGTTCAATAACCTAAGTACATTAAGGAAATCAAAACCCAACTCACATGTGTGAGAGGGTTATGAAAGTACTTAAGTTAAACCCTTAGTTTAATTAATCATTAATCATGAGCCAAATGCACCCTTTATTTCCTAGGTGCATTGATTTAAATTCCTTGTGTGATTTTATGTCATTTCATTGGCTCATAATTATTTGATTAAGTATGCCAAGGTGGTATTGGAAAGGAGTAATTAACACACTTAATTCATACCTTAACCTAACAAAAGCATAAAATTGATCTAATTACCTAAAAAATTAAACTAAAACAACAAACATATGTGGGAATGGGTTAGGAACAGCAAACTCACCCCATCACATTTTCAAATTAAATCAAAAAAATAAAATCAAACCTTCTTAAAAATAATTTGATTTGTTTTAAGCTTTCTTATTTCATAAGATTGTCTTTAGAATTAATTAGGGTGAATGTGTTTACATGCTTTCATCACTTTAGTTCTTCCTAGCATGCTAAATGTGTATGTCATATGAGTTTCATGCATTCATGCTTTTTAAAAGTCAAATTTAAAATGAAATATTTTCTTTATGTGAAATTGCATGTTTTGGCTGAAGTAAAATATGAATGGCTATTATCACTACTAAATCAAAAGCTATTTTCAAAATCTATAAATCAAATACCTAAAATGGAAAGTGAGCTACTTATAATTATTTATAAGCTTGCATGTGGATACAAATATGAAGATGCACATCATGTGGCTTTCCTTCCCCTTCCTTTTAGCATAGTTTTGAGTAGGATTTTGGCAAAAGTGTATAGTTTATTTGAAAATAACACAAACTTGCCTAATCCTATTCCTATTCATTCCTATGCTATTAATTAAGAAGGACATACACATTTGTACATATAAATTGCATAAATAAAACAAATAAATAAATATAAACTTTTGCATCTTTCTTTTCCATTCATTTCTTTTGTTCATATGCTTATATTTAAGGAAAGTGATATATTAGTCTGGACAACTCCGAGGTTGCGAGGCTTTAAGTAGCCCTAAGCAGGTCATGTACCTTACACTCCTGGTGCTAACAATGGCATCGTACTCTTGCTTTTCATATATACATGTGTGCATGTAAAAAATGGATAAGAAAATCTTTTTTTCTACTTAATGAAAATCATGCATCATAAAAAATTCAAATTTTCTTAAGTAACATTTCTTAGCATTTATCATAAAATTTGTTAAACATTTCCATTTATATGTATAGATATGCTAAGGATTCATTCATATGCATGTTATACATGTTGGGAAAGAAATGAAGTGTTGTGTATTTTGTGATCTTAATTCACTTTACTTAATCTTAAAATGCCTTTCTTCTTGAATAGGATTATTCAAGGAAAATCTAAACTAGGATTAATTAAAACACATAACAAAACATTCACTAAATAAAATTAAACATGAATCCACTTTAGAAATTACTTAAGATAGGAAAGGAAAGAGAAGTTCTCTTCTCTTTTTCCTCTCTTTAAAACTTAATAATTAATTGTAGGATTCACTGAAACCAAATCAAAATACAAAATAAAATCAACCCAAATCAACTAAACACTTAAATAAAATCACCCATCAAATTTGAATGGCTTCACACTTAGAAAAATTCAAACCTTGAAGCCATAGTTAAGCATACCACACAAAGCTTCTAAAGTACACACATTAGACTAAGTCACCACTTCTAACTTTATATTAGGGTGGTGCATGGCTTGATGCCTGCTTTTATTTTGTGATATTTTGTTTTAGTCTAGATATTAAGGAGAATGCGTGTAGAATGAATGGTAGGGTGATCTTAGTTTAACCATTATTTTATGTAGGGGATTGTGCTTACGGGGCATTGTAATAAAAATATAAATGCTTTTGCTGTGCAGGTGCTTATACCCCTAAGCATAATCCAATAGGTCAGGTGGATTTGGTTACCCATGTGTGGGGTGCTATGTCTAATATACATGCTTGGGATTTATATCATTTTTTTAGTTAATCTCTGCTTTGCAGGTGTTAGCTAGATTTACTTTTCCTTTGCATGTAACTTTTGTAATTAGGATTTTAGAATGATTGTTATGGGGGATTAGGATGAGCATTGGTCATTAGATCTCATCTTATGTACTATGTGAAGCCTTTGGAGTAACCACATTCCAACCATCCAAAAGAAGGAACCGAAGAAGAAAAGAAGAAAAGAAGAAAGGAGAAAGAAGAAAAGAAGAATAAAGACCCCATAACATGATTTCCTTACTTGATTGTAAATTAATTTATTTGTAATCCGGGCTGTATAAGGATAGAGCTCGACTACCCAATTTGTTTTTTTTGGATTTGTACGGTGGTGCCTGACCATAAATGAATTTTATTCTTTTACGTTAGCTTTATAAAATGCGTGATATTTTATTTAGCTTGTGCATTAAGATGACATCCTTTTCCTAGTTTCTTTCTTGCTTGATGTATGGCCTGGATGATGATTAGGCTCTTAGGAAAAAATAAATCTTCTACCAAATTAATCAACTCAAAATTAAAAATAAAGAACTCATAACCTCACTTAAATTCTAAGTTAAAAAAAATCAAAATAAAAGAATTAGTAATCCCTTAGTTGGATGAGTATTTCTTTTATAACATCATGCATAAAAATATATTATTTCACTCTTGATTGGAGAGCTTCCACCTTTGCCAGAGAACTTGGCTTGACCTGTGAAAGCCATGATGGAAACACACCTCCCCCTATCTCACTGATTTTGGCCAATAATCTTACTTCTCATGTATTAGGCATATGAATCCTATAAGCCCGAGTCAAATGATTGTTCAAAAATGAAAATAAAAATGCAATATGAATTATATTAGATCTAGGCCATTTTTCATGTCCTTACATGATCTAGTCTCTTAAGGAGTGAGTTTAAGGAATTAGTCTCTTTTTAAAATAAATAACAACCTAGCTATCTTGCATAAAGCATATGACTTGCCTACATGAATTTAAAATCGTAGGAGGAGTTAGTTGGAGGCCACCCCGAGGTAGTTGTAAGTCCAAGCAGTCGGGTGGTTTGTCCTCTGTTGTGGAGGCAAACCACATACTCATTTTTGCTTTTGATTTAAGTTATGCTTTTAGCCTTCGCAAAAGCTTCCTACATTTAGGTTATGAGGTTGCTTCTCCCTTCTATGGGCCATAAGTATAAATATTCACATCCTAGGCATTTCAACAATATTGTGTTGTGGAATCATAAGCCCTAAATTTATAATGATAAATTCAACTCAAACAAATTAAATCAATTTAAAAAATGTGAAGCCCAACCATAAGATAGTTTGAGATGCTTGCTAGGTTTCCTAACATCATGAGCATCTCCTACTTATCTTCCTTTGGCTTCAATAATAACTCACTCTCTTTGATCAATCCGATAATAACTCCCTCTCTTTGGAGACAATGATCATTTACCTTAATTGAGAGTATTCCTAAGGAATCCCCTCCCTTAGGATGTAATTAATTATGGGGGCTTGCCCCTATAGGAAGCTTAATGAACTCAATTTAAAATAAACTGTGTTGTACTTTTTTATGTAAAGTAAGGAAAGAATCTCTAGTACATATGCAAATCCATTATCCTTAGGAGTCCTTATTGAGGTGATTAGGTTCATTGTAGGGTGGTGACTTCTATCTTTCAAGATAGTACACCTCTCCTCAATGTCGTACTCGATCACCCTCAATAAGAACATCAACGGATCTACGTGGTGTCAAAATGCATAAAAGAGGAAGTATACTTCAACCTTCATTTTATTCCACATAGGTTGAAGATTGAAGTATACCTCTTTTCTTTTATAAATTATATATGAGATAATATATAATTTCACCACAGGATTTTTCTAGCGACTTCGCTGGGGATGGTTCCTCTCTCCATCTTTGGTAAATGATCGTTGTCTCCAAGTATCGATAGTGGGTTTATACTTTGGTATGAATCCAAGACTATCTTTCTTTCCGTTGGCACTTAGCTTATTTCATCCTTAAGTTAAGCTAGCCAACATCTTTAAGTTTTAGACCTCACCCGTGTTGGTCTTAAAACCCTGTTAGGTTCCCAATGGGTGAGTGTAATAAAAAAATAATTAATTAAAGACTTCCTCCTTACCATTTTTATGGTAAGGAAAGGCTCATTCTAAAATAATAAAGATACAATAAATCCTTCATAAAAATTTCCCTTTTCAAAAAAAGAGAAGTACTCTTTCAAAAATGCACATAATAAAATATTTTGCACAAAAATTTTCCTAAATCATCTTCATCTAATAATCTTTATGATTGTTATATGTAGGATCATCTTTACAAAATAAAATTCCAACAATCACATTTTCTAAAAGCACAAATGAGTTTCTTCACTCAATTCATTTCGGTGAAAACCTCATTTTCAAAAATAAAATTCCAATAATCATGTTTTCAAAAGCATAAAATTTGAAGATGTGTCATTCCATTCAATACACCCAAATGTGTTGAATGGATATTACATCTTCAAACAAAATCACAACTTTGAAATTCCACTCAACACTTTCCACATGTGTTGGGTTGGAACTTTCACATTTTCAAAAAGCACATATAAAATCTCTCCATTCAATATACCCATATTTATTGAATGGAGGTTTCATTTTCAAACAAAATCAAAAATAAATTTTCAAAAAGAACATATGAAACATCTCCATTCAATATGCTCACATTTATTGAATGAATGTTTCATTTTCAAATAAAATCAAGAATAAATTTTTCAAAAGCACATATGAATATCTCCATTCAATATGCCCAAATTTATTGAATGAAAATTTCATTTCAAAATAAAATAACATTATTTTGAAATGCCACTTAACATATTCAATATATGATTTGGTTGGGATTTCCTCTTTAAAAAAGTAATAATCACATACAAAATATACATCTTTGGAAAATGGAACATAATTGATTTCCATCTTACATGACAAAATTTGTTAAATAGAAATCTCCTTTTTAAAAAATCAATAAAAACAAATATTTCAAAACAACATTTGGGACTTCAATTTGCTAGAATGAAGTCCCCAAAAAAAAAAAAAAAAACAAAACAAAAATTTGAAATAAACTTTTGGAATTTCATTTAGCATACTCAAATTTGCTAAGTGAAATCTCCATTCCACAAAATTTTTAAAACACATTTGGAACTTCAATTTAGCATACCCCATTTGCTAAAATGAAGTCTGTCTTTTCCAAAAATAAAATTTTTTAAACTCACCTTTTGAAATTTCATTTAGCATATTCATATTTTCTAAGTGAAATGTCCATTCCACAAAATATCCAAAACACAAAATATTTTTTTTAAACACATCTTTTGGATTTTCATTTATCATAAACAAAAAGAAACACATTTGGAACTTCATTCTAGCATACCCCATTTGCTAAAGTGAAGTCTCCACTTTCCACCAAAAATCAAATCAAAACCAAAAGAAACACATTTGGATTTCCTTAGCATACCCAAATTTGCTAAGGATCCTACTTTTCAAAAGCAAATCAAAATCAAAATAAACACATTAGGATTTCCTTAGCATAACCAAATTTGCTAAGGATCCTACTTTTCAAAATCAAATCAAAATCAAAAGAAATACATTAGGATTTTCTTAGCATACCCAAATTTGCTAAGGACCCTACATCTCAAAATCAAATCAAAATCAAAAGAAACACATTAAGATTTCCTTAACATACCCAAATCTGCTAAGGATCCTTCTTTTCAAAATCAAATAAAAAAAAACACATTAGGATTTTATTAGGATACTCAAATTTGCTAAGAATCCTATTTCCAAAAATCAAATCAAAATCAAAAGAAACACACTAGGATTTTCTTAGCATACTCAAATTTACTAAGGATCCTATTTTCAATTTTTTTTTTTCAAAACAAAACATATTTGGATTTCCTCATTTAGCATACCCAAATTTTCTAAATGAGAAATTCCATTTCTCTTCTCAAATCATAAAATGATTCACAAAATAAGGCAAGCAAAGAAACAAAAAGAAGAAATTATTTTCAAACATCTCACTTAGCATACCCAAATTTCCTAAGTGAGTAAATTCCAAAAATCTCAAATCTAAAATAAAAGCAAATTAACCCTTTACTTTAACATACCCAAATTTGTTAAATGAAGGGCCCTCAAATCAAAAACAAAATTAAAATTCAAACATGAACCTATGGAAGCATCTCTTCAAAAATATTTGAACCCATTTTCAATAGATCCAAATTTGTTGAAAGTGGATTCCATATTAAAAAATTCCTCTTTTCAATCAAATCTCTAAATCTTCTCTAAATCCATTTGAACCCCACTTAACACTTCCAAGATGTTGGATGTGGGTTCAAATTTTAAACTCAAATTCAAAAATCAACAAAACAGAATTCTGATCTAAGTTTTTTTTTCAACATTGCAGACTCTCGTTCAACATTAGTCTCAGTTGCAACTTTGGTTAGTTTTTTCGATAGTTGATTGGGCCTCTGTATGTTTTACCTTCCATGACATGGACTTGGCCTAGATCTGCCGCCCATCGCTTCTGATTATGCACACTCATTCATTTTGGATGAGATTTTGAGGGCGAGATTACTTGTGAGGGCATTCCCCATAACTATTAGAGATCACGAGGAAGGATCATTCGATTGACTTGCCATCGACTCTAATATCCCTCATCAAGAGGAAGGCGTGATTCTATAGCGTCGTGCCAGATCTAGTGATGCGTGCATCTGTTGTTTCCCATGTTGCCCCAGTGAAGGCTAACACCCACTCATTAGCACCCTCAAAGGGTAAGGCTCCTCTGATTTCAGAGATTGTCTCCCCAACTTTTGAGGTTGGGTCTAATTCTTACTCAGCTCACCCTACCAAGACTCAGAGGAGGAATAAAAACCACATGATAAAGCGGTACCATACACACATCTCTAGGGAGATGGAGGAAGCTACACGGTCAATTGTGGAGGAGTTTCCCACTCTAATTTCCTCACTGGTTACAGCGAACCCATTTCATCCTCTCTCTGGGTCTGACAAAGAGGATGCTAGGAGGATCCCTACTTCACCTCCACCGTCGATTTCATCCTAGCTAGCTGTAGAGAGGTCATGTCGGCCTCCATCCGCACGCCAGTTGTGGGCCTATGGATATTCGAACCGGGGTTCAATTTAACTTGAGATTATCCCTCAGATGGGAAGCATCTATGGCTAGAGAGGGCCAGGGAGGCCCATACTACAACTCATATCACTAGTCGAGAGAGGTGGAGGTTTGGTCGGTAGTCAGTGGCCTTGGCACTCATTGATTTTCCTAATTGGCATGCTACCTGCGTTGATCACACAGACAATATTGTACTTATAGGGAGTACTCATCATAGATGGAGAGCCCTTATTTTGAGAGAGTCAGTGGTGTCTCCACCACATCGCTCTACCCCTCATCCACCATCACCCATTCTTGTATCAACATCTCCAATTCCACCAAAGGCCATGAAGGCCACATCTAGGGAGAAGAGGACCCCGTTGGTGATCCGACTACAACTAAAGGATTCCATTCCATCTACACCGCCTACTTTGGTGAGGTCGAGTTCTCCTGCTCGACCTTTTGCCACAATTGTGGTGTGGAAGGAATGACAACCCCAAAGCATAGTAGTCGTTCCTTCACCAACACCACTTGTTTAGCAGGATGTAGAGATGGTTGCAACAGTTGTAGAGGGAGAAGATGGCAGCCTAGTTCCACCCATGATAGTAGAGCCTCCTAGGAGTGTCACCCCTTTCAGAGTCAGTGACAGTAAAGAGTGTATATCTTCTAGCGAGTACAATCCTCACAGGATTGATTCTCTAGCAGCAGGGGAGGTTCAATGACTCTCAGTACATGATATTGATCACAGCGGTCAGCTGAAATCATTTGTGCCAGTCTAGATTGATCGTTCTCTAGAGGACATAGTAGCACATTATCTTATGGAAAAGAAAGAAATCCTGGGATATGATTGGTCTGATGAGGAGAAGATGAGCTTCGATCCCAATGAAGATGATTTGTTGGGAGACTCAGCAGGGGTTTGCATGGTAGATTCCAGAGGATCCCTCCTCAGAGAGCAACAGGCTATGGAAGGTGCTAAGGCTGAGCAAGAAGACACAACCCAATCAGCCCAACATCTCTGATATCAATTAAAACAGAAAGATGAACAAATAGATAGGGTGGTGAGGCAGTTTGAGGACTTGTTAGCAATAGTCTTAGTACTTCAGAAATAAGTACCAGTCATCCTACCACAGCTGAGACTAGTCAGCTAGAGTTGGTGCATGTCTTGGACCCAGCTAAGATTTTATCTCCATTAGAGCAAGGTAGCACCAGCATGTATAGAAAAGTAGTGAAAAGTACCTCCATACAGAAGAAAGACATCAAGTCCATGGTTGAGCAGCAAGAGAAGGAAGCGTTGGCTCAAGCCCGGGGAGGATTATCAGTTCCAAAGGGTAGACCCTACATAGAGAAATTTTATGTAATCCAATATCCCAAGGGTTTCGTGTCACCTTCCTTCAAGAGTTTTGATGGCAGTGGAAACCTGAGGTAGTATATCACCCATTTCAGAGCCAGTTATTGCAATGCCAGTGGCATTGATGCTTTACTTTTTCATGTCTTCATCAGTAGCCTAGTAGGGATAGCTTTTGTCTGGTATGCTAAACTTTCCAACATTTCAGTGAAGATATTTGCTGAGTTAGAGCAACTTTTCATCAAGAGGTTTGCTGGAGCTCAGCAAAGGGTCACTGTGGGTGATCTCGTTGTAGAACAACAACACCCAGGTGAGTCCCTCATTGACTGCATTTTCAAATGGCATAACTTGACTATGAAATGCGAGCCTCAGCTATTTGAACAGCATGCCATTGAGATTCTTCTAAAGAATATCCATGGCCCAGTCGCCTTCATGCTTAAGGGCTTCACTATTAATACTTTTGAGAAGTTAATCAACAAGGTGGCTAGTCTACAAGGAGAGGCCAAACAGTTGCCTTTTCAAGACTAGTTGCCCAAGTCAAAGCTACATAAGGTATATGAGAAGAAGTTGGGAATAGTGACAATAGTAAATAAGGGAAAGCAGCAAGCTAGAGATCAGTCCAAGAGACGACAACCTTAGCAGCCTTCACTTCCACCTCCTCTACCACCACCGAGGCAACCCTACCGGCCATCACAACAACCTCCATGGCCTACACTACCACCTCCTCAGCCATATCACCGGCAACAACAGTACACATACCCGTCGCTAGGTAGCTATGGTCTACCTACTCTTTTGGATAAACTCAATAAGCCTTATTCATTTAAGAGGGAGGTAATTATGAAGATCTTTAAGAATCTCTTAAAGAAGCCTAATTTTTGGCTACCCGAACCTAGGAGATCGGAGGAAGTGGGTAAAAGCCATGATCATAACTTTTTCCCCTACCACCATATGCTAGGTCATGTTTTGGAAGATTGCTTCACCTTTAAGGAGTAACTTGAACAAAGTTTCAAGACCGATGCTATAGTCATCCTGAAGGAATACCTTGTGGAACAATAATCCAGTTTCATTAGGGTAATCCTTGGGGATACTTGCGATCTCTCCAAAATAAAAGAAGATTGGGATATCTCCTTATCCAAACTTCTAAAAAGATTATTCAGAAGATCAAGAAACATTCCCTGTAGGTGCCTGAGGTAGTTCAAACTTTCAACATCAAAGGAGGTTTGCAAGTTGTTTAGGACAACTTGGGGAAAGGGGGAGCTTAGTAGTAGCAGCCTATGCTAGCCCGGATAGTCCAGTAGTGCAACCACCAATCGAGTCCAGCCTTTAGTCCACTATTATAGTTGCCACATCAGTGACTCCCACTACTTCAGCTAGTTCTTCTTCTGCTAGTAGACATCTTGTATTAGTGGATGAGGGCATAAAAACCCTCACTCCTCTTACTTACTTGATTTTTACTTTGTACCTCCTATCAAATCCACAAAATTAAAGAATACAGCTAGCTTGAATTACATCTGTGTCATTTCTGATGGCTTATCTACTTCTATTCCTAATGATAACTCTTCAAGTCAAAATAACTATAACAATTTCGATCTTTCTCTTTCTGATTCAGAGTTGTACTTTCCTACTCTGAATACTATGGGTTCACCTCTTGAGATAGACTTGGAATCATCCAATTTTGAGGGTCCCAAAGGAGAAGCTATATGTGAGCCTGACATGCAGGTAGAACCTTCCATTACCTTGCCAAAAGAGATCACCGTAGTCAACCTCCATAGTGGCAAGGTTCTACCTCCTAGGGCAGAACCTCAAGGTAGAGGGAAACAAGTCATTGGTACAGAGGATAGAGAAGCCCTTCCACAGGATGCTCCACCCTTAGATATTCTTATGGAGGATTAGCCCAAGGTGGACTACAATATTCTCTCTCATCTAAGAAAGCTGCCATCTAAGCTAAGCATATACGATGCCCTTGTCTTATCCAAAGAGATGAGGGAGTCATTAATCAAGGCTCTCCTTGATCCTGAAATATGCTTAGCTTAGCTGATTGCTATTAGTGAGGAGACAAATTACACAAAAGAAGCTTAGGGGATTACTTTCATAAATGAAGACCTTCTTCTACGGGACATGGAGCACAACCGTCTCCTCTAAATTACAGTTGACATGGACAGATTCAGACTTGCCAGAGTTTTCATCGATCTAGGTGCATCGGTGAACATTATGAGTCTAAAGACCCTTTCCTATTTAAGGATCAACATCTCCACACTCCAAGGAGATCGAATGATATTGAGAGGATTCAATGAACAAGGTGAGCAGGCTTTAGGTTCCATAGTGTTACCTTTAGAGATAGGTGATTGGAAGACTGAAGCCAAGTTTTACATCATTGATTTGAATATTTCATTCAGTGCTTTGCTCAGTAGGCCCTGGATACATCAGAATAAGATAATTCCAGCCTCACTCCATCAGTGCATCAAGTTCAGAAAGGATGAGATTGAATACTGTGTTAATGGGGATGAAAAGCCATTTTCAGTTAGAGAGGTTGAGATTTATGAGGATGTGACCTACTATCTTCCTCAAAACACCCTTCCTTGTAAACTTGGACAAAATTCAAATCCAAAAAAAAAGAAAATGAAGAAAAAAAAGAGCAAAATAAAAAGAAAAGAAAAATAAAAATCCAAGTGAACAAGAAAGAGGAATTGAAGAAGAAATAGAGCCGCATATTACATTCCACCCATAGTTCATCCCATCATATGGACATGTGGGTAAGATGACTCAACCTCCATGAGGTAGAGGTAGAGGCAGAAATAGAGGTAGTTCCAGAGGTGGAAGACTCCCTAGTTAGCCATCAGCCAATAAGGGTTATGTTCTAGTTCGTAGGAGTACCCCTACTATTTATATAGACTTAAAATATAGCTCAGAGGATGAGTCTCAAGTGATTAGTATACCAGCCAACCCCTCTTAGTGGGTTCCATTGGAGGTGACTTTTGATCTAGACAGTTACGAAGACCGGGCCTCCAGACAAAGCAAAGTATTCGAATCAAGTTCATGTGAGGGTGACTTTTGATCTAGACAGTGACAAATACTAGGCCTCCAAACAAAGCAAAGTATTCAAATCAGGTTCATGTGAGACTAATAGGCAGCAACTGAGAACCTTAGCTCTAACCTCACTTTCATCTCAAAAAGTTGAAGGTTTAGTAGTTAAGAAAGCCCTTAAGTCTTCTAGTGATATGAAGCCGAAGAGATTCTTTTTGGGATCATCATCATCAAGTCCTGAAGTTGATGTAGAACTTGAGGAGGATTTATTTAAAAAATTAATGGAATTACCGTTTAAATTTTACTCGCCTTGTGTTCATAATCTTATACTGAAAGGTTTGGTTCCTCATACATGGTCCTAGCACAGGTCAGAGTACTTTAAAAAGCTGTGGAACAATATAGACAGGGAAGCACAATCAAGAGAAAGACTAGGATTCGGTACTGTGGGTCTAGTCGATGACGATGATTACTACCAATCATTTGGAGTGTGATAAGTTCTTTTCACACAACACCAACTCTTATGAGAATGTGTGTTTATAAATCTCAGATGACCCAGATGATCTCCAAATCAAGGATGCACCTCTAGAATTTGAAGAGGATATTCATTCAAAAATAGACAAGCTTAAAGAAATCAACCTCAAGACAGAAGAAAATCCACACACATATTCGTTGTTTGAATAAAAGAAACCAATGACTTAGGCTATTAAGCGAGTTTAAATCTTTATTTCACATGGAGTTATGAAGAGATGCCTGGATTATCTCCTAACGTAGCAGTCCATAAGCAAGCAATAGATCCTAGTGCTAACCATATCAAGCAAGCTCCTAGATGCATGCGATTAGAAATCAAACAATAGGTCATTTCTGAAGTCAAGAAATTGATCGATGCTGGTTTCATCAAGGAAGAAAAATACCCTACCTGGTTAGCCAGTGTCGTACTAGTTAAGAAAAAGAATGGCCAAATTTGTATTTGCATCGATTTCAGAGACTTAAATAAGGCATGTACTAAAGATGAGCTTTCTCTTCTTATAGTAGAATTAATGATGGACATCACCTCATCTCATGCAATATTTTCATTCATGAATGGGTCATCTGGTTATAACCAAATCAAGATGTCTCTTGAAGATGAAAAAGCACTACTTTTCAAACCCCGATCAAAATCTTTTATTATAAGGCTATACCTTTCTGGCTTAAAAATGCTGGTGCTACATACCAACAAGCCATGACTCAGATCTTCAATGAACTCATCCATCATTAGGTTGAGTGCTATGTTGATGATCTAGTACTCAAGAGCAGAGAAAAGAATGACCACCTCTTTGACTTGAGAGTAGTTTTAGAATGGTTAAGATAATATAACCTCAAAGTGAATCCCCTGAAGTGTGCATTCTGAGTAGCTTCGGGGAATTCCTTGGGTTTGTTGTCCGACACTGGGGAATAGAGATAGATCCTGAAAAGATCAAAGAAATCTTAGAAATGCCACCTCCTAAAAGTTTAACTCAACTCATATTATTCCAAGGATGGTTGGTGTATCTGAGATGCTTTATCTCCAACCTATCGGGGAGATGCAAGCCATTTTTAACACTTGTCAAAAAGGATACCAAGTTTAAGTGGGATGAAAAGTAACATCATGCCTTTGAAGATATCAAGTAATATTTGGTGAAGCCGCCAGTTCTATCAGCCCCTATCCTGGGCAGGCCACTCATCCTCTACACTGCTGCATTGGATGACTCACTCGGTGCTCTGTTGGCCCAAGCCAACGACGAAGGGAAGGAGAGTGCTCACTACTACCTCAGCTGTCATCTGAGTCTTGCTGAAGCAAACCATCCACCTATTGGGAAACATTGCCTAGCTTTTATCTTTGCATCCCAAAAACTATGACACTATATGCTTTCTCATAAGCTGAACTTGGTCTCTAGAACCAATCCACTACAGTATCTCATGACACAACCAATGCTATCCAGATGGTTGGCATGATGATCCATGATTCTCTCACAGTTTGATATCACATTCGTACCCCTCCATGCGGTAAAAGAACAAGCACTAACAAATTTCTTAGCAGCACACTGACTTCTTACTGATTCTTTGCTTAGTGACAATCTCCCTAATGAACAAATAATGAACTTAGGGGAGGTTGACAACTGCCAATGGGATATGTATTTTGATGGTGCAGCTTCTTTTCATAGAGGGGAAGCACCACGATCTACTCTTCCAAGAAAGGTAGGGGTAGGAATCATTCTCTTAACTCCAGATTGCGATGTGATAAGATTCTCATACTATCTTTCCAACCCCTACACCAACAATGAAGCTGAGTATGAGGCTTTGATTGCTGGTCTAGAGTTAGCCATCACAATCAGTGTTAAGAGCATCAACATCTTTGGGGATTCTCAGTTGGTCATCAACTAGATTGCCAGGTCCTACAAGGTTCTCAAACCCATGCTTCATCATTACCACAAGTATACCATGAAGCTGTTAGCTCAAATCCCTAAAGTCACCATCTACAAGGTTCCCCAAGTAGAGAACGGAGTAGCAGATGCTTTGGCCAAACTTGCTAAAGAATTGACATGTCCAGAAGATGAGTCCATTTCAATAAGGGTCCAAAACAGACAAGTCCTATCTGCTATTGATGCTGAACTCATTGAGAGACTTTCTCTTGAAGGAGAGCTTGCCTTTGCCAAAAAGGATGAGGAGTTGGATTGGAGGAAACCATTCATAGACTATTTGAACATTGGCAAACTACCTCAAGATAAGTCACAAGCTCATCGTTGACTTCATTTTTAGAATGAGCCCTCAACCCATTCATCTTAGACTTAGGATTCCTCTTAGACTTCAAGAGATCCTTAGTCTTAAGACATATCTAGTGATTAGGTGGATACTCACCCTAGCCCTAAAGACTTAGAAGAGTTAGTTATCCATAAGAAAAGGTCATGACTTAGGGGTGTTAGGAAAATTTCCTTACCCTGTAGCTTGAACCACATTCCTCACTTCCTTCCTTCAAGTCAAACAAACTTCAAATCAATCCTAATTGATTTTCTCAAACTCCAAATCAATCTTATTTGATTTTATCCAAACTCAAATCAATTCTACATGATTGAAATCCATGATTGAAAATTATGATTGAAATTCCAAGTTTGAAATATTTTCAAAGTCCTTTATTTCCTTCTTAAGGACTTAACCTAAATCATACCCAAACTACTTTAAACACATGAAATTTTCTCACAACTCATTTATATTCTCATTTCTATTCACATATATAAATGAAATATAAATTCAATCAATCAAACTAAATCCAAAAATCAAATCCAAAATCCATGGTCAAATTCCAAATATTTCCTAAGTCACTTTGATTTCCCTCTTATGGACTTAACCAAAATCAATTCAAAATCATGAAATTTTCTCATAACCCATTTATATTCTCATTTATATTCATATATATAAATGAGATATAAATTCAAACAACTAAAGCCAATTCTAAAAGTCAAACTCAAATTCAACCTAAGTCAAACCTAAGCCTTTCAAGTCAAAATCTTGAACTTAGTCAAATCAATTTCAAATCAAGCCAAACTCTTGATTTCTCTTTATGATTCAATCAATCCTTCAATCATGAATCCAAATATAAATACAAACTCCAATCACTTAACCAAAACTCAATTAAAAAATCAACCCAAAATCCATTTCATGTTCACCCTTTGAACTTGAAATTGTCAAATGAATCAAAACCCATTTGACTTCAATCCACTTGCAAATGGATTTATATTTCAATCATAAATCAATATCTGAGTTCAATCAAACTCAAATCAAGCTTTGACCAAGCCATTTGACCCACTTAGGCTCACTTGACCCAAAGTGACCTAATGTACCATTATGAGCCAAATTCTAATGCTAACCAAATTGGATTGAACTAAGCTCATCTAAACCTCTCATCATGAGATGATCAATCACTCAAATTGGGTCAAACCAAGTCAAAGCTAAGGGTTGACCAAGTCAACACTTAGCCAAAATGAAACTCAACATAGCCAAAACCCACCATAGGACAAATTATTTGAAACCGTTGATCAAAACTCTCATGACCTATGTTTGAACTTGACCAAGTCAACATTTGAGCCTAACATAGCCCAATTCCCAATTAGCCACTTGACCCAAGTTGACCCAACTTGACCTAAAAAGTTAAAATATGTCAAAACTTGATCTAAGATAAATTGATTGAAACCAATGGGTCAAGTTCATCTCAAAATGATTGTTGAACTTGACCAAAGCCTCAATTGGCCAACTAGACAAAATCTAGCCCAATTGACCATGAACCAAACTTGATATAAAGGGTCATATTGAGCCAAATTCAAACTTAACTAAAATTGATTGGAAAAAAAAAGATACCAATCCATTTCATATGACCAACTAAACCTAAACCAACCCATGAACTAACCCAAATAGGTCAAATGGGTCAAATTGGTCAACTTGACCCATTTGACCTAAATGAATCAAATGAACTAAATTCAAACCTAAACCAAATTAAACCAAACCAAAGCCACCAAAACATTTTAAATGGTGATATGAACTTGACCTAATCCTTGGTTTGACCTAATTTGACCTAAATGGGTCAACATGAGCTAAATCATATCAAACCAACTCCAAATTTAATGAAACGTGGCTAAACCTATTTTATCATCATACCAAACATGCCCAACCTGAAATCAAGGTCAAATAATCATTTTACCCCTAGGCCATAGGGTAACCCAAAATCAAAAACACTTGAAATTTGGTCAATTCCTTTTCATGGACACTTGGCATCCTCTTAGTGGACCAAATGGTAGTGCACATGACCCAATGGGTTTGGGTCAGCCAAACCCAACCCAAACCCAAATTTGACCACATGCCTTGAAATGGCCATATGGGAATCGTGCCTCCACTTGTTTCAAGCATATGATAACCTCCTCCACTCCTTCCCTATCCAAAATTGAATGTAATGACTCATCTAATAGCCTACAAACCCACTCAAGGAGCTCAATTGGATCAAAATAATAAATCTTTGCTCGATCATCCGATTGCTAAGGGGGAGATATACTCCCCCTGATTTGATTTCATTTCAACATTCTCTAATTCGATTGAGCTTTGGGAAGTCAAAGAAGCCATTCCTCAGCCTCTTGAAGCTCTCTCAAGTAAGAACCAATTTCCCATTTCTCAGTTTCTCAAGCCAAAAATAGGGGAAGAAAACCAAAATACAATCTCACTCCACACTTAAAACCAGCCCAATTCCCTTTGCAAGCTCCCTCAGGGACCCCAATCGAACTTGCCCAAGCTCTTTTCCAAGCTCTAAAGGTAAGAGGGGTGCTAGTTCAATCAAAGACGTAAGGAGTTCAAGGTGGAGTTGGCAGCATCCACCCAATCTAGACCTCAAACTCTCAAAGCTTCTCCACTGAGAAGCTTCTCAGGAATCGAGTGTGGTGATCACCTAGGTGACCATTTTTCAAGCTTAATCTAGCCATAGTGTGGACCTTTGTGAAAGGAATTTTCATTGCATGATAAACTAGTCATTGGATGTGATCTCCATTGTATGATGAAGGTGTGGGATAAATTTTAGCCCAATCCAAGCTCAATCGAGCTGGATCTTGGTGATTATCTCACGAGAGAATAGGGATGAATCTGACCATCCATCATTTTGGATGGGCAGTGAAATCCATGTAGAATCCGTTAAATTTGATCTGCTTGCGATCCTTGAATTCCTCTTAATCATCCATGTGGAAGCATTAGCATCAGATTGGATTAAACATATAATTAGGCTTTTTAAATTATTACTTAATCACCCAACCCTCCTAAATTCATATCTAAGCTTAGAAAAATCAAAAAATCTGAAATAAATTGAACTAGAAAGATAATTGAACATATAATATTCTAAAATTTATTTTAATTGATTTTGAATAGTTTTTTCTCTAAATTTGGGTTTTATTGGGATTATTATTTTACTAATTACCCCCTAATTACTCTACTGAATAATCCCAAAATTCTTGTGCTTAATTAGTACAATGACCCCTGCCTTTCCTATTTTTCTTGGGATTTATTTGGTGGGTTGCAGTTATTGGGGTGACTTAACCCTCTGATTGAGTCAATTAATCTTTGATTAAGTGATTATGAGATTTAGGGAATAATTTTGGAAATAATTTTCTTAAGATATTCCTTAAACCCCTTTCTCCCTTAATCTAATCTTAATTAAGGGTTAATTAACTAATTATCTCCTTAATTAATTTCATAAAATTCAAAAATTTTCCAAAACTCAATTAATCTATCTTGGGTAGATGCTTAAGTGTTCAAGAGCCTAATACAATTAAGAAAATCAAAATTTAACTCACATGTGTGAGGGGGGTTATTAAAGTACTTAAGTTAAACCCCTTAGCTTAATTAATCTTTAATCATGAGCCAAATGCATTAGGCCCTTTTCTTACTACGTGCATTGCTGATTTAAATTCCTTGTGTGATTTTATGTCATCTTATTGGCTCATAATTATTTATTTAAGTATGCTAAGGTTGTGTAGGTAAGTGATAATTAACACACTTAATTCATACCTTAAACTAATCAAAAATATAAAATGGATCTAATCATCTAAAAATTGAATTTAAATATCATACACATGTGGAAAAGGGTTAGGAATATAAAACTCACCTCACATCTTTCAAATTAAATTAAACTCAAAACAGAAACAAAATCACAATAAACACAACTTGATTTGCTTTAAGCTTTCTTATTCCATAAGATTTTCTTTAGGAATTAATTAGGGTGAATGTGTTTACATGCTTTCATCACTATAGTTCTTTCCTAGCATGCTAAATGTGCATGTCATATGGATTTCATGCATTCATGCTTTTCAAAAATAAAATAAAAATGAAAAATGTTTTCTTTATGTCAAATTGCATGTTTTGGCTAAAGTAAAAAATATGAATGGCTATTATCACTAGTAAATCCAAATTATTTTTAAAATATATGAATCAATTACCAAAACTGAAAGTGTGCTACTCATAGTTTATTCATAAAGTTTTCATGTGAATATAAAAATGTGTCTTATGTTTGCTTCCTTTCTTTCCTCTTAACATGGACTTGGATAAGATTTACAAAGTGTATAATTCTCTTAAAGGAATATAACACTTGCTTAAAATCTACTCTTAAAATCTACCCCTTACATTTACACATATAAATTGCATAAACAAATCCAAAAGTACAAATACAAACTTTTGCATCCTTTCTTTTCCATTCATTTCTTTTATACATATGCTTGTATTTAAGAAAAGTGGTATATTAGTCTGGACAACCTCGAGGTTGTGAGGCTTTAAGTAGCCCTGAGTATGTCTTGTACCTTACACCCCTGGTGCTAACAATGATGCCATACTCACTTATGTCTTTCATACATTCATGTGTGCATGTGAAAAATGGATAAGCAAACCTCTTTTCTACTCAATGAAAATCATGCATAATAAACATTCAAATTTTTCTTAAGTAACTCACTTAGCATTCATCATAAAGTGTGATAAACATTTCCATTTGTATGTATAGATATGCTTAGGATTTATTCATATGCATGTTATACATGTTGGGAAAGAAATGAAGTGATGCGTGTTTTGTGATATTAATTCACTTTATTTAATCTTAAAATGCCTTTATTATTGGATAGGATTGTTTAGAGTTCATCTAAACTTAGGATTAATTAAAACACATAATATGACATTCTCTAAACAAAACTAAAACATGAATCCACTTTAGAAATTACTTAAGGTAGGGAAGGAAAGAGAAGTTTTCTTCTCTTTCCCTCTCTTTACAACTTAGTAATTAATTATAGGGTTCACTTGAATCTAATCAAAACACAAAATAAAATCAACCCAAAATAACTAAAAAACTTAAATGAAACCCTCCTCTGAGTTGAACATTCTTCACACTTAGAAAACTCTAACTTAAAGTCATAGCTAAGCATACCACACAGATCTTAAAAGCACACACATTAGGCTAAGTCACCACTTATAACTTTAGTTTAGGGTGGTGCATGGTTTGATGTTTGCTTTTATTTTGTGATGTAATATTTTAGACTGGATGTTAAGGTGTATGTGCATAGACTTAATGGTAGGGCGATCTTAGTCTAACCATTGTCTTCTGCAGGGGATTGTTCTTAATAAATAAAAAATATAAACCACCCCTAAGCATAATCTGTGAATTAGTCACCCAAGTGTCCAATATACATGCAGATTTGGTTTTAACTCTGTTAGATTTCCATTTTTACCTTTTCATGTAATTTTTACAATTAGGATTTTGGAATGATTATTATGGGAATTAGGATGAGCATTGGTTATAAGGTCATGCCTTATGCACCATGTGAAACCTTTGGAGCATTCACCTTCCAACTATCTAAAAAAAGGAACCAAAGAAGAAAGAAGAAAAGAAGAATGAAGAAAAGAAGAATGAAGAAATGAAGCTTGAAGACCCCCATAATAATGAATTCCTTACTTAATTATAATTTGGGTTATATAAGGGTAGAGTTCAGCTACCCAATTTGTTTTCGGGTTGGTACACTGGCGCCCAATCATAAATGACCTTTTATTCTTTTGCGTTAGCTTTATAAAATATTTGATATTTTATTTAACTTGTGCATTAAGATGACATCCTTTTCCTAGTTTCTTTCTTCCTTGATGTATGGCCTGGATGACGATTAGGCTCTTAGGAAAAAAATAAATCTTCTGCCAAATTAATCAACTCAAAATTAAAAAATAAATAACTCATATCCTCATTTAAAGCCTAAGTTAAAATCAAGATACAAGAATTAGCAACCCCTTAGCTTGATGAGTATTTATTTTATAACATCATGCACAAAAGCATATTATTTCACTCTTGATTGGAGAGCTTCCACCTTTGCTAGAGAACTTGGCCTGACCTGTGAGAGCCATGGTGGAAACACATCTCCCCCTTATCACTAATTTTAGCCAATAATCTTACTTCTCATGCATTAGGCATATGAATCTTATAAGCCTGAGTCAAAATGATTGTCAAAAAATAAAAATAAAGTTGTAATATGAATTGCATTAAATCTAGGTATTTTTTGTGCCCTTACATGATCTAGTCTCTTAGGGAGTGAGTTTAAGAACTTAGTCTCTTTCTAAATAAATAACAGCTTAACTTTCTTGCATAAACCATATGGCTTGCCTACATGAATTTAAAATCGTAGGAGGAGTTAGTTGGCGGCCACCCCCAGGCGGTTGTAAGTCCAATAGTCGGATGGTTTGTCCTCTTTTGTAGAGGAAAACTAAATACCCATTTTCACCTTAGATTTAGGCTATGCTTTTGGCCCTTGATAAATCTCCCTAGATTTAGGTTCTGAGATTGCTTCTCCCCTTGGTGGGCCATAAGTATAAATCCTCACCTCTTAGGCTTTTCCATAATCTTGTGTTGTGGAGTCATAAGCCCTAACTTTCTAATGAAAAATTCAACTCAAACAAATTAAATCAATTTAAAAATATAAAGCCCAACCATAGGATAGTTTGAAATGCTCGTTAGGTTTCCTAGCATCGTGAGCATCTCCTACTTATATTCCTTTGGCTTCGATAATAACTCTCTCCCTTTGATCAATCCCATTTGATCTTCTAAAATAAACTAATCGATTGATAGTCCTATGTATTGAAATCTTTGGAGACAATGATCGTTTACCTTAATCGAGAGTATTCCCAAGGAATTCTCTTCCTTAGGATGTAATTAACTATGAGGGCTTGCCCTTGTAGGGAACTTAATGAACCTGGTTTAAAATAAACCCTGCTTTACTTTTCCATGTACATGCACATGACCAAGGGGGTAGTGAATGAGATACTACACTTCTCCTTAATGTTATACCCGATCACCTTAATAAGAACATCTGCAGATCTACGTGATGTCCAAATGCATTAAAAAGAAAAAAAAGTATATTTCTATCTTCATTTTATCCCAGATAGAGTAAAGATGGAAGTATACATTTTTCTTTTAGAAATGAAAATTTTTCACCACACCCATCAAGTGAAATAGAGAGCTCTCTCTTATGCTCTCGTTGATGGAACCCTATACCACCGCTCCTCTAACCAAATATGGTTATGTTATTTAGATAAACATGAAGCCCATGACATTATAACTGAGGTACATTCAGGTCTATGCGGAGCACATCAATCTAGTCCGAAGATGAAATCAAGAGACTAGGATACTACTGGCCTTTGATGATTACATAATTCATGGATGTAGCTAGGAGATTCCATCAGTGTTAGGTACACGATGTGGTCCTGCACCAACCACCCAATATTCTACACCCTACATTGGCCTCATGGTCATTTGAGTGTTGGGGTACCAATATTGTGGGTCCGATCGATCCTCCTTCTTCCAAGGGTCACCAGTTCATCTTAGTTGCCACCGACTACTTTTCCAAGTGGGCAGAGGCAATCCACTCACCCAAAGACACATGCTTCAATTTTTTAGGAACCATATCATATATAGGTTCGGCGTGCCTCGATGAATTATATCTGATAATAGTATTGCATTCAAAAGCACAAAGATCAACAGCTTTGCCAGAAGACACTGTATATATTGGAGATACTCCACCATCTACTACCCTAGAGCAAATGGTTTAGCAGAAGCATTCAATAAAACTCTCATCCAAATACTAAAGAAGACACTTTACGACAACAAGCGATAGTGGAATGAGCAGTTGGTTGAAGCCATGTGGGTCTACCACACCACATACTGAACTGCAACTCAGATTACCCCATTTTCCTTAGTGTATGGGTCTGAAGCTGTTCTTCCTTTAGAAGTTCAACTCCCATCAATAAGGATAGCATTACGTATCAAGATCACTATAGAAGAAATGTTGGAAGAGCTCAAGGTTTGAGGAGAGAGATGCCTACTGCTGAACCTGAGGTAAAGCCAAAATGATTCAAGCTCATTATAAGCTATTCTGCCCTAGGTCTTTCCAAGTAGGAGAACTTGTGTTAGTCATAAGGAGATTAATTATTTCCTATCGAAAGATGGGAGGCAAGTTTAAACCCATTTGGGAAGGCCCCTATGTCATAAAGAAGGCCTACTAAGGAGGATCTTATCAGCTTATTGATTGTAAAGGGGAACACCCGATGCTTCCAATTAATGGGCTCTATTTGAATAAATATTAACCATAAAAATTATGTTTAAAAATAATTCTATTAATCAACAAAAATTTGATTTCATTTCATCAAAATCTTCTCTTCTTTCGAAGCGTTGTTTGCTTCTCTTGTGAATTTTCCATGATGTGTTTAGGGTAGTTGTAAGAGTCCCCCAGCGACATCCTATCCCTCTTTCATGACACAAACACAATCTCTCAGCACTATTAAAATAGGTGTGAGAGAACCCAAGAGGCATCCTATTTCGATTAGCATAACTGAGTTAGGTATAAGAGAACTCGAGCGACATCCTTTCTCAGTGGGAATTTTTGGTCGCCATCCATAACACCATTTCATCAAACTCCCTAGTGTGTTTAGGGCAGGTGTGAGAGAACCCAAGAGGCATCCTATTCCTATTAACACATGAAAAAAAATAAATACATATCTTTTTCTCGAGCTATTTTGATGTGGGAGCAAGCCCCCTGTGGCACTCACTCATTAGCTGCTCCAGGTCGGGTCTACATGCTACCTCACTAGTATTCACCCCAGTGGTCATTTGTTGGAGGATGTGAGTCCCCGTGCTTTCTTCCTAACTTGATTATTGCAAACCAATGAGTGCCTTGTTAGTATGATAGGCTATACTGCCCAACTAGTAAGCTACCTCTTGTTGACTTTTCTTAAGAAGATGTGAGTCCTTATGCTTTCTTCTTAAACTAGCCATCATGCACTAACTAGGTTGAGTATATTTGAGGTTTAGGATAAGTCCCCCAGAGGCTTCTTTCCTCTTGACTACTCTTGAGTTGATATAAGTCCTCTAGTGGCATTCACTCAGTAGTCGTCCTAGGTTGGATGACACCTGTCGAGCCGAAGACAGACTATCCCAGCAATCAGTTTAGCATAGGAGGATGTAAGTCCCTGCACTTTCTTCCTAGGCTGATTGTTGCAAATTGATGGGAACCTTAGGTTGGTTGATGTTCACTATGCTGACAATGACTCACCTGGTGGATACACTACTCTGAGCAGATGTGAGTCCCCATGCTTTCTTCTTGAGTTGGACACCGAATACCTATTCGATATATGGCTAGCCATGTCATCTTCTCCATGGTTTTGGATCAAGCCTTTAGCGGCCCTTCTCCCTGTGGGAATTCTATTTGGATCACATCCTTTGTGACCCCATTTAGACACTACCTAGATTACTTTTGGATTGGATAGTCCCCCTTTCCTAGTAGCCACTCCTGTTATTAGATAATTTATTCAGCAGATGTGCAGATTCTCCCTTGGTTCAGTAAATCTGAGATAGGTCTAGGCTAATATAAGCTCTTACTTAGTTTGATCACTCACAAATTAACAGGGTCCACGTTAAAATGAAATAAACAAACAACTTAATTCTCTTGTGGATTAGGAATTCAAGCCGCCAAAGGGCCCCTTTTCCTAAGCATGCATCCTATCTTTAGGGCAGTGTCAGCAAAAATCCCTATAAGAATTGCCTGACTACTTGAGTTGAGATAAATCTCCAGGTCAGTACTCTCTTCGTAGTCATCCTTAGGTTAGGTTCAGTCTATTTTTCCACAAGTAGGTTACCCCAACAGTCATTCTTCTTTGGAAGATATAAGACTATGACATATTCTTTCTAGCATGACTGTTGCAAATTGACGGGAAGCCCTAGGTCAGGTTTAATTTGTTGCCCAAAGCAATCGATCACCCCAGTGGTATTTTGTAGTGGAAGATGTGAGTCCCTGAGCTTTCTTCCCTTAAATTGATCATTATAAATCAAATGGCACTCCTTTGATCAGATAGTTCTCTCGTTGGCCGGGAAGCTACTCCCTTTAGTTTAGTAAATCTAAGATAGGTCTAGGCTGATATAAGCTCCTTCTTAGTGTGATCCATCACAAACCAATGAAACCCATCAAAATAAAACTAAAAAATGAAATTAATCTTATCTATCTTTGAGCTGATCTAAGTCTCACAGTAGCATTCACTCAATAGTCAGCCTTAGGTCAGGTTGGATTTGTTGCCCAAAGCAACCGATCACCATAGTGGTCTTTTGTAGTGGAAGATGTGAGTCCCCGAGCTTTCTTCTCTTAAATTGATCATTGTAAACTGAAAGGCACTCCTTTGGTTAGATAGTTATCCCATCGGTCAGGAAGCTACTCCCTTTGGTTCAGTAAATCTGAGATAGGTCTAAGTTGATATAAGCTCCTTCTCAGTATGATCCATCACAAACCAATGGAACCCATCAAAACAAAACTTAAAAAATGAAATTAATCTTGACTATCTTCAAGCTGATCTAAGTCTCCCAATGACATTCACTCAATAGTCAGCCCTAGGTTAGGTTCTATTTGTTGCTCAAAGCAACCGATCACTCCAATGATCTTTTGTAGTGGAAGATGTAAGTCCCCGAGCTTTCTTCCTCTGAATTGAGCATTGCAAACTGAAAGGCACTCCTTTTATCGGATAGCTCTCCCATCGACCGGGAAGCTACTCCCTTTGGTTCAATAAATTTGAGATAGGTCTAGGCTGATATGAGATCCTTCTCGGTGTGATCTATCACAAACCAACGAAATCCATCAAAATAAACTAAAAAATAAAATTACCCTTCGACTATACTTGAGCTGATTTAAGTCTCCCAACAAAGATTCAAATAATGCAGTCAGTTTGATTTGTTGCCCCAAGCAACTGATCACCCCAGTGGTTTCTTATTTTGGAAGATGTGAGTCCCCGCGCTTTCTCCTAACTTGACCATTGCAAACAGAAAGGTACCCCTTTAATTGGATACTCCTACCTTGTGGTTGGTAGACTACTCCTTTTGGATTGGTAAACCTGAGTTAGGTCTAGGCCCCCATGGCCCCTACTCAGTGTGGTCCATCATAAACCAATGGAATCCATCAAAATAAACTAAAAAAATGAAATTAACCTTCGACTATCCTTGAGCTGATTTAAGTCCCCCAGCGACTTTCACTCAATAGTCAGCCCTAGGTCGAGTTCGATTTGTTGCCTGTTGACCTCATTTTTAGGATGAGCTCTCAACCCCTCCTTCTTAGACATAGGGTTTCCTCTTAGACATTAAGAGTTCCTTAGTCTTAAGAAATATTTAGTGATTAGGTGGACACTCAACCTAGCCTTAGAGACTTAGAAGAGTTAGCTAAAAGAATAGGTCATGCCTTAGGGGTGTTAGGAAAATTTTGCCTACCCTTAGCTTGACTCCTCACTTCCTTCCTTCAAGTTAAACTCCAAATCAATCTTATTTTATTTTCTCCAAACTCAAATCAATATCACATGTGATTGAAATCTATGATTGAAATCCATGATTGAAACCCAAGCATGAAATTTCAAACTCCAAAATTTTCTAAGTTCTTAATCTCCGCCTTAAGGACTTAGTTTACATCATGATCAAATCAATTCAAACTCATGAAATTTTCTCACAACTCATTTATATTCTCATTTATATTCACATATATAAATGAAATATAAATTTAAATCAATCAAACCAAGCTCAGCAATCAAATTCCAAATTCTAAAATCCTTCTTAAGTCCTTAATTTCTCTCTTAAAGACTTAGCCTAAATCATGCTCAAATCAATTCAAATTCATGGGATTTTCTCATTAATCATTCATATTCTAATTTATATTGACATAGATAAATGAAATATAAATATAAATTAATCAAACCAAATTCAAAAATTCAAGCCTCGAACTCCAAAAATTTTCTAAATCATGATCAAATCACTTCAAATCCTTCAAATTTTCTCATGAACCATTTATATTAACATATATAAATTAAATACAAATTCAAATAATCAAAACCAACTCCAAAAATCAAACTCAAATCCATTCAAAATCCAACCTAAGCCTTTCAAGTCAAAATATTGAACTTAGCCAAATCAATTTCAAATCAAGCCAAACTCTTAATTTTCCTTCATGATTCAATCAACCCTACAATCATGAATCCAAATATAAATACAAACTTCAATCACCAAATCAAAATCCAATTCAAAAATCAAGCCCCAAATCCATTCATATTTTTCCTTTGAATATGAAATTGTCAAATGGATCAAAACCCATTTAACTTGAAAACACTTGCAAATGAATTTATATTTCAATCACAAGGCCATATACAAGTTCAATCAAACTCAAATCAAGCTTTGATCAAGCCATTTGATCCACTTAGGCTCACTTGACCCAAAGTGACATAAAGTACCCTTATGACCCAAAATCTAATTCTAACCAAATTGGATTGAATCAAACTCACCTATGCCTCTCATCATGATCAACAATCATCATGGGATGATCAATCAATCAAAGTGGGTCAAACCAAGTCAAACCTAAGGATTGACCAAGTCAACACTTAGCCAAAATGAAACCCAACATAGCCAAAATCCACCATTAGCCAAATTGATTGAAACTATTGATCTAAGTTCATTCATGAACTATGTTTGAATGTAACCAAGTCAACATTTAAGCCTAATCTAGCCCAATTGGCCATTTGACCCAAGTTGACCGAACTTGACCTAAAGGGTCAAAATGGGTCAAAACTTGATCTAGGCCAAATTGATTGAAACCAATGGGTCAAGTTCATTCCAAATCACTTGTCGAACTAGACCAAAATCTCAATTGGCCAACTAGACCTAACCTAACCCAATTGATCTTGAACCCAACTTGACCTAAAGGGGTCATGTTGAGCCAAATTCAAACTTAGCCAAAATTGATTGGAAACAAAGATACCAATCCACTTCATATGATTAAACAAACCTAAACCTACCCAGGACCTAGCTCAAATAGGTCAAATGGGTCAAATTGGTCAACTTGACCCATTTAACCTAAATGAAAGTCATATGAGCCAAATTCAAAACTAAACCAAAGCTACCAAAACATTTTAAATGGTCATATAAACTTGACCCAACCCTTGGTTTGACCCAATTTGATCAATTGGTCAACTTGACCTAAGTTGACCCATTTTGACCTAAATGGGTCAACATGAGCCAAACCATATCAAATGAACTCCAAATCCATTGAAAATTGGCCAAACCTATTTTCTCAATATACCCAACATATTCAAATTCAAAAATAAACCAAATGACTATTCTACCCCTAGGTCATAGAACAAATTTTGGTCAAATCCATGGGAAATTTGGTCAAGCCCTCTTCATATCAACTTGATACCTTCCTAATAGGTAAAGTAGACCCTATGGTGGGTGGTGCACCCAACCCAATGGGTTTGGGTCAGCCTAAATGGCCCCAAGGCCAAAACTGACCCCATAGCTCAAATTGGCCAATTTGAAAACCTCACTCCACTCAATTTGAAGCACATGGGAGGTTACCAATCCACTCATTGGCTCAAACTGACCATGTGCCAATTTCAAACAACTCAAACAACCCTTTCCATATGGTCAATTGGATTAAAATAACAAATCATGCTTTGGCTATCCGATTGCCATAGGGGGAGATATACTCCCCCTAATTCAATTCAATTCAGATGCTCATTGTCGATTGAGTGTTAGAGAGTGTTAGGTTCCATCAGAGAGCAATCCTAAGCTTTCTAAGAGGGATTTGGAAAGAGCCAGTCTCAATTTTCTTCAAGAAGAAATAGGGGAGCTCTATAGAATTCCTAACTTCCTCCACACTACATTTCAACTCAATTGCCATTGCACACTCCCTTAGGGGACCAAATGGAGTTTTCCTAAGCTCTCCCTTAAGTTCCAAAAGAAAAGAAAAGTCCAATTTGATCATATCCGCAAAGGAGAGCAAGGGGAGTTGGTCCATAGAGCAAACTACCCAACCTCAAG
Organism: Cymbidium sinense; assembly: GCA_021442155.1. Lineage (NCBI taxonomy): Eukaryota > Viridiplantae > Streptophyta > Magnoliopsida > Asparagales > Orchidaceae > Cymbidium > Cymbidium sinense. The sequence goes on along the minus strand of CM038217.1, from coordinate 70,117,468 downwards.
AGCTAATTCTTTCACCACAGCTTCGTCTCAACTAGATGAAGCTCCTCCAAAGGAATCGAGCACCGGTGGGGTATGGCATTTTTTGACCACTAGATTTAAGAGGTGTTAGTCCTTTGTGAAAGAAAGTGTCATGGCATGAAAATTCAACCGTTGGATTAGATTGCCATTAGTGTATGATGGTGTGTACAAAATGTTATCCTAATCTGAGCTCAATCAAGCTTGGATCAAGGCTTAGATCATGGACGGTTCTTATGATCCTCAGGGAAGAACAGAGATGATCCCGGCCATCCATCCACGCATTTTGGATGGATGGCTGAGATTAAACACACATTTTATATTATATTTATCCTTTTAAAAATCACGGGGTGATTCCTGGCCATTCGATCCTTGATCGAACGATGGGTATTAAACTGTGTATCCCCGCCACATGCCTACCATGATGGGATGTTTAAGTGGTGGCTCACAATGTGATGCATGGAAAGTGCACTGATCGTCGCCTCCATGTGTCGAGCTGTGGGCTAAGGGATTTAATTAGATTTTAATTAATTCTAATTAATCCTCTAAGCTTTAAAAATTTATATCTCCTTAAATAAAAATAAAAAAAAAAGAGGTAAATTTTTCCTGAAAGATAATTCAATTTAGAATATTCTAAAAAATGGTTTTAATGGATCTTGAATTGTTTCTTTCTCTGATTTGCCTTTTAATGGAAATTTTAAATTGCTAATTACTCCTTAATTAATCCTCTGATTAATCCTAAACTTCTTGGGTATGTTTTATGGGATGACCTCTACCTACCCTAATTTACTTGATTTATTGATGGCTTAATTGGGGGAATTGCAAATGCATTTCTTAATTACCCTCTTTATGTAATTAAGGATAATTAAGAGTTTTATTAGTGTTGTAATCCCTTATTAAAGTTGATTAAGGTTTGATCCAGTGAGTAGGAGGTTTAGAAAATAATTTTGGGGCATTTCCCCTAAGCTATTCCCTAAACCCATTTTCTTTCCTTAATCCTCTCTTAATTAAAGGCTAATTCATTAATTACCCTCTTAATTTCTATAAATTTCTAAAACTTTCCAGAACTTAATTAATCTACCTTGGGTAGATGCTTAGGTGTTCAAGAGACTAAGTTCAATTAAGGAAATCAAAACCCAACTCATATGTGTGAGGGGTATTTTCAAATTACTTAAGTTAAACCCCTTAGCTTAATTAACCATTAATCATGAGCCAAATTGCATTAGACCATTTTCTTCCTAGGTGCATTGCAAATTTAAATTCCTTGTGAGATTTTATGTCATCTCATTTGCTCATAATTACTTGGGTAACTATGCTAAGGTGGTGTAGGTAAGGGTTAATTAACTTGTTTAATTCATACCTTAACTTAATCAAAATATAAAATGAGTCTAATCATCTAAAAATTAAGAAAAAATGTCAAACACATGTGGGAATGGGTTAGGAACAGCAAACTCAGTCCACATTTTCAAAATTAAATCAAATTCATGATCAAACAAAAATCATACTAAATGAACTTTGTTTTACTTTAAGCTTTCTTATTTCATAAGATTGTCATTAGGATTTAATTAAAGTGAATGTGTTTACATGCTTTCATTGCTTTAGTTATTTCCCCAACATGCTCAGTATGTATGTCATGTGGATTCATACATTAATACTTTTCAAAATTTTAAATTTAAAATGAAAATGTTTACTTTATGTCAAACATGTGTTGGCTAAAGTAAGAATATGAGTGGCTATTATCACTACTAAATTCAAATTATTTTCAAAAAATATATGAATCAATTATCAAAACTGAAAGTGTGCTACTTATATTTTAATTATAAACTTGCATGTGAGTAAGATATAAGGATGTGCTTATTATAGGTTTTCCTTCTCTTCTCTTTTAGTATAGTTTTGAATATGGTAAGATTGGTAATGCACATTTGAAAGGAACCTAACACTTACCTAATTCAATATCCTATTCATTCCTATACTATTACTTAAGAAGGATACCTATACTTACACACATAAATTGTATAAACAAAATAAATCTACTAATACAAAATTTTGCATTCTTTCTTTTCCATTCATTTCTTTTGTACACATGCTTATATTTAAGGAAAGTGGTATATTAGTCTGGACAACCCCGAGGTCGTGAGGCTTTAAGTAGCCCTAAGTAGGTCTTGTACCTTACACTTCTAGTTAACAATGGCGTTGTACTCACTTATGCCTTTCTTACTTTCATGTGTGCATGTGAAAATTGGATAAGAAATCCCTTTTCTACTTAATGAAAATCATGCATCATAAACTTCCAAAATTCTTTAAATGAATTACTTAGCATGCATCATAAAGTGTGTTAAACATTCTCATTTGTATGTATAGATATGCTTAGGATATGTATGTTTTGGGACACAATTTTATTTAATCTTAAAATACCTTTCTTTTTGAATAAGTATGTTTAAAGTTCATATAAACTTAGGATTAATTAAAACACTTAATCAAAACATAAACAAAACAAAACCAAAACATGAATCTACTTTATAAATTACTTAGGTTAGGGAAGGAAAGAGAAGTTCTCATCTCTTTCCCTCTCTTTATAACTTTGTAATTAATTGTAGGATTCACTTGAACCAAATCAAAATATGAAATAAAATCAACCCAAAATAATTAAACCACTTAAATGAAACCCTGATCTAAGTTGAACATGCTTCACACTTAGTAAATTCTAACTTAAAGCCATAGCTAAGCATACCACACAAACATCCAAAGCACACACATTAGGCTAAGTCACCACTTCTACCTTTAGGATAGGGCAGCGCATGATTTGATGTTTGCTTTTGTTTTGTGATATATATTTTGGACTGGATGTTAGGATGCATGTGCATAGAATGAATGGTAAGATGATCTTAGTCTAATCATTATCTTCTACAGGGGATTGTGCTTAAGGGGGGCTGTAATAAATAAAAATATAAATATTTTTTGCTATGCAGGTGCTTATACCCCTAAGCATAATCCAATAGGCCAGGTAGACTTGGTCACCCATGTGTGGGGTGATAAGTCCAATATACATGCTTAGGATTTGGTGATTTGTTTAGCTAGCCTTTATTTTGCAGGTGTTAGCTAGATTTACTTTTTTCTTTTCATGTAAATTTTGCAATTAGGATTTTGGAATGATTATTATGGGGATTAGGATGAACATTGGTCATAATATCTCATCTTATGTACCATGTAAAGCATTTGGTGCATCCACCTTCCAACCATCCAAAAGAAAGAAGAAAGAAGAAAGAAGAAAACAGGAATGAAAAAAATGAAACTTGAAGACCCCCATAACAATGAATTCCTTGCTTAATTGTATTTAATTCATTTGTAATTCGGGCTGTATAAGGGTAGAGCTCGGCTACCCAATTTGTTTTTTGGGTTTGTACGGTGGTGCCCGACTATAATTGACCTCTTATTCTTTTGCGCTTAGCTTTATAAATTGATTGATGATTTATTTAGCTTGTGCATTAAGTGTCATCCTTTTCCTAGTTTATTTATTGCTTTATGTATGGATAGATGACGATTAGGCTCTTAGGGAAAAATAAATCTTCTACCAAACCTAACAATTCAAAACTAAAATAAAGAATTCATAACCTCACCTAAAGATTAGGCTAAAATCAAGATAAAAGAATTAACAATCACTTAGGTGGATGAGTACTTCTTTTATAACATCATGCATAAATTTATCTTGTTTCACTCTTGAGTGGAGGGCTTCCACCTTTTCCAGAGAAACTTAGCTTGACCTTTGAGAGCTATGGCAGAAACACACTTCCTCCCTTCTCGCTGATTTTGGCCCATAACCTCATTTCTCATGCATTAGACATATAAATCCTATTAGCGTGAGTCAAAATGATTGTCCAAAAATAAAAATGAAATGAAATCTAAATTACATTAGATTTAGGTCATTTGAAGCATGTCCTTACATGATCTAGTCTCTTTAAGGAGTGAGTTTAAGGACTTAGTTTCTTTTTAAATAAATAACAACCTAGCTATCTTGAATAAAGCATATAACTTGCCTATATGTGTTTAAAATTGTAGGAGGAGTTAGTTGGAGGCCACCCCCTGGCGGTTGTAAGTCTAAGCGGTCGGGTGGTTTATCCTCTCTTGTGGGGGCAAACCAAATACTCATTTTTGCCTTAGATTTAGGTTGTGCTTTTGGCCATCGCCAAAGCTCCCTAGATTTAAGTTCTGAGATTGCTTCTCCTCTTTGTGGGTCATAAGCATAAATCCTCACCTCTTAGGCATTTCCATAACCTTGTATTATGGAATTATAAGCCCTAGCATTCTAATGAAAAATCTAATTCAAACAAATTAAATCAATTTCAAAAATATAAAGCCCAATCATAGGATAGTTCGAGATGCTCGCTTGGTTTCCTAGCATCGTGAGCATCTCCTACTTATCTCCTTTTAGCTTCGATAATAAATATCTCTTTGATCAATCCCATTTGATCTTAAAAAATGAACCAATCGATTAATAGTCATTTTCCTATTGAAATCTTTAGAGACAACGATCATTTACCTTAATCGAGAGTTTTCCTAAATAATCCCCATTTCTTAGGATGTAATTAACTATGGGGGCTTGCCCTTGTAGGGAACTTAACGAACCCAGTTTATAATAAACTCTGCTTTACTTTTCTATGTAAAGTAGAAGAAGAATCTCTGGTACACCTCGAATACCCAACGTCCTTATGAGTCTTTATTTTGGTGATTAGGTCCATTGTAGGGTGGTGACTTCTATCTTTCGAGTTAGTACACCTCTCCTCAATGTCAAACCTGATCACCCTAATAAGTACATCTACAGATCTGCGTGGCATCATACCAAGGTGATTTTGTATTCCCTTGTGTTCTTCTCTTTCATTTATTCTTCTTTCCACCACTGAAAGGAAATGAGGAAGATGATGATGAAGAGGACATTGTGGGAATGTTAAAAATTTCCACCACATTGCCCAAAGCAATCGATCACCCCAGTGGTTCCTTGTTTCTAGAAGATGTGAGTCCCCGTGCTTTCTTCTTAAGACTTGACCATTGTAAACCAAAAGGCACCCCTTTGGTTGGATAGTCCTACCTTGTGATTGGTGGACTACTCCCTTTGGAGTGGTAAATCTGAGTTAGACCTAAGCCTCCAGCCCCTACTCAGTGTCCATCACAAGCTAACGGGACCCTTCAAAACAAATCTGAAAATTAAATTAATCTTTGACTATCTTTGAGTTGATTTAATTCCCCCAACGGTGTTCACTCAATAGTCAGCCCTAGGTTGGGTTCAATCTGTTGCCTTGCCAATAGATTACCCCAGAAATAGGTCCCTACTTTGGAGGATGTAAGTCTACTATGCTTTCTTCCTAGTACAACTACTGCATACCGAAAGGCATCCCTTTGGTTGGCTAGTCCTACTATGTGTTCGATAGACTACCCCTTTGGATTGGTAAATTTGAGTTAGGTCTGAGCCACCATGGCTTCTACTCAGTACAATCCATCGCAAACCAACTGGGTTCATCTCAAAACCCAAATCTAAAAAATCTGAAACAAATTCAACAAAATAAATCCAATGAAACAATGAAACAAAATAATCAATCTAAATCCAATCTTTTGCTTCTCCTCAATGAGATGCAAATCTTTCTAGTTCCCCTGTAGACTTAGAATTCTAATCCCTTAGCGAATTTCACAACCCCTCCCTTGTGGATGACTTGAACTTTCCTCCCCAGCAGAGAGTTCACTGTTCTATCCCCAGTGGAGTCAAAACAAACACAATTAAACAAACAACAAATTGAAACAAATTCAACCCTCATCCCTAGCAAAACTTAAGTAAGCAAATCAAAATTTTCTCCCCAACGAGACTCAAATCAAACCTCTCATCCCCTTGTGGATGACTTGAACCTGCTTCCCTAGAGGAAGGTTCACATACTCTATCCCTAGTGGATTCCTCCTTCTCTGTTATGTCTTTGACATAAGTAAAGTCACATTGTACTAAGCTCTAGATTCCTTCTACACCTTGGGTTAGGATTATATTGTCTCTATTAATGCTTGTGATCGTTCAGTGTTGTTGATCGTTTCGGTCAACACCAATATGTGCGGTGTTCCTTGTCAGTCACGCCACACCTATTGGGCGCCATTTGTTGACCTCATTTTTAGAATGAGCCCTCAACCCCTCTATCCTAGACATAGGACTCCTCTTAGACTTTAAGAGATCCTTAGTTTTAAGACACATCTAGTGATTAGGTGGACACTCAACCTAGCCCTAGAGACTTAGAAGAGTTAGCCATAGGAATAGGCCATACCTTAGGGGTGTTAGGAAAATTTGCCTACCTTATAACTTGAACCGCATTCCTCACTTCCTTCCTTCAAGTCAAACTTAAATCAATTCCAGTCTAATTGATTTTCTCCAAACTCAAATCAATTCCATATGATTGAAATCCATGATTGAAACTTATGATTGAAGCCCATGATTGAAATTCTAAGTTCAAAATATTTTCTAAGTCCTTTGATTCCCTCTTAAGGACTTAGCCTAGATATAATCCAAATCAATTCAAAATCAAGAAATTTTCTCACAACTCATTTATATTTACACATATAAATGAAATATAAGTTTAAATTAATCAAATCAAATTCCAAAATCCAAATCTTACCTAAGTCCTTTGATTCCCTCTTATGAAATTAGCTCAAATCAACTTCTAATCACTTCAAATCCATGAAATCCCATTTATATTCACATATATAAATGAAATATAAATTCAAACAACCAAAACCAATTCCAAAAATCAAACTCAAACCCATTCAAAATTCAACCTAAGCCTTTCAAGTCAAATTCTTGAGCTTAGCCAAATCAATCACAAATCAAGCCAAACTCTTGATTTTTTTTCATGATTCAATCAATCCTTCAATTATAAATCCAAATATAAATACAAACTTCAATCACCAAACCAAAACTCAATTCAAAAATCAAACCTAAGTCAAACTCATGTTCACCCTTTGAACTTGAAATTGTCAAATGAATCAAAACCCATTTGACTTCAAACCACTTGCAAATGGATTTATATTTCAATTATAAGTCCATTTGTGAGTTCAATCAAACTCAAATCAAGCTTTGACCAAGCCATTTGACCCACTTAGGCACACTTGACCCAAAGTGACCTAAAGTACCCCTTATGAGCCAAATTCTAATCCTAACCAAATTAGATTGAACTAAGCCCACCTAAATCTCTCGTCATGATCAACAATCATCATGAGATAATCAATTACTCAAATTGGGTCAAACCAAGTCAAACTTAAGAGTTAACCAAGTCAACACTTAGCCAAAATGAAACCCAACATAGCCAAAATCCATCATAGGACAAATTGATTGAAACCAATGATCTAAGTTCATTCATGACCAATGTTTGAACTTGACCAAATCAACATTTGAGCCTAACCTAGCTCAATTGGCCACTTGACCCAAGTTGACCCAACTTGACCTAAAAAGTCAAAATGTGTCAAAACTTGATCTAAGCCAAATTGATTGAAACCAATGGGTCAAGTTCATTCCAAATCACTTATTGAACTTGACCAAAGCCTCAATTGGCCAACTAGACCTAACCTAGCCCAATTTACTATGAACCCAACTTGACCTAAAAGGGTCAAATTGAGCCAAATTTGAACTTAACAAAAATTGATTGGAAACAAAGATACTAATCTATTTCATATGACCAAACAAACATGAATCAACCCATGACCTAACCCAAATAGGTCAAATATATCAATTTGGTCAACTTGACCCATTTGACCTGAATGAAGTCAATTGAACCAAATTCAAACCTAAACCAAATTAAATCAAACCAAAGCCACCAAAACATTTCAAATGGTCATATGAACTTGACCCTACCATTGGTTTGACCCAATTTGACCAATTGGTCAACTTGACCCAAGTTGACCCATTTTGACCTAAATGGGTCAACATGAGCCAAATCATATCAAACCTACTCCAAATTCAATGAAACTTGGCCTAACCTATTTTTTAAACATATAAAGCATATTCAAATTGGTACCTAAGTTAAATGACCATTTTACCCCTAGGTCAAAGGATAAATTTTGGCTAAATTCACTTGGAATTTGGTCAAATCCTCTCCATAACCACTTGGATCCCTCTTAATGGATCAAGTGAACATTAGAGAGTGTGGTGCACCCAACCCAATGGGTTTGGGTCAGCCCAACCTAGCCCAAGGCGAATACCGATCGCTTGCTTGAATTCTCCCACCACTTGATTTAAGCACATGTCCACCTCATCCACTCCTCCTCTAGCCAAAATTGAATTCAAAGACAACTCTAACAACTTAACAAACCCATTGTATTAGCTCAATTGGATCAAAATGGCAAGTGAAGGCATGACCGTCTGATCCTTCAAGGGGGGAGATATACTCCCCCTAATTTAATTCAATCTTCACTCTCTCATACTCGATTGAGCTAAAGGAAGCCAGAGGAGCCATTGCCAAGTGACCCCAAGCTTCCTAGAGTGAGATCAACTTCTCCATTCTCAGTTTTCATAGCTAGAAAATAGGGGAGCTCAATTAAAAATCCAACTGACTCCATACTCCAAATTAACCCAATTCCTTCTTCAAGCACCATCAGGGAGCTCAATCGAGCTTGCCCAAAGCTTAATCTAAGTTCTCCAAGTAAGGGAGGTGCTACCTTGACCAAAATTGAGCCCACTTGAAGGGGAGCTTTTCCTCTAGAAGGAACCACCCAATCTCAAGACCTCAAACTCTCTACAAAGCTTCATCTCCACTAGACGAAGCTTCTCCAAGGGAATAGAGTGTCGGTGATCACCTCCGATGAGGTTAGCCATTAAGCTTAGCTTAATTTTAATATGGTTTGGAGCTTTGTAAAGTAAATTTTAATCCCATGGAATTCTAGCTGTTAGATGTGCTTATCTTTGTGCTTAGATGGTGTGGGTTGAGTTTCAATCCAATTTGAGCTCAATCGAGCTCGGATCATCCCCTAGAAGATGGACGGTGTCCATTCTTCATAGGGAAATATAGGGATAGATCATGGGCCATCCATCCATGCATTTTGGATGGACGGCTGTGATTAAGACATGTAGCATCCATATTTTATCCCTTTAGAACCACGGATTTAACCTTAGTTGTTTAATCCTTGATCGGATGGGTGAGGAGAAAGCGCATAGCCGAATGCTATGATATGACAAGAAAATAACCCATCATGCCATGCCGGTGTCGATGAGATTAAACATTTAATTAGGCTTTTAATTATTAATTCCAAACTTCCTAAGCCTAGAAAAATAAAAAAATATGAAATAAATTGCATTAGATAGGTAATTGAACATAAAATATTTTAAAAATAATTTAAATGGATTTTAAATAGTATTTATCTATGGATTTTAGTTTTATTGAGAATGTTATTTTTCTAATTACCCTCTAATTACTCCACTAATTAATTACAAACTTCTTGTGCATAATTAGTGGGATGACCTCTGCCTCCCTTAAGTTTTTTTGGGATTTATTGGTGGCTTAATTAGAGGAATTGCTAGTTCATTCCTTAATCACTCCCATAATGTAATTAAGCTTAATTAATGGTATAATTAGTGATTTAACCATATGATTGAACCAATTAAGCTTTGATTAAGTGAGTGTGAGGTTTAGGGAATAATTTTGGGATACTTTCCTTAAGATATTCTTTAAACCCCCTTTCTTCCTTAATCCTACCTTAATTAAGGATTAATTCACTAATTATCCCCTTAATTAATATCATAAAATTCTAAAACTCTGCAGAACTCAATTAATATATCTTGGGTTCAATAACCTAAGTACATTAAGGAAATCGAAACCTAACTCACATGTGTGAGAGGGGTTATGAAAGTACTTAAGTTAAACCCTTAGTTTAATTAATATTTCATCATGAGCCAAATGCATTAGGTACCTTTCTTTCCTGGGTGCATTACAAATTTAAATTCCTTGTGTGGTTTTATGTCATCTCATTGGCTCATAATTATTTGTGTAAGTATGCTAAGGTGGTATAGGTAAGGGGTAATTAACACACTTAATTTATATCTTAACCTAACCAAAGCATTAAATTAATCTAATCACCTAAAAATTAAACTAAAATAACAAACATATGTGGGAATGTGTTAGGAACATCAAACTCACCTCACATTTCTCAAATTAAATCAAACTCAAAACAAAATCAAACCTTCCTTTAAAATAATTTAATTAGCTTTAAACTTTCTTATTTCATAAGATTGTCTTTAGGAATTAATTAGGGTGAATGTGTTTACATGCTTTCATCACTTTAGTTCTTTCCTAGCATGCTAAATGTGTATGTCATATGAGTTTCATGCATTCATGCTTTTTAAAAGTCAAATTAAAAATGAAATATTTTCTTTATGTCAAATTGCATATTTTGGCTAAAGTAAAATATGAATGACTATTATCACTACTAAATCAAAAGCTATTTTCAAAATATATAAATCAAATATCTAAAACTGAAAGTGAGCTACTTATAATTTATTTATAAGCTTGCATGTGGATATAAATATTAAGATGTACATCGTGTGGCTTTCCTTCCCCTTCCTTTTAGCATAATTTTGAATAGAAATTTGGAAAAATATATAGTTCATTTGAAAAGAACACAACACTTGCCTAGTCCTATCCTATTCATTCCTATGCTATTAATTAAGAAGGACATCCACATTTGTACATATAAATTGCATAAATAAAATAAATAAGCAAATATAAACTTTTGCATCTTTCTTTTCCATCCATTTTTTTGTACATATGCTTGTATTTAAGGAAAGTGGTATATTAGTCTGAACAACCCTGGGGTTGCGAGGCTTTAATTATCCCTAAGTTGGTCTTGTACCTTACACCCCTGGTGCTAATAATGGTGCTGTATTCACTTATGTCTTTCATACATACATGTGTGCATGTGAAAAATAAATAAGAAAACCTTTTTTTTCTACTTAATGAAAATCATGAGTCATAAAATTCAAATTTTCTTAAGTAACATTTCTTAGCATTCATCATAAAATGTGCTAAACATTTCCATTTGTATGTATAGATATGCTAAGGATTCATTCATGTGCATATTATACATGTTGGGAACAAAATGAAGTGATGTGTGTTTTGTGATCTTAATTCACTTTACTTAATCTTAAAATGACTTTCTTCTTGAATAGGATTGTTTGGGGAAAATCTAAGCTTAGGATTAATTAAAACACATAATAAAACATTCACTAAACAAAACTAAACATAAATTCACTTTAGAAATTACTTAGGATATGGAAGGAAAGAGAAGTTATGTTCTCTTTTTCCTCTCTTTAAAACTTAGTAATTAATTATATATTTCACTGAAACCAAATCAAAATACAAAATAAAATCAACCCAAATCAACTAAACACTTAATTAAAACCACCCATCTAATTTGAACATCTTCACACTTAGAAAAATTTAAACCTTAAAGCCATAGCTAAGCATACCACACAAACCTTCTAAAGCACATACATTATATTAAGTCACCACTTCTAGCTTTAGGTTTGGGCGGTGCATGGCTTGATGTCTACTTTTGTTTTGTGATATTTTGTTTTAGTCTGGATGTTTGGGTGAATGTGCATAGAATAAATGGTAGGGCGATCTTAGTCTAATCATTATTTTCTGTAGGGGATTGTGCTTAAGGGGTGCTATAATATAAATGCTTTTGTTGTGCTGGTGCTTATACCCCTAAGAATAATCCAATAGGTCAGGCAGACTTGGTTACCCATATGTGGGTGCTAAGTCTAATATAAATGCTTTGGATTTTTATGGATTTTTTAGCTAATCTCTATTTTACAGGTGTTAGCTAGATTTACTTTTCCTTTTCATGTAACTTTTGCAATTAGGATTTTGGAATGATTGTTATGGGGGATTAGGATGAGCATTGGTCATAAGATGTCATCTTATGTACCATGTGAAGCCTTTGGAGTAACCACATTCCAACCATCCAATAGAAGGAACCAAAGAAGAAAGAAGAAAGAAGAAAGAAGAAAGAAGAAAAGAATAAAGAAGAAAATAAAAATGAAGACCCCAATAACATGATTTCCTTGCTTGATTGTAAATTAATTCATTTATAATCCGGGTTGTATAAGGGTAGAGCTCGGCTACCCAATTTGTTTTTTTTTGGGTTTGTGCGATGGTGCTCGACCATAAATGACCTTTTATTCTTTTGTGTTAGCTTTATAAAAGGTGCGATATTTTGTTTAGCTTGTGCATTAAGATGACATCCTTTTCCTAGTTTCTTCCTTTCTTGATGTATGGTCTGGATGATGATTAGGATCTTTAGAAAAAATAAATCTTCTACCAAATTAATCAACTCAAAATTAAAAATAAAGAACTCATAACCTCATTTAAAGCCTAATTAAAAAAAAATCAAGATAAAAGAATTAGCAACCCCTTAGCTGGATGAGTATTTCTTTTATAACATCATGCATAAAAGCATATTATTTCACTCTTGATTGGAGGGCTTTGACCTTTGCCAGAGAACTTGGCTTGACCTGTGAGAGCCATGGTGGAAACACACCTCCCCCTTCTCGCTGATTTTGGCCAATAATCTTACCTCTCATGCATTAGGCATACAAATCTTATAAGCCTGAGTCAAATGATTGTTCAAAAATGAAAATAAAAATGTAATATGAATTGCATTAGATCTAGGTCATTTTTCATGCCCTTACATGATCTAGTCTCTTAGGGAGTGAGTTTAAGGACTTAGTCTCTTTCTAAAATAAATAACAACCCAACTATCTTGCATAAAGCATATGACTTGCCTACATAAATTTAAAATCGTAGGAAGAGTTAGTTGGCGGCCACCCCTAAGTGGTTGTAAGTCCAAGTAGTCGAGTGGTTTATCCTCTCTTGTGGAGGCAAACCAAATACCTATTTTTGCCCTAGATTTAGGTTTTTCTTTTGGCCCTTGCCAAAGCTCCCTAGATTTAGGTCATGAGGTTGCTTCTCCCATTTATGAGCCATAAGTATAAATCCTCACCTCTTAGGCATTTCCACAATCTTGTGTTGTGGAATCATAAGCCCTAAATTTCTAATGAAAAATTCAACTCAAATAAATAAAATCAATTTCAAAAATATAAAGCCCAACCATAGGATAGTTTGAGATGCTTGTTAGGTTTCCTAGCATCGTGAGAATCTCCTAGTTATCTTCCTTTGGCTTCGATAATAACTCCCTCTCTTTGATCAATTGCATTTGATCTTCTAAAAGTAAACTAATCGATTGATAGTCCTACCTATTGAAATCTTTGGAGAGAACGATCATTTACATTAATTGAGAGTATTCCTAAGGAATCCCCTCCCTTAGGATGTAATTAACTATGGGAGCTTGCCCCTGTAGGGAACTTAATGAACCCAGTTTAAAATAAACCTTGGTTTACTTTTCTATGTAAAGTAGGGAAAGAATCTCTGGTACATATGTAGACCCATTGTCCTTAAGAGTCCTTATTGAGGTGATTAGGTCCATTGTAGGGTGGTGACTTCTATCTTTCGAGATAGTACACCTCTCCTCAATGTCGTACCCGATCACCCTCAATAAGAACATTTGCAGATCTATGTGGTGTCAAAATTCATAAAAGAAGAAGTATACTTCTACCTTCATTTTATTCCGTATAGGTTGAAGATGGAAGTATACCTCTTTTCTTTTAGAAATTATATATGATATAATATATAATTCACTAAAATCTCATTTAACATACCTAAATTTGCTAAATGAGGGTTCATCTTTTTAAAACTAAAACAAACCTCTCTTTCAAAAATAAACATATTCAAACCCTCTTTCAAGAAAATTAACTGATCCCCATTTAATATACTTAAATTTGTTAAATGAGGATCCCATTTTCAAAATTAAAACCAAATATACCCAAAATATTTTCAAACAAAACTAACTCCATTTAACATATCCAAATGTATTAAATATGAGTCTTATTTTTAAAAAATTGAAATCTAAACAACAAACATTCAAACTGGACTCCACTTAGCATACCAAAATTTGTTAAGTGAGGGTTTCCTTTTTTAAAATCAAGACAAAATCAAAATAAATAACATATAATTGAACTCCATTTAACATACCTATATTTGTTAAATGATAGTTCCAATTTCAAAATCAAATTAAAATAAAAATATCCAACACATATTTGAACTCTATTTAACGTACCAAAATTTGTTAAATGAGAGTTCAATACTTAAAATCAAAACAAACCACACATCAACATACAAACAATCAAAACACATCTATAAGCTCTATTTAACATACCTAAATTTGTTAAATGAGAGTCTCATCTTTAAAACAAAATCAAACCCTAACAATAAATATCAAACATATATTTGAACTCTATTTGACATACCTAAATTTGTCAAACAAGAGTTCTCTTTTTCAAAAAATCAAACCAATAACAAATATCAAACACACAATTGAACCCCATTTACCATACTTGAACTTATTAAATGAGAGTTCTTCTTTTCAAATCAAAATTAAATCAACAAAAAATATCAAACAAAGAATTAAACTTCATTTAACATACTTAAATTTATTAAATGAGAGTTCTTCTTTTCAAATCAAATCAAAACATCAAACAAATGTCAACCAAACCATTAAAGACATAAGGATTTCAAAATTTTCAAACATATAATTGAACTCCATTTAACATACCTAAATTTTCTAAGTAAGGGTTCCAACATCAAATTCTAAAAAACAAGAATATGACAAATACATCTCCAAAAGTCTCTCCATAAAAAATGAACCCCATTCAACATACTTAAATTTGTTAGATGTGAGTCTCAAAATCAAAATCAAATTTGGATTCAACCATCCATAGAAAAGTCTCTTCAAATTCTTAAATCTCTCTAATATAATGAACCATATTTAGCATATTTAAATTTATTAAGTGTGGGTTCAATTTTAAAATCAAATTAAAAGCATCAATTCAAGTCGAGCAAGGGTTTGATTTGATTTTTTTTAAGAAATGCAGAGATATAACCCAGTTCCTCCCTTTACTCATTTTGTTAGCTTCAACCATATCTTCTAGAAAGTTGATCTTTTCCTTTTCTTCAGGTGTGGATTTGGCCTTGGATCAGGCCATACTCACCACTACCCATGTGATATAGTTTGGATATGACTTTGAGCACCTCAAAGTCACCTGTGAGGGACCCGACCTCACCACTATCAGCAAGGAGGAGGTGGCAGGCAAGAAGCCACTTTTTGTTTTGATGTGCAGTCTAGTTTTGAGTTTCTCTCTTTGAAGAGTTAGGCCACTATAGTTCCTACACCAGTGTCGATAGCATCGCCTTGGCCAATATAGTTTAGCCCTACCCAGTTTTTCAATGAGGACTAGCACCACCTCTATTGTTCCCCCTGCTCTGAAGGAGAAGGCTATCTTAGCTTATGAGATAGTCTCTTCCACCTTCAAGATTGGTACTACCTCCCGCTTTGCTTTGCTCACTAAGACTCAGTGCCACAACAAGAACCACAAGGTCAAGCGATAATATGAGCATGAGGCGAGGCAGATAGATGATGCCTCTCATGTTGTTGATGAGGGTTCCCCTCATGAGACCTCTCCATTCCTGAGTGGCAGTAGGTTTCACCCCCTCTCAACTTCAGAGGGAGAGGACGATCATTACAAGATCACTGCATCACCCCCACTGCCTACATAGTTCAAGACACTAACTAAGGACAGGAGGAAGCCCTATGCTAGTCTACAGTCTATTCTTCGCAAAGTCAATAGAGCCCATAGACGCTCGGAGTCTAATCCCTAGGAGTGTTAGGGGTCAAATAAATAGAGAGAGAGAGAGAGAGAGAGAGAGAAAGAGAGAGAGAGAGAGACTGAGGCTAGAGTCTTTGCCCAAGCAGGCAAGCAAGAGAGGAGAAGGTACGACAAGCAGTCGGTGACCTCTGCTTTGATGGACTTTCCAGATCAGTGAGCTACTAGAGCCAATCATTCTGATCATATAGTTCTCATTATCAACATCAATCGCAGGAGGAGATCTCTAGAAGAGAGACAGCCGATGTCTCCATAATCACTCTGCTCCACTCGCCGTCCACCTTCATCGATCCAAGTTCCAGCATCCACAGTCCCCGCCAAGCTGCACAAGCCCCAGTCTGGAGAGAGACCCTCTCCTTTGATGATTCGGCTATGGCCCAATAATCCCACTCCATCTATTCCACCCGTTAAGGTGAGGTCAAGTTCCCCTAGTCAATCTTTCACTTCAGCTGTGGTAAAGAGGGAGTGGTGATCCAAAAGCATTGTGGTCGCTCCACCTCCACAGTAGCTGGAGGAAGAGAGAGGAGAGGATACCGACCTAGTCCCCATGTCAGTTGAGCCAGCTAGGGAGTGCACCCTGTCAACTTAGAGTATTCAATGCATATAGTCTGAAGAGCTTAGTCCAGGGGTCAGTCATCCACCAGTCTAGTGAGTAGTAATTAAACAGATAGTCAGGAGCGACCATTCTGATCAGGAAGAGGGTAGAGTTGACTTCGACCCTGATGAAGATGACATGTTGGATGACTTAGCCAAAGTCCACATGGTCGACACCTGAGGATCCCCATAGAGGAAACAACATAGCCAGGAAGGTGCTGTAGTTGAGGAGAGTGACACCTCTCACTCAACTCAACACCTTCTCCACTAGCTCAAGCAGAAGGATGACTAGATAGACAAGATGGAGAAGAGGGAAGAAGAGTTTATGGTAGTAGTTCTAGCCTTGCAGAACCCAACCCCAATCTCACATCCTTCCCCTCTGGTAGCCAATAAGCGAGAGTTGGTACATACCATAGACATTCTTAAGGCACTTTCATGGATGACGATGCTCATAGTTTGCATAGGAAAGTTATGAATAGTACCTCCAGGTATGAGAAGGATATCAAACAGATGGTGGAATAATAGGTGAAGAAAGTGTTGGCACAAGTGAGGGGGAGCTCATCCATTCCGAAGGGTAGACCCTACCTGGAGGAGTTTGATGTAGTTCAATACCCCAAGGGTTTTGTGCCATTATCCTTCAAAAACTTTGATATCAATGGAAACCCACAACAATATATTGCACATTTCATAGCTGGTTATTACAACACCGGTGGCAGTGATGCACTTCTCTTCCATCTCTTCATCAATTGCCTATCATCTATTACATTTGATTGGTATGCTAAGCTTCCCAATGGCTTGGTAAAGACCTTTGCTGAGTTAGAGCATCTTTTCATCAATAGATTCATAGGAGCTCAGCAGAGGGTAATTGTAGGTGGCCTCATTGTAGAAAAGCAAAAACCTAATGAGTCCTTTGTCGAGCCAGCAAGAGTACAGTATGAGAGACCACGAGCTCAGCAGCCTCCTTTGCCACCTCCTCTTCCACCACCTCGACCGCTATATCGATCACCATAGCTGCCACAATAGCCCCCACCGCCACCACAGTAGCCTACCCAGCAGCGGTATTCATATCCACTACCAGATAGCTATTTTCCACCTACTCTTACTGAAAGATTAAGCAAGCCATACTCTTTCATGAGGGAGGTAATCAGGAAAATCTTCAAGAATCTCTTGAAGAAACTTAATTTTCAGCTACTTGAGCCTAAAAGGCTAGAGGAACTAGGCAAGAGTGATGATCCTAGCTATTGCCCTTACTACTACACATTAGGCTATGTCTTAGAGGATTGCATAACTTTTAAGGACTGGCTTGAGCGTAGATATAAGTTTGGAGCCATAGTCATCCCTAAGGAATACTTATTAGAACAACCATCTAATTCTATTAGGGTAATCTTTGGGGATACTTCTGATCCTCTTAAGACCAAAGAAGGATATGATATTTTCTTATCTCGTACCTCTAAGAAAATCATTTCTAAGATCAAGAAACTTTCTCTACATATGCCTGAAGCAGCTCAAACCTCCAATATCAAAGAAGGTTTGCTAGTTACAAAAGATAACTCGAGGAAGGTGGAAGTCTAGCAGCAGCAGCAACCTACCATAGTTGCTCAGGATAGATCTGTAGCACAACCACCATCCAAGTCCAATACTCCTTCCATCGTTGCAACTACTACCTCCTCTGCTAGCTCCACTTCTATCGACAGGAGCATTGTATCCATGGATGAGGGCCCCAAACCCCTCGCTTCACTTACTTTACTTGATTTCTATCATGTACCTCCACCCAAATTAAAGAAATCAATGAAGAAAGCTGATTCCACTTATATTCTTTTTACTTATGATGCTCCTGATTTTATTCTCATAGAAAGCTCTTTGAGTCTAAATAATAATAATAACTCAAATAGTTCTTACCCATTCCTCATTGATTTAGAGTCGAATTTTCCTTTTCTAAATCAATCGGGTTCACCTCTTGAGATTGACTTGGAGTCATCTAACTCTAAGGATCCAGTAGGAGAAGCTATAGGAGCAGGTGGAACTTTCCACAAGCTCATCATTTCAAGAAGTCGCTCAAGTCAACCTACGCAGTGGTAAAGTTCTACCTCCTAGGGTAACACCTCAGGATGAGGGTAAATAGGTCATTGATTCCAGTGAGCAGATGGCCCCTCCACAAGATGCTCCACCTATGAATATGCTTTTGGAGGACCAACCCATAGTTAATTACAACATCATAGCACATCTTAGAAAGTTGCCAGCTAAGTTAAGCATATATGGAACCCTCATCTTCTCCAAAGAGATGAAATAATCTCTTATCAAGGCCTTACTTGATCTACGATATGCTTAGCTCAGCTAACTGCTTCTGGAGAAGAAGCACACTACTCGAAGAACATCTTAAGAGTTATATTCAATGATGAATACCTACTTCTAGGGATAATTGAGCACAACCATCCTCTTTATATTACAGTAGATGTTGGCAAATACAAGCTATCTAGAGTTCTGGTTGACTTGGGTGCATCAATCAACATTATGAGTCTAAGAACCCTTGCCTACTTGAGGATTGACATCTCTAAACTTCAAAAGGAGAGGATAATGTTCAAAGGATTCAATGAACAAGGTGAGAGGGCCTTAGGCTCTATAGTGTTGCCACTAGAGATAGATGATTAGAAGATTAAAGCAAAGTTTCGCATAATAGACTCATATACATCTTTCAATGCTTTAGTTGGGAGACCGTGGATACATGAGAATAATATGATTCCATCCTCTCTACATCAGTGCATCAAGTTCATAAGAGGTGGGCTTGAATACTGTGTTAAAGGAGATCTCAAACAATTTACAATTTACAAGATCAGGATATATGAGGATGCGGCCTACTACCTCCCCCAAAATCAAAAAGTCTATTCTCTTGAACTTAGTCAAAATCCCCATGCGGGAGAAAAAGAAAAAGAAAGAAAAGAAAATGAAGAAGAAAAATAAAAGAAAAAGGAAATGAAATTGAAAAGAAAAGGGAGCAAGAAATAAACTCAGGAGGTGAAGTAGAGACAGAGATTAGATTTCACCCATAGTTTGTTACTCCATTCGAACAAGTGGGTAGGATGACCCGACCTCCACTAGGATGAGGAAGAGGCAAGTCTAGAGGAAGTCCCAGGGGTGGAAGACCTCTATACCTACCACCCACCATGAGATTTTTCCCAGCTACCAAGAGTACACCCACTATCCATATAGACTTAAAATCTAGTTTGGAGGATGAGTCCTATATGGTTATCACACTGGCCAACTCTTCTCAATAGCAGACCCCATTAGAGATGACACTCAAGCCAGAAAGTTATGAAGACCAGATTCTCAAGCCAAGAATAAGTGTATCCAAGTCCTCTCTATTTGAAATTGTTAGACATCAATTGGGAACCTTAGCCCTAACCTTACTTTTCTCACAAAAAGTTGAGGGTTTGGTAGTTAAGGAAGCCCCTAAATCATCCACAACTGTGAAGATTCAGATGTTCTTTCTTGGAGCATCATTCTTAAGTCAAGAAGTTAATGTAGAACTTGAGGATGATTCATATAAATATTTAATAGAATTACTTTATGATTGGTACTCACATTGTGTTCATAATTTAACAACGAAAGGATTAATTCCACATACATGGTTTAAGCATATGTCAGATTACTTCAAAATAATTTGGAACAACAAATGCAAGAGCTCTCAATCAAGACTAAGATTAGGCTTTGGCACAATAGGCCCAATCAATGATGACGCTTACTGCCTAGTAATCACCAATCATTTAGAATCTGATAGGTTATTTTCAAATCACATTAACTCATATGAGGAGGTGTGCTTAGAAACTTCATAAGAGCCAGATGATTTCCAAGTCAAAGATGTACCTCTGGAGTTAGAAGAAGAGATCAAGTTAACCATCGACGAGCTTAAGGTAATCAACTTGGGAATTGAAGAAAAGCCACGCCCGATATAAATCAGTTCCTTGTTGAATGAAACTGAAACCAATAACTTAGTTAGGTTACTTATTGAGTTTAAGGACTGCTTTGCATGGAGTTATGAAGAGATGCCTGGATTGGCTCCTAACATAGCGGTCCATAAATAAGGCAATTGGTCATTTCTAAAGTCAAGAAACTTATCAATGCTGGTTTCATCTGGGAGGAAAAATACCTCACCTGATTGGCTAGTGCCATCCCAGTTAAGAAGAAGAATGTTCAAATTCACATATGCATCAATTTTAGGGATCTAAATAAGGCATGTCCAAAGAATGAATTTCTATTACCAACACCAAAACTGATGGTGGGCATTACCTCATCTCATGTAGTCTTCTCCTTCATGGATGGTTCATCTAGATACAACCAAATAAAGATGGCCCCTGAAGATGAAAGGAACATTGCTTTTAGAACTCTGATCGAATCTATTACTATAAGGTCATGCCTTTTGGCCTTAAAAATGCCAGTGCAACATACCAGTGGGCTATGACTTGAATCTTCAATGAGCGCATTCATCACCTAGTTGAATGCTACGTCGATGATCTCTTAGTCAAAAGTAAAGAAAAGGAAGACCATCTCTTTGACTTGAGAGTAGTTTTTGAATGGTTGTTGACCTCATTTTTAGAATGAGCTGTCAACACCTCTATATTAGACATAGGATTCCTCTTAGACTTTAAGAGTTCCTTAGTCTTAAGACACATCTACTGATTAGGTGAAAACTTAACCTAGCCCTAGAAGATTTAGAAGGTTTAGCCATAGGAATAGGTCATGCCTTAGGGGTGTTAGGAAACTTGCCTACCCTTAGCTTGAACCACTCCTCACTTTCCTTCCTTTAAGTCAAACTCCAAATCAATTCTATTTGATTTTCTCCAAACTCAAATCATTTCCATGATTGAAATCTATGATTGAAACCCATGATCAAAATCCATCAAAATTCCTAAGTCCAAATTTTTAGCCAAAATATTGATCAAATCAATTCAAATTCATGGGATTTTCTCAAAATGCATTTATATTCTCATTTATATTCACATATATAAATGAAATATAAATATAAACCAATTCCAAAATTCAAACTCCAAACTCCAAAAATTTCCTAAGTCATTTAAATCCTTCTTAATGGACTTAGCCTAAATCATGATTAAACCACTTCTAACCCTTGAAATTTTCTCATGATTAATTTATATTCTCATTTATATTCACATATATAAATGAAATATAAATTCAAACAATCAAAACCAATTTCAAAAATCAAACTCAAATCTACCAAAGTCCAACCTAAGCCTTTCAAGTCAAAACCTTGAACTTAGCCAAATCAATTTCAAATCAAGCCAAACCCTTGATTTTATCTCATGATTCAATCAAACCTACAATAATGAGCTCATATATAAATCCAAACTTTAATCACTCAATCAAAACCTAAGTCAAAAAATCAAACCAAAACCTTCATTCTTCTTCCTTTGAATATGAAATTGTCAAATGGATCAAAACTCATTTGACTTCAAACCACTTGTAAATGGATTTATATTTCAATCATAAGTCCATATACAAGATCAATCAACTTCAAATCAAGCTTTGACCAAGCTATTTGACCCACTTAGGCTCACTTGACCCAAAGTGACCTAAAGTACCCTTATGAGCCAAATTCTAATCCTAACCAAATTGGATTGACCTAAGCCCATCTTTGCCTCTCATCATGATCAACAATCATCATGGGATGATCAATCAATCAAATTGGGTCAAACCAAGTCAAACCTAAGGGTTGACCAAGTCAACAGCCCAAAATGAAACCTAACATAGCCAAATTCCACCATAGGCCAAATTGATTGAAACCATTGATCTAAGTTCACTCATGACCTATGTTTGAACAAGCCAACATTTGAGCCTAACCTAGCCCAATTGGCACTTGACCCAAGTTGACCCATTTTGACCTAAAGGGTCAAAATGTGTCAAAACTTGATCTAAGCCAAATTGATTCAAACCAATGGGTCAAGTTCATTCCAAATCACTTGTTGAACTTGACCAAAGCCTCAATTGGCCAACTAGACCTAACCTAGCCCAATTGACCTTAGACCAACATGACCTAAAGGGGTCATGTTGAGCCAAATTTGAACTTAACCAAAATTGATTGGAAATAAAGATACCAATCCACTCCATATGACTAACCAAACCTAAACCTACCCTTGACTACCTCAAATAGGTCAAATGGGTCAAATAGGTCAACTTGACCCATTTGACCTAAATGAAGTCATATGAGCCAAATTCAAAAATATACCAAATTGAATCAAACCAAAGCCACCAAAACATTTCAAACGGCCATATGAACTTGACCCAACCCTTGGTTCCCAATTTGACCAATTGGTCAACTTGATCTATTTTGACCTAAATGGGTCAACATGAACCAAACCCTATCAAATGAATTCAAAATCCAATGAAACTTGGTCAAACCTAGTTTCTCCATATGCCCAACATATACAAAGTGAAATTAGCAAAATGATGATTCTACCCCTAGGCTATAGAACAAACTTTGGCTTAATCCATAGGTAATTTGGTCATACCCCCTTCACATTCACTTGAGGCTTTCCTAAAAGATCAAGGGGACCTAGTGAAGAGTGGTGCACCCAGCTCAATGAGTTTGGGTTAGCTCAATTGGTCCATAGACTAAACTCGACCCCATGGATCAAAATGCCAAATTCAATCTCCCTCTTCCACTTAAATTAAAGCACATGGGAGGTTGGCAATCCGCTCCTTGGCTCAAATAGACCATGTGCACACTCAAAATAGCCTAAAAAACTTAAATGAATGATTCCTTATTTTGATTGAGTACTAGAGGGACTTAGGAGCCATCAGAGAGTGATCTCTAGCCTCCTAGAGCTCTTTTCATTTCCCCATTTCTCAATTTTTGAACAGTGAAAATAGGGGAGCTCAATCCATTCTTAAACTTCCTCTTCACTCAATTTCCATCCAATTGCTCTTGCATACTTTGTCAAGGAGCTAAGTTGAGTGCACCCAAGCTTCCTTTGAGTTCCCAGGGAAGAGATTGGATCAAGGCAAGCTAGCTAAGGAGGTGGTTCATACATCAATCCACTCAACCTCAAGTGCTTATACTTCAACACGATTTCTCACACAAGCTTCTCGAATCGTGAGTGATCACCTCCGATGAGGTATGGATTTTTAACCATTAACTAAATGTGGTGTGGAGCTTTGTAGAAATTTTTCACCCATGGATTTTTTGATGTTATTTTCTTGTAGCTTTAGATGGTGTGGGTTGAATTGGTTTGAATCGCTAATCGAGCTTGATCTTCCCTTGATCATGGACTATCTCAATTGATCAAGGGGAAGAACTTGGGAGATCTTAGCCATCCATCCGTGCATTTTGGATGGATGGCTGATATAATTCCCCACATTTAAATATATGTTATCCATTTTAAAACTATGAGGAGATCTCTGGATGTCCAATCTTTGATCGACGATAAGCGCATGCCCGCAGCCATTTGAGATTTGATAACTTTAAGTAAGCCCCTCATTGCATGTAAAAGCGTGCATTCAGCCTGCATCGCGTAAGTGAGCTAGATTAGTTAAAATGTTTTTAATTCAATTAATCTAGGATCTTCTAAATTCATAACTCTCTCTAGAAATTTCAGATAATTATGAAATAAAATCCTATGGAAAGATAATTCAACCTAGAACATTTTAAAATTAATTTCAATGAGTTTTGAATTATATTTTCTCTGAATTTAGGTTTTGTTGGAAACTTCATTTTGCTAATTACTTTTTAATTAAGCTTCTGATTAATCTCAAAATTCTTGGGTATGATTTAGGGGATGACTTCTGCCTCCCCTAATTTTCTTGAGATTTATTGAAGGCTTGATTAGAAGAATTGCAAATGGATTTCTTATCCTCCTTATATAATTAAGCATAAATAGGGTATGATTAGTGATTTCAATCAATGATTAGGGTAGATTAAGGTCAGATCTAGTAAGTGGGAGGTTTATGTAATTTTTTTGGGGCATTTCCCTTAAGCTATTCTCTAAACCCCCTTTTCTCTCCTTAATCTCCACTTAATTAAGGGTTAATTCATTAATTATCCCCTTAATTACTTTCTAAAAATTCTAAAAAGTTCCAGAACTTAATTAATCTACTTTGGGTAGATGCTTAGGTGTTTAATAGCCTAAGTTCAATTAAGAAAATCAAAACCCAATTCATAAGTATGAAAGGGTGTTTTGAAATTACTTAAGCTAAACCCCTTAGCTTAATTAACTTTTAATTGTGAGCCAAATTGCATTAGGCCTTTTCTTATTAGGTGCATTGCAAATTTAAATTCCTTGTGAGTTTTTATGTCATCTCATTGGCTCATAATTATTTGGTTAATTATTCTAAAGTGATGTTGGTAAGGGTTAATTAAGCTACTTAATTGATACCTTAACCTAATCAATACATAAAAATGGATCTAATTATCTAAAAATTAAACAAAAATATCAAACACATGTGGGAATGGGTTAGGAACAGCAAACTCATCACACCTTTTTAAAATTAAATCAAACTTCAAACTAAACAAAATCACATTGAATTCACTTTGATTTATTTTAAACTTTCTTATTCTATAAGAATGTATTTAGGATTTAATTAAAGTGAGTTTTTTTACATGCTTTCATTACTTTTAAATCTTTCCCCAACATGTTAAATTTGTATGTCATGTGGTTTCATGCATTCATATTTTTAAATTCAAATTTAAAATGAAATTGTTTACTTTATGTCAAATTTGCATGTGTTGGCTAAAGTAGAAATATGAGTGGCTATTATCACTACTAAACTCAAATTATTTTCAAAACATATAAATCAAATATCAAATCTGAAAGTATGCTACTTATACTTTAATTATAAGCTTGCATGTGAAAGATTATAAAGGTATGCTTAGCATAGGTTTCTTTCTCTCTTATGTTGGTATAGTTTTGAATAGGAATTTAGTGAGATATATGGTTCATTTGAAAAGAACCTAACACTCACCTAATTCATATCCTATTCATCCTATGCTATCACTTAAGAAGGGTTACCTATACTTGCATACATAAATTGCATAAACAAAATGAATCATTAATACAACTTTTTTCTTCTTTTCCATTTCATTTCTTTTATATGCATGTTTGTATTTAAAGAAAGTGGTATATTAGTCTGGACAACCCAAGGTTGTGAGACTTTAAGTAGTACTAAGTAGGTCTTATACCTTACACCTCTGGTTAACAATGGCGTTGTACTCACTTATGCCTTTCTTACTTTCATGTATGTATGTGAAAAGGATAAAGAAACCCTTTTCTACTTAAGAAAATCATGCATACAACTTCTAAATTTCTTAAATGGATTACTTAGCATGCATCATAAAGTGTGTTAAATACTCTCATTTGTATGTATAGATATGCTTAGGTCCATCCATATGCATGTTATATATGTTGGGAAAGAAATGAAGTAATGTGTGTTATGTGAATTTTGATTCATTTTATTTAATCTTAAAATGCCTTTCTTTTTTGAATAGGTTTGTTTAGAGTTTATCTAAACTTAGGATTAATTAAAGATTTAATCAAAACATTCACCTAAAAACTAAAATGTGAACTACTTTAGAAATTACTTAGGTTAGGGAAGGAAAGAGAAGTTCTCTTCTCTTTCCCTCTCTTCATAACTTAGTAATTAATTGTAGGATCCACTTAAAATAAATCAAAACATGAAATAAAATCAACCCAAAATAATTAAACAACTTAAATGAAACCCTCCTCTAAGTTGAACATGTTTCACACTTAGAAAATTTGAACCTAAAGCCATAGCTAAGCATACCACACAAACCTTCAAAGCACACACATTAGCCTAAGTCACCACTTCTAGCTTTAGGTTAGGTCGATGCATGGTTTGATGTTTGTTTTTTTGTGATGTATATGTTTTAGACTGGATGTTAGGTGTATGTCATAGAATGAATGATAGGATGATCTTAGTCTTACTATTCTTTTCTGTAGAGGATTGTGCTTAAGGGGAGCTATCATAAATAAAATATAAATGCTTTTTCTTGCAGGTACTTTATACCCCTAAGGATAATCCATAGGCTAGATGAACTTAGTCACTCATATGTGGGGTGATAAGTCCAATATACATGCTTGGGTTGTGTGGTTTATTTTCGTTGACCTTTGTTTTGGAGGTGTTAGTTAGATTTCCACTTTATCTTTTCATGTAAATTTGTGCAATTAGGATTTTGGAATGATTCTTATGGGGATTAGGATGAGCATTGGTCATAAGATCCTATCTTATGCACCATGTAAAGCCTTGGAGCATCTACCTTCCAAGATCATAAAGAAGAACCAAAAGAAGAAGAAGAAAAGAAGAAGAAAGAAGAAAGAAGAAGAAGAAAGCTTGAAGACCCCTCCATAATATGAATTCCTTGCTTAATTGTAATTTAATTCATTTGTAATCGGGTTGTATAAGGGTAGAGAGCTACCCATTTGATATTTTGGGTTTGTCGTGGTGCAGACCACAATGACCTTTTATTCTTTTGTGATTAGCTTTATAAATTGATTGATGATTTATTTAGCTTTGCATTAAGTGGCATGCTTTTCCTAGTTTCTTCCTTGCTTTATGTATGGCTATGTGGATTAGGCTCTTTAGGAAAAATAAATCTTTTACCCAACTTAACAACTCAAATTAAAATTAAACAACTCATAACCTCACCTAAAGCTTAGGTTTAAAATCAAGATAAAAGAATTAGCAACCCCTTAGATGGATGAGCATTTCTTTTGTAATATCATGCACAAATGCATCTTATTTCACTCTTGATTGGAGGGCTTCCACCTTTGCCAGAGAAACTTGGCTTGACCTTTGAGAGCCATGGTGGAAACTCACCTCCTCCCTTCTCACTGATTTTTTGGCCATAATCTCATTTCTCATGCATATGAATCCTTTGAAAATAATTGTCCAAAATAAAAATAAAATGAAATTTGAATTGCATTAGATTTAGGTCATTTGAAGCATACCTTTACATGATCTAGTCTCTTTAGAGAGTGAGTTTAAGGACTTAGTCTCTTTCTAAATAATAATAATCTAGTTATCTTGCATAAGCATATGACTTGCCTACATGAATTTAATATCGTAGGAGGAGTTAGTTGGCCACCCCAGATTGTAAGTCCAAGTTGTGGTTTTATCCTCTATGAGGCAAACCAATTACCCATTTTTTTTAGATTTAGGTTGTGCTTTGGCCCAAAGCTCCCTAGATTTAGGTTCTCAGTTGCTTCTCCCCTTTGTGGGCCATAAGCATAATTCCTCACCTCTTAGGCATTTCTTTAATCTTGTGTTAAGGAATCATAAGTCCTAAATTTCTAATGAAAAATGCAACTCAAACAAATTAAATCAATTTCAAAAATGTAAAGCCCAACTATAAGATAGTTTGAGATGTTCACTAGGTTTCCTAGCATCGTGAGCATCTCTTACTCATTCCCATTTGGCTTTGATAATAAATCTCTCTTTGATCAATCCCATTTGATCTTCAAAAATGAACTAATCGATTGATAGTCATTTCCTATTGAAATTCTTAGAGACAATGATCATTTACCTTAATCGAGGGTTTTTCTAAGGAATCCTCATTTCTTGGATGTAATTAACTATGGGGGCTTGCCCTTGTAGGAAACTTAACAAACCCAATTTAAAGTAAACCCTACTTTACTTTTTCATGTAAAGTAGGGAAGAATCTTGGTACATATTTGAAGACCCATCATCCTTAGAGTCCTTATTGGTGATTAGGTCCATTAAAGTGACTTCTATCTTTCGAGATAGTACACTTCTCATTAATGTCATACCCGATCACTTTAATAAGTATATCTGTGGATCTACATGGCATCCCAAAAAAATTAATTTCTATAGGCTCATCTTTCTCTTTCTACCAACAGATTTTGAAAGGTGACTCCTATATTGAAAATTTTCACCATAGATTTTACTTGTGACTCCGTTGGGGATGGTTCCTCTCTCCATCTTTGGTAAATGATCATTGTCTTTGAGTATCGATAGTGGGTTTGTACTTTGGTATGAATCCAAGACTATCCTTCTTTCCGTTGGCACTTAGCTCATTTCATTCTTGAGTTGAGTTAGCCAACATCTTTAGGTTTTAGGATCGCATTCCTCGTTGGTCTTAAAACCCCATTGGGTTCTCCAATGGGTAAAATGAAAGATCTAAATAAAAGAAAACATTAAAGACTTCCTCTTTATCATTTTATGATAAGAAAGGTTCATTCTAAAATAATAAAGATAAAATAAAATTTTCATAAAAATTTTGCTTTTCAAAAGCACTCTTTCAAAAATGCACATAATAAAATTTTTCACAATTTTTTTTCTTTAATCACCCTCATCTAACAATTATTATAATTGTTACATGTAAGAATCTTCAAAATAAAAATAACAATATTGTTCAAAAGCATAAATGAACATATTCCTTCAATTCATTTTTGATGAAGATTTCATTTACAAAAATAAAATGAACAATCATCTTTCCAAATATCAAAATCAAAATTTTCAAAAATCACACTTGAACATCTCCATTCAATATACTCACACAAATTTATTGGAAGTTTCAAGTTCAAATAAAATAATCTTTTCCAAAAATCACAATCATAATCATAAAGTTTTTAAAAGCACACATGAATC
Source organism: Cymbidium sinense (assembly GCA_021442155.1). NCBI lineage: Eukaryota > Viridiplantae > Streptophyta > Magnoliopsida > Asparagales > Orchidaceae > Cymbidium > Cymbidium sinense. The sequence continues at coordinate 70,088,433 of CM038217.1, read as the reverse complement.
TTCATTTTAATCACACTTATTAAATGAAAGTTCATTACAAAATTAAATTTTCAAAGCACACATGAATCTCCATTCAATATACATACTTATTGAATGGAAGTTTCATCATTCAAATAAACAATCTTTTCAAAATAAATGAAATCTTCCCAATTCACTTTGATAAAGATTTCATTTCAAAATAAAATAATCATCTTTCAAAAAATTAAAATTTTTCAAAAGAACATATGAATATCTTCATTCAATATACTCAAATTTATTAAATAAAGATTTCATCCCCAATTAAAAAAATACAAATCATTTGGTAATCCTACATAAACATATCTCACATATGATTAAGTTGGAAATCCCTCTTTCAAAATAAATAATCACACACAGAATAAAAATCTCACATTTCAAAAATAAGATTGATGTCCATTCTACATACCTAAATTTGTTGATTGAAAGTCCTCTTTCAAAAACCCAAAACTTAACAATCATATTTTCAAAATTCTAAACAACATTGTGGAACTTCATTTAACATACCCAAATTTTTTATGTGAAGTTTCCAAATTCAAAATTCAAAATTTTCTTAACACATTTGGAACTTCACTTAACATACCCAAATTTGTTAAGTGAAGTCTCCAAATTCAAAATCCAAAAAAATTTCAAAGCACATTTTGGAACTTCATTTAACATACCCAAATTTATTAAGTGAAGTCTCCAAATTAAAAATCCAAAATTTTTTCAAAGCACATTTTGGAGCTTCATTTAACATACCCAAATTTGTTAAGTGAAGTCTCCAAATCCAAAATTCAAAAATTTTCAAACAACTTCTTGGAATTTCATTTAACATACCCAAATTTGTTAAGTGAAGTCTCCCAGTCCAAAACTCAAAATTTTCAAAACACATTTGGAACTTCATTTAGCATACTCAAATTTGCTAAGTGAAATTTCCAAATCCAAAATCAATATCAACAATCATATTTCAAAATTTTTCAAAACACATTTTTGGAATTTTATGTAGCATACTCAAAATTTGCTAACTGAAGTTCCCAAAGCCAATAAATCAACAAAATTTCAAAATTTTCAAACAACACATTTGGAACTTCATAACATACCCAAATTTGTTAAGTGAAGTCTCCAAATCAAAATCAAAAATTTTTAAAACACATTTGGAACCTCACTTAACATACCCAAATTTGTTAAGTGGAGTCTCCAAATCTCAAAATCAATTTTTTTCAAACAACTTTTTGGAACTTCATTTAGCATATCCAAATTTACTAAGTGAAGTTTCCAAATCCAAAATCAAAAATCAAAAATCATATTTTCAAAAAGTTTCACACAATAGATTTGAAACTTCACTCAATATACCCAAATTTACTATGTAAAGTCTCCAAATCAAAAAATCAAAATTTTTTAAGCAAGCTTTTGGAACTTCACTTAATATACCCAAATTTGTTAAGTGAAGTCTCTAAATTCAAAATCCATAAATATTTCAAAGCACATTTTGGAACTTCATTTAACATACCAAAATTTGTTAAGTGAAGTCTCCGAATTCAAAATCCAAAAATTTTTCAAAGCACATTTTGGAACTTCATTTAACATACCCAAATTTGTTAAGTGAAGTCTCAAAATCCAAAATTCAAAAATTTTCAAACAACTTCTTGGAATTTCATTTAAAATACCCAAATTTGTTAAGTGAAGTCTCCAAGTCCAAAATTCAAAATTCTAAACACATTTTGGAACTTCATTTAACATACCCAAATTTGCTAAGTGAAGTCTCCAAATCCAAAATCTAAAATTCAAAAATTTTTCAAACACATTTTGGACTTCATTTAGCATGCTCAAATTTGCTAAGTGAAGTCTCCAAATCCAAAATAAAAAAAAAAATTTATACACATTTTGGAACTTCATTTAACATACCCAAATTTGTTAAGTGAAGTCTCCAAATCTAAAATCAAAAATCAACAATCATATTTCAAAACAAAATTTTGGGACCTCATTTAGCATACCCAAATTTGCTAAGTGAAGTTTCCAAATCCAAAGTAAAATTCAAATTCTTCATACCAAATTTCTAAAGTTTCCATTTTCAAAACCAAAAAATCAAATTTTGAACACCTTTGAATTTCATTTATACCCAAATTTGCTAAGTGAAATTTCCATTTGACAAATGGACTTCATTTTCACCAAATTTGTAAAGTAAAGTCTCCACTTTCAATCACATCAAATAAAATGAAAACGTAGGATTCTTTATCAAATTTGCTAAGGATACTACCTTTTCAAAAAATCAATCACATCAAAATAAAAATGAAACACTTAGGATTTTCTTAGCATACCTAAATATGCTAGGGATCTTATTTTCAAAAATTGAACAAAACACGCTTGGGTTCTTCATTTACCATACCTAAATTTGCTAAGTGAAAATTCCAAAATTTTCCAAAATCAAAATAAAATTCCTTATTCTCAACACTTCACTTAGCATCTAAATTTTAGTGAATGAAATTCAAAACAACCCTCATTTGACCCTTACTTTAACATACCCAAATTTGTTGGAAAGGGTCCTCAAATCTTCAAATTCAAAATAAACATGAACCTATGGAAGAATCTATCAAAATTTTGAATCCATATTTCAACACCAAATTTGTTGAAGTTGGATTCATCAAATTCCTCTTTCAATCAATCTTGAATCATTTGAACCCCTTAACACTTCCAAGTTGTTGGATGTGGGTTCAAATTTTCAAATTCAAAATTCAAAATCTATAGAGCACCAAGTTCATTTCTCATTGTGATTCTTCACAGTTAGTGCTCACAATTGATCGGCTTATAGTTGTTGAAATGGTGCTCAGTTTATCTTCCCCTTCTATGGATCAGCTTTTGGTCACCACTTCCCTGGACTTTACCCACATTCACTTTGGGTGGAGATTTGAGGCCGGGACACGAGGGCACTCCCTCACTATACAGGTAGGTGCATAGCGGTCATCATGATGACTTACCTTGATTATGATGTCTCCTCCGAAGAGGAAAGGCGGTAGCGCCCACAACAGCTTGTTACAATACTAGCGATGGGATCAACTCATTGCATTCATCCCAGTTGCTGCCAGTGAGTACCATCTCATATGTACCCTCAAGGGTTCCCCAGTGGCTTTCCTCATTTGAGTATGGTTCTAGCTCGTACTCCTCCCATCCTACCCATACACAACATAGGAATAGAAATCACATGATCAAGCGGTATCACACCTGGATCACGAAGGAGATAGAGGACCGCCATTGATGAGTTTCCCTTGTTACTTCTGCTGGTTGAACCAGTTCCATCCTCTCTTTGGGTAAGAGAGGATGCCGGAGATTCTCTCATCCTCCTGGTGCATTTTGCGTGGTTTCTGAGTAGGGTCATATGCTACCCACCTGCCTTACGCGGAGCATCTGATGCTTAAAGTCGGCACTCTTTGATCTTAATCTATCCCCATAGCGTAAGGAGGTAGATTCATCAGGAGAGGGCCCTTGAGGCCCATACAATACATGTTACTAGAAAGGAGCGATGGAGGTTTTCGTCGGACTGCTTCTACTTTGATTTATCTGGCTACGCGACCATCTTGATAGTATCCTTCTCCAGGTGACCATGAGGCGGTTCACGTGAACAAAGAGTCGGTGGTGTCTCCACCCGCTCTACCCCTCATCCGCCATAGCTAGTGCAGGTTACAACATCTCCCATTCCATCTAAGGCCATGAAGGCCGCATCTAGTGAAAAGCGCACCCCGTTGGTGGTCTGGCTACGGTTGAGGGATCCTACTCCTCCTACACCACCTATTATGGTATGGTCGAGCTCTCCAGCTTGACCTTCTGCCCCAGTAGTGGTGCGGAAGGAGTGGCAACCCCAAAGCATCATGGTCATCCCATTACCAACTCTGCCTGTACAGCCGGATGTGGAGATGGTGACAGTTATTAAAGACATTCCAGATGACATTCCAGCTGCACTAGTGGTAGTGAAAAATCTTAGGATTGTTACCCTCTTGTAGCTAGTAGCAGTCATTAGTGTCATTCATCTAGTGAGTACAGTCCACACAGGATTGACTCTCCAGTGACAAGTGAGGTCCGTGCCTCTCATTACACTATAATGATCACACTGATTAGCCAAAGATATTTGTACCCACTCAGATTGACCATTCTTTGGATGAGATAGTGGCTCATTATTTCATGGAAAATAAGAAAATTTTGGGGTATGATTTATCAGATGAGGAGAGAGTCAACTTCGATCTCAATGAAGATGACTTATTGGTAGACTCAATCGGAGTCTGCATGGTTGAAACTAGAGGATCTCTTCTCAGGGAACAATAAGCCATGGAAGGTGATGAGATTGATGAAGGACACCTTTCATCAACACCTTTGACATCGTGAGGAAGATGAGCAATATAGGATGACATGTCGATTACAAGACTTATTAGCAGTAGTGTCAGTTCTTCAGAAGTAAGTCCTTTAGTCCATCCTACTATAGTCAATGTCAGTCAGCTTGAGTTAGTGCATGTCTTGGATCCAGCCAAGACTTTACCTTCCATTGAGCAAGGTAGCACTAGCCTGTATAGGAAGGTAGTGTAAAGTAACTCCATATAAGAAGAAGATATCAAATCCATGGTTGAGCAGCAAGTGAAGGAAGCTTTGGCTCAAGCAGGATCATCATCCAAAGGTAGACCTACCAGAATAATTGATGTTATCCAATATCTCAAGGGTTTTAGCCTCCTTCCTTCAAAAGCTTTGATGGTGAAAACCAAGGAAGCATATTGAACATTTGGGGTTAGTTGTTTGCAGGGCTGATGCTTTTACTCTTTGCCTTTTTTGTTGGTAGCCTTGATATTGCTGATTGGTATGTTGAACTGCAATGGTTTAGTAGACATTCTTGAGTTGGGCAACTCTTCATTAAGAGGTTTCTTTGGGGCTCACAAGGTTCTTGTAGTGATCTCGTTGTAGCCATAACACCCAGTGAGCTCATTGATTATATTCTCCTGGCACTTGAGTATGAAGTGAACAACTATCTCATGCCATTGAGATTCTCTTGAAGAATATCCATGGCCCGATCTCCTTCATGCTTAAGGACTTCACTATCAAGATATTTGAGAAGCTAATCAACAAGGTGACTAGTCTATAAGGAGAGGACAAACAGTTGCCTTTTCAAGATCAGTTACCTAAGCAGAAGCCCCAAAAGGTCTATGAGAAGAAACCTGGATCAGTAGCAGCAGTTGATAAGAGGAAGCATTCATCTAGAGATCAGTCCTAGGGACCACAATCTCAGCAGCCTCCACCTCCTTTGCCACCTACCGGTGACCATACCGGCCTCACCACATCTTCATGACCCGGCACCGCCTCTCATACCGGTGCATGCATACCGCCAGTAGCTATGACCACACTCTTTTAGATAAGTTAAATAAACCTTATTCTTTTAAGAGGAGGTAATTAAGAAAATCTTTAAGAATCTCTTAAAGAAACCGATTTTATTTCAGCCTGAGAGGAAGTAAGAAAAATTATGATCCAAAATTTTGCCTTTACCACCATATGTTAGGCCACATTTTGGAGGATTGCTTCACATTTAAGGACTAGCTTGAACACAGTTTCAAGATTGGTGCTATAGTTATCCCAAAGGAATACCTTATGGAACAACCTTCCAATTCCACTAGGGTAATCCTTGGGGATACATATGATCCTATCAAAATTAAAGAAGGTTGGGATATCTCCTTATCATGTACCTCTATGAAGATAGTCTAGAAGATCAAGAAGCTTTCCTTGCAGGTGCCTGAGTCAGCTCAAACCTCCAACACCAAGGAAGGTTTTCAAGTTGCCAGTGCTAACTCTAAAAAGTGGGGCTTCAGCAAGATGTGTCACTGGGATAGCCCAAGCACAACCACCCATGTCGACCTCCCTTTAGTTGCTTCCCACGATGACTTCTTCCATTTTAGCTAGCTCTTCTATTTATTATACTAGTAGAACTCTTGTATCAGCAGATAAGGGCATGAAATCCCTTACTCTACTCACTTTACTTGACTTCTACTTTGTACCTCCAAACCATTCTAAGAAATTAAAGAATAAATCTAGCTTGAATTATATCTGTGTCACTTCTGATGGGTTGTCTTCTTCTTTTCCTAATGATAACTCTTCAAGTCTAAATAACTATAATAATTCTGTTCTTTCTCTTTCTGATTCAGAGTTGGATTTTCCAAATCTGAACACTTCGAGTTCACCTCTTGAGATAGACTTGGAATCACCCGATTCTGAGGGTCCCATAAGAGAAGCTATAGGTGAGCCTGATGTACAGGTAGAACCTTCCACCGCCCGGCCACAAGAGATCACCGAAGTCAACCTGTGTAGTGGAAAGGTTCTACCTTATAGGGTAGCACCTCAAGATGGAAAGATATAAGTCATTGGTACTGAAGATCAAGAAGCCCTTCCACAGGATGCTCCACCCATGGAAATGCTTGTGGCAGATCAGCCGAAGGTGGACTACAATGTCCTTTCTCATCTAAGAAAGTTGCCATCTAAGCTAAGCATATATGATGCCCTTGTCTTATCCAAAGAGATGAGGAAATCACTAATCAAGGCTCTCCTTGATCTTAAAATATGCTTAGCTTCAGACTATAGGTGATAAACACACAATGCAAAAGAAGCCAAGGGATTACCTTCATGATGAAGACCTTGGGGACTTGGAGCACAACCGTCCCCTACATCATCGATATGGATAGTTCACTCGCCGGTACTCATGGATGTAGGTGCATCAGTGAACATTATGAGTCTAAAGACCCTTGCCTATTTAAGGATCAACATCTCCCACTTCGAGGAGATCGGATGATGTTGAGAGGATTCAATTAGGTTATATAATGTTACCTTTGGAGATCGATGACTGGAAGACTGAAGCCAAGTTCTACATCATTGATTCAAATACTTTGTTTACTGCTTTTCTCTGTAGGCCTTGGATACATCAAAATAAGACTGTTCCATCCTCCCTTCATCAGTGCATCAAGATCAGAAAAGATGGAATTGAATATCAGGTCAATGGTGATGAAAAGCCATTTTCAATTAGAGAGTTTGGGATTTATGAGGATGTGACCTACTATCTTCCTCAACACACTCTTTCTCGTGAACTTGGATAAAATTCAAATGCAAAATCAAAAGTAAAAGAAAATCAAGAAAAAGAAAAGATAAAAAAAATGAAAAGAAAAAATAAAAGTCCAAGTGAAAGGGAAATGAAGAAGAAATAGAACATATCACATTCCACCCAGTCCATTCATCATATGCATGTGGGTAGCTCAACCTCCACCTAGAAGCAGAGTAGAAATAAAGGTAGTTCAGGTGGGAGACCCCTAGTTGGCCTTAGCCAATAGAGGTTTTTTCATAAGAGTACCCTACTATTCACATAGACTTGGAATCCTCGAGGATGAGTCTAATGTGATTAGTATACCAGCCAACCCCTCTCAGTGAGTTCCATTGGAGGTGACTTTCATTCCAGACAGTGACAAAGACCAGGCCTCCAAGCTAAGCAAAGTATTCGAATTTGGTTTATGTAAAACTATTAGGTAGTAGCTGGGAACCTTAGCTCTTACCTCACTTTCATCTCAGAAAGTTGAAGGTTTAGTAGTTAAGAAAGTCCCCAAGTCTTCTAATGACATGAAGTAGAAGAAGTTCTTTTTGGGATCATCCTCCTTAAGTCCTGAAGTGGATGTAGAACTTGAGGAGGATACTTTTAAAGAATTAATGGAATTACCTTTTAACTTTAACTCACCTTGTGTTCAAAATATTATATAGAAAGGTTTAGTTTCTCACACATGGTCTAAGCATATGTCAAAATGCTTGGAAAAGCTTTGGAATAATATAGGCAGGGAAGCACAATCAAAAGCAAGATTAGGATTCGACACAATGGGTCTAATCGATGACGAAGATTATTGCCTAGTTGTTACTAATCATTTGGAATCTGATAGGTTCTTCTCACACATCCCCAACTCTTATGAGAATGTGTGTTTAGAAACTTCAGATGATCCAAATGATCTTCAATTCAAGGATGCACCTCCATAATTTGAAGAAGAAATCCATTCAACAATAGACAAGCTCAAAGAAATTAACCTTGGGATAGAAGAAAATCCATGCCTGACGTACATCAGTTCATTGCTGAATGAAGAAGAAACCAATGACTTAGTTAGGCTATTGACTGAGTTTAAAGACTACTTCGCATGGAGTTATGAAGAAATGTCTGGATTATCTCCTAACATAATAGTCCACAGGCTAGCAATAGACAGTAACGTTACCCTTATTAAGCAAGCTCCTAGACGCATGTGATTAGAAATTAAACAGCATGTCATTTTTGAAGTCAAGAAATTGATCAATGATGGTTTCATTAGGGAAGAAAAATATCCTACATGGCTAGCTAGTGTCATCCCAGTTAAGATGAAGAATGGCCAAATTCGCATTTGCGTCGATTTTAGGGACTTAAACAAGGCATGTCCTAAGGATGAGTTTCTTCTTCCTATGCTAGAGTTAATGGTGGACATTGCATCATCTCATGCAGTCTTCTCTTTCATGGATGGATCAACTGGCTATAACCAAATTAAGATGTCTTCTGAAGATGAAAGTAATACTACTTTTTGAATCTCGATCGAAATCTTCTATTATAGGGTCATGCCTTTCAGCCTTAAAAATGCTTGTGTTACATACCAACAGTCCATGACTCAGATCTTCAATGAACTCATCCATCATTAGGTTGAGTGCTACGTTAATGATCTAGTAGTCAAAAGCAAAGAAAAGGAAGACCACCTCTTTGACTTAAGAGTAGTTTTCAAACGGTTAAGATAATATAACCTGAAAATGAATCCCTTGAAGTGTGCATTCAGAGTAGCTTCAAAGAAATTCTTTGAGTTTGTTATCTGACATCGAGGAATAGAAATAGATCCTAAAAAGATCAAAGCTATCTTAGAAATGCCACCTCCTAAGAGTTTAACTCAACTTAGATCCTTTCAAGGATGGTTGGTGTATCTAAGACGTTTTATCTCAAACCTATTAGGGAGATGCAAGTCATTCTCAGTACTTGTCAAAAAGGATGCCAAGTTTATGTAGGATGATAAGTGTCAGCATGTATTTGAAGACATCAAGCAGTACTTGGTGAAGCCGCTAGTTCTCGCAGCCCCTATCCCGGGCAGGCCACTCATCCTTTACACTACTGTATTGGACAACTCGCTCGACACTCTGTTGGCCCAAGGCAATGATGAAGGAAATGAGAGTGCTCTCTACTACCTCAGCCATCGTCTGATCCCTAGCAAAGCAAACTATCGACCTATTGAGAAACATTTCTTAGCTTTGATCTTTGCATCTCAGAATCTACGACACTGCATGCTTTCTCATAAGGTGAACTTGATCTCTCAAACCAATTCACTACAGTACCTCATGACATGGCCAACACTTTTTGGACATTTGGCTCATTGGTCTATGATGCTTTCGCAATTTGATATGACATTCATACCCCTCCACACAATAAAAGGACAGGCACTAGCGGATTTCTTAGCAACACACCCACTTCCTGCTGATTCTTTGCTTAGTGATGATCTCCCTGATGAACAAATGATGAACAAAGGGGAGGCCGACAATCGCCAATGGGGGATGTATTTTGATGGTGCTGCTTCTTTTCTTAAAGGTGAAGCACCATGATCTACTCTCCCAGGTAAGGTAGGGGTAGGAATAGTTCTACTAACTCCAAACCATGATATGATGAGATTCTCATACTAACTTTCCAACCCCTACACCAACAACGAAGTCGAGTATGAGGCTTTGATTGCTAGTCTAGAGTTAGTAATCATTATTAATGTCAAAAGCATTAATATCCTTGGAGATTCTCAGATGGTTATCAACCAGATCACCGGGTCATACAAGGTTCTCAAATCCAAGCTTCATTACTACTATGAGTACACCATGAAGCTGTTGGCCCATATTCCCGAAGTTACCATCTACAAGGTTCTCTAAGCAAAGAATGTAGTAGCAGATTCCTTGGCCAAACTTGCTAAAGAATTGACATGTCAGGAAGATGAGTCCATTCCAATAAGGGTCCAAAATAGACAAGTCCTGTCCCTTATTGATGCTGAACTCATCGAGAGACTTTCTCTTGAAGGGGAGGTTGTTATTGATAAAAAAGATGAGGAGTTAGATTGGAGGAAACCATTCATAGACTATTTGAATACTAACAAACTACCTCAAGTGAAATAACAAGCCCATCAAGTGAAACAGAGAGCTCCCTCCTATGCTTTTGTTAATGGCACCCTGTACCACCGATCCTTTGAATAAATGTGGTTACATTGTTTAGACAAACACGATGCCCATGGCATTATAATTGAGGTACATGTAGGTCTATGCAGATCTCATCAATCTGATCCAAAGATGAAGATGAAGATCAAGAGACTAGGATATTACTAGCCTTCTATGATTTCAGATTGTATGGATATAGCTAGAAGATGCCATCAGTGTCAGGTACACGGTATGGTCCTCCACCAACCACCCAACATTCTACACCCTACATTGGCCTCATGGACATTTGAGTGTTGGGGTAATGATAATGTGGGTCCGATTGATCCTTCTTCTTCTAAGGGTCACCGGTTCATTCTAGTTGTCACCGACTACTTTTTTGAGTGGCTGAAAGCCATCCCACTCAGAGAGGTCACAACTTAGCATGTGCTTCAGTTTTTCAGGAACCGTATCGTATATAGGTTTGGGTGCCTCAATGAATTATATCCGATAATGGTATTTCATTCAAAAACACGAAGATCAACAGCTTCACTTGAAGACATGATATAGATTGGAGATACTCTACCATCTACTACCCCAGAGCAAATGGCTTAGCAGAAGCACTCAACAAAACTCTCATCCACATATTGAAGAAAACTCTTGATGACAACAAACGATAGTGGCATGAGCAGGTGGTTGAAGCCTTGTGGGCCTATTGCACCACATACTGGACTCTGACTCAGTCTACTCCATTTTCCATAGTGTATGGGTCTGAAGCCATTCTACCTTTAGAAGTTCAGCTCTCCCACCACTAAGGATAACATTGGGTAACAAGATCACTTCAGAATAAAATGCAAAGTTATGGTTATAAGAGCTCAAAAGTTTGGAGGAGAGTCACCTACGGGGGTGCCAAAACCTCAAGTTGTACAAGGCCAAAATGATTCAAGCTCACAACAAGTTGGTCTGACCTAAGTCTTTCTAAGTAGGAGAATTTGTGTTAGTCCTAAGAAGACCAATTGTTGCTCGAAGGTTTCAACTACTACTTGTGGCTTCTACTACCCTCCCTCTCCTGCTGTTCTCTTTATGTTAGTCCTAAGGAGAACTTGGGAAGGCCCCTATGCTATAGAGAAGGCCTATTAAGGAGGATCTTATTAGCTTATTGATTGTAAAGGGAAACACCCGATGTTTTTAATTAATGTGCTCTATCTAAAGAAATATTACCCATGAAACAAATCATGTTTGAAAATAATCATTAATCAAAAGAACAAAAATATGATTCCATTCATCAAATCTTCTCTTCTTTTCGAAGTGTTGTTTGCTTGTCTTGCGAATCCGCCGTAATGTTATTTAGGTTAGGTGTAAGAGTCCCCCAGTGGCATCCTATCTCTCTTTCACATCACAAACATAACCTCCCAGTGCTATTAGAATAGGTGTGAGAGAACCCAAGAGGCATCCTATTTCGACAAGCATAACTAAGTTAGGTGTAAGAGAACCCAAGCAGCATCCTTTCTTAATGGGAATCCCCAGTTGCCATATATGGCACCATTTCATCAAACTCCCCTAGTGTGTTTAGGATAGGTGTAAGAGTCCCCCAAAGGCATCCTATTCCTTTTAACACATGCACAAAAATAAATACAAATATTTTGTCTCAGGATATTTTAATGTGGGAGCAAGCCCCCTATGACACTCACTCATTAGCTGCTCTAGGTCGCGTCTACATGCTACCTCACTAGTATGTCACCCCAATGTTCATTTATTGGAAGATGAGAGTCTCCATGCTTTCTTCCAACTTGATCATTGCAAACCAACGAGTGCCTTATTAGTATGGTAGGATTCATTTCCCAGCCAGTAAGCTACCTCATGATTGACTTTTCTTAAGAAGATGTGAGTCCCCATGCTTTCTTCTTGAACTAGCCATCATGCTCTAACTAGGTTGAGTATATTTGAGGTTAGGGTAAGTTCCCTAGAGGCTTCTTTCCTCTTGACTACTTTTGAGTCTATATAAGTCCCAGGCATTCACCTAGTCTCCTATGTCGACAAGACTGTCGAGCCAAAGAAAACTATCCCAGAAATCCTCCATAGAAGGATGTGAGTCCCCGAGCTTTCTTCCTAGGCTGATTATTGCAAACTGACGGGCACCTTAGGTTGGTTGATGTTCACTATGCTGACAGTGACTTACCCAATGAGTACACCACTCTTGGCAGATGTGAGTCCCCGAGCTTTCTCCTTGAGTTGGACACCGAGTATGTATTGGATATATGACTAGCCATGTCATCTTCTCTAGGGTGTTGTATTAAGCCCTATGGCCCCCATCCTCAATGGGCATTCTATTTGGATCACATCCTTTGTGAACCCATTTAGACACTACTCGGGTTATTTTTGGATTGGACAGTCACCCTTTTCTAGTAACCACACCTGTGGTTGGAGAATCTGTTCAGTGGATATGCAAATTCTCTCTTGGTTCAGTAAATCTAAGATTGGTCTAGGCTGATATAAGCTCCTTCTCAATTTGATCCCTCGCAAACTAACAGGGTCAATGACAAAATAAACAAAACAAATAAAATTAATTCACTTGTGGATTAGGAATTTAATATCCCAAAGGGCCCCATTTCCCAAGCAGGCATCTTATCTTTAAGCCAGTGTCAGCAAAACTCCCTATAGAAATTATCTGACTACCTGAGTTGAGATAAATCCCCAGGTCAATACTCACTTCGTAGTCACCCTTAGGTCGGGTTCAATCATTTTTGCCATAAATAGGTTACCTCGGCAGTCATTCTGCTTCAGAAGATGTAAGACTATGACGCATTCTTTCCAGCACGACTGTCGCAAACCAACGGGTAGCCTTAGGACGGGTTCGATTTGTTGCCCAAAAGCAACTGATCATCCCAGTGATCTTTTGTAGAGGAAGATATGAGTCCTTGAGCTTTCTTCCCTTAAATTGATCATTGCAAATCGAAAGGCACTCCTTTGGTCGGATAGTTCTCCCATCAGCCGGGAAGCTACTCCCTTTGGTTCAAGAATGATAGGTCTAGATATTAGCTCGAGTATGATCCATCGCAAACCAATAGAATCCATCAAAAATAAAACAAACAAATCTAAAAATGAAATTAATCTTTGACTATTCTTGAGTTGATTTAAGTCCCCTACCGACATTCACTCAATAGTCAACCCTAGGTCAAGTTTGATCCATTGCTTTGCCGTCCAAACACCCCAGTGGTTCCTTATTTCTAGAAGATGTGAGTCCCCAAGCTTTCTTCTTAAAACTTGACCATTACAAACCGAAAGGCACTCATTTAGTTGGATAGTCCTACCTTGTAGTTGGTAGACTACTCCCTTTGAATTGGTGAATCTGAGTTAGGACTAGGCTAATATCAATCCTTCTCAGTATGATCCATCGTAAACCAACAGAATCCATCAAAACTAAAACAAACAAATCTAAAAAAATGAAATTTATCTTTGACTATCTTTGAGTTTATTTAAGTCCTCCAGTAGAATTCACTCAATAGTCTACTACGCTTTCTTCCTAGTACAACTGTTGTATACCAAAAGTCATTCCTTTGGTTGGCTAGTCCTACTATGTGTCTAGTAGACTATCCATTTTGATTGGTAAATCTGAGTTAGGTCTAGGCATCCGTGGCTCCTACTCAGTGCGATCCCTCGCAAACCAATATGGTTCATCTCAAAATCCAAAACCTAAAAATTTGAAGCAAGCAAATCCAATGAAAGAAACAAACAAAAGAAATAATCAATTTAAATCAACCCCTTTTGCTTCTCCTCAATAAGATGCAAATCTTTCTAGTTCCCCCAGCGGATCTAGGATTCCAATCCCTCAGCGGATTTCATAACCCCTCCCTTATGGATGACTTGAACTCACTTCCCTAGTGGAGTGTTCACTTTTATATTCCCCGTGGAGTCAAAACAAAACAAATTAAACAAACAACAAATTAAAACAAATTCAACCCTCTTCCCCATTGGAACTCAAATCAAACCTCTCATCCCCTTGTGGATGACTTAAACCTGCTTCCCTAGTGAAAGGTTCACACTCTATCCCTTAGTGGATTCTTCCCTCTCTCTTATGTCTTGGACATAAGTAGATCCACATTCCATTAGGCTCTGGATTCTTTCTACTCCTTGGGTTAAGGATAGATTGTTTCTGCTAATGCTTGTGATCTGTTGTTGATCATTTGGCCACCATCAATAGTGTACCAGTCCCACACCACCTTTGTTGACCTCATTTTTAGAATGAGCTCTCAACACCTCCATCTTAGACATAGGATTCCTCTTATACTTTAAGAGTTTCTTAGTTTTAAGACACATCTAGTGATTAGGTGGACACTCAACCTAGCCCTAGAAGACTTAGAAGATTTAGCCATAGGAATAGGTCATGCCTTAGGGGTGTTAGGAAACTTGCCTACCCTTAGTTTGAACCACTCCTCACTTTCCTTCCTTCAAGTCAAACTCCAAATCAATTCTATTTGATTTTCTCCAAACATAAATCAATTCCATGATTGAAATCTATGATTGAAACCCATGATCAAAATCCATCAAAATTCCTAAGTCCAAATTTTCCTAAGTCTTTTATCCTCTCTTAAGGACTTAGCCAAAATCTTGATCAAATCAATTCAAATTCATGGGATTTTCTCAAAACGCATTTATATTCTTATTTATATTCATATATATAAATGAAAAATAAATATAAATCAATTACACCAATTCCAAAATTCAAACTCTAAACTCCAAAAATTTCCTAAGTCCTTTAAATCCTTCTTAATGGACTTAGCCTAAATCTTGATTAAACCACTTCAAACCCTTGAAATTTTCTCATAATCAATTTATATTCTCATTTATATTCACATATATAAATGAAATATAAATTCAAACAATCAAAATCAATTCCAAAAATCAAACTCAAATCTACTAAAAATCAAACCTAAGCCTTTCAAGTCAAAACCTTGAACTTAGCCAAATCAATTTCAAATCAAGCCAAACCCTTGATTTTCTCTCATGATTCAATCAAACCTACAATCATGAGCTCATATATTAATCCAAACTTCAATCACTCAATCAAAACCTAAGTTAAAAATCAAAGCCAAAACCCCTTCATATTCTTCCTTTGAATATGAAATTGTCAAATGGATCAAAACCCATTTGACTTCAAACCACTTGCAAATGGATTTATATCATAAGTCCATAAACAAGATCATTAACTTCAAATCAAGCTTTGACCAAGCCATTTGACCCACTTAGGTTCACTTGACCTAAAGTGACCTAAAGTACCCTTATGAGCCAAATTCTAGTCCTAACCAAATTGGATTGAACTAAGCCCATCTTTTCCTCTCATCATGATCAACAATCATCATGAGATGATCAATCAATCAAATTGGGTCAAACCAAGTCAAACCTAATGGTTGACCAAGTCAACACTTAGCCCAAAATGAAACCTAACATAGCCAAATTCCACTATAGGCCAAATTGATTGAAATCATTGATCTAAGTTCACTCATGACCTATGTTTGAACTTGACCAAGCCAACATTTGAGCCTAACCTAGCCCAATTAGCCACTTGACCCAAGTTGACCCATTTTAACCTAAAGGGTCAAAATGTGTCAAAACTTGATCTAAGCCAAATTGACTCAAACCATTGGGTCAAGTTCATTTAAAATCACTTGTTGAACTTGACCAAAGCCTCAATTGACCAACTAGACCTAACCTAGCCCAATTGACCTTAGACCCAACATGACCTAAAGAGGTCATGTTGAACCAAATTTGAACTTAACCAAAATTGATTGGAAACAAAGATACCAATCCACTCCATATGACTAACCTAACCTAAACCTACCCTTGACCTACCTCAAATAGGTCAAATGGGTCAAATAGGTCAACTTGACCCATTTGACCTAAATGAAGTCATATGAGCCAAATTCAAAACTATACTAAATTGAATCAAAACAAAGCCACCAAAACATTTCAAATGGCCATATGAACTTGACCAACCCTTGGTTTGACCCAATTTGACCAATTAGTCAACTTGACCCAAGTTGACCCATTTTGACCTAAATGGGTCAACATGAGCCAAACCCTATCAAATGAATTCGAAATCCAATGAAACTTGGTCAAACCTAGTTTCTTCACATACCCAACATATCCAAAGTAAAAAATTAGTAAAATGACCATTCTAACCCTAGGCCATAGAACAAATTTTGGCTTAATCCATGGGTAATTTGGTCATACCCTCTTCAAATTCACTAGAGGCTTTCCTAAAAGCTCAAGGGGACCTAGTGAAGAGTGGTGCACCCAACCCAATGGGTTTGGGTCAGCCCAATTGGTCCCTAGACTAAAGCCGACCCTATTGGTCAAAAATGCTAAATTCAAACTCCCTCTCCCACTCAAATTAAAGCACATATGAGGTTGACAATCTGCTCCTTGGCTCAAACCGATCATGTGCACACTAAAAATAGCCTAAACAAACTCAAATGAATGATTCCTCATTTTGATTAAGTACTAGAGAGACTTAGCAGCCATCAGAGAGTGATCCCTAGCCTCCTAGAGCTCTTGTCATTTCCCCATTTCTAAATTTTTGAACAGTGAAAACAGGGGAGCTTAATCCATTCTTGAACTTCCTCTTCACTCAATTTCCATCCATTTGCTGTTGCATACTTCATTAAGGAGCTAAGTTGAGTGCACCCAAGCTTCCTTTGGAGTTCACACAGCAGGGAAGAGCTGAATTTGATCAAAGCGGCAAGCTAGCTAAGGAGGAGTTGGTCCATACATCAATCCACTCAACCTCAAGTGCTCATACTCTCAACACAACTTCGTCTCAACCAGGTGAAGCTTCTTTAAGGGAATCGAGCATTGGTGATCACCTCTGGGGAGGTATGAGATTTTTCAACCATTAAACTCAATATGGTGTGGAGCTTTGTGAAAGAAATTTTCACCACATGGATTTTTAACCGTTGGATTTGCCACTCTTTAGCTTTAGATGGTGTGGATTGAATTTGGTTTGAATCTGAGCTAGATCGAGCTTGGATCTACCCCTTGATCATGGACCGTCTCTATTGATCAATGGGAAAAACTTGAGAGATGTGAGCCATCCATCCGCACATTTTGGATGAACGGCTGAGATAATTCTGCACGTTTAGATATCTGTTATCTATTTTAAAACTACGGGGAGATCTCTAGTCGTTCGATCTTTGATCGGACGATAGAGATCAAACTGCATGCGCTGCAAGCCACTGTTTGGGATTTGACAACTTTAGTAAGCCCCTCACGGCGCGACACATGTAAAGTGCACTGACCGTCGCCGCCACCATGCGTCGCGCTGTGAGCTAGGGGATTACTTAAAATATTTTAATAATTCTAATTAACTTAAGGATCTTCTGAAATTCATAACTCCCTCTAGAAAATTTAGAAAATTATGAATTAAAATCCTTTGGAAAGATAATTCAACCTAGAATACTTTAAAATTAATTTCAATTGGTTTTGATTATATTTTCTCTAAATTTAAGTTTTGTTGGAAACTTCATTTTGCTAATTACTTTTTAATTATGCCTCTGATTAATCCCAAACTTCTTGGGTATGATTTAGGGGATGACTTCTACCTCCCCTAATTTTCTTGAGATTTATTGAAGGCTTGATTAGAAGAATTGCATATGAATTTCTTAATTACCCTCCTTATGTAATTAAGCTTAATTAGGGTATGATTAGTGATCTCAATCCATGATTAGGGTTGATTAACATTAGATCTAGTAAGTGGGAGGTTTATGAATTATTTTTGGGGAATTTTCCCAAAGCTATTCCCTAAACCCCCTTTTCTCTCCTTAATCTCCTCTTAATTAAGGGTTAATTCATTAATTATCCCCTTAATTACTTTATAAAAATTCTAAAAAGTTCTATAACTTAATTAATATACTTTGGGTAGATGTGTAGGTGTTTAATAGCCTGAGTTCAATTAAGGAAATCAAAATTCAATTCATAAGTATGAAAAGGTGTTTTGAAATTACTTTTAATTGTGAGCCAAATTGCATTAGGCCTTTTTTTATAGGTGCATTGCAAATTTAAATTACTTGTGAGTTTTTATGTCATCTCATTGGCTCATAACTATTTGGTTAATTATTCTAAGGTGATGTAGGTAAGGGTTAATTAAGTTACTTAATTGATACCTTAACCTAATTAATACTTAAAAATGGATCTAATTATCTAAAAATTAAACAAAAATATCAAACACATGTGGGAATGGGTTAGGAACAGCAAACTCATCTCACCTTTTCAAAATAAAATCAAACTTCAAACTAAACAAAAATCACATTGAATTCACTTTGATTTATTTTAAACTTTCTTATTCTATAAGAATGTCTTTAGGATTTAATTAAAGTGAGTTTGTTTACATGCTTTCATTACTTTAAATCTTTTCCCAATATGTTAAATTTGTATGGCATGTGGTCTCATGCATTCATATTTTTTAAATTCAAATTTAAAAAATAAAATTATTTACTTTATGTCAAATTTGCATGTGTTGGCTAAAGTAGAAATATGAGTGGCTATTATCACTAATAAACTCAAATTATTTTTAAAACATATAAATCAAATATAAAATCTAAAACTTCACATGTGAAATCACATGAGAAATTTCCCATTTGGAATGGGGAGAGATGGCTCAGTGGACTAAAGCGTCGAATTGCTAATCCATTGTACGAATGTACCGAGGGTTCAAATCCCTCTCTCTTTCCATAGATAAAAGATAGACTTTTCTATTCGGAAGATAGCCTTTTAAGGCTCTTTAGGCGGATATCCCAGAGTCTACGAGAGAAAGAAGGCTTGGCTAGTCATGCTTAATCTTGATTCGAAGTTCACAACTAAAGAAAACCAGCATTCATCTTTCATGCTAATGTAATCCGTTCTTGGTTGGAGGAAAGATTTAGAAAAGAAGAATCTAGATTCACTTCAAAGTCCAATGCCACCCACATTTCTCATAGCACCCCTGCTTGACCAAACCCTGAACCCAATGTGATCCCCCGGGCACGGACTTCTTGAAAGGAGGCCGAGAAATTTCTATTACACGATCGTATGCTATTTATACTTTAATTATAGGCTTGCATGTGAAATATTATAAAGGTATGCTTAGCATAGGTTTCCTTTCTCTCTTATGTTGGTATAGTTATGAATAGGAATTTGGTGAGATATATGGTCCATTTGAAAAGAACCTAATACTCACCAAATTCCATATCCTATTCATCTCCATGCTATCACCTAAGAAGGGTTACCTGCACTTGCATACATAAATTGGATAAACAAAATAAATCCATTAATGCAACTTTTGCATTCTTCTTTTGCATTTCATTTCTTTTATACACATGTTTGTATTTAAGGAAAGTGGTATATTAGTCTGGACAGCCCCGAGGTTGCGAGGCTTTAAGTAGCCCTAAACAAGTTTTATACCTTACACCTCTGGTTAACAACGGCGCTATACTCACGTATGTATTTCTTACTTTCATGTGTGTATGTAAAAATTTGGATAAAGAAACCCTTTTTTACTTAAGAAAATCATGCATACTAATCTTCTAAATTTCCTTAAGTGTATTACTTAGCATGCATCATAAAGTGTGTTAAATACTCTCATTTGTATGCATTAACATGCTTAGGGTCCACCCATATGCATGTTATACATGTTGGAAAAGAAATGAAGTAATGTGTGTTATGTGAATTTTGATTCATTTTATTTAATCTTAAAATGCCTTTCTTTTTGAATAGGTTTTTTTAGAGTTTATCTAAACTTAGAATTAATTAAAATATTTAATCAAAACATTCACCTAAACCAAACTAAAATGTGAACCTACTTTACAAATTACTTAGGTTAGGGATGGAAAGAGAAGTTCTCTTCTTTTTCCCTCTCTTCATAACTTAGTAATTAATTATAGGATCCACTTAAACTAAATCAAAACATGAAATAAAATCAACCCAAAATAATTAAACAACTTAAATGAAACCCTCCTCTAAGTTGAACATGTTCTTCACACTAAAAAAAATTGAACCTAAAGCTATAGCTAAGCATACCACACAAGCCTTCAAAGCACACACATTAGCCTAAGTCACCACTTCTAGCTTTAGGTTAGGTCGGTGCATCGTTTGATATTTTGTTTTATTTTGTGATATATGTTTTAGACTGGATGTTAGGGCGTATGCTCATAGAATGAATGATAGGACGATCTTAGTTTAACTATTCTTTTTTGCAGGGGATTGTGCTTAAGGGATGCTATCATAAAAAATATATAAATATTTTAGCTTGCAGGTGCTTTATACCCCTAAGCATAATCCATAGGCTAGGTGGACTTAGTCACCCATGTGTGGGGTGATAAGTCCAATATACATGCTTGGGATTTGTGTGGTTTGTTTTAACTAACCTTTGTTTGCAGGTGTTAGTTAGATTTCCACTTTTCCTTTTCATGTAAATTTGTACAATTAGGATTTTGGAATGATTGTTATGGAGATTAGGATGAGCATTGGTCATAAGATCCTATCTTATGCACCATGTGAAACCTTGGAGCATCCACCTTCCAACCATTCAAAAGGAAGAACCAAAGAAGAAAGAAAGAAGAAAAGAAGAAAGAAAAAGAATGCATGAAGACCCCCCATAACAATGAATTCCTTACTTAATTGTAATTTAATTCATTTGTAATCCGGGTTATATAAGGGTAAAGCTCAACTACCCAATTTGATAATTTTTTAGGTTTGTGCGGTGGTGCCCGACCACAACGACCTTTTATTCTTTTTGCGATTAGCTTTATAAATTGATTGTTGATTTGTTTAGCTTTCACATTAAGTGGCATGTTTTTCTTAATTTCTTTCTTGCTTTATGTTTGGCCTGGAAGTGGATTAGGCTTTTTAAGGAAAAATATATCTTTTACCCAACCTAACAACTCAAATTAAAATTAAACAACTCATAACCTCACCTAAAGCTTAGGTTTAAAATCAAGATAAAGGAATTAACAACCCCTTAGATGGATGGCCTGCTGCTCTAACTGTTCTTTCTCGGTGCTAACTCTGGTTGATTGCAGTTCATTCCCTGTGTTGAGCTATGCTGTATTTCTTTACTATTGCTTTCTCCAGGACATTAACAAAGGGACTGTTTCCTGGGTTGTTTTCTGCACTAAAAGATTCATTTATATACCATGTGATTGGGATGGTGTTAACTATAGGCTCATCGACTTATTTAATAGATTTTCAAAGTAGTATCCTCGTAATTATCTTATGGAGGGATTATATGTCTGAACATTCCCCGAACATGGCTATTCGTGAGATTACGGCAAAGATGGCTCACTCACTTATGTTTATGTATTCTCATGTCAAGATGGCTATATTGATGATAATTCACTTGAATGAGACTCCTTATCCTTCAGCTCTTTGCAATTACCTATATATTTTAGATATGATTTTGCTTAGGTTTGCGGTAATAAAGCTCACAAGAATATCAACAACCTGGTGCTTCCTTCCGTGTTTGTTGGCTATGATGGCGTGATGTTCTCACTCCTTTTGGTTTGGTAGTAGCTCATGTGATGTAACCCTTCTAAGTTTGGATGCTCATATTTGCCGCCCATCATGGTGTGATGATTGAGCCTTCTCTAACCCATTTTCTTATTATCATACTCATATTATACTATTTTCTTCTACCTTTTGTTCAGACCTTAATCCTAATCTCTCTTATTATAACTTTGCGTGTTTCTCTCTTTTATCTTGGGTTTGCTCCATATTACCAAGCACTCCTACAACCATCTTTGGCCTTATCTTTTCTTTAGCTTATTATGTTAATCATCTTGTATCTTTTGATTGCTTTAATGTTTTCTTTTGCTCTTGGTTGTACTTAGTTGGGGATTTACTTAGGTGATTGTAGCTCTTTGAGTAGTTTGAGTTTATCCCCTTTAAGGACCTTGTAACCTTTTTTTTGTGGCAATAAAATACCCCTGTATAATGGGGTTTCCCTAAATAAAAAAATAAAAAAAAACAAAAAAAAACCCTTAGATGGATGAGCATTTCTTTCGTAATATCATGAACAAATGCATCTTATTTCACTCTTGATTAGAGGACTTCCAACTTTGCCAGAGAAACTTGGCTTGACCTTTGAGAGCCATGGTGGAAACTTGCCTCCTCCCTTCTCACTGATTTTTGCTCATAATCTCATTTCTGATGCATTAGGCATATGAATCCTATTAGCTTGAGTCAAAATGATTTTCCAAAATGAAAATGAAAATAAAATTTGAATTGCTTTAGATTTAGGTCATTTGAAGCATACCTTTGCATGATCTATTCTCTTTAGGGAGTAAGTTTAAGGACTTAGTCTCTTTCTAAATAATAACATCCTAGCTATCTTGCATTAAGCATATGACTTTCCTACATAAATTTAAAATTGTAGGAGAAGTTAGTTGGCAACCACCCCCAGGCGGTTGTAAGTCCACGCTGTCAGGTGGTTTGTCCTCTCTTATGGAAGCAAACAATTACCCATTTTTTGCCTTAGATTTAGGTCGTGCTTTCGACCCTTTCCAAAGCTCTCTAGATTTAGGTTCTGAGATTACTTCTCATCTTTGTGGGTCCATAAGATTAAATATTCACCTCTTAGGCATTTCCTTAAACTTGTGTTAAGCAATCATAAGTCCTAAATTTCTAATGAAAAATGTAACTCAAATAAACTAAATCAATTTCAAAAATGTAACCCCAAATTAATAAGATAGTTTGAGATACTAGCTAGGTTTTCTAGTATTATGAGCATCTTCTACTCATTCCCATTTGGCTTCGATAATAAATCTCTCTTTGATTAATCCCATTTGATCTTCAAAAATGAACCAATCGATTGATAGTTGAAATCTTTAGAGATAACAATCATTTACCTTAATCGAGAGTTTTCCTAAGGAATCTCCATTTTTTTAGAATGTAATTAACTATGGGGGCTTTCTCCTGTAGGGAACTTAACGAACCCGATTTAAAATAAACCATGCTTTACTTTTCCATGTAAAGTAGGGAAAGAATCTCTGGTACACTTCGAAGACCCAACGTCTTTAGGAGTCCTTATTTTGGTGATTAGGTCCATTGTAGAGTGGTAACTTCTATCTTTCGAGATAGTACACCTCTCCTTATTGTCAAACCCGATCACCTTAATAAGTATATCTGTAGGTCTACGTGGCATCCCAAAAAGATGAATTTCTACAGGCTCATCTTTCTCTTTCTACCAACAGATTTTGAAAGGCGACTCTTATATTAAAATTTTTCACCACAACGGTTAAGATAATTTAACCTCAAAATGAACCCCCTAAAGTGTGCATTCAGAGTAGCTTTAGAAAAATTCCTTGGGTTTGTTGTCTGACACCATGGAATTGAAATCGATCCAGAAAAGATCAAAGAGATATTAAAAATTCCACCCTATAAAAGTTTAACTCAATTAAGATCATTCCAAGGGAGGTTGGCGTATCTAAGATGCTTTATACCCAATCTATTAGGAAGATGCCAGCCATTCTCAGCACTTATAAAAAAGGATGCCAAGTTTAAGTGGGATGACAAGTGTTAGCATACCTTTGAAGATATCAAGCAGTACTTAATGACACCACCAGTTCTAGCAGCCCTTATCCTGGGCAAGTGTCTGATACTCTACACTGTTTCATTAGATGACTCCCTCGGTGTTTTGTTTGCCCAAGCTAACGATGAAGGGAAGGAGAGCATGCTCTACTATCTCAGTCCTCGTCTAATCCTTGTTGAAGCAAATTATCCATCTATCGAGAAGCATTGCCTAGCTTTAATCTTTGCATCTCAAAAGCTACAGCATTACATGGTTTCTCATAAAATCTAATTAATTTATAGAATCAATCCATTCCAGTATCTCATGACATGACCAATGATATCCAGATAATTGGCACATTGGTCCATGATCTTTTTACAGTTTGACATCACTTTCGTACCCCTCCGTGCAATGGAAGGATAGACACTTGAGGATTTCTTAGAAAGAACCCACTTCCTGTTGATTCTCCACTTAGTGATGACCTCCCCGATGAATAAATCATGAACTTAAGGGATGCCAATATTCACCACTAGGAGATGTATTTTGATGGTACGGTTTTCTCACGAAGAGGAGAAGAATAACAGCCTACTCTTCTAAAAAAGGCAGGGGTAGGAATATCCTAACTCCAAACTGCGATATGATGAGATTCTCATATCATCTATTTGATCCTTGCACCGATAATAAAGTTGAATATGAGGCTCTGATTATTGGCCTAAAGTTAGCCATCTCACTAAGCATCCAGAAAATCCACATCTTTGGGGATTCCCAATTAGTGGTCAACTAAATCCCTGGGTCTTACAAGGTTCTAAAGCTTAGGCTCCATCACTACCAATAAGCATACAATGGATTGTTGGCCTAAATTTTAGAAGTGACCATCTATAAGATCCATCGAAGAGAAAATGCAGTAATAGATGCTTTAGCTAAACTCGCCAAGGAGTTGGCATGTCCGGAAAATGAGTTCATATCAATAGAGGTCCAAAATAGGCAAGTCCTGCCTCTTATTGATATTTAACTCATCAAAAAATACTCTCTTGATGGGGAGGTTGTCGTTGCCAATAAGGATGAGGAGCTAGATTTGAGGCAACCATTCATGGACTACCTAAACAAGGAAAAACTACCTCAAGAGAAGTCACAAGCATATCAGATGAAGCAAAGGACACCTTCCTACACCCTTGTGGATGGTGTCTTATTTCAACGGTCCTTTGATCATATGTGACTATGTTGTTTAGACAAGCACGAAACCAGTATGATCATGGCTGAGGTGCACTCAGGATTATGCGGAGCTCACCAATCTGGTCCCAAGATGAAAGCCAAAATTAAAAGACTTGTGTACTTTTGGCCATCGATGATCACATATTGTATGGGTCTGGCTAGACAATACCATCAATGTTAAGTACATGGAGTGATCTTACATCAACCACTCAACATTCTACATCCAACACTGGCCTTGTGGCCATTTGAGTGTTGGAGTACTGACATAGTGGGTTCGATCGAACCTCCTTCTTCTAAGGGTCATCAGTTTATCCTAGTTGGTGCCAACTACTTTTCAAATTGGGCAAAGGCGATCCCGCTCAGAGAGGTCAAAACTCAGCATGTGCTCTAATTTTTCATGAACTATATCATATATAGATTCGAGGTGCCTTGCTGAATTATATCCGATAATGATACTACATTCAAGAGCACCAAAATCAATAACTTTGCCCAGAGATACAACATAGATTAGAGATACTCTACCATCTACTATCCGAGAGCAAATGGCTTAGTATAAGCCTTCAAAAAAAAAACTCTCATCCAAATATTCAAGAAGACACTCAACGATAACAAACGATAGTGGCATGAGCAATTAATTGAAGCTTTGTGGGCCTACCATACCACCTATAGAACTCCAACTCATTCTACTCGTTTCTCCTTAGTGTGTAGGTCCGAAGCCGTTCTACCATTAGAAGTCCAACTCCCATCACTATGGATAGTTATGGGTAGCAAGATCACAATGGAGCAGAACGCCAAGTTGCATTAAAAGAGCTCGAAGGTTTGGAGGAGAGATGCCTACGGGCATGCCAGAACCTCAAGTTATATAAAGCCAAAATGATTCAAGCTCACAATAAGTTGGTTCTCCCAAGAGATTTTCAAGTAAGAGAGCTTATTTTAGTTCTAAGGAGACCAATTATTGCCCGTCGCAAGATGGGAGATAAGTTTGAACCCACTTGGGAAGGCCCTTTCTCCATGGAGAAAGCCTACCAAGGAGGATCATATCAACTTCTCAATCATAAAGGAGTGTGTTTGATGCTTCTAATCAATGGGCTCTACCTAAAGAAATATTATCCATAAAATTATGTTTGAAAATAATTATCATCAATAAAAATTTCATTTCAAATTCAATCTCTTCAAATTGAAAGCATTTCTGTCTACGAATTTGCAACGATGTGTTTAGGGTAGGTGTGATAGAACCCAAGTGACATCCTATCCTTCATCAATACAACACCAACACAAGTTACACATATAACACATAACATAAAACAAACATATATCTTTTGTCTCGGGAAAATCAGAGTTGAGTAGCGCCCCCAGTGGCCCTCACTCAGTAGCAGCTCTAGGTCAGGTCGATTCACTACTTAGCTAGTGTGTCACCCTAGTGGTCTTCTTACTAAAGAGGATGTAAGTCTCCCATGCTTTCTTCCTGGCTTAACCATTGCACACCGATGAGTGGATTGTTAGTATGATAGGCCTTACTACGTGGCTGGTAAGCTATCTCATGTTGGCTTTGTTTAAGAAGATGTAAGTCTACTACAATTCCTTCTTGGACTAGCCTTCGTGCACTGACTTGGGTCGAGTATATTTTAGCTTCAGGGTAAGTCCCCCCCCCCACTCCTCGCAACAGCTCCTTTCCTTCAGACTACTTCAAGTCTAGGTCTAGTCCTTCCTCAGGACTCCTCGCTTAGTAGTCGCCCTAGGTCGAATAGCATCTATTACATTGACTATAAACTATCCCGATGATCATTTTTGTCTATGAAGATGTGAGTCTCATACGCCTTCTTCGCAGATTAATTGTTGCACACCGACGGTCACCTTAGGTTGGTTGGTGCTCGCTATGCTGACAACGACCCACCCGATGGATACACCACTCATGATAGATATAAGTCCCTGCGCATTCTCTTTGAGTTTGCCACCATACACCTATAGGCTTTCTTTTCAGGATAACGCCCCTAGCAGCACATCCCCTATGGGCACTATATTTGGATCTCATCTTTTGCGACCCCATCTAGACACTACCCGGGTTACTACTAGATTGGATAGTTCCCCTTTCCTAGTAACCACCCCTGCGGTTGGAAGGTTTGTACTACGGGTGCAGGCTCTCCCTTTGGATTGGTAAACCTGATACAGGTCTAGGACGATATAGCCCCTTCTTAGTGCAGTCCATCACACACCAGCATGATCCATGCAAACATATAAATAAATAGAATATATATTCACTTGTAGATCAAGAGGACAGCCCCAGCAGTACCTTTCCTAAGCAAGCATCCTACCTTTAGGACAGTGTCAGCAAGACTCCCTATAAGAATCGCCTGACTACTCTTGAGTTGATGTAAGCCCCCACCGACTCTCTCTTAGTAGTTTCCCTATGTAGGGTCTGATTTGTTGCGCATCCAACAGATCACCCCAATGACACTTTTAGATTTGGAAGATGTAAGTCCCCTCGCTTTCTTCCGAGCATGGTCGTTGCACACTGAAAGGCAACCCTTAAGTTGGTTAGTCTCACCCTTCGACTAGTAGACTTCCCTTTAGATTGGTAAATCTCAGACAGGTCCAGGCCAACATAGCTCCTTCTTAGTAGGTCCATCACACACTAACGAGATCCATAAATTAAATCAAACTAAGTCAAATTTGATCGACCATATTAAATTAAGTGAAATTAAAATTAATCTTAACGACTCTTGAGTTGGCATAAGTCTCCAACGGCACTCACTCAGTAGTCGCCCTGGGTCAAGTTCAATCTGTTGTGCATCCAACAGGTCACCCTAGCGGCTCTTCCTCGCTTTGGAAGATGTAAGTCTGTTTCACATTCTTCATAGCACAACCGTTGCACACCAGAAGGTAACCTTTAGGATAAATAGCTCTACCCTGTAGCCGGTAGACTACCCCTTTGGATTTATAAATCTAAGATAGGCCAAGGCTCCTGTGGCTCCTTCTTAGTGGGTCCATTGCTTACCGATAGGGTCCATAAATCAAATTAAAATTAAATCAATCAAATTCAATCGAGCTCATATCCCCAAGGGATATGCCCTCAAATTAAACCAAATTAAATCCAACTTGATTCTTCCTATTGGAGTTAAATCACACCCTTCTCCCTAGTGGAGCTCAAATCATATGAACTAACTAAACAAACAAATCAAATTCAAAACTAACCTCCCTAATGAAGGCATAATAAATTAAAACAAATTAAAGTTGATCTTGATCATCGATGGATTCAGGCCCATATCCCTAGCAGATATGCCCTCAAATCAAATACAATTAAATCCAACCTTGATCCCTAGTAGATTTCTCCCTTATGCCCCAGCATAAGATTATCTCATATCCAATTTAGGTGTGATTCCCCAGCAAATCCTCCCTCATGTCCGTGACATGAAATGCTCATCAAATCCTCCTGACTCTCTTATGTCCTTAGCATGAGACGAGTTGCATTACACTAAGATCATGATTCTATCTACCCATTTGGGTTCAGGTATAGATCATTTTCATTAGCTTACAATCTTTCAGACATTGTTGATCACCTCGGTCAATGCCAATACGTGTGGTGTGCCTTTCAGTTACACTACATCTATTGGGGGTCCTTTGTTGACCTCACTTTTGGAGTGAGGACTCAATCTCCTCCCCTTATATTTAGGAGTCTTTTAGACACTAGATTCTCCTTAACTATAAGAAACTTCTAGAAATTAGGTGAACACTTAACCTAAGCCTAGAGACTTAGAATGGTTAATCATAGGATTAGGGTATGACTTATTATTAGGGAAATTTATCTAGCCTACAGCTTAACTAAATCCATACTTATC
Source organism: Cymbidium sinense (assembly GCA_021442155.1). Lineage (NCBI taxonomy): Eukaryota > Viridiplantae > Streptophyta > Magnoliopsida > Asparagales > Orchidaceae > Cymbidium > Cymbidium sinense. Next base: position 70,059,630 of record CM038217.1, on the reverse strand, counting down.
TTCTCAAGTCAATCATTATCCCAATCTAAATTAAATCCATAATTCAAAATTCAAATCAATCCAAACCAAACCAAATTCCAAATCAAATAGACCTTTCCTAAGCCCAAGATTCAAATTCCATTGACTTAGCCAAATTCCCCTCAATCTAATTCAAATTCAACTAATTATCTCATGAATCAATCAATTCTCCAATCATCATCCCAAATATAAATGAAATCTATAATCAAACTCAAGTCATCAAGTCAAACCAAAATTCAAATCAAATCAAACCTAGCCTAAGCCATATGATTTAATCCCATGGACTTAGCCAAATTCCCCTCAACCCAAATCAAATTCAATTGCTTTTCTCATGAATCAATCAAGTCTCCAATCACCATCCCAAATATAAATGAAACTTATAATCAAACTCAAGTCATCAAGCTAAACCAAAAATCAAATCAAATCAAACCTAGCCTAAGCCATATGATTTGATCCCATGGACTTAGCCAATTCCCTTAATCCAATGAAAACTTAATTGATTTCTCATGAATCAATTATTTCCCCAATCATCATCTCAAATATAAATGAAATATATAATCAAGTCACCTAAGACAAAATCAATTCAATCAAACTTAACCTAACCCATTTGACTTGAAATATTCAAATGAGCCAAATCCCATTTGAACCCAAATCAATTACAATCAAAGCTATAAATCAATCCTAAATCCATTTATAAATCCAACTAAACTCAATTCACCCAAAAATCGATTCAACTAAGCTAAATTGGTCCATTTGACCCAAAGTGATCAATTTGACTTACTTGAACCAAATTCCATTCCTACCTATATTGGATTGAACCAAACCAACCAAAACCTTCTATGATGATCATCAATCATCCTTGATTAATCAGTTGTCGTCAATTGTGTCAAATCAAGTCAACTTGGTCATTTGATCAAGTCAGACCCACTTAATCTACATAAACCAAACTAGCCAAATTTCATCCTAAGCCAAATTAATTGAAACCAATGATTCAAACCAACCTAAGATCAATATTTGAACATGACTTGACCCTCAATTGAGCCAAACCTAACCCAATTGGCCCTTTGACTCAAGTTGACCTAATTTGACCTAAAAGACCAAGTTTGGTCAAATGAAGATTTAACCCAAATTGATTGTAACCAATGGCTCAAGTTCATTCTAAACTGATTGTTGAACTTGACCAAAACCTCAATTGAACCCAATTGATCCTATTTAGCCCAACTGACCCTATATAGCCCAAATTGACCTAAAGGGTTAAATTGGCCTAAATCAAAACAAATCTAAGTTAATTGAAATTGAAGCCTACAATCATCTTCATTTGACCAATCAAACCCAAATCAACCCCTAACCCAAGCTAATTTGGCTAATTTGGTCAAATTGGTCAACTTGACCCATTTGACCTACATAAATTCAAATGAGCCAAAATCAAATCCAAGCCAAATTGACTCAAACAAATTGAACCAAAACACTTCAAATCATCATTTGAACTTAATCCAAGACTTACTTTGAGCCAATTTGACCAATTGGATAACTTGACCTAACCTAGCCCAATTTGACCTATATGGGTCAAATGAGCCAAACCCACTCAAACCAAATCCAAACGCATTAAAATCTGACCCAATCCATCTGAGCTACCTTAAGCATTGTGCCATCAGTCTTAAGCTCCAGCGAGGTAATTTCCATAAAATTGAGCTTTGGTCAAAATTTTCTAGGCCTTTTTGAAGAAAAGTTGTATGCCATGCGATTTTGACCGATAGATCCCTTGCAATCTTCTTCAAAAAGGTGTGGGATCAATTTCGTGATCATCTGAGCTTGGGTGAGCTCAAATTGAGCGAAGGAGGATGGACGTCGTTCATCTCCCGCCGCTTGGGAGACGGTAGGTCACACACCATCCGCTCCGCATGATCAGAACAGACAATCGAGATTAATCCATTGAATTTAATCTGATTTATCCCTTAAGAACTGTGGGTTTAATCCTCACCGTCTAATCTTAGATCGGACGGCGGGGACAAAATCACATCCACCTCCAACCACATAAGCGTTGACTCGGATGTGTTTAAGTAGCCAATCCCATGGAGGCACGTGGAAAGCATTCCATGTCAGTGGTTCACGTGGTGCCGACGGGATTATGCTTAATTAACTTGATTTAATGGCTAAATTTTTGAAAATTCATAACAAATTATAGAAAATTTTTTAAAATATAAATAAATACTCATTTTAAAGGTAAAATAGAGGAGATTTAATTAAAATTTATTCTAATTAATTTGAAAGTGGTTAAGGCTTAATTAAGAATTAAATGAAAATTTAATTAGATTAATTAAGCCCTAATTACTTAAGTAATTAATCCCAAACTTTGTATGTTAATTTACTGGGATGACCTCTACCTCCTATAAATTTCTTTGGATTTATTGTTTGGTTAATTAGTGAAATTGATTATTTAAGCCCTAATCACTCTCTTAATTCACTTAATGACTAATTAACACCCTAAACAATAATAAATTAATTAATTAAACTTACTAATCACTATTTGATAGTGAATGGATAAGGGGAGTGGGGTTAGGACATCTTTCTTAGCTTCTTTTCCTAAGTCCATTTCATTTTTGAAGGAAAGTTAATTAATATGAAGATTAATTAATAGTTAATTAATAAATTAAGTGGCTTAATTAATTAAATTAAAATCATAATCAAATCAAATAATTAAAAATGAAATTAAGGGAACCTCTTTATGTGTTTAATAACATAAAGACCCTTTAAGGAAATTATGATTAGCCCATAAGTGTGGAAAAATCATAAAAGTACTTAATTAGGTTCTTTAATTTAATTAACCCTTAATTATGAGCCAATTGCATTAGGTCCTTGTAAGAGCATTGAAATTTTATTTTCTCACATGTTCATGTCATTTTCAACTCATAATTAAGTGGTTAATCAAATTAAAGAAGCATAGGTAAGGGTAATTAATTAATTTAATTAAGGATCCAACTTAATTAATTCATAAAATTCACTTAATTACCTTTTCTTAAACAAATTAAGTTCACCAACATGGGAATGGGATTAAAACAACAAATAATTTTTCTCTTCTTTAAATTTAATCAAAATCTTAAGTCATAAAGTAATAAAGAAACTTTGGTTTTCTTTAAATGATATTATTTGATGTGATTGTCCTTAGGAATTAATTTAGTTGAAGGAACCATATGTTTGTACTTAGTTATTCCTTTCCAATCACTTTAGATGTTGTATGTTAATTGATTTCATGCATTCATCCATTTAAATATAAATGAATCAAATGATGTTTATTTATGTAAGTTTGCATGTGTTGGATTAACTTATCATATGTGTGGCTATTATCACTATTAAATATAAATCTATTTTTCAAAATTTATAAAGTGATAACAACATGTGAAGTGATAGTAGTTATGGATACATATAAGTTTTGCATGTGTTTATATCTTAGATATGTAAAGTAAAGCTCTCTTTTCTTTAATTCATGTGTAGATTTACATGTGTTTGAATGTTACTAAGTATATAGTCTAGACATCTCGAGAATATGAGACTTTAGCTAGCCCCAAGGAGGTCATTTGATTATCTCACTTCTCTAGTTAACAATGATGCATACTTATTTGATTTCATTCCCATGTATTTCTACATTAGAATTTGGATATAACTTTAATTCACATACATAAATAATTTAATCATATAAAAATACAACTTTGCAGGATTCTCCTTCCTTTAGTTATTCATACATTTATTTGTATCTAAGAAAGCAACTATATAATCTAGACATCCCAGGAATATAAGGCTTTAGCTAGTCCCAAGGAGGCCATTTGATTACCTCACTTCCCTCGTTAACAATGACACATACTCGCTTATGTCTTTAATACATACAAGTGTGTATTTAGTTAAGAAATTATGATCCTCTTTTTTTTTTTACTAAAAATGCATGCATCCATATTCACCTAAGTTATTAGCACATGTTATATATAAATTAGTGCTCTCTTTTCTTTATTCACGTATAGATTTACATAGGTTTAGAATGTTAATAAGTATATAGTATGGACATCTAGGGAATATGAGGCTTTAGTAGCGCAAAGAAGGTCATTTGATTATCTCACTTTTCTGGCTAACAATGACACGTACTTATGTGATTCCATACTTATGTATTTTGGTATTAGAATTTGGATAGAGCTTTAATTTATATGATTATATAATTCAACCAAAATAAAAATATAAATTCCAAACATACGCATTCATCATCATTTATGTGTGCTAAAACATAATGCATGTATAGATATACAAAGTATTAAATCATATGCATGTTACATGTGATGGAAATGAATGACTTAGTATACTTCCTATGATAGTAATTTAATTTGATTGATCTTAAGAAGCCTTTCATATTAGGTAAAGTCATTTAAAGTCAACCTAAACTTAAGATTAATTAAAAAATTATTTAATAAGCCATTCACTAAAGAGAACTAAATCAAATAAATATGCTTTAGAAAGTGGCACAAGGTAGGGATGAAAGAGGGTAACCCTCTTCCTTCTCTTTATAACACTTAGTTGCTAAGTGTAAATCACATGAAACAAAATGAAATACAAATTAAAATTCACAAATCAATTAAACAACTTCATATAAAACCCACCATCATGTTAACTTGAACATTTTCCAAACTTAGAAAAATATAACTCTAATGCTTAGTTAAGACATACCACACAAGGTCTTAACACACACATTAAAATTAAGTCATCACTTCTAGCTCTATGTTAAGATGATGTATGATGTGATGTATGTTTTCTTTTATGATGCATTATTTTAGACTGGATGTTAGGGTGTATGCTTCGTAGATTGGATATTAGGCTGCCCTTAGCCTACCATGTTTTCTGCAAGGGGATGATTAAAAATAAATATAAGTGCTCTCTTTGCAGGTTACTTAAACTCCTAAGCATAATCCAAATTAAGATAGGTAGGCTTGGTTACCCATGTGCAAGGTGCTAAGTCTAATTATACATATAACTGCTTGGGGTTGTATGTATGTTTATCTAATCTCTATTTTGTAGGTGTAGTTAGATTTACTTTTCCTACATAAAAATGTATTTTTTTGTAATAGGATTTAGGATTAGTGTTATGGGGGATTAGGATGAGCAGTTGCTAGAAGACTTTGTCCAGCGAGGCCCTGTGATGCCTTTAGAGCATAACTAAATCAAGGAGTCAAGACATAAAGAAATGAAGAAGCGAAGACCCCCATAGCATATATTCATTCAAATTATAATTATTCTTTCACATACTGTGTTGTATAAGGGTAGAGCTCAACCACCCATCTTTCCTTTTCGGGTTGTACGACGGTACTTGACCGCACTGGCCTGTTATTCTTTCATGTTGGTTTATAAAATTGTTTGACGTTATGTTTAAATTGTGCATTAGAATTACATGATTTTCATAGTTTATTTATGATTAATGCTTTAATGTGTGGCTTGGATACAATAGCCTCTTAGGATAAAATAAATTTTCTATTCAACTAATAACTCATAATTAAAATTTTAAATAACTCATAACCTCAGCATAAAGCCTAGGCTTTAAATAAAATAATTAAATATTTATCAACCCCTTAGTTGTATGTTGTATCTCTCACATCATCCATACATCTTGAGTCACTCTTGTAAAAAATGAGGGCCTTCATCCGTACATAATCGAGACCGCTTGACCCACGAGAGCAACCCCTGACTACAGACCTTCACCCTCTCTCTCTTTTGATTTAGCTAATGATCTATTTCAATATGCATTTAGGCATATAAAAATCCCAAAGCCTCTGTCTTAAATGACTTATCAAAATGAGATAAATTTTGAAAAGATTTTGCATTTGTAGATTAAGTCATATGCTCATACCACTCATGCTCTAGTCTCTTAGGGAGTGGGCTTAAGGACTTTAGTCTATTTCAAATTAAATAACTACCCTAGCTATCTTGCAATTCATAAGACCAGACTACATGATTTTAAATCGTATGAGGAGTTAGCTGGAAACCACTCCAGGCGGTTGTAAGTCCAAAAGTCATACGGGTTTACTCACTCTTGTAGAGATAAACCCTTATATCTACCTATCGCTTAGATTTAGGTCATGCTTTAGCTAATGCTAAGGCTTTGTAGATTTAGGATCTGAAGTAACTTTTTTCTTTAGGCTACAAGCATAAATCTTCACCTCTTATGTATTTCTACAACCTTGTGTTGGCGGACTACAAGCCCTAGTAATTTAATAAAAATTCAACTCAAACAAATAAATCTTTTCACTTTCAAATATATAAAGCCCAATCACAGGATAGATTGGAATGTTTACTAGGCTTCCTAGTATCATGAACATTCCCTACACATTCTCTTTGGATTCCAAAAATAAGTCTTCTCCTTGAACTTTCCCAATTGATCTTCCAAACATAATCAATCCTTTGATAGTCTAACCTTGAAATCTTTGGAGATAATAATTGTCTACTTTAATTGAGAGTATTCTTAGGGAATCTTATTCCCTAAGATGTAATTAACTATGGAGGCTTTCCTCCATAAGGAACTTAAGAAGCCGACTTAATATAAACTATGTTTTATTATCCATGTAAAGTAGGAAAAAATCTCTAGTATATTCGAAGACCCATCATGCCTTAGGAGTCCTTATTAGGTGATTAGGTCCATTGTAGGGTGACGCATCTATCTTTCGAGATAGTACATCATACCTTCAATAAGTACCCCCTATGATGAGAGGTGTTCCTCCACATCCAAAAAATAAACACCACAATCATCAACATAAAAACATAAAATAATATAATTATTAACAACAACTTTAATATAAACATATTTATCAAACTCACTAATAAAAAAATTCATGTGCCAATACGACTTTATAAAACTCTTCATGTCATTATTTAAGAGCTTGTTTTAATCCATACAAATACTTTACTAATTTGTGATTATTTTTATTTTTTTTATATTGATCTATATAAATTTCTTCATCTAAATCACTAATTAAAAATGCAGCCTTTACATTGATTTGATGCATAATTAGATTATATGCTAAAGATAAAGCTAAATGTAAATATAGTATACAATTCTTGCAATAGGAGAATAAACATCAAAATAGTCAATAACACAATTTTTGTGAATATTCTTTGGCTACCAATCTTACTTTATAATTATCTATGCATCCATTGGGCTTTAATTTCTTCTTGAAGATTCATTTATAACCACAAGGTAAATCATAAAGTATTCAAGTCTTATTTAGTTAAGATGAAATCTATTTTATTATTGATAGCCTCTTAATTTCTAAAAAGATACTTCTATATAATTCATAGCTTCATCAAAAGTGATAGGATCATTTTCTAAAATAAATGTTTCAGTTAAAAGAGAATAAACATTATCACAATATTTTTTTTCTATTTTATAATCCTTTTATTTATTTTTTAATTTTTTCCTCATTTTTACTAAACAAAAAAACCATTATCATTATTTATTATAATTTTTTTTATTAACGATCATTTTTTATCAATGGGTTTTGTAATCTTATTTTTTATGAAAAATATATCTTCAAAAAATATAGTATCTTTATATTCAATTATTGTATTATTAGAAATATCACTAATATTTGAGTTAATAAAAAAAATATATAGGTAGACTCTTAAAAGAATATTTGATGAATACATCATCTACATTTTTATATCTTAATTTTTTTTATTTTAACATTTTGGAATGTATATTTTAGCTAAAAAAAACCCAAATTTTAAAATACATTAAATTGTGTTACCTATTTTTTTCAAAATTTATAAGGCGTTTTATTAAAATCCTTATAAAGGATTTAATTTAAGATAACAAAAGTTATTAGTAAAGCTTCTCTCCATAAATTATTTGATAAATTTGAGGAGATTAACATTGCATTTACCATACTAAATAAAAGTGCTATTGTATTGGATTAAGGTGAATACAGAGCAACTTGATGTATAAACTTATTTTCTTCACAAAAATTATTAAATAAAAGTGAAATATATTCTCTACTTCTATCTGATCTTAAAATCTTAATTATCTTATTTAATATATTTTTTACTTATAATTTATACTTCTTATCACATCAAAAATTTCATTTGTAGTTTTAATTAAATAAATATAACAAAATTTTAAAAAATCATATAAAATATCTTTTATCATCTCTAATCAAATTAACATTTAAATCATAATCATCACAATGAATGAGATTTAATTAATCATTTTGCTTAACAAAAATAAATTTAAATGATTTTTTAGTTTATTTTATTTGATAGTAAATTTTATAATTCACATCTTTACTTATATTATTTTTAAATATTAATTCTATATACATCATTCTTCTAATCATTTTATTCTTTAATTCCTACTAATTTAATGTAATGTTGTCATACATGAGATCATTTTTAATGTTAACAACAATGAAGATGAAGCTAGAGATAAATTAATTTTGGGAAGTTAACTTTCCAATATTGAAGTTAAAAATGTTCAATAGATCACAAAGAAAGTCAATATCCTTCATAAAGTTTTATATTTAGTTTAAGTATTTCTTTTTCATCATGTCAAGTTTTTTTATTTGTTATCTTTAAGCATATATCTTTCCATATCATCTTATAGTAAAAATTGACTTTTGATCTCATTTCATTCCTCTTATAAGTTTTCTTAGTACTTAGTTCTCTCTCACTAAAGATAATTTTTTAGTAATGATGTAGTGAAGTCAGTTTTTTTCATGAAGTAGTGAACTCAACCTTTATTGTGGTTTCAACGAACGCATTAAGAAAATCTATCATAAAAAGGTAGGATTAATGAATCAATTCTTGGAGCTAAAAGAATAGCTTTTGAGAAATATATGTTCAACTCATGTTTTATTTTTCTTTTATTTTCTTATACCACCACAAAATCAGATATCCATTTAGGAATCACCTTCATTATTATCATAATATATATATATATATATATATATATATATATATATATATATATATATATATATATATATATATATATATATATATATATATATATATATATATATATATATACATATATATATATATATATGTTGACCTCACTTTTGGAGTGAGGATTAATTTTTCTCATCCTATACTTAGAACCTTCTAGGCACTAGGATTTCCTTAGTAATAAGCAACTTCTAATGATTATGGGAATACTAAACCTAGGCTTAGAGACTTAGGAGGCATATCCTAATCCCAGGATACACCTTAGGACAAATAGGTTCTACCTATCCTTTGGCCTAACCAGGACCCATGCCTATCCACTCATCGAAACCTAAACTCTTATAAATGAAACACAACCAATCTCTAGCCTATTCAATTAACCTCACTTGAATTTGTTTTCTATCCAAGCTCCAAGTCAAATTGACTTAGACCTTAACCTAAGCTAACTCCACCATGATTCCATGAACCAACTCAAACCCATTCAAGTAAACTAAATCTAATTTGATATTCTTAATCACTCCAACCATTCAATAGATCATTTCAAACTCCTCCAACACTTGCAATCAAATCAATTTGATCAATCTAAGTTAGCTCATTTGACCCAAAAAGTTCAAATGAGCCAAAACCCTTCAAGCCCAAATCAATTGTAATCAAGGCCATTAATCAATTCTAAATCCATCATTGAACCCCTCTCAAGATTCAAACTTTAATTCAATCCAAATTGGATTAAATCAACTCATCCAATCCCTTCTATAATGATTGGTGATCATCTTTGATTGCCCAATTGCAATCAATTGGATCAAATCAAACTAATTTGGTCAAATTGGGCCAAATCTCATCTCAACTCCAAATGATTGCAACCAATGCCTCTAATCAATCATAAATTGATCATTGAACACCCTACAATCATCAACTATACCCAATTTGGTCAAGCCAACCCAATTGACCCACTTAACCCAAATTGACCTAAAGGGTCCAATTGAAACAAATCATTTCCTAATCTAAATCAATTCAAACCAACACTTACAATCATTCCCAAATGATCAATTTAACCTAAACATAATTCATACCTAAGCCAATTTGGCTAATTTGGTCAAATTGATCAACATGATCCATTTGACCCAAATTGAATCATATGAGCCCAATCTAAATCCACTTCAAATTGAATCAAACCAATTGACCAATGCATTACAAATGACCAATTGAACTCACCCAAATCATTAGTTTGACCTAATTTGATCAATTGGTCAACTTGAGCTAATTGAACCCAAATTGACCCAAACCCAACCAAACTTGGCATGACTCATCCTAGGTCACCATAGGCCTACCTAAGTGGATCCAATCCTTGGTGAACCTAGTTTGGATCAAAAAAATTGAACCAAATCACTCAAATGGGATAAAATCCCCATTTGGATGGGTTCTCCACCCCCTTACCCTTTGGCAGCCACCTTTGGCTCTACTTGAACAAGTGGACCACTAACCCAACCTACCCCGAGACTATTGGGTTCAACCTTTGGCCATGAGAGGGTGAGTTCACCCATGAAATCTCATTGGTCCACCTAAGAAAGCTTATACACCCCATGCCAACCAATTCCACTCCCTTAGCCACCTCAACAATCCCTTGCCACCTCCGGCCACCTTCCTCGGCTGGACGGCTACCAAAGGGTGAACCAATCTCAACCCTTGATTTAGTTGAGGAGGAGAGTATACTCCTCCCCAAGGATTCAAAATTCACACACACCTTCCTCAAAGCATTCCGAATAATTTGATACCTTTCCTCGAGCTCCTCATGCATTCCACCGTCAGCGAGGCCAACTTCCGAACGAACTCGAGAGCCCGGTCCATCCAAACTTCTCAAAACCACACCAAACCTAAATTAACTTTTCCCAAACCTTCACCTTACTCTGACAAGTCAAAATGAATCATTTCCCGAATGATTCGATCACTGAAAGGCATCCCTAGACCAACTCCGATGAGTTTTGCGACCTCGTTTGGTCCATAAAGCGATTGACAAGGAGGCAGCTCATGATCTTCTCAACGGGGCTTCGTCTCTTCAAGACGAAGCTACCACTATCGGTGGACTGCCAGTCTCTAGCTCCGGCGAGGTAAAAAGCCGGCAACCGTAGATTTTCCTTTTATGTGTTGGTCTTTCTCAAAGAAAAGTGTTATTTCATGGGATTTCCACCATAAGATCCCTTTAGATTTTCTCCTTGAACATTTTGGAGTCAATTTCTCCCTTAAACGAGCTCGTGAGCAATCAGTATGAGAAGGCGGTGTATCTGATGACGGATCATCAACCGTCCATTCCGTGAGATTAGAATGGACAATCATGATTAATTACACTAGAATTTTTGATTTAATCCTATCAAAATCATAGGATTAATCTTGGTCGTCCGATCCGAGATCAGACGGCCGGGACAAAATCGTGTCTGCCGTCGCTGAGTTAGCTGCCACATCAGACATTTTAAATACCTAATACCATGGCGCCGCATGGAAAGCACTACCGCGTCAGGGTCCGTGTTGCACCGATGGTTTAAATGGTTAATTAGGCAAAATATAATTAAATGGCCAGAACTACAAAAAATCATAACTAATTGTAGAAAAATCCAAAAATACAAATAAACTAATTTTGGAAAGGTTAGACATAGGAGAATTTAAGAAAAATAAAATCTCTAATTTTGTCCAATGAATAAAGCTTAATTAAAGTTTGATGTTTAGGCTAATTACCTTAATTAAATCTTAATTATTTGGCTAATTAATTCCAAATTTTATGGAATGATTCTATGGGATCTCCTCTGCCTCTCATAATATTCTTAGAATTATTGATCATGTAACTTAAAGAATTTAAAATTTTGACCCTAATTACCTTCATTAATTAATTTAATGTTTATTAAAATTACTAAATAAAGAAAATTAAATAATTAATGATGATTAAGTACTGTAAACAATGGGAATGGTGATGGTAAATAATTAAGACCTCTTTCCTAATTATTTTTTTAAATGCATTTCCTTAGGAGTGTTAACATATGTAATAATTAGGGATTAGTTAGGAAGTTAATGATGAAATAAAAATCAAATTAAACTAATGATTGACCCATTTATGTGTTTAATAGCATAAAGTCTTTAAAGAATTTATGGTTGACCCATTGGTGTGGGAAAACCATAAGGGTGCTTAGATTATTTTATTCTTTAATCTAATTAACTCTTAAGCTTGAGCCTAATTGCATTTCAAATTTTAATTTCTCATAAGCATATCATTGGAGGCTCATGATTAAGTGGCTAATTAAATTAAAAAAAATCTTAGGGAAGGGTAATTAAATTGATTGCTTAATGACTTGAACCTAATCAATTCATAAAACCTACTTAATTACTATCCTTAAACATATTAAGTCGCCAATGTGGGATGGGCTAACACTAAGTGTTTTTCTTCTCTTTAGGTTTTAACAATTCAAACATCAAAAATTAAATTTCAGAAAAACTTCGATTACTCTTAAAGAGTTTTATTGGATTTGATTGCCCTTAAGAATTAATGTAATTGAATGTATTATGTGGCAATGTTTAGTTATTGCTTTTCAATCATTATAAATTTTCATGCCGTTTGTGTCATATATTCATGTTTTCAAAAAGAATCAAAAGAATATGGTTATATCTAAGTTGCATGTGTTGGATAAACATTACGATATGGTGTAGCTATTATCGCTAGTAAATCCCAAATTATTTTCAAAGTTATAAGCTAATGATGAAAGTATAAGTTGATGTTGGCTATAAATATTCAATGAAATTTACATTTACTTATAACTTAACAATATTAAAGGATTGTTCTCTTTTCATGATTGATGTGTATATTTACATATGTTTGGAGTTAGCAAGCATATAGACTGGACATCCCGGGAATACGAGGCTTTAAGTAGCACTAAAGAGGTCCTAGATAATCTCACTTCTCTGGTTTAACAATGACACGTACTTGCTTAATTTCATTCAAGTGTGTGCATGTGCTAATGAATTTATAAATGAACTTTGTATACAATCTTTGCATGATTTTCATTCATATATTAGTGTATATGTTTACATATATTTAAGTTAGCAAATATATGGTCTGGAAATCCCAAGAATACAAGGCTCTAAGTAGCCCCAAAGAGGTCTTAAGATTATCTCACTTTCTTGGTTTAACAACGACACGTACTTGCTTAAATCTCTAATACATGTGTCTATATGCTTAACTAAGGGATGAAATCTTTCTTTTCTACCAAAATACATGCTTTAAACATCATTAAGTGTGCAAAAATACAAAAATATATTGTATGTATAGATATGCATATTAAATCAAATATCATGAAAAATAAAGAAATGTGTATGCTATTGATGCTGAAAAGAAGTAATGGAATGTTATCCCTGTGATAGTAATTCAATTTTATTTATCCTAAGATGCCTTTCATGTTTGGATGAGATTCTTTAAGGCTAACACAAACTTAGGTTTAATAAAATGTTTAATAAATCATTCATTAAAGGAATCAAAGCCATAATAACATACCTTGAAAATAACTTAGGATAGAGATGAGGAAGGAGGTGGTGAGGGGTCAAGCCTCTTTCCTCTCTTTATAATAACTAGATGTTAAGTAGGCATCAAATGAAAAAAAAATGCAAATTAAAATTAACTAATATTTGTAATATGAAGTGAAACCTCCCCTAATGTGTAAGTTAAATATTTGAAACTTTAGACAATCATACATCTAAAGCTTAGATAAATACATACCCCACTAAACCTTAACAGACACATTAGAATACTAAGTCACCAATTATAGCCTTTAAGTTAGGTCGTTCTATGTTGTGGTGTTATATTTTATTTTATGATGTAATACTTTAGACTAAATGTTAGAATTGTTTATATATAGACTGGATGTCATATCGTTAATAGCCTAATGATATTGTCTATAGAGGATTATGCTAAAGAGGTCACTATAATAATAAATAAATATAAATGTTCTTGCTTGTAGGTTTCTTATGCCCCCTAAGCATAATTCAATTAGAACAAGTGGACTTGGTTACCCATGTGCAGGGTGCTATATCCACATATCTGAAATTTAATTGCTTAACTTATATGCTTGTTTAGCTAACATCTATTTTACAGGTGTAGTTAGATTTTATTTTCCATAAACATGTAATTTTTGCAATAAGAATTAGGATTCATACTATGGGGTTTAGGAATAGTAGTGGCTAGAAGGCAAAGACCTAGGAGGCCTTGTGAAGCATGGAGCAAACTAATCTAAAAGAAATTAAGGAAAAGCAAAGAATGAAGACCCTCGAGTTGTTTAAGGGTAAAGCTCAGCTACCCTTTTTTTTTGGGGTGTACGCAGTACCCGACCGCATCGGCCTCTTATTCTTTTACGAAATTTAAATGTTTGATTATTGTGTTTAGTTTGTGCAATAGAAATGACATACTTTTTATAAGTTTCCTAAAATGTGATGATTTGATGTGTGGCCTGGATGCGGTAGGCTCTTTAGGGTAAAAATTAAATTTTCTACCCTCACTAAATAACTCATAACTAAATTTTAATACAACTCACAACCTAATTTTAAAGCCTATGTTCATAATCAAGATAAATAAAAGATTTAGTAACCTCTTAATTGGATGATGTATGTTATCATATCATACATTCCATATTGATTCACTCTTGAATAGAGAGGATCTTCATTCTTACACGATAGGGGATGTGCTTGACCTTTGAGGGCGATCCCTTGCAGTGGAGAACACCTCCTCCTGCTGAATTAGCCATAACTCTATTTCATCATGCATGTAGGCATAATTATCCCAAGCCTTAGTCCAAAATGAATGTGTCAAAATGATGTAAAAGGTTGTAATTTTTTGCATTAATTTAAGTCATGTTTTCATACCAGTCATAATCTAGTCTCTTAGAGAGTGAGTTTAGGACTCTAGCTTCCTTCTTAATTAAATGACAGTCTAGTTATCTTGCATATACATAAGACTAGCCTACATGATTTTAAAGCATAGAAGGTGTTAGCTCATGACCACTCTAGGCGATTATAAGCCCAGAAGAGTTAGGATGTGTTTATCCTCTCTTGTGGAGGTAAACTATTATGTCTCATTTTTCGATTAGACTTAGGTCGTACTCTTAACTTGTGATAAAGCATAATGGATTTAGGTTCCGAAGCTACTTGTTTCTTTCGGGCTACATGTATAAGTTTCACCTATTAAGCATTTTCACAATCTTGTGTTGATGGACTATAAGCCCTAGCATTCTAATAAGATTCCAACTTAAATAAAAATTAAATTACCTATTTCAAACATGTAAAGCCTCACTATATGGTAGATTGGAGCACTCACTAGGTTTTCTATTATCATGAGTGCTCCTTACTTATCCTCTTTTGGAATCCACAAATAATTTTTCCTATTTGAGCTCTCCTATTTGATTTCTATGAATACCTAATTCTTTGATAATTTAACTTTAAAATCTTCGGAGATACTTATTGACTACTTTAATCGAGAGTGTTCTTAGGAAATTCATATTTCCTATGATGTAACTAATTATGAAAGCTTGCTTCCGAATGGAACTAAAGAACCTGACATAAAATAAACTCTGCTTTACTTCTCCATGTAAAGTAGGAGAAAGATCTCTGGTATATATATAGACTCATCTGTCATAGGAGTCCTTATTTGGTGATTAGGTCAATTGTAGAGTGATTCTTCCATCTTTCGTGATAGTACATTATACCTTAATGTCATACCCAATCACTTCAAGAAGTACCTCCTAAAATTTGTGTGGTGTCCCTACGGCTCCAAACTAAAACACCACAGTATAAAATGTTAAAATATGATGCAGTGTGCTAGACTTATTTATTGAGCTCATAATTATAAGTTTAAGTCGAGGTTCATTACTACATGATATATTACATTTAGGAAATACAAATACAATTATATAACTATACTTAAATAAATGTCTCTTATAAAATTAATTAGGTGAAACTGGCTTGTGGCTATTAAGATACACAAAGAATCTTTGAGGAGTTCCAAATAAAAGAGAAGATATCTTGAGAATGATCCAACGAGTAGCTTTTGAATGCTCCGACAACTTCAATTGATAAGTTTTGACTAATTGGTCGAGTAGCCTTGATAATTTAAAATGAACTCATGACAATTTCATCATTTCTCTTGTACACTCTAACTCTGTGGTAAGACATTTATGTGACTTCAAATAAATATTCTAAGCAAACTTTAAAGTTCTTAACTAGTTAATTTAAGGAGCTATTTGGTTTCCTGAAAAAAAAAAAATAATATAAAAAAATTTTATTATAATTTTACTGTATTTAAAATACTTTAGAGTTATCTGATTAAACATAAAATAATAATAATAATAATAATAATAATAATAATAATAATAATAATAATAATAATAATATTTTTTTTTTTGTGTGTTTGATTTCAATTTTAAAAAATGTAATGTAAAACTTGAAAGCAATAATCCTAGTGGTTACAAGCAAGAAGTGACGGTGATCATTGCTATTGTCATGACTTAGTTGAACCTGATTCATAGGTATGCAAACTTAATCTAATGCATTATTTTAAAAAGGGGGATTTACATACGTATCACATAATTCATATGTAATTATATATTAATACCTAAATTTTAATTTTTACATATATAATATTTCAATCTTCAATATCATATTAAAAATACCATCATAATTCACTTTTTTTAAATAAATTATACCTTTTTAAGTATAAAAAAATATTAGATAAATAAATATTTAATTTTATATGTTAAATTTGTAAATACATAAAAATTATGATATTGTGATATGTACATAAATCTTGAGCCAATTCTATCAATTCGATTATGATCCAGGCATATGACAATACCTTAAAAATTATTTTCGCATTGACCTGATAAAAATAAGTCAAAACAATCGATTTAAATAACGCACCAACAAATCAATCCCAATTACATAAAATTGGCCGATCTAAATTTAATCATTTTAATCATCTTTAATTATCAATAATATAATTAAAAATTTTTTATAAAATTATATTAAACTAAACATAATATTATAATTTAAAATTTCAAAAAATAATACCTTTTTGAATAAAAATTAACTTGAATTTGCTTGATCGAATTGTTTTGCAAGAAAAATAAACACCTTTTTGATTAATTCAATCAACGGAATCTCTAAAACATGTCGTATAAACATGAATTCCTTTTCTATTCATTTAACCAATAAATTGTTTTTACAAGATATGTTGTTAAATAGAAATCAATTCAAATAACTGAATCGACATACATTATCAGTTATTGTGTATAAATGTGAAATTTAACTACTATTCATACAAATGAACCCTTACTAAAAGATTCTAATATCACAAAGCAGTAAGCTTCCAGACTGTATTCTGTTCTTAAGAAGAAGAACATCTAACAGCAGGCTTTCAGGTGAGTTATCTGAATTATAATCATTGATGTTGAAGCTGGAACTAACTTCAGAATTACTGGCACTTCTGTTAGGTTTCTTTTCAAACCTTTTGATATAGGTTCTGAAATCAAGAGATTCACCATTGTCTGCTGATTCACATACAGATGAAATTTCAATGCTTCCACCAACCAATCCGCCTATGTTTGATAATTTCTCATGTTTTTGACCATTAAGTGGAAGGCTCACATCTTGACTGCTGCTACAGCTGCTAATTGATACTAAATTGGATCCAGCAGCACTGACAGGGCACTGAGATTGAATCTCCACATCCTGCAATCAAAGCATAAATTGCATTGATCACCAAAATTAATCGCAAGGTGCGTAAGTGAACAAAACCAGACAAAGTCAGTGGTTGTATTAGCCAAAAAAGAACAGTAAATTCACAAAGAAACAAACCTCAGAATGAGTTAGGATGCGGGCTGTGTGTGTTGAGCCGTCAGTTGTCAGTGATCTAATTCCATACAAAGGAGGAATGATACCGATTGAGTTTGGCCGTTGATCCTCAGTTGATGAGAAATCCGAGCTATCAAAGGTAGATAATGAAACACATTCATCAAAGTAACTCATAGCATCTTCTGCTAAGCGCTTGGACATTTCAAGTTTCTCAATGCTTAACTGATATATGTAGTGCAAGGGTTGTAAATTAAGCCAAATGAAAGATTAACATTTCATAATGAATAACACAGAAGGAGAAAGTGTACGTTCTAATTGAACCTTATTCCTTGTTCGAGGTTTTTGAGGACCAGAGTTCTCATCGGAAATGATCTCCTTGAGCATTCTGCTGATTTCTTGCTCACGCTGCTCTTCAACGGCTAAATCTGCTCGGAGTTTTCTTGCACGCTCATGGGACTGAAACAGTGATACCAGAGAACATTAGTTGTTGAGAACAAGAATGCAAAAGCTTAATAACTTGAATGGAAAAATAATACAAAATTGCAACCTCCTTTAGCATTTTTTCATATTCCATTCTAATGTCAGGAACCAATTCGAGCGTATCTTGGTTCACATGGTCCACTTCCACAATATTGTCCGTAAAATTCTTTCTCGAGATGGCCTAGTAAAAAAAGTGCAAAACTAAGTAATGGCCTATGAAAAGTTTTAGGAACAAATCATATAGCTTGCGATATTAAAATAAACTATAAAAACATCTAGAAACTGTACTAAAATTCTATTCAGCATTCAGGTAGTCCTTTCTACATGCATTATTACATGTTTCCTAAAGCAAGGCAACAACAATAATGTCTAAGAATCATTTTATCAACATGTATACAACATACATGAACAAAAACAACCCAGCAAGCAAGGAGAGTTGATGAGCGCACAAGACAAAAGGAAAGAAAAGATACAAAGCATCTTCTGGACCACAAGTAAAGTAACAGTGAACATATTGTCCATACGTATAGCATGAAGAGAAAAAAAAAATAATCAAGGCTACGTTGTCGATGCTTTTCTCAATAACAATTCATCATTATATCAGAAAGACATGAAATCTATCAAAGATATAATAATTATCATCCATTCAGTTTTCATTTTCACATTAATACATACAATTAGCTCACGTATGGTTACAAATGTCCTGTTGCCAGCGTTGACCATTTTTCACTCCAATATACACATGTAGACAGCTAGACACTGTCAAGAATATTAGATGGTGTCCCAAACTAAATAAAAAAAATGTCATGAGCCAGACATGATAACATGGCACACCCTTGCACATCCACACCATTATAATCAGTTTTAACTCTGTCCAATATTTGGTAAAACTCTTTAGTTGCCAAAACACTTTAGTTTCTCCCGTTTGATATTGGGGATGGACTCATTCATGATTTTTACCACTTAAGTTTACTCTGTAATCCTATTACAGCATCACCCACTAGTCTTTATGCTCCGTTAGCAATAGTGGCTGTATGCTGCCTCCGTCGCCACCTTTGACCTACAATTCACAACACCAACTTCCCATCTAAAACCCCCAAAACCACCTTCCTTTGCACAAACTGCCAAAGAAAAAACAACTAATATCCATATCCTGTAATAAACCAGGAAAAAAATAATAAATAAATAATTGAATCAACACCGCTGATTCTGAGAGCACATGATAAACAAATTGAGGGAGAGAGAGAGAGAGAGAGAGAGAGGGAGAGAGATAATAAAGAGTGTGTGTAGTCGAGAGAGAGGGAGAAGGAATCGAGCTTGTTGAGCTCACATACACTGTAAGTCGAAGCCGACCCGTCAATGTATGCTAGGGCATGCCGCAAGCCATCTATGACTTTGCCGAGAAGAAGAAGTCATGGATCTCGTGTGCGGCCGTTGTGGTTGAAGCCGAGTGGCTTGTTCCTGGGAAATTAAGATTTCAATCTAGAAATCTTCTATGTAATTATTTATAATCGATCAGATTAGGGTTATCGCAAGAAAGAGCAAATCAACAAAGAATTTGATCTGTGTGTGTGAATACTAATCATGCATACGATGATTATTATAAGTACCTCATAGAAGGAAGCAAGCGACTGTTAAAGAAAAGAAATTCAAAACAATTCATCATAAAGTGGGTAAATATATTTCTTTATTATAGTGATTTACCACTTTCTTTTTTTAAATCAAATACATTTAATTACAATTAAATTTTAAAAGTTTTCCAGTCTCTTATAATTATTTATATTTTATTTACAAAATCATCATGTTAAATAAATAGAAACCCATGCCATCTATACATATAAAATTTTTGTATGTCACATATAAAAATTAATGTAATGATTTAAAGTTTGTATATTTTTTAAGAATCACGTGATTTTCACTTAAGCAGATAAAGAAGTTAAATATAGAATGTTTAATGTAAAAGAAATAAAAAAAAATACACATATGCTAATGTGATTGTATGTGTATGTTGAAGATGGAGTTCATCCCTTATGATATTGATTGATGACGCAATGTATTCGTGCTCGTAAAATAAATGGAAATGGAAATGAAAACAAAAATAGAAATGATTATCTGCCCACTGAATGTGTTTAAAAAAGATTCTTTTTAGATAGTAACTCCTATGACTGCTGTAAATATTAAAAGATAAAATTTATCTTAAAATTTAAGTAAAATTTTTTACTTTATTTTCATGCACAATTACTACATGAATTGTTCATGCAAGTTATTTATGTTTTCTTGAATTACTATAATTTAGAAACATTTATTCATCTATTAATAATTATAAAATTTTCAAATAACCCTTCTAATTAAATGGATAGTAGAAGGGAATACTTTGTTTACAAACGTAGGGGAACTTCCGCAAATAAGTATTTGATAAATTTTATGTTTTATATAATTTCAAACTTCGATATATGCAATTTTAGACAAATTGTCATCTTTTAGTTGACTCTTTATGAATTTGAAAGATTTATGTACTTCGTATTATTATAGATGTGTTTAGTAAATATCTTTTCCATCCGAGCATTTGTTCCCGTCTTGGTTCTCCAAGCTTCTAGATCGGGTCGGGAATAGAGCAGTACAAGAATCTAGATTAAAACTAGGGGTGATAAAAATCATGATCAAAGAGCCATTAGAAAGATCGTTACTTTAATGAAGAGATTTAGATATTGATTATATTAGTTGATATGAATAATAATTATAAATAATTTTGTGCTTCTTAGAGCAATGGAACTTAATCAGGAAAATACTAGAGGTGATACAAGAGAGCCACTTGCACCTACTAATCTCCAGTTCAGTGGTGCAAATGTTACTATAGATACATTTACTCAAATAATGAAAACAATAACACAAATGATCTGCAAGCCAGTGGAAGTGGGAGAACGCCTATAGATAAATATCTCAATTTATTTCAAAATATGAGACCGCCTCTTTTCTCAAAAACAAGATAACCTGTGAAGGCTAAAAACTAGCTAATGCATATATAGAAGATTATAAACAATGTCATGTTCACCAGAAGAAGGATTACATTAGTTTCATTTGCTATTGAGAGCAAAGCTGAGAGATGGTGGCGAGGACAACTGCAAGAAAAATTTGAAGGATGGTCAAGTAATTTGATTCCATGGGATGAATTCATGCAGTCATTTGAAGGTTGGTTTGTACCCCTCTTAGCTAAGAGACGATTGTAAGACAAATTTATTAAGTTGGTATAAGAAAATCGTTCAACCATGAAGTATACAGTTGAATTTACTATGCTTACAAGGATTTTGGAATGATTTTCGACCCATAAGTTTATATACTTTCTTTCACAAATTTATCTCAAAAATTTTGGCTAAAAGACTTAGTCTTTTACTTCCCAAAATTATTTCTCCAAATCAAACTGATTTTGTTAAAAGGAGATCCTTCTAAAAATGTTCTTTTGGCTCAAGAGCTCATTCATGATTTGGATGCAAAAGTTAAAAGAAGTAATATGTTTTTTAAATTGGATATCTTCAAAGCTTATGATAATATTAGTTGGAAATTTCTTTATAAAATTTTGGATTTATTTGATTTTTCTAATCAATTTATTTCATTAATCAAGAATGACATTGAAAACTCTTGATTTTCTATTTTGCTTAATAGTGAATTACATGATTTCTTTTCTTCTTCTCAAGGTTTAAGATAAGGTGATCCTTTATCTCCTGCGATCTTCATTATTAGTGTTGAATATTTATCTAGATGCCTTGACCATTTATTTAATAAAATGTCGCACATGTATTATAGAACTATCAGTGGATTGGTCATTTCTCATTTGAGCTTTGCTGATGACTTTATTATTTTTTGTAATGCTTCTATTCATTACATTAAAAAAATTGAATAAATTTTTAAATAAATTTGAAAGAGAAAGTGGCTTGAATATTAATAGTAATAGAAGTTACTTTATAACTTCTTCTAACATCTCAACTGTTAAGATTATTAGTATCAAGAATGTTACTGGCTTCTCTCATCAATAACTTCCTATCAAATATTTGGGAACTCCTTTATATAGAGGTATAAAAAAATCTCATTTGTTTGATGATATTATTCAAAAATTGAATAATATAATTTCTTCTTAGGAATTTCATTTATTCTCTTTTGGTACTAAGCTTATTCTTATTAAAAACATCATTTGTTCTTTGTCTATTTACCTTTTGTCTATAATTGTTCTAACTTTATTCATTATTAAAAGGAATAGGTTTATTAATAAAATTTTTTGAGGCTCCAATTCATCCTCTAAAAGGATGCATTGAACAAATTGGAGTAATTATTGTGGTGTTAATGGAGAAGGTAGTCTAGGTTGTAAAATCTTGTAGGATTCTATCACTTATTTTTCTTACAGAATGTGGTGAAATTTCAGGAAAAACAATAGCCTTTGGTCTAAATTCATGCATGCTAAGTATTGCCAAGGTAAACATCCTTTAAATTGTTCTTTCAAGTCAGGTAATTCTTCTATTTGGAGAAGGCGTTGCAATATTAAATGAGATGCTGAAAATTTGATCTTTTGGAGTATTAATTCTAGTTCTTTTTTTTGGCAAGATAATTGGCTTGGTGAGAATTTTATTTATTCTCTCCTTAATACTCACTCTACTATTGTGTTAAAGGTTCATCATTTATTTAATAATAATAACTGGGATGTGGATAAATTATAAAATCTTGACCTTGATGAAATCTTTGATAAAGTTTTTAATATTCATCATAATTCTAATGATCCTGATCAAATCCTTTTTAAAATTTCCTCTTCAAGAGATTTTGTTTTCAAAGTGTGGCATTTCATTGGATTGAAAAATCAGAACTCTTTGATTTTTACTAAAATTTGAAATCATGTTATTCCCATTTCATTTTCTGTTTTAACTTGGAGAATTCTTAGAAATTATATTGCAATGGATTCTTTACTCTAGAAAAAAATTATCTTCCTTCTAAATGCCATTGTTGTTATCATATTGAGAATATGGATTATGTCTTTGTTAATGGCTCTATTACTGTAAATTGTAAAATTGATATGATGATATTTTGAAAACCTCTCATTTTAATGGTTCTTTAACTTTAATGCAATTACTTGAAGCTTATTTCCTTCATACCACTAAAGGGCGTGTTAAGATTATCTTAGCCATCACTATTATATGGTATATTTGGATCGATAAGAATGATGCTAAGTATAGGAATATCCCTATGAATCATAATCATATCATTGATCTAAAATCATTTCTTTGTTTAAAGCCAATCTTATTGGAGATGCCAATTTTAAAGGTTATAAACTTATTGTTTTTAAATTTGGGATAACTCTTCCTTCTTATAATGTGCCTCTCAATCATAAGATTGTTTATTGGATTAAACCAAAAAATGATTCTATAAAGATTAATACTGATGGTTCAGTCTCTGGTTGTGGAGGTATTTTAAAAGATCATGATGGTAATATGATTTGTGCTTTTGTTGCTCCTTTAGAACCTTGTTTTGTTTTATATGTTGAACTTAAAGTTGTTTATCATGCTATCTCTATTTGATTAGATAAAGGTATCCATAAAATTTAGATTGAGGTTGATACTCTTCTTCTTCAAAACCTGCTCATTTCTGATTCTCATGGTAATGCTGAGTTGGTTTATTTGCTCAATCATACTAAAAAATTGCTTTCTCAATTAGATTTTAATATTTTTCATATTTTAAGAGAAGGTAACTCTTGTGCTGATTTTTTAACTAATATGAGTGCTAATCTGCCAAACTTTACTTTGTTTACTAACAACAATCTTCCTTTTTTATTGAGAGATTTAATTAATTTAGACAAAATAAGTTTACCTTACATTAGAGGTTATTAGCCCTTCTTGTTGCCTATCCCTCACTGTGCTCTAATATGCTTTTGATTTTGATTTATCTTCTCTTCTTTGTTTCTGTCTTGTGTGGCTGGGTTCTCTTCTACCCTTTTTCTCTTCTGGATTGGTTTTTTTGTGGCTGCAGACTATGATGTTTCTTTGTGGTTGTACCTTTTGTAACCCTTCTTTGGAAGTTGGCTGCTTTAGGCATTGCCTCCTGGTGTATTATTTCTCTTTATTTCTTGGGTTGGTTTTTCCTATATTATCTTTCTTTTTAAGCATTTTGTGGCATCCCTCCTTTGGATGTTTGGCTGCCCAGGTGCTTTTCTCTTTGCTGTTTTGGGTAAGTACTAACCTAAATCTAAACCTAAACTTTTTATTTTGGAGGATCCTTCTTTCTATCTAAGCTTGGGCTGCATTTGTATGATGCTTGGCACATGGGTTTTGTGGCTCCTTCTGGTGGTTTTTTAGGCCTATGTTGATGGGCTTTTATGTCTCTGTTGCTTTTTCTGGTTATTTCTTCTGGCTCTTTTCTTTTTGTTTCTTGGATTGGTGGCATTGGTTGTTATCTCTACTGGTTTGTTGGGTCTTTGTTTGGCTAGTTTGGCTGTTGCTGGTTTTGGTTGTTTTTGGGAGCTTTAGTGTTTGGTTGTTTCTTGTTTGATTCCCTTCATTTTCTAGCTAGTTTTCTGGAGTTTATTGCTAGCCTGTTCATTGGTGGTTGGTCCTTTGGCTTGTCCTGTCTAGCTGGTTTGGTTGGCTGGTCTTTGGTTTGTCTTTGGGAGTCTTGCTATTTGGCTATTTCTTGTTGGCTATTTCTTCATTTTATTTGCTACTTCTGCTAGTTTGTTTCCTTGGTGGTTGGTCATTTACTTGTCCTGTCTAGCTGTTGCTGGACCTTTCTTCTGTAGCCCTATTTCTCTTGCTCATTCTTGGGCTGGCTAGTTTAGTTGCTTGTGTTTTGTAGCTGTTCTTGGGTCTCTGTTATGTGGCTGCTTTATTGGCCGATTCCTTTCTTTGGATTGTTGCCTATGTATACTTTTGGTTGGTGGTTAGATGAGCTATGATGGCTTTGATGTTATATTTTCTTTCCTTTGCTGGTAGCATTATATGTGATTGTAACCATTCTTTCTAGAATTTGGATGTTCACATATTCTGTTGCTCTTAGTGATTTGTTTTACCAAGCCTGAGTCTTTCTTCTTACTTTTTCTTTTGTCCTTTCTTTTGTCTCCTTTAATTGATCATTTAACATTTTTTAAGATTTCTTGCAGGTTAATTTTTACAGGTTTTGGAGTCTTGCAATCTTCTTTTGCTGTTGACTGGATTTCCTTCCTCAAGTTTGATCCAGTGCTATTGCTGCTATAGGCTTTTTTAGTATTTTCTTTGATTAATTATATTTTTAGTTGGGGATTTATATCTTTAGGTTTCTTGTAGCTCTTTGAGCATTAGTTTAGAAATTTATCCCCCTTAAGGACTTTGTACTTTTTTTTTTCTGGTAATAAAATCTTTAGTTTTTTGTTTAAAAAAAAAAAGATATGCATTGCAGTTAATTCCAAATATAAAGTAGAAGTATCATAAGTTTTTGTCTAGACTAAATGATGCAATTAGATAACTCTTAATTCCTCTTGTCATTGATGATTATTCTATGCTGATAAAAAAGAATAATTGGACTTATAGACTACTTAGAGGAGGTGAGACTTTCAGAAAAGGGGGAATGATGAGAGGTCAAAGTCTAGGTAAATTAGTTAGTCTGAAAAATCAAATTAGAAGAAGCACAAGCCTAACAATAGCATCAGTAGTAGCAATGTTATAGTTTGCTCAAAATGCGAAAGAGTGCATAAAGGAGAGTCTCTTACAAGCACTAACACTTGTTTTTGGTGCCATCATTCAAGACATATGACAAGATCTTGTCCTACTTTGGGGGAGAGACATTCAGCTGATACTAGGCTAAATGTTCCACTTTCTCAAAAGATTGTTGTAGGCAAAGGATGACTGAGCCAACTGCATCAATTCTATCTCAGAATCATAATCGATAAAATGCACAACCTTATATTGATGCACTAACACAATAAGCAAGGCTTGTAAAATGTCATTACAGGTATTGTCTTTATTCAATTGAATTTTCCAAAATTTCATTTTGTACCAAATTTTTGTATTCATTTATTTATAAGTACTATCTCTATTCAAAAAAAAATAAAGCGTCATACTTTTTATATTTGAAGAATTTGTCAAAATTATGGGATGAGTAGCTTATAAATGCCTGTAATTTTATCAATTGCAATGCCAAATGAGTCTGAATGCTAATAAAATATAATGTGTGAGCCTAGTTATTTATGTGCATACTTAATAGTATGTTGTCAGAATTTGATGTGATCCTAGAATGAATTGGCAATTTAAGCATTATGCTACTTTAGATTGTTGTAAAAAGATGGTAAAATTCAAAATCTCTAGAGAGGAGGAATTCAAATTTGTAGAGCATAAAAGAATATTAGCTATGATGGTATCCTATTTGAAGGCTCAAAAGATGTTAACAAAAGGCTCTAAAATTTTTCTAGCTCAAGTCATTGATGCCATGAAAGAAGAGAATTAAAGAATATACTAGTAGTGAAGGAATATCCATAAATCTTTTTAGATGATTTGTCAGGTTTGCTTTCAGTCAGAGAAATAGATTTCTCCATTGAATTAATTCAAAGCACAGAATCTATAGAAAAAGCATCATATAAATGACAATTATGAAATTATAGGAGTTAAAAAATCAATTGTAAGAATTATTAGAGAAGGGTTTTATTAGAGCTATCACATCACCATGGGGAGAGCTCCTACATTATTTGTAAAGATAGATGAAAGATTAAGACTATATAAATTATAAAGAGCTAAACAAACTCATAGTAAAAAACAAATATCCCCTGCCAAGAATTGATGATCTATTTGATTAATTAGAAAGAGCTTTAATTTTATCAAAAATTGATTTAAGAGCAAGCTATCATCAGCTACAAATTAAAAAAAAAGATATAGCAAAGACTGTATTTACTATAAGGTATAAGCATTGTGAATTTGTGATAAACCATTTGGCTTAATCAACGCTCTAACAATATTTATGGATCTTATGAATAGAATTTTTAAACTATTTTTGGATTCATTTGTGATAATATCTATAGATGATATACTGATATATTTAAGAGATGAAGTAGCTCATGCAAATCATCTTCATATTGAATAAATAGAAACCAATACTATATATACATATAGAATTTTCCTATCACTTATGAAAATGCATGTAATGATTTAATGGTTTTTTTTTTTTAAAGATCACATGATTTTCACACAAGTATATGAATAAGTTAAAAATAAAACAGTCAATGTAAAGCAAAATAAAAGATAATACATCTATGCTTATGTGATTATATGTGCATGTTGAGGATATTCATCGCTTATAGTGCTAGCTGGGGGGACACAATATACTTGTACATGTAAAAATGAAAGAAATAAAAATGAAAATGATTATCTGTCCAGTAGATGGGTTTGAAATTTTTTTTAAACAGTGACTCCTGTGACGAGTGTAAATATTAAATAAAGTTTACCCTGTATTTTTAGACACAATTGCTACATAAACTGTTCATGCATATTATTATTTTTCTATTTTAAATTATTATAATATAGATATATATTTATTTACTAACCTATTACTTCATCTGGTAGTTGTTTCAAAATTTTCAAGTAACCCTTCTAATTAAATGGAAGGGTAAAAGGAAGGACTTTGTTTACAAACATAAGAGAACTTCTGAAGATATGTATTTGATAAATCTTATGTTTTATATAATTTTAAACTTAGATGTATATAGTTCTAGATAGATTATAATTTTTTAATTGACTCTATGAATTTGGAAGAATTATGTACTTTATATTGTTCTGGATGTATTTAGTTAATGTCTTTTCCGTCCGTTCCTGTCTTGGTTCTCCAAGTTTCTGGGTCGGCTCATGACATTCAACTTATCAAACTTACCATCTAGCATACCCAAATTTATGTAATAAACTTGAAATCCCAATATGTGCCCACATATGCTAGATATAACCAACTTTGAATGGATAGGGTACAGGAAAAGGCTGATGACCAATTTGATTTACTTCCTAATAGCATAAGCTGTTTTCCTTTTCCATATGATATTTGAATTATTCAGTTTGTGTTTTAAAATACTTTGATTGCCTTACTTCATAAGATTTGAATAATATGTTAAAGCATTCTACAATCGTTATTATCATAAAGTTCATGAAAGCATTATAACCCAAGGGTCTCTAGGTGTAGAAAGAAAACTCAACCCAAAATGTTAACCATTCTTTGAACAAAAAGGCAATTTACATACAAAAATACACAGAGACACGTATGCACATACATAAACACAACATTAGTTTCCAATGCCTACACATTGCCTTTGGCCAACCCCTTTATTTTTCCTGCAATTGTATGTGCTCAACTCATAATAAATCATCTAATTGCTTGATGTTAAAAGAAATTTTAGGAAAAATAATAAATTTTGGTATTTTATTATTTGACTAGAATTGTTAGAAATCAATATGGATTTTCAACACTACAAATGCCTCCAAATTACCTAAAAAACAATGAGGCTTTTATTTTTCACACTCAAAATGAGTGAAAAAAAATCATAATTAAAAAAAAGTTTTCATTAACAAGAAATTAAATAATCTCCAAGTTTATTTTTCATCACATTATCTTCAATAAATAATTGTATTACAATAACTCTCAAATAATCATTTCTTAATTTACCAGTCCTCAACCATCTTCACACTTTTGACACTATATAACATAGATAGTCTAATTATAATTTTATAAAATTTATCTTAGAACATTCATGCTCTTAATACATAGTACTCTCAAGGCATTTTTTTTATGTTAGCCACCCTCTTAGTTGTATGTCAAATCATCATCTATATATACATTCTACTATAAAATTGATCCTAGGAGAACTAAATCCCACCCAATCAAGTAATAACATTGATTCATAATTATTAATTTCTCAACCACTAAATCATCTCATTCCCAGTTTTTATTCTATTAATATTAAGCTTTACCTTCTAAACATTTACTCCATATTCAAACTTTTAAGTAATTTCAAAAAAGGTCTCACAAATTATAATACCCTTATGGGCATGACATTACAGATGCACGACGAATCAAACATTTGAAAAATTACTTCTTTTGACTTGGTGTATCATTAATGACAAGATTGTCTTCATCAAACTTAAATTATGATATCATGCCCTAGCATGATGGAATACCCATAAAATGATGAATGACCAACAAAAAGTAACCTCAGAGATGTTCAAGAAGTTGATATGTGAAAATTTTACTTGATTGAGTACATAGAAAACAGATGAAAGTGGCAATTTACAACAATTACAAAATAATCTATATAAGAAGGAGCTAAATCCCAAAATGGTCATTGGATTATTTGGATGTGGTCGATTTAGTTCCAGAGTATCACCTTGCTTCAATGTAGTCCTTGACTATAAAGATTGATCCAAGATGGTCCCTCGAGGACTAAATTGGGATTTGTATAGTTGTGGGACTAAATTGAGATCAATATTGTATCACTTTTTCTATATGAGGAATAATTTTGAATCAACATTGTATAGTCAAAGGACAAAATTGAAAAAATGTGATGTTCTGAGACTAAATTAGCCACATTGAATAGTTGGGGACCATCTTGAATTTTTTTCATATAAAAAGAATACACCATCAAGTTTCATCATCAAGCAATAGTGTTAAGAATAATCTTGAGTATCCACAAATACAAATGAATTATGATTTAGGACCTTTTAAAATTTCAAATTACCTTTATCTATTCCCAATCGCTAATCTCAATTAGACCGATATGATGGTGATGGTCATAGAGGGTTGTTGACCTCCATGAATGCCACATCAGTCGTGTCGAGTTCATAAGATGAAGTTGATCTGTTTCGAATACAATAGCGTGCTAATCAAGGCTGAAATGCACTCGACATCGTTGAAATTGGTCAAAATGACCTCCGATCGACGAACGGACTTCACTATCGCGTCCAGAACGTCGGAATTGATCAAAATATACATATTGCACAATTCGACGGCCTATCGAGGTCGGGAAGCCGCGGCGTTGCCCAAACGACCTCCTTTCGTGAAATTCATCGCGTTGTTAGCGTCGAAATGTCGAAACCTATCAAATGAGACTGTGCGCGCTCAATTCGGATGAGTCTGCGGGAATGCCGAGCGGTCGGAAGCGACAATGCACAATTTTGAACTGAAATTGACCCGATCCAACGTCGTCTTGAACCAAGCGCTCCAATCAGCAAACGATCATTACCCAAATAACCTAAGATTGATATATATATTATGTGATTATTATGTAAAATCGAAATTTGGGTTTATTTCCACTCAAATAAGCATATGCTCTATAAATACCTATCAATACCTAACCCTAAGAGGACTCCACTATTTACAGCCCTAATTCTATTCAATTGGCAGCCGCAAGCCCCTCTTCCCTCCTCTGGCATGGATGCCTTCCCGGCAGCGCTTTCTGGTTACTTGGCCTCCCTTCCCTCTAGTTCCAATGGAAAAGTCTTTGAGCCCAATACAGAGGTCATAAAGCAGCGTCTTATCCGCAAGGGCGCAGTCCCAACCCCCAAAGTCCTCCATACCCTAAGCAAGAAGGAGATCCAGAAATACATGCACCGTTCTAAGAAACTAAATGAACAAGAAGAAACCCTTCGTCTCACCGAGCCTCAAACGAGGGCATTGTAAGAGGACACTTTTCCGCAAAGCTACAGCTGAATCTGCCACATGGCATGGCAAATCAACAAGTGAGAGGGAGATTAAACGGGAACCGTGGAAAAGATTGAGCGGTGCTGATATGGTGAAACTTGGAACCGAAATCGATGGTTTTGGGGAGAAGAAATTCAAGGCTGAGTGCTTGGAGGAGCTAAGGAAGGTGCTTGTAGAGAGGAATGGGGAAATATTGAGGTGGTTTATCGATGATGCGGATGTGGAGAGTTTTGCGGATGGTGGGGAGGAGAGCAGCATGAAATGGAGACATTCTATTGAACTGTTGAGGAATGATGTGAAGATTAAGTTGTTGGCCCGAAGACTAGCAGTACAAATCTAAGCATACAAGACTGGAAGATCTCATGGTTGATGAAGCATTCAGGTCTATTGTTCATGGAGATGTGCATGCTTGAAATAATTGACGAACTTGGAGCTCTTGGGAATTGGAAGCAGGCATTATCTTCTGTAAAATGGGTGTACAGTCAACAAGAATACAAGAATTGCAAAAGCAGGTTTGTATACACAAAACTTCTGTCTGTTCTTGGAAAAGAAAGAAGACATCGTGAAGCTCTAAAGATTTTCAATGAAATGAGAGAGGATGGCCAGATTTATCCTGATATGGCTGCATACCACTCAATTGCTGTTACTCTTGGCCAACCTGGTCTTGTGGAAGAATTAATTCATATAATTGAGTGCATTAGGCAGAAACCTTCTAAAAAGCTGACTCTCCTTTTTGCAGAAATTGGGATCCAAGCTTAGATCCTGATATCATCATATATATAATGCCGTGTTGAATGCATGTGTACCATCTCGTCAATGGAAAGGAGTGTCCTGGGTGCTGCAACAAATGAGGCTTAGTGGCTTGAGTCCCACAGAAACAACATACGGGCTAGCCATGGAAGTGATGCTGAAAGCAGGAAAGTATGACCATGTCCACAAGTTTTTTTGAAAAAATGCACAAAAGGCAGATTGGCTCCTAAGGCAATAAGTTACAAAGTCCTTGTGAGGACCTTTTGGGAATAGGGTAAAGCGAATGAAGCAGTTGCAACTGTTCGAGAAATGGAGCGGAGAGGAGTTATTGGAACTCTTTATTAAGAATTAGCATGCTGCCTTTCTAATAATGGGAGGTGGCTTGATGCTACCATGGAGGGAAATCTGTTAGACCTAAATACTCATGTATGTTGCTTCAGCATGGCGGGAAAACCAGGATGTCTCTTATACAGGTTTGAAAGCCTATACGACGCTTTTCATAAGCGCGATAGGTGCAAGAAAATCATCTGACCGCAAGACACCATTACCACGCTTTCCCGTAAGCATGGGAAGGACTCAATCTATTATCATACGGGGATGATGCCGGGAGGTTGCCGGACTTCATTTGAAATGCATGTGCATACGCTTGCCTAGCATATTAGATTCATGTACTTACTATTTCAATGTAATTGCAAATATTTGCTAGACACGTGCATGTTTCGATGTCAAGTAAATCGAATAGTTACAGATTTGAAAGCATCACGCTTTTCATAAACGCGGTAGCAAAAAATCATCAGGTCAAGACACCTACCATGCACGCTTTCCATAAGCATGGTGGGAAGGCCGATCCGATGCCTCACACGGGGATGATCGGAGGTCAGAATTTTATTTCAAATACCTGTACATATATCTATTGTATATTAAATTATTGTACCTACTGCCTCAATATAGTTGCACATATTTGGTAGATATAAGTACTCGTGCATATTGCTTTAGCATGTTGAGGAAATCAGGATTATTTTTTGAAGGCTGTGATGTTTTTTGCGTGGGTGTAAGAAAATCACGGTGTATCATAAGACACACCATGCATGCTTTCCATAAGCAGTGATGGGAAGGCTCGATCTCGATGCAACCCCTACATAGGGATGACCGGAGGTAATTTTATTTCAAATGTCTTTTTACGCAGGTTTTGAAGGCATGCACGCGTGATTGGTTTAAGACTCTTTAAAGATCGCGATACTATGCATGCTTTCTTAAACATAGAAGGAAGGTTAGCACTCGAGTAGCTCTATGTGACGACGAGTACGCCAAAATTTTATCAAAATAGAAATTGATAATTAATGAAAATGAAATAGTTAAGGAATAATATTTGAATCTTAAACGAGTAATAAGATCAATAATCAAACTAAGTACAATGTAGCAAGCTACTGAGACAAATTGAGCTTAAAATCATATGACTAACAAATAGTCTACAACAAATTAGATGTCTATTCAATACAAATAAAATATTTGAATGATTAAAAAATACACTGTGCAATGAAACATTCAAAAGAGTTGAAGTCGAATATGAACGAAACATACAACTAACGCCACCGGATTCGCAATACATTGTACAAGCGAACAGAAGGCGTTAATTAAAGCTTCAATTGAACTCTTGCACACATTATAAAATATGATTAAAACTCAAATTTCATACCTCAAAAGTGTGTAAGCATTCTAAAAAGAAACACTCGCATGGGCCCCGACACTACGCTGAATGCTTAAACTTAGTGTCTGAGGATACTGCGCAAATTGATTCCCGGTTGGGTCTTAGGACTGGATCCGGGTTAACAAACCCTAAAAATCCAAAAATAATATTATGATATTTCCAACTTAATAAAATATCTGGAAGTTACATATATGATAGATCATCCTTGTTATTAAATTAATAGTAGATCAAATAATAAACTAAAGATCAAGCAAACTTATATACGTCAATGATAGTTGTGTTGAATGAAGATTTCAACCGGAAGGGATATTACTATCAATATATATTTAAAATTTCAAGATCTGAAATAATAAACTAAAAGATCAAGCAAACTTATATACGTCAATGATAGTTGTGTTGAATGAAGATTTCAACCGGAAGGGATATTACTATCAATATATATTTAAAATTTCAAGTCGAGTTAATATAAATTAAGTATCAATTCAAATGCAAAGTCCAATATGCTATTAAGTATTAAATACTTAAATAAAATTCAATCTTTAAAGAACTTAAAACTAAAACTCAATCCATCTTTCACAATTGTTTATCGTATGTGGCAAATTAAGATAACTCTAGCTCACAAAGGAGCCAAAGCTAAATCAAGTGTTCCATTATTTTCACTCTCAAATAATCTCATGCCAGCAAGAACGTGACCCATGTCCCTCTACCTGCGCCAAGAGGCCCACACGCGTGATCGATTGAGTCCTCCTCGGGTGGTTGTCATTAAATGACTCCACTATATCACGATCACGACTATAACCCGTATGCTCCTCAATAGCTCTGTACCTTGAGATGTGAATCATATGGTACACTTGATAGGACAAAAAACTATCTGTAAAGGTTCTTAAGCTTGTCTCACAAACACCACCCCAAAGGTCTTCACGAACTCATGACGGCCGACAAGGATCCTTCTATCGTCGTCACTACCTCCTCAATTAAGTAAACCAAGGAGTGCGACCGGGATGACGAACCAGGATCTAGATCGTCATCCCCTAATCATTCGCTTTAAGTTAAATAATGATGAATTTCATAAACTCTAAATCCTAAATTTCAAAACTTCACATGCTGCTACTATATGCTCGCATTTAGCGATCTAACGACTAGCCTTAATCGAAATTTTTCTCTCAGTATTGAGAGGGATAATTAACTATAAATACTTGCGCCTATAGGAAACCTGGAACCAGATCTAAAGTCCACAAAATGAGGGCGAAATCTCTGGGTAGTGTCTTATCTACTATTTCATCTGCCTTCTGAAAATTTCACCGACATTTTAAATCACTCTCTTCATCGAGAGGTCGGTGGCGAATTTTCAGAGCCCACAGATTTCTGGTGACTCCACTGGGGATAAGCTTCTCTTTCCATCTTTGGCTAATCAAATATGAGTTATAGTAACAGTGGAGTAAAATAAAAATTGAAATTTAAAATTAATCATCAATAAAATTAAATTTAAATCAATCATATTCTTGTGACTAATATGTTTGTTCTTTATATTGATAGATCTTCAGAACACCATCATCATGTAGCTAGGTCACGGTGCCAACATCCATCTGGCTAATATTATAATCAATACTTAAGATGTTGGAGCTATCATCTAATTTGATAGTGTAAACTTCCTAGCTATTACTATTGTAAACAACCCTCTTTCTGAAGCACCTGCATATTGTGCACACCAACCTATGTAAGGGAGGAGGATAACTGGACTGACCGCTACTACTAGTGAGGTTCCTCGAAAGAGAGCCTTTATATTCGAAAGATTGGGTCATTTTGAGGCGCCAGTCATGAAAGGAACCTTCACTGGGCAGAAAGTATCAGTCATACCTGTGAATGCAACCACTCTTCCAGTTGAACCTTTCGCATTAGGCCAATATGATGCTGAAGCTTTCTCAACTAGAGGAAAACTAATTAGAAGCCAAAGAAGGAGAAGAAATGCTGAGCTGCGAGCTCAGTATTTGCTGCTTGAATCACCAGCTATGCGACCAGACTTAATGCCAAAAGCGAGTGTTCCTACTCACAACAAGTTAAGAAATCTCAAGTGGGAGAAAATGAACAGCTCCACTGGTAATATTAAGCAATCATTGGGAGCAATAGTATCAAGCTCCAACCCCACAAAGGAGGCATCCCGAGACTCTGTCCTTCAGAGTGCACATAGTGCTGAAAGTTGTCAAGGAAAAATGTCTTATGAAGAAAAAGTATCAAAGCCTGATCATCAGAGAAAATGAGAAATCTTCATAAAAGAGGCTACTCTCAATGGGTAATGCTCAAGACCGTCCTAAGTAATTCCTGCACGGTGAACAACGGGGGGTGACACCTAAACCGCATGTTTGGGAATCCGCTATCGAAAGGTCCCAGTGGAAAGAGAAATAAATATGGAGGCCGGAGCCTCGAGAAGAAGTAACGACGCAGAAGCTTCTTCATCTGGAAGCAAGCTAACCCATAGACAACGTAGAAAGAGAAATGTTGAACTGCACGCTCAACAACCATTGTTCAAATAGAAAATTGTACAACCAGCTGTGGAAGCAGAAGCGAATGTTCCAACCCATAATAGGTTTGACAGCCTAAGATTGGTAAAGTGGAGCAATTTATACGGTCAAATCAAATGCTTCCAGCAATGCAGGGTTCCAACTTCTGAGGAAACTCAAATCAGATATGAGTGCATCGGTCATCAAAGTTACTAAGAGAAGATGAAAAGAAAATATTAAAGCTCAGTGAGGCTAGAGTTGCTCCTCCAAGAAGACCTTCTCCACAACCCCAAGAAGATGTCAACCACCAAGTTCGAGCATTGAGGCATGACACTTGGACCACGTAAGAATCCACTAAAAGATCCCAAAAAAGGTAAGCAAATTTGAAGGCCAAAGCCTCGAAGTGAAACTGCTTTAAAGAAAGATAGTGGCGTGACATTTGGACTGTACTCCTAGAGATCTGCCACAAATAAAACTCGTCAAGAATATATACCTAAGAAAAGGTCATATGTGATGAAATTTCTAACGGTCGACACCTTGGAGAGTCATCGAGGGGATCCCATCGCTAGTCAGCTTCATATCTTTGAGAGGATGTCGGCTTCGATCGCAGTCCTCCGATTGAAGAAATACTTATTCCACACTCTGAGCCAGAAATTCATTGGAGGCGTCAATCAGAAATTCACGTCTAAGAGGAAGAATCTGATGAAAAAGGATAATATTTTCAAATGGGACAAAGAATGTCAAGAGGCTTTTGACAGTATCAAGAAGTATCTGTTGAATCGCCAATTCTGGCATCGTCAATCCCGAGAAAGCCCCTCATTTTATATATAACTGCACTAGAAGAATCTCTTCGAGCATTATTGGTGCAGTATAGTGAAGAAGACGAGGATGCTCTTTATTACATAAGTGAAAGATTAGTAGGAGCAGAAGTGAGATATTCTCCAATTAAGATACACTGTCTTGCACTAATCCTCGTTGTCCAGAAGCTCAGACATTATATATTGTCGCACAAGATAATATTCATCTTAAAGATCGATCCGCTGAAGTTCTTGCTGATAAGACCAGCGTTGACAGGTCGATTGGCACAATGAGTGATGCTCCTATTACAATTCGATATTAAATATGTATCTTAGAAAGCTGTAAAGGGGAAGATACTAACAAATTTTCTTTCCGTACATCCTATCTCAACAGATTCAGCACTCAATAATGATTTACCTGATGAACAAATTATATTTATATATGAAAGAGAAATTTCAGATCTGGGAAATATACTTCAATGGACAATCATCTATTAAGCATGTTCAGCCCCAAATCTACCAAATGCAAGAGCTGACGTTGGTCTCATCTTCATAACACTTGAAGGTGGTATAATGAGGCGCTCATACAGGCTGACCGAGCCAAGAACCAACAATGAAGTTGAATACAAGACATTGGTGGCAGGTCTCGAAGAAGTTGTTATCATCGGCATCCAAAATTTGAGAGTTTTCGGAGACTCTCAGTTGGTGATCAACCAAGTGTTGGGCATCTACAAAAATAATAAGCTCGAACTGACATATTATCATAAGCGAGTGCTTAAACTCATGAAGCAAATTCCAAACATTAAACTAACTCGAGTTTCATCGAAAAAATAGAAAAGCTTATAAACCAAGAAAAGAGATGACGAATATGGACGACGACGAAATGTTGATAGAAGTGTCCACTCCTCGAGTTTTGCAACCAGTAAATCCATATTGCTCGCAAGTAGCGGGGACACCAAACTCAAACCAGCAGGAAGCAATTCAAATTGCTCCTCACTCTCCTAAATAGCAAGTAGAAGAAATAGAAAAACCCAAAAGTACTACAAAGAAATCATGTGAAGCTTTCATAGTGGAAGAACCTGATGATTGGAGATAACCCTTCATCGACTATTTCAAGGAAAGCAAATTGTCAAGTAATAAATCACTAGCCACGCAGATTACAAAAAGAATCCTATGATATGCTTATGTCAATGACACATTATATCGTAGATCCTTTAAACAAATGTGGCTGCGATGCTTAGGGACGGATGAAGCCAACAAAGTAATGTCCGAAATTCATGGACTTTATAGAGCACATCAATCAGGTCCCAAAATGGCGACAAAAATCAAAAGGATGGGATACTATTGGTCATCGATGGTGAAAGATTGCATTGATCATGCCAAAAGGAGCCATGAATGCCAAGTCCACGGGGATCTCATTCATCAACCTCCGAATCCTCTACACCCAACAATAGCGCCCTAGCCGTTCGAAAGTTGGGGCATTGATATAATTAGACCGATTGATCCTCCATCCTCAGCCGAACATCAATTCATTTTAGCAGCTACGGATTACTTCTCCAAGTGGGCTGAAGCTGCTTCGTTTAAGGAAGTCACTACTGATCGAGTCGTTGACTTCTTCACCAACAAAGTTGTCTATATATTCGGGGTGTCACGACGAATCATTTCAGACAACGACCCAACTTTCAAGAGTGCGAAGATATACAGATTCGCTTATCGACACAAAATCGATTGACGGCACTCATCAATCTACAATCCAAGGGTCAATAGTTTGGCAGAGGCATTCAATAAAACCTTAGTAAAGTTGCTCAAAAAGATTCTTACGAGGAATAAAAGAGAGCGACACACTAAAATGATGGAAGTACTCTGGGCATACAGAACTACTTACAAAATGCCAACCAAGGCCACTCCTTATGCTCTAACATTTGGAGTTGAAACTATTCTGCTACTAGAAGTTGAGCTGTCATCACTTCGAATAGTTGTCCAATTCAATCTTACTCAAGACGAGAATGCTCGCTTACGAATGGAAGAGTTGGATGCGTTTGACGGAGTTAGACTCCAAGCTCAACAAAGTCTAGAAATCCACTGGCGAGGATGTCAAAATTCAAATAGTTTCTATACATTAAAGGTGATTGGTCATGGTGCTGAGAAGATCAATCATCCCTCATGGCAAGAACGGTGGTAAATTCACAGCTGATTGGGAAGGTCTTTACGTCATAGAGGTGTAATGCGAGGAGCCTACCGACATTGACTTAATGGCCGCCAATGTCACCAATCAATAGTCGATATCTCAAGAAATATCACAACTGACGGTGGATAAGTATATAAATACTTAAATGAACCTTGCACTAGTAAGATGAAAGCCCTCCTGTTAGACAGGACATTTTTATAAATTTAGCTAAGTTGACATCGTGCTTCAAACCGAGATCCTCAGATAAATATGTATAATAATCACAATGAGCTACATTTATTTATATTATATTTTTGAACCGCGAATCCCCTATTGGCAGAGAAATTTTTAGTTTTATAATCAAAATTGTTCAATCCTCTCTTGTGAAAGGTCTTCTTGTGTGTGTATTCGCCGACATCGAGCTTTATGCTGAGATCACTGAATATATCTATAATTGCTATTATTAAAGTTGCAGGCTCTAGCTTACCAAAAGAATTTATTTCTACGCACAAAAATATAGTCATAAATACCAAAAGTTTGTCTCCCAAGATTCGTCAAATTCCGAAGATCAAGTCAAAAGAACTCTCAATTTCGAAAGTTTCAATCAACTGAGTTGGAAAAACATCAACATCTACATACTCAAGTCTAGGACACGGACGAGTTCAAAGGGTCGGACTCAACAAGCCTACAATGGAGGAGTTCCGACGCTTCCTCACTCAACAAGAAAAAGAGCTCTCGTTCGTTAGTCTGATGCCTAAATCGTCAATCCATCACAGCTTAAGTCGAAGACTCGAGTAGGTTCTAAAGGTCGAACTCAACAAACCCACAAATGACCGAGTTGCTGACGCTCTCCTCACTCAACAAGCCGCAAGAAAAGGCCACAGTGAAAGAGCCCCTGCTCGTCAGTCCAATGACGGTAGCTATTCAATCCCAAATCAAATCCAACATAGTGATTACAAGCAACCAGAATCCAAGAGATATTTCTTCATGATCGAAAGACCAAGACAATCTGAGGAAACTCTCAATTCGGAGCTGCCTCAAATCAATCTTCGTATTGCCTGCAAAGATAATATTCCAATCTTTTTTCAAACAGTCTGATCAAGCACAAAGCGCAGATCAAAGCTAATTCCCTCATCAAGTCCACCAAAGCAGAAAGCACAGGACCAAGGAAGTGATTTCATAGTTCACACAAAGACAATGGCCGAACTAAAGGAATTTCGTAGTTATTCAATCTGTTACTGCATACATTGCTAGAATGAAAACTCAACACTGACCTAATATAAGCCGAAAGGCTGGGTCATCTGTATGCACCCTTCAACGAGTCCGTCAAAGCAGTAAGCATAGGATTCAGGGCGTGCATACACTTCCTGACAAGTCAATATAGACAAATCAGATTAATCCTTCGTCAAGTCCGTCAAGCTTAAAGCTAGGACCAAAGTATTTCAAATCTCAAAGCAAACAAATAAATTCCTCCATCAAACCCGATCAAGCATGAAGGGTGAGGAAACCTAAATCTACAACAAAAGAAAAGAGATCTTTAAGAAACCCATCATTGAGAGTGAGATAGTGGAAGACGATTTTCAGAAGCATTTGAATGATCAACCCAAAGTCGGCCAACAAATGTGACTTCGCGAATCACATTTAATGAGGGGCATTTGTTGACCTCCATGTATGTCACATCAGTCGAGTCGAGTTCATAAGTCGAAGCCGATCGGTTTTTAATACAATAGCGTGCAAACCAAGGCTGAAATGCACTCGACATCGCTGAAATTGATCAAAATGACCTCCGATCGATGAACGGACTTCGCTATCGCGTCTAGAATGTCGAAATTGATCAAAATATACATATTGCACAATTCGAGAACCAACCAATCAAGAAAGCGTCGATGCGCTGCATATCGAGTCGGGAAGCGCGACGCCCAAACGACTCTCGCGTGAATCAGCGTCGTTAGCGTCGAAACGTTGAAACTTATCAAATGGGACTGTCCGCGCTCAATTCGGATGAGTCTGCGTGAATGTCGAGCGGTCGGAAGCGATGACGCACAATTTTGAACTGAAATTGATCCGATCTGACATCGACTTGAACAAAACGGTCTCCGATCGTGAAACAGACTGTGTCGTTATGTCTGGAACGTCGAAATAACCTAAGATTGATATATCTATTAATTATATGATTACGTCATCGCAAAAATCGAAATTTGGGTTTATTTTCACTCAAATAAGCATATGCTCTATAAATACCTATCAATACCTAACCCTAAGAGGACTTCACAACTTATTCCTCTAATTCAATTGGCAAGCCCCCTTCCCTCCTCGCCATGGATGCCTTCCGACAACGCCACCCTCTTCCTCCCTTCAATGGAAAAGTCTTTGAGCCTATCTGAGGTCATAAAGCGTCTTATCCCAGGGCAACCCACCCCCAAAATCCTCCATACCCTATGCAAGAAGGAGATCTAGAAATACATGCACGGTTCTAAGAAACTAAATGAACGAGAAGAAACCTTTCGTCTCACCGAGCCTCAAACGAGGGCGTTGGAAGAGGACACACTTTTCGAAAGCTCTGCACCGTCATCATGGCAGACGGTGAGAGGAGAGATTAAACGGAACTTGTGGGAGGTGGAAAAGACCGAAGCGTCTTGATGGTGAAACTTGAAACCAAATCGATGATTTTGGGAGAAGAAATTCATGAGTCGAGGAGCTAAGGAAGGTGCTTGTAGAGAGGAATGGGGAAATATTGCGGTGGATCGATGATGCGGATGTGGAGAGTTTATGGATGGTGGGGAGGAGAGAGCATGAAATGGAGACATTCTATTGAACTGTTGAGGAATGATGAGAAGATTAAGTTGTTGGCCCGAAGACTACGCAGTACAAATCTAAGCATACAAGACTGGAAGATCTCATGGTTGATGAAGCATTCAGGTCTATTGTTCATGGAGATGTGCATGCTTGAAATAATTGACGAACTTGGAGCTCTTGGGATTTGGAAGCAGGCATTATCTATTGTAAAATGGGTGTACAATCAACAAGAATACAAGAATTGCAAAAGCAGGTTTATATACACAACTTCTATCTGTTCTTGGAAAAGAAAGGAGACATCGTGAAGCTCTAAAGATTTTCAATGAGATGAGAGAGGATGGCCAGATTTATCTTGATATGGCTGCATACCACTCAATTGCTGTTACTCTTGGCCAAGCTGGTCATGTGGAAGAATTAATTCATATAATTGAGTGCATGAGGCAGAAACCTTCTAAAAAGCTTAGAAATATGAATCACAGAAATTGGGATCCAAGCTTAGATCCTGATATCATCATATATAATGCCATGCTGAATGCATGTGTACCATCTCGTCAATGGAAATGAGTGTCTTGGGTGCTGCAACAGATGAGGCTTAGTGGCTTGAGTCCCACATAAAGAACATACGGGCTAGCCATGGAAGTGATGCTGAAAGCAGGAAAGTATGACCATGTCCACAAGTTTTTTTGAAAAAATGCAAAAAGGCAGATTGGCTCCTAAGGCAATAAGTTACAAAGTCCTTGTGAGAACCTTTTGGGAACAGGGTAAAGCGAATAAAGCAGTTGCAGCAGTTCAAGAATTGGAGCGGAGAGGAGTTATTGGAACTCCTAGCGTTTTTTTACGAATTAGCATGCTTCTTTTCTAATAATGGGAGGTGGCTTGATGCTACCATGGAGGGAAATCTGCTAGACCTAAGTACTCATGTATGTTGCTTCAGCATGGCGAGGAAATCAGGATATCTCTTATTCAGGTTTGAAGGCCATGCGATCAAGTAAGAAAATCACTGATAAATGTGTCGCAAGACACCTAACGCTTCCCATAAGCGGAAAGATTTCGATGGCCCCTCTGGGGATGACGCCGTGAGGTCGTGACTTCATTTAAAATGTCTGTGCATACGCTTGCCTATCATATTAAATTCATGTACTTACTATTTCAATGTAATTGCAAATATTTGCTAGATATAAGTACTCGCATGTCGAAAAAAACCGGGGATGGTTTTCATCAGTTTGAAGCGCTATGCTTTTCACGCCAGATGTCTGCACTCGGTCGCGGTGTCGCAAGACACCTACCATGCACGCATTCAATAAGCATG
The DNA here is from genome assembly GCA_021442155.1 of Cymbidium sinense. Classification (NCBI taxonomy): domain Eukaryota; kingdom Viridiplantae; phylum Streptophyta; class Magnoliopsida; order Asparagales; family Orchidaceae; genus Cymbidium; species Cymbidium sinense. Next base: position 70,016,591 of record CM038217.1, on the reverse strand, counting down.
GAGGGAAAGTCTCAGTACTCCCAATGCAGCCCCTACACGGAGATGACGCCAGGAGGCTGTCAAATTTTATTTCAAATACCTGTACATGTTTGTTGTATGTTAAATTACCGTATCTACCGCCTCAATATAGTTGCACATATTTGCTAGATATAAGTACTCGTGCATGTTGCTTCAACATGTCGAGGAAATCAAGATTATTTTCATAAAGGTTTGAAGGCCTATGCGACGCTTTTAAGCGCAGTGGCACCGTGTCACTGATCTACCATGCACGCTTTCCATAAGCATGATGGGAAGGCCTCAAGATCTCGAGCTCATACGTGATGACGAGGTTTTTATTTCAAAGTCTTTACGCAGGTATTCAGGTATGCACGCTTTCTTAAGATAAGAAGTTTGTCATAAGGAGACCGACTATGCATACTTTTAAGCATGGAAAGGCTCAAGCGGCAGCCCCTACGCAAGAACGCTGCAAATTTTATCAAAATAGAAATTGATAATTAATGAAAATGAAATAAAGAAAATAATATTTGAATCTTAAGAGTAATAAGATCAATAATTAAACTATAATGCTAGAGACAAATTGAGCTTACAATCATATGACTAACAATAGTCTATAACAAATTAGATGTCTATTCAATGTAAACAAAATACTTGAATGATTAAGAAATACACTGTACAATGAAACATTCAAAAAAATTGAAGTCGAATATGAACGAAACATACAACTAACGCACCGAATGCGAATACATCGATAAAGTTTTAAGACTTTAGAACTCTGCACATTATAAAATATGATTAAAACTCAAATTTAATACCTCAAAAGTGTGCAAGATTCTTAAAAAGAAACACTGATGGACCCGACACTTGAATGCTTAAACTTAGTGTCGCGAGGATTCTTGGGTTGAGAACCGTCCGTTAAAAATCTAAAAATCCAAAATAATATTATAATATTTTCAACTTAATAAAATAGAAGTAATTATCATATGATAGATCCGATCCTTTAAATTAATAAATGACAGAATAAAATAATAAACTAAAAGATCAAGCAAACTTATATATCCCAATGATGGCTGTGTTGAATGAAGATTTCAACTGGAGGGGATATTACTATTAACATATGTTTAAAATTTCAAGTCGAGTTAATATAAATTAAGTATCAATTCAAATGCAAAGTCCAACATGTTATTAAGTGTTAAATGCTTAAATGAAATTCAATCTTTAAAGAACTTAAAACTAAAACTCAATCCATCTTTCGCAATTGCTTGTCATATATGACAAATTAAAAAAACTTTAACTCACAAAGCCAAATCAAGTGTTCCATTAGCTCACTCAAATAATCTCACCATTAAAGACTTGTCCTGATGAAGCCACAGTTCACATATACATTTAGAACCCTCAATTGGTTGCTAAATGACTCCACTATATCACGGTCACGACTGTAGCCCATATGCTCCCCAATGGCTCTGTACCTTGAGATGTGAATCATAGGGTACACTTGATAGGGCAAAAAACCATCTGTTAACTAAGGTAGACTTAAGCTTGTCTTCTTAGATAAACACCACCCCGTGCAGGTCTTAGACGATAAACCCATCATTTAAAAGGATGATTGCCGACGGTCATTACCTCCGATTAAGTAGATTTAAGACCACAGCGATAGGGAACCATGGGATGTAAATCGGGTGTGTCATCGTTCCCACAATCATTCGCTTTAAGCTAAATAATGATGAATTTCATAAATTCTAAATCCTGAATTTAAACTCCACATGCTGCTACTATATGCTCATATTTAGCGATCTAACAACTAACCTTAATCGAAAGTTCTCTCGATTAGAGGGGTAATTAACTGTTGCTACCATAGAAACACGGAACCACATCTAAAATCCTCACAAAATGAGGGCAAAATCTCAGGTAGGTCTTATCTATTTCATTCCTCAAAATTTCAATCGACACTTTAAATCACTCTCTTCGAGGTCTATGGTTTAATGATGTCCAAAAGACATTCAAAAAAGTTCCTTCAAAATGAAAAGAAAAAAAAAATTGCTTCTGGTTATAGGCTCTGAAAATTCATGCCCAGCATCTAGCAAGAGAGTTTTATTTGATTCGAGTCAAACTTTCAAAAGGAAAAAAGGAGTTTGTCGATAAAATACTACCCGGAGATTTCACCATCACTTTGTGAGGGCTTTATATTTAGTTTCAAATTTCTTATAGGCGCAAGCAACTATAGTTAACTACCCCTCTCAGCAATAAAAAAAAACTTTTGATTAAGGGTCTATTTGGATCAGCTACAGCTTTTTGTAAAGATGCTTTCAAAGTTGTTGGGAAAATGACTATTTAGAAAGTTGTTATTAAGTGTTATAAATATTTTCTTTTTAAAAAAATTTTAAACAACTTTCTGTCAATCACTACACTTTAATAATTTGGGTTTTCAAAAGCTACTTTTCACCACAAAATGTTTTGAAAAAAAGCTAAAAAGTTGCTAGCCAAACAAAGCTATGATTGCTTTTTGAAAAGCAAAGCAACCAAAAAGCTGCCCCCAAACGCACCCTAAGACTACTTGTTAGGCCGTTAATTACTTAGTGCATAGTACCATCAACTTTTGATTTTAAGATTCAAAAATTCATTGTCCTTAACTTGAAGGGTATGATAGAGGAAATGATAATAAACTCAATTTAAGATCTCATGGTTTCATCGTCATAGATTGTCATGATGTCTAATCTACTTAATCTAAAGAGGTAGTCAACCCATACTGATAGAAATATCCTTGTCAGCGATCATGAGTTGTTTAATTTAAGAAGATTTTACATATCACAGAAAGATGCTTTATCTAAGAAAATAATTTTAAGTTGATATTGATTATTAGAAGGCTTTATGTCATATCAAATACACTCTATGATTCATGACTCAAGAAGCAAAATCATTGAAAAACTTGTACGATACAATCATGACCGTAATTAAAGGAGTCATTTTTCGACAAACTATCCAGTCATAGGGCACTAGTCATAACCGTTATTTACTGTGGTGTCATTTTACGATAAAATCATATAAACAAAAGACACGAGTCAAATCCTTACTATCATTGGATTATTTGATAATGAATATAGTGATGCACTTGATTTAATCCAACACAAGATTTCCTTATCGCATTGAAAACACGTACACAAGTACTTAATTTGTAACTTTTCCCATCATATTGGAACAGCATGCACGAGTACCTAAAATTTAGAAAAATTTTCTACCATGTTGGAATTTCTATGATTTTAACTTTGAGTGTATGCGATGATGTCAAAGAGACAAAATGACCATGAAATTTTAAGAGGCAAATATTTTTTTTTCCTTTTTTTTCTTTTATCTCTTTCGTTTTCTCTTATTTTTTTTCTTATATATATATATATATATATATATATATATATTTTTTTTTTGAAATATTTATAATATATTTTTAAATAAACATAGAAAAAGAAAGATGGATAGGGGAATAGAGAAAGAGAAAATTTTTCTCTATTTTAGAGAGAGAAATAAGTGTGACTAGAGAGTGAATGAGAGGGGAATGAGAAAAAGTAAGAGGGGGAGTGAGATGATAAAGAGCTAGAAAGAAAAAAATTCTCTATTTAGAGAGAGAAATTGAGATTTCTCACTCTTTTAAGAAAGAGAAAGAGCTGAGGGGGAAAAAGAAGTGGAGATGATTGGTTAAGAGGTTAGTGGCGATGGCTTCAGGAATTAGCTCATTTCTACTATAGAGTTAACTTCGGATCGGATAATATATATCCCCTACTATAATTTCCCACAAAAAGAGCTTCATTTCTCGCAATTAAATTTAAAAATCCTTGCTAAAAAAAATTATTTCTTCACTTCTTTTCTTTCTATAATAAATAATGTCACTATAGCAAACACACTAGTGTTGGGTGTTCATGGATGAAATTCATGTTGTCCATTAGGGTCATATCCATCTTACACATAGAATAATCATGTGGCACAATCACTTATTCAAAGCATTAAAATCATATTCAATTTTAAAAACTCTTAGGAAAGTCATCTTAGAAGGCCTCCTAAAGTAGATCTAGGGATGGCTCTCAAAGACTTCTTAAGTCTTTCTCAACAAACTCCTAACTAAGATCATCTCTAATTACTAATGCTTATAACATTAATTATCATTTTAATGCTTATAACATTAATTATCATTTTAACTACTCTCAAAGAATTATTAAAATTTTCCTACAAAATTCCTCTATGGTGTGGAGGAACTTTGACACATGTATGTCTAAGGCATTAATTCATTGCTCGTGATATTAGCTAACAACTTCCCAAGGCTATGCAGCGTTATGTTTTGTCCATTCATTAAAATGTCGTAGGAAATAAAAACCTCAAACACATTCCTTGTATTACTTTATTTGATCAACTATACACATGTAGCTATTTCTAACAAAAGCAATATATCATATCTTCATACTTACTCCACCCTTGCCATGAAGTTCCCCTCAGGCATATGCTCTCCACATTCACTTATTTCCACTCAAGTTTATGCGGGCTCCGAAAATTCGCCATCGACTCTTCGATTTGAAGAGAGAGATGATTTATATGTTAGTGTAATTTTTAGAAGGCAGATGGAATAATAAGATAAGACACTACTCAGAGATTTCGGCCTCATTTTATGAGGACTTTAGATCTAATTCCAGGTTTCCTATAAGTGCAAGTACCAATTATTAATTACTCCTCTCAATGCTGAGAGAGAACTTTCAATTAAGGCTAGTCGTTAGATCGCTGAATGCATAGCGTATAGTAGCAGCATGTGAAGTTCTGAAATTTAGGGTTTAGAATTTATGAAATTCACATCATTAGCTTAAAGCGGATGGTTGGGAGAATGATGACGTGCCGTCCCAGATCTCGTGGTTTATCATCCAGAGGCATGTGTCCCTTAGTCGGAAGAGATAGGCGACACTTGTAGAAAGATCATACCGGACAGCGTAGTTCGTCGTCGAAATCATTGTATACAGGTGATGTTTATCAGGAGATAGAAACTTACTACTGCGACAAATGACTTTTTTACTATCAAATATCTTATGATTATGACTCAAGGCGAGTCGTTGAAGAGCATCGCGACTACGGTCGTGATCGTAATATAATGGTATCATTTGGCGGCGTCAGGATGACATTTCTGCGCTTATTATATGTGAGGCCTCTTGCCTCTCAGAGGATCTGAATTGGCGTTCTTCGGCATGAGATTGATTGAGAGTAAACATAGTAGAATACTTGATTTGACATTGGGTCCTTTATGAGCTAGAATTTTCTTAATTTGTCACCTTTAACAAACAATTGTAGAAATTGGGTTAGATTTTAACTTTAAATTTTTAGAGATTGAATTTCATTTAAACATTTTTAGATTGATACTTAATTTGAGTTAATTTGATTTGAAATTAGAATCACATTTTGATGGAAGTATCCTCTCCGGTTGAAATCACCATTCAACACAGCCATCATCGGGATTTATTAATTGCTTGATCATTTAATTTATTGTTTCGGATCATATCGACTCTATTAGTTTAATAATAGAGGATTACATCTACTGTTATATGACAGAATTGACATCTCAGATATTTCAATAAGTTGAAATTCTTATAATAATTGAATTTTTAAGTTTTGTTAACCTGGATCCGGTCTCAAGACCAAACCAGGAAGACATTTTGCATTTGGATTGATATTTAATTTACATTAATTAGATTTAAAATTATAGTCACATTTCGATGAAAGTATCCCCTTCGGTTGATATCTTCAATCAACTCAGTCATCACTGGGATGGATGAATTTGCTTAATCATATAATTTATTGTTTCAAATCCTGTCGAATCTATTAATTTAATAATAGAGGATCAGATTTAATGTCATATAATTAAATTACCGGATGTTTCAATAAGAAATTCTTATAGTAATTAGATTTTTAGGTTTTGTTAACTTTAGCAGACGAACCGGGAAACGCCATGATATAAATCTTAAGTTTAAGCATTCAACGTAACGTCAGAGCCCATGCGGGTGTTTAATAATTTAGGTAATTTTATTTCTAAATTATGAGATTAATTTCATATTTTCATTCAATTCCAACTTAACCTGCGCAGCCTTTTCAAACATTAAAATTTGACTTTAAATCTCTATGTCCGAGCATATGCATGTATTTATAACTTAAAAAATTTCATCTAATCAATGGAATTATTAATTTTGAAAACATAATTAGAATAAGAATTTTCTAATTTTAGATTGAAGAAAGCTCCTTCATTCGTGCAGAATTTAATTTAGTGTCGCCTTCTGTCTGCTTGTATGAAGAATTGCAGATCCGGTGGCGTAGAAGGCATTTTAAATTGTTTTAATAGCTTGTTCGATCCCTTGGAATAATATTTAATTGCTTTTTTTATTTAAAGTTGATTAGTCTTTGAATGTTCAATAACTCTCATTTATATCTATTGACAATTCTCAAACTCATCACAAACTATATTCAACTTCTCCTTGATCAAATTCGAGTATTTAATAAGATGAATAATATGCTTCAAATATTTTTCAAGAATTCATTGATTATCTTATTAACAATCATTCGATCTCATTGAAAATCTCTTATGAATTCCTTGATTTTCTCTGATTCATTTGGATCGAATTATGATTTGAAAACTATATTTTAATTCCAAAGGGATCTCTTGTGCTTTGATTAGATATTCAATCAGATCATTTTTCACAGCAATTGAAATGAGATATTTAAGTGTTAAGCTTATGTTTATCACCAAAATATCTAACTCATTTCAATTATTTCATCATAGAATATCTGAATATATTTCCAGACATTGCATATTTCAATGTTAAAAATGATCGAAATTTTCTTTTGATTATCTCAATGTGAAATCCAAGATAATTCAAATATTAAGTGAGAGATGTTTATTCATTTAAGAGCAGTTGACTAATTCTTGATTTCAGTTGGATTCAAATTTTGATAATTTTGTTTAATTCAAAATTTACCAAACTCAAATTAAATTTTAAAATTAGCTTAGAATTTTTTAATTTAAACTAATTTATTTGAGTTTTTGTCAATGTAAAATTGACGATGATACGACGTCGTCATGGGGTCTACATCAAACTATTTTGACCATCCATCCAATGGCGTGATGATTGTATTTTAAAGCACGTAGAATTTTCGTTCATACGATGAGTATATAGTCTTGATCACGTAAAAGCAATATATATATCTATTCATTCAAATCTCCACTTTTTTTAAGTCAGATTTAATCAAAATTTTATCATTTAAAGAATCATCATCGTCCCCACGCTACATTAAAATTGTTTTAGCATCATCATGCCGATGGCGTGGTGTTTTAAAACACTGATTTCGTCATCTGATGAGCATGATAAACCTCTAAAGCATATACATATATCATATACATTTTTTTTACATTCAACCAACCACAATAAACAATTTGACTCGTAGTTTTGGAACGTATGGGAGGTTGGTGTTATGGGTATTGTAGCAGACGAGATAGAAAAGGGAGAAAGAAAAGAAAAAAATTGGATCTGTAACATTGCTTCTGACATATGCTACAATGTTCTAGTGTTTCACTACTGATCTGTGTCTTCTGATGTTTTACTGCGAGTAATACAAGGGAATTGTGGTTCTATAACGGACGGAGGGAGAGAGAGACGCATGAAGGATTTTTTTTCTTTTTTTTTTATTCCTGTGAACTCGAAAGGGAGAGAAAGAGAGACGCATGCAGGATTTTTTTTTTTTTTTTAATTCCTGTGAACCCGAAAGAGAGAGAAAGAGAGAAAGAGAGAAAGAGAGAAAATGAGAGAGAGAAAGGGATGAGCCAACGGGAGTGCTTCGATTTTTGGAGGACGAACAAGCGGGAGCGGTTAAGGAAAGAACCAGAGGGAACAGTTGAGAGTCTCGAACGAAGGGGGAGGATGCGGGAGCGGTTGAGGAAAGAACGGGGTGACGGAAGCTCTGTGAGGGTTTTTTTTTCCAGCTTTTAGGGAGAATGGATCGAGGGTCAACAGTTTAGCTTCAAACGCAAGATTCCTATAGGAATTGCACTCGAGAGTTAATCTGTTTCCCTCAGTCATCCATCAAATGCATGAACTTTCTCTCATAAGCATGACTATACACATTTTTTTGAACTCTCTTCACACTAAGATATCAATATCACCATGCATGAAATTCAGCATGCCCATATTTCAAAAGCCAGAATGTATCTCTCTATGAATCTTCATATTGCCACCTATCATCCTTCTACGATAGCAAATAGTGGGATTTTCAACACTCACTGATTTTGATCAGCTCATCAAGTGTGCTTATGAATACCTCGGCTTTTCCCTCAACGGCTTTCTTTTGGGGAGGCATAACTTCAAATCTCTTTACTCTTTAGTTCCTAAATCTCATTCTATCTATAACAACAAGCAAGCCCAAAGGAGCATATTTAAGTTCCAAATGTAGTTCGGCTCTGTTCAAATTTGGTCTCAATATTTATATCTCTACATCACTCTCACCAGCTGTCTTTCTCTATTTCTTTCCTCCTCACTTCTCTATCTCCTGAAAGCATCATTTTGCAAGCACACAAAGAATGTCATTGTAATATGAATTTATATTTCTGTATAATGAATATTTGCTCTCAACTCTTATTGCAGTAGATGTAGATCACATGACCAACCTACTATAAATCTATTGGTTTTGGTGTATACCATCCTGACTTTTGTCTCCTCGTCGAGAAACCAGAGCATACCTCATTTTTAATGCCTCCCTTCCCTCTCTGAACACAACCTTTCTTCTTGATTGAGCGGTAGTAAGATTCCACCATTCTTTTGCACTGTTTTGGAAAGTATTGACTAATCATTATGTGAAAAGGAGTTCTAACAGATGAGGTTTGTCACACTGCCAGTTATAATTCTAGAACTCATGCTTAGGAGGCCACCCAATGCTTTGAGAAACATATTAGGGAGCCCTCTGGTAGCCAAACATTTGTTTTTCAAGACTATTTATATGCATAGTTTGAATATATGCCTCACTAACTTGCAACTTTGACTAAGGTGGTCAACTCTACATTTAACAATTATCTGCCCTAGCTGTTGTTTATCATGCCTGCTCTCTTGAAAGGGAGAAAGGCTTTTATCATTTCTGAAATTCCTAGTCCATTGCCACAAGCTCAAGGTTCAACCACAAATTCTCCTTTTATCCATGAAAATATTTAACTTAATTCACTAAAGTTTAAAACCCTTCAAATAGAATTATATGGTAGGAATATTATGCATCACTAACTCGCAACTGTTGACTAAGGTGGTCAACTCTACATTTAACAATTATCTGCCCTAGCTGTTGTTTATCATGCCTGCTCTCTTGAAAGGGAGAAAGGCTTTATCATTTCTGAAATTCCTATTCCATTGCCACAAGCTCAAGGTTCAACCACAAATTCTCCTTTTATCCATGAAAATATTTAACTTAATTCACTAAAGTTTAAAACCCCTCAAATAGAATTATATGATAGGAATATTGATATTGGGGGTATAAACAAGTAGAGCTTGAGCGAGCCGAACATTTGTTCTTGCTCGTTTAAAACTACTCTGTGTTAGAACTTGTATTGAAATGGTTGAAATTTCAATATTAATGACCGACTCAATGAATTTTCGAAATGACTTGTATAAAAAAATTGCTCGAAAAAAAATAATCTGAAAAATCTATAGGAGGGAGGATTTGAACCTGGACCATTCTTTTGCATGACAAAAGTTCCAACCACTAAGCCATGCTTGTAGCTATAATATATGTATGTGTATATATATACATATATATGTAAAATAAAATAAAATAAAATAATATTATATTTCGAGCTAAATCGAACCGAACACAATCGAACAAAGGATTGTTCATGTTCGACTCATTTATAAATCGAGCTTGAAATATTTATTCGTGTTCAGCTCGCTTGTTTAACGAACGAACTAAATATGAGTTGTTCGTGAACAATGAGCTTTTTGGACAACCCTAATTGATATGTCTGATGACCTATGCACTTTTGAGAATCTTCTATTTTTGTATAATAGTTTTGGCGCCATTAAATTTTGTATTTTTGCTACCAACTTCAAGGATATTGCTAGAAGATGGTTTAATTCTCCACTGCCTTCAAGTAATAATTTAAAAAAATTTCCTAGCTCAATTCTCTGCTTCTAGATGACCTTTAAAAACCTTCCCTCTTTAGTGTAAAGCAAAACAAAGGGGAAGGATTTGCCGGACTACATGTCAAGCTTTAATAAAGCCTCGCATGAAGTGACTGTTAATTAAAAAATCTAAATCCAAAGTTGCTTTCATCCTTGGACTATGATCTAATATTTTCAAGTTATATATAGCTGAGAATCCTCGTAACATCATAGGTGGCCTTCTTAGGCAGGCTTCAATGTTATCTCAATCAAGAAAGCTATATGGGAGTCTATGTTATCTGTTGCACCTATGCCTACTTCTTTTTCCACCATGAAGAAATCCCAACAGAACAATCAGGAAAAAGAGTAAAAACTCTTCAACCTAAGAAGAAGTTTAAGAAGACCAACTTCTCCGATCACAAGAATCATTTCCAAAGACCTTATCCTGCAAACCCTTGGAGGAATTGGCTTTTCATTTGTCTCCTCTCCATTGATCGCTTGCCTTAATTATGTCAGTCATTTAAGAAAAGGAGTATTTCAAGTGGTCCGCTCCCAAGAGGAAGTTGACAAAAGGCTAAAACATATCAAAATTTTATTTGTATCAGAATGATCAAGGTCATGACAAAGAGGGCTTCAGAGCACTTGAAGAGTTTTTTTTTTTTTTTTGGAAAAGCTCATAAAGAAAAAACATGTGAAGAAATATATTGCTGATTGAATCTTGCGGGCTCCGAAAATTCATGTCAACCTCATGATGAAGAGAGTTTGGCTAATGCCAATAAAATTTTTAGAAGGCAGATGAGATACTACTCAGAGATTTCAGCCTCATTTTGTGAGGACTTTAGATTTGGTTTCAAGTTTCCTATAAGCACAAGAACCTTACCCCTCCTAAATGATGAGAGAGAACTTTCAATTAAGGCTAATCATTAGATTGTTAATTGCTTAGCATATAATAGTAGCATGTGGAATCTTGGAATTTATAATATATAAAATTTATCACCCTTTGACTTAAAGCGGATGGTTGGGGGATGATAACACACCCGATCAAGACCCCAAGGTTTCATCATTTCGGGTTGTCGTGGTCCCTAATTTTCTTAGTAAGAGGAGGTAGTTGACCCAACCTGATCAAAGAATCCTTATCAATGGCTATGACTTGCATCGTTCAAAGAGACTTTGTAGGCCTGAAGTGGTGTTTGTCTAAGGTGACACTTTTAAGTTCACCTAGCACGAAAAACTTTGCCTATCGGTGTACCTATAGTTCATAACTTAAGGAAACTGAACATCTGTTCTGATCGTAATATAATAGGGTTATTAAGGGTCAAACCACCTTGTCAAAAGACTCATTGTAATTAGTAATTGTGAAGACGGAGGACAGCATCCTTAGGCGTGAGATTGATTGAGAGTAAATATAATGATATATTTGATTTGACATTGGCTTCTTTATGAGCTAAAATTTCTTTAATTTTTCACCTATGATAAACAATTACAGATGGGTGGATGGAATGGATTTGCTTTAAGTATTTAGATTCATGAATTTCATTTGAACATTTTATATGTTTTTATATCTTCGTTAAAATTTGACTTTGGATCGATTTGATTTGGAATTTTAACTATGCTTTAATGGTGATATCTCCTCCGATTGAAATCTTCATTCAACACAACTATCATCGGGGTTTAAACCTTGTTAACTCTGCTAGCTTGCTGGCAAAAAATCGAGTCTATGAATACATAACTGAATCTCCAACTTGATTTAGAGTTTAAGTTTTGAATATGAAATTTCTTAATTAATATCATTGATGGTCATATAGAAATATAAAATAAAATCTTTAATTTAAGAGTGACCATTAAATGTTGTGATAAGCCCTGTCAACTCCAATCTTTATGAAGAAGAGGATCAGACTAATCAGCTAAGACTCATGACTCACGCTATGTATATGAGATGACCTACTAATGTATGTGCATAATCAATAGATTTGAATTCAACTATTGAAAAAGAGAGATTATATTTGATAAAAATATTAGCTAAACCTTGAAAAGAATTGCATGATTCTCAAGATTATGAGTTCAGATTGATCTTAATTTGAGCCCGCACAACATTCTCAGACCAAGTGATTGAGCATTCAATATGTTAGTCGTAATGCATGCAAGCGATATGAATTTATGTTAGATTAACCCGCACAATATCCTCAGACACTAGGTTTAGATTTTTAATCCAAATGTTGGAACTCATACAGGTGTATTTTAGACTTGATAGGTGATTTTAAAGCATCTACATTGCACAATTGTAGAAGTTTGAATGCAACTACACAATGTACATACACACTTTAACATGAAGCATCTTAGATCAAGTCAAGTTCACCTCTAATCTCAATTTGCCTTTTATCTCACTTAGGAGTTAAATTATAAATTGACAGTGGGTCTCGCATGAGATTGTTAATATCACACTAATGGGGAAACGGCATCATAATTGTTGCATCCCGAAGCATTCGTTTTAGAGATGATATTCCATCTCAAGACAATCGAACTCAGAGTTGTGTTGTATGCATGTAAACATTTTATTCATTCTTTGAAAGTTTGCATGAGTTTCGAAACAACTAAATTAACCATGAAATGGTCTCAAAATCTGTACAAATAAACTCATTTCATTCAAGCAATCGTACATATTTCAGGGCATTTGAGTTTGATGAACGATTGATGTATGATGTGTGCACATGAAACTTAATTTGCTTGGGAGTTTTGCATATATTTCAAAGTATTCACAATGACTGACATGAATGTTTTGTGATGTATGTCAAATTAGTTTAGAATTTAAACCAATACCTTCCATATGCTTGTATTTTGTATATTTAACATGATCTCCTTTCAATTGAATAATGTGTATTTGTAGGTTTCATATAATTTATTTGGCCAACTAAGAAGATAACCTTGCAATGCATGCGGGGTTTAAGTACTTGGACAATTCCTATTCAAATCCATATGATTCAATTAAATTGAATTAGTCCAATTTTAGGTTTAATTAAGTCCAATAAGTTTAATTTCAAGCCTTGATTTGGTTCTACTTAGATTTTTTTGCAAAATTTGTCCTCCCAACATCTCCACTTTGCAGAGTCTTGGCCTTCCCACCTAAGAAGCGTGCATTATCAATGTCTTGCAATACTGCGGCCGTATGTGTATCAATCTGCTCGCCTAAAGAAAACGTGCATAGGCTCCCAAGTAAACCTGCAGGGTTTAATTATCAATTTATATTTTAAGTTTAAGCTTTAGGTTCATTTTGATTTAGTTCATTTTAAGTCCTATGTCAATGTGAAGTCCTGCGACGTTTTGACAACATTTTAATAACCTCCCAGTGTCATTCCCGCTTAAGGGGTTATATTGGGAGTGCTGAGCCTACCAACCACATCAAGAAAGAAGTGTATGAGTGGTATAAACATCACGGTCAAATGCCTATTCTCACTACGCCAAGAAAAACGTGTATGAATCTTTGAACTAGTAAGAAAATACAGATTTCTCTGCCACGCCTAGAAAGGGGTGTACGGGTACTTATTTTGGTAACCGGAAGTCGTCGTCCCCACTACGCCAAGAAAGGCACATATGAGGGGTTTTCACCTACATGAAAACACGGATTTTCCCGCCGCGCTGGAACAACGCATGAGTACTTATTTCGCAATTTTTCCCGCCACGTTGGAACAATATACACGGGTACTTAGGTGATTTTGGCATTTATACCTTCACACACAAATCGAGATGGTGAATTGGCATGAATTTCAAGAAAATGGGAGGTAGGGAGGGGGATGAGCTTTCCTCCCTTTGCCTATTTTTTTGCTGTTTTGATTCTAGAGAGAGTAAATATTATAGGGTTAAAAGAAACTAGAGAGAGAAAGCAAGGGAGAGAGAATCTTCTCACTTTTAGAGAGAAGGATCGAGGAGAGGAGAGAGGGGAGGTGATGAGTGGTAGTTGCCGAGGTTAGCTCGCCTGAACAGAGAAACAGAGAAGTTTTACATAACCAAAGAAGAGGAATAACTAGTCGATGTCGAGTTTAGCATAAGCAGCCAATGAAGATATTGTTGTCACACAAACAGAGAGAGGGTGTTGGTTCGAAACACGAAGGAAGAGTTGTGTTTGGTGGATCACCTGATGATGAGCAATGGGTCAATTTGTATGTGGGATAGTGTCGGCGAGAGGGAGGGAGATACGGGGAGAATGATCAGGAGAGAGGAATGCGGCTAGTGCAAAAGTTGTGAGAGGAAGAGGCACGAGAGAGGCCTCTTATGAGACTCGAAATAGAGTGTGAAAGAGAGATCGCTTACTGCAGCGAATGGGATCAGTGAGAATGAATGATAGGATATAGGGAGGAAAATAGCAACGCGTCTTAGAGTGTAGAAATAGTCGCTTAATTGGATTAGACATGGATGGCATGAATTAAGCAAGGATTAAACGAGATTAAGTGGAGATCAGTTCAAATTGCCTTGAAATTCATGCCTAATTGCGCTGAAATTTATCGTGCAACGACCCTGATAATATGGACGTCGATTTTAGGTAATTTCAATGTTCTGAATACAACGGCGCAGCCCATTTCAAGAACAGATGTTGTTTGGTCAATTTTGGCATCGAATTGAGTCAATTTTAGCTCAAAACGTGTATTTCTGCATTCTACCGCTCGATACTTGCACAAACTCATCTGAATCGAGTGCGGACTGTCTCATTTGATAGGTTTAGACGTTTCGATCCTAACGATACGATCAATTTCGCAAATGGAGGTTGTTTGAGCATCGTCGTAGCCTCCTAACTCCGATATGCCCATAGGCGCGTCGACAACTCTCCTTGATATGCCCATAGGAGAGTCAATTTTAGCTCAAAACGTGTATTTCTGCATTCTACCGCCGTGCTTCGTCGAATCAGTGCGCTCATTTGATAGGTTTAGACGTTTCGATCCTAACGATACGATCAATTTCGCAAATGGAGGTTGTTTGAGCATCGTCGTAGCCTCCTAACTCCGATATGCCCATAGGTGCGTCGACAACTCTCCTTGATAGGTCGACCGTCGAATCATGTGGGATGTATATTCTGATCAATTTCTATGTTTTGAACTCGTCGACAAAGTCTATTTATCGATTGAAAGCCGTTTTGACTAATTTAAGTGTTGATTGGAGTATTTTGCCTTTAATTTGTGCAGCATTGCATTCGTAATCCGTTGAATTCATCATATTTGCTTGATTCGACTTATGGGAGATGTATGGAGGTCAAAAAATCTATGATTGATTATGTGTTGAGATGTACTCACAAGAGGACTTGAACATCATGAAAACTCTTCGTGCCATCATTAGGGGTGTCAAACCCGAAGCCTCTTGGAAAAGGTCTTTTTTTAGAATTGTGTTTTCCTGCATATCAAAATGTTTGTGTTAACATATTTATTGTCTCTGTAATTGTCAAACACTTTGAAGTTCTTCATATCGTAATTGATAGGGGCAACTTTATAAATGTGTTGCTTGTAGACCTTCTTGAGAGAATGAGTCATGACAAACATAATTTATATTATTTTGAATTATCTTTAATTGATTTTTTTGGGATAAAGGTGACTTTCTTAGTGTACCATCAAGTTGGAAGAAACATGGGGGAGTAATAATGCTATTGAAGTGAGATAAATCGATTTTCTTATTGTTTGCGCTCCTTCTACATATAGCAACTATATTTTTGGTTGCCTCTCTCATGGCAATAACAACAACAACAAGCCTTAATCCCACTAGGTGGGGTCGGCTACATGAATCCTTCGTCTCCATTGTGTCCTATTATGTGTCAAATTCTCATTTAAATCAAGTATACTAAGATCATTTTTTATACATCTTAACCAAGTCTTTTTAGGTCTACCTCTACCTCTTCTTAACATAGGCAAATCTAATGCTACTCTCCTAATGTCATCGGATGGTCGACGCTTTATGTGGCCAAACCATCTCTCTAATCTTATCTACCACTGGAGCTACTCTAACTTTTTCCTATACTCATTTTGCATTCTATCTCTAAGAGTAAAGTCACTCATCCACCTAAGCATCCTCATCTCTATAACACTTAACTTAGTCTTATGCTTCTCTTTTATTGGCCAATATTCTGCACCATAAGTCATTGCAGGTCTTACCACCATCTTATAAAGTTTTCCCTTAAGTTTAAGTGGAACTTTTCTATCACATAATAGGCCAGATGCATTTAGTGTGTACATGACACTTGGCTATCAAGTTTCAAGCACGCGAGATATCTTCATGGTTTGTGAAGATTTGATTCAGTCTCGAAAATGTCATCTCAATGTATCCAACAATGACACAATCTCAGAAACAAGGCTGAGGCGAGAACAATAAAAATACACGTTGGTGGAGGAGATCCCACTGAGAAGAATTTTCATAGCATGCTTTCAACGCACTATCTAGTTACATTCTTAAATGGCATGCCTCTTTATTGCCGAGCAATGCAAGTATATTTTGCCTAGCAACCTTCTAACATGACTGGGGTTAACATAAGTTTCACTAAACACTGCTGCAGTATCTCTCCCAAGAACCAAACCATCAAATAGAAGAAAAGTTATTGAAGAAGATTAAAGTTGTAAAGTATGGGGAGCTCAAAAGCTTGTTAAAGCTAGTTTCATTCATGCGATGTAAAATTCTGATTGGGTGATATCAAATCTAGGGCATAGAGGAGTAGACCGGAGACTATTAGAAGGGAGACGAGAGGCAGAAGGCTGGGGTTAGGGAGAAGGGGGAAGTAGGGAGGAAAGTTGATATTGAAATAAAACACTTCTATAACTTACTACATAACTCAAATGCAAAAGAAAAAAAATGTGACTACCACCCACAACAATTAAAATACAGGTTCACCACCCAATATTGAAGGATATAGAAAGTTCTAATCTAAGAACCTTCGAGATGACTCTCAAATACAATCATGAACCAAATCATAAAATAACTCTCCAATAACAATACTTATACTTGTACCATAAATCCTAAACATAGTAAATTAAAAAATACAAATACCCTCACTCAAATAACTAAACATAAATGGGCAGCCTCACCTAAACAAGCCCTTAAGGTCGGTGGCTACCTGGATCAGCCAAGAATAGGGAGGGCCTAGACCAGTTAGGTGCAGGAGGAGATGGGGTCAGGCGGTCCAAGGCACTCCTATGTCATATTCCTCAAGTAGGAGGAGATTCTTCTTCATTTTATGAAGATCTTTAGTCATATCTAGATCTCTAACAAAGTCAATCACTTGATCTTTGTACCCTTAAAAGTGTGTGCCCTATGGGGTAAGGAAAGAACACTTCTTTATCCACTCCTTCAACTCTTTTCCCTTAATCAACAACATTAGGGATGAATTAACACTTTGAGCATCTATTCTCGAGGAATGTACGATATCAAATGGTAACATCTCTAAATCATGCTCAGATAATCCTAGCAATGATAACTTTATTGGTGACTCCTTATCCTGTAGCATCGCAATATGATCAGCTCTGATTTGATCCTCAGTACCTCTCTAAGCTTGTAGCACAATATTTTTCTCATCCTTAGTGAAAGTGTAGGTGTTTTGATGCTTATCATGAAGAGTTTTTTTATTGTATTGTCATAGTCTACCTTGCAGTAGGTGACGAGTATCAATAAGTATCACATCACACCATAACATGATCATAAGAAATCTACTAGGCATCACTTATCAATACTAATTTTGATCATTTTCATCATCCATGTTAGTGAGTATGACTAAGTGAATTTGAGTATGAAGATCTAATTTTTCTACTACCTATGCTACCACTATATTCACACAATTGCCTTCATCAATAATAATGCTACACACCTTCCCTTCACCATGCCTTTGGTTTGGAAAATGTTGTCTAAGCCAAGGTTCCTCTTCTTCACATTCAAATTGAAGGACACATTGCACAACAAATAGTTCTCCTTTATCAATAGCCAAGCTATACTCTTCTTCTGCTACATCCACCATAGGCTCTTCATTAAACTCCTCTTTCACTATTTCCTGTTCAACAAAAAATATAATCCTTCTATTTGGACAATCAGATGCAATGTGTCTAAAATCATGACACTTAAAGAACTTCCTGGTTATAATTGTTGAAGTCTTGGATCCATTATTTTTGTCACCTTTCTTAACCTCCGAGGTGGCATCATCATCCTGTGGCTACTTTTACACCTTCTAAAGGTGTATTCTAATTTCCTAATCCTGAGGTTGAACTTTGCCTAGAATGAGTGGTAGATCTGATGCACCTATGTTGCCTTTCCACCTTAAATATTAAAATCTGCACATCCAGTAGAGACCAGTAAGACTATAACTAGACCACATTACTGATGGATGTCTTCAGCTCTCCAATGTACCTAGCAATAGTGTTCTCTTCAGGCTCTACTAACTCACGTTTCAACATCAATTGCTCAAATTCAGTAATGTATTCCTCCACTAATAAATCTCCCTGTTGCAAATGGAGTTTCAAGAACATAGTGAACTAATAGGTATTTGCACTGCTTCTCCTTGATTTTAGACTGTGGTGATCTTATTTCTCCCCCTGTGCTTACGCATGCGCTTCAGATTCTCCCACCATAAAGAGGCAATCTTCTTGAGCTTAATGGTTGCCAACTTCACTCTTCGATCTTCAAAATTTTTTTTTACACTCAAAGACTCAATATTTTGCAACCACCCAAGGAACTCATCTGGGTCCATCTGTCATTCAATCAAATTCAAGTAAGTCAATCTTCACACTTAGATCTGCATCATTTCTCCTGTATATAATGTCAAATATGTGCGCCATTAATTCTTATTCACTAGAATCCTTCTAGTGGAAAGAATTCAAATTTTATCTTTCTTCTTCCTCTCGAGAATCATCATCCTGGCTATAGCGTTCTTTTCTAGTTGCCTTCTCTCATTATCAAGAAGCCTTCGTTGCAAATAGTGAATCTCCTGCTGCATACCTTCCAAAATCCTCGTTTAAAAATCCTCTTATAAACTCCTTGATGGCTTGATGATTATCCCTGAGGATGTAGCTCATACGTGTAGGGCCTAATAGGAGGTGTGATGGGTTGGTCAAAGGGAAGGTATGGGGTGGAAGTGAAAATTTTGGCACTGTCCTTTAATGGCTACGGAGAAACAATTTGACAAAGCAATATTGGAATAACATAAAACCTGAAATCATGCGTGGATGCCTTCCTTGCCTACAGTTGACAAACTGCAGCAAAACCCCTTATTCCTTCAGTCGTTGGGAAGTTGGAATAACTTTCCCAGGACAACCTGTTTTAGATAGGCACAAGAGAGTTGATCTTATGCAGCAAGGCAGCAACAAATGTGAGGAAGACACTTCCCCACTGTAGACGGATTAAGCCAAAACTAGGTGGAGGCTCTGGAGGGTAGGACGAGACTACCTTAGTGCCAAACCGTGAATTACAAGGATGAGTTGGATTGAAGTACTTCGCTCAAATACTGCCAGTACAGCAGAGGAACTGGCTGTAATGAGAATAATAGGTGTAGGACATCCCCACATAGCAGTAAATCAGGGATCTGGAGGGTTTTTGGAGATTGATTGTGTAATACCTATGTATGAAGTGGTGTCAGGTATGCTTAAAATTTCAGATCATTTGGGTTCAGTTCTGTTTGATTCCGGCGCTTCGCATTCGTTCATTTCTGATTCCTTTTTCGCTAGTTTACCAGTTGATGCTATTTATTTCGCACCTGTATTGAATGTGGTAATGCCTTCTGGTGATAGTTTGAATACAAATAGGAAATGTGTTGTTGACATTAACATTCAAGATAAACACTTTCACTGAACTACTTATCTTACCAATCACATTTTGGCGTTATCTAGGTATGGATTGGTTTATCAAATATTTTGCAACATTTGAATCTTTGGGCGAGGAGAGTGAAATTTTTGCATGCACGGTGAAAAATCATTTTATTTTTCTTTGATAAGAATCAGGTCTTCTTTGATTAGTGCGATGGCGTTGAGTAAATATGTAAGCGGTGAAATTGTATTTAGCCAAATTAGATGTGTTGAATAAGGAGGTGTTTGAATTGAAAAACATTCCGGTTGTTTGAATTTCCGATGTGTTTAGGAGGAATTACAGGGTTGCCACCCAGTAGAGTTTGGGATTGATACAATGCAAACAACTTATCATAAATCTCCTTACGGATGGCTCAAAGAATTGCGAGGGAATTGAAGTGCAATTGCAATTGTCGACAAAGGATTTTTTTAGAACTCGTGAGTGCGTATTATTTGTTAAGAAAAGGATGGTTACATCATTATGTGTTGATTACAGAGTTAAATAAAGTGACAATCAAGAACAGTATCCATTCAGAGGATTGATGATTTATTTGATCGGTTGGAGGGAAGCGTATTTTCAAATTGATTTGAGATCTGGATATCGGGTTAGAGTTAAAGATCTTGATATTTTAAAACAACTTTTTGACAGTATGGGCATTATGAATTCCTTATGATTTGATTTAACTTTCTGCGGTCTTTATGGACTTAATGAATCGTGTTTTCCCTTGGTGGGCCAGGTTTGTTATCATCTTTATTGATGATATTACGATTTATTCTAAAGCGATGAAAGAACATACAAATCATTTGAGGATTGTTTTAGAATTGTTAAGACAAAATCAATTATATGCCAAATTTTCAAAATGTGAATTTTGGATGTATAGCGTCGCATTTCTAGGTCACATTATCAGTGGCGAAGGAGTTTCTGTTGATCCTCAGAAAGTAAAATCAATTTTAGAATGGTCCGCGAAGAATGTTAAATTAGCTTTAGAAGCGGTTATACGGAAGTTTGTCGAGATTTTCATATTCGATCTTCTAATTTATTGAAAGGATATCAAATTCCAATGACAAGAATGTGGCGAGTTTTCAGAATTGAAAAAGCATTTGACCACGCATTTACATTGTCGGGATTCCAAATATTTAGTGATCTCTTTAAAAGGTTTGGGTTGTGTCTTAATCGAGCGAGAAGAGTAATTCATCTTGAGACTTAAAACCCGAAAAGAAATTAACCCGTGTATAAACATTTGTAATTCTCATATACAGAGATATTCATCTGATTTATACAAAGTGGTAGAAACAATGGCATATATAGGAATAGAAATTGAATTTACATTAGATTATGTCTCACCTCGATTAATACAAGTCGATGTCGTGATGTGCTCCTCGATTCCTCCCGAGTCACTAAAAAATAATAACTCTTCATCGTAATACGTCTGACTCATAAATGAAACTCATAATTAACACCAATCTTACAGAAATTGATCTCTGTAACACACAATCCTCAGTAATCTACGAATGCGATTAGATTAACATAAAGGTAATAAAAACTTCCTTGCAAAATGAACTACACACACATTTTACATATTTCCTCCCACCCCTTTTATTTTCTTTTCTACAATCCAAGTCAATTACTTAGTAAATGAATAACTTACCAAATTCCCTTTTTTAAATCACACGCCTCGTGCGATCAAATTCACGAAACACCCCTGCGAACGTGATCTGCGCGCCCGGTCGGCCGCGGTCAGAGCTGCGAGGGTTATCCAGTGAAGTCGGCCAGCGGCGGTTCGGCGGCGTGATCGGGATCGAGCCGCAGCCGAGGAAGAAGCGGCGGTTCTGCGTTCACGTCACGGGAGCGGTCGCCGGCCGAGCGGAAAGCCGGAGCGATCGATGGAAATGACTGGCCGCGAAGGAAATGGGGAACTTCGATCTCAACCATCTGGCGTCGAAGGCTTTAATCCGTTGCATGCAGTAAAGTGGATTTCTTCTGATCTAATCTTCTGATAACGACGGGTTAATTAACAATAATTAGGAATAAATTAAGAAACTAATTAGGTATTACAATTTCCCCTCTTAAACAAAATTTAGTCTCGAAATTTCTTACGTCTTCGAATCATTCAAGCGAAGGAAACTTATCTCATCTCTCTCGTTGACCTCCCAGTGCACTTTGATTGTGCAGTGCTTTGTTTAATTTTAAATAGGAAATTTGTCTATTTAATCTCTCACATCAAATTCTAAAATCTTTTCTCGTAAGTCAAATCGGTTGTATTTCAAACTTGGTATATGGAATCTTACGCTTTCTCGGATCCATTTTCTCAACATTGAAATGTGAAAGGCGTTGTGAATGTCTAATTCAATGGGTAAAGAAAAGCTTGTAAGCCGTATTGCCAATCCTTTCAATGATTTCAAAAGGTCGCATGTACTGCAGGGCTCAATTACCTCAGGTAATCTAATTCCTTTCATGGTTTGACTTTCAAAATACAAATTCTCCAACTTGAAATTTTATTTCGGTGCTTTAAGTAATACACGGCGATCCGGCGACTTTCAATCTATCTCGATTAATCGATTTTTCTCAGACGATCGACCAATCCTGACTACGGTTTGCTCTCTCCCACTTCACCCAACTTAATGGAATTCTACACTTTACCATACTGATACTTCATGGGCCATCGAATCTTAGATTGGTATTGTAAGGCTCGTCATAGGAATATGATCTTCTCCGAAATCCCAAAATCTAGTCTCAAAAAAATCTTGACTTGTTCTTTCTGTCATGATCTGGATGAAAAGCGTACTTAAGTGTAGCTGTGTGCCAGCCTCAATTCCTTTCCATAATCTGAAGTAAATCTACCATCTCTGTGAGTGATCACTTTTATGCATGAAGTCTTACAATTTCTTTAACATATAATCAATTTATCAATTCATCTGTTTCATGGGTAAGAAATGGTCGACTTTAATCTATCTACAACAATCTATATATCTTATCGGCCGGATCTAGAAATCCCATAACAAATCCATATGATTTCTTCCCACTCCGGTATAGGTAATGATGTAACCGTCCAAGTCTTTGATGCTTCGACTTTAACAATCGACGACGACGTTTAGAGAAATATTCGGTATGTCTTTCTTCCACCAAAATGTTGCTTTTAAATCTTTATACATTTTGAACTACCGGATGAATAGTATATCACGATGAGCCTCCGTAAAATTTCTTTGTCTGATCACCGTGATATCCATAATAATTCTTAGAATAATATACTCTGCATCTGTAAAATTAGCCCATTTCTGGATTTGTTCAATGAATTCGATATCCACGATCAGTTTACGTGCGGCTTTGATTCTCAAATAAAGTTGATTGCAATCGATTGAGATAAATGCTCAGAATCTTCTTCCGTAGAGTCTAATTAATCAACTCGACTTTTGAGTAATAATCCAACCATTTCCATGGATTTACGCATCGAACCTTAATTTAGACAATAGAATATCTAAATCATAATCTTTAATAAACAAGCTTCTTTTCTTAGATTGATTCTTTTGTGTAAAGATATATTTAAGACTCGATGATCCATAAAAATTTAGCATTTCTCATACAGTAATGTCCAAACTTTAAAAGCAAAATCACAGCCTGATTCATACATAGATTCGCGATTTATCTGATTTATAATGATTATAAAGTTAGTTCATAGCGTATGATTTCATTGAGCGTATAAATGTTTTAAAAGCATGTTAAATCGATAATGTGATAAACGAAATGTCGAGAAAATTGTGATAGGAAAGTATATTACGAGAATCTAGAGATGACAAAAGTTCCGAGATGGCGTGTTTAGGGGATCTTAGTATCCCCGACTCGACATTTGAGGTTGGGTCGTTAAAGTCCGGCGTGTCGGTATTGGGTATGTAGAGTATGGTTCAGGCACCTACCGCCTTTTAGGTATGGCCGGGTGTGACGACCCTATAGTTATGAAGTCAAAACCTCTGATTATAAATGACATTTTATAAAATAATTTGATATAGGCGAAGCGAAATGATTTAATGAAAATTACTACTACAGCGTTGATCTGATGTCTCACATATTACCTACGTATTATTAGTTATATTCTTCACGTTCCTTTTCTGTATTGTTCGATTCTGATGTTACATTCTTGTAGTGCAGTTTACTACCAGTTCTGAACTTTATAAATTTTCGTATTGCGATTGTTTCTTGTCTTTTATGAGCTTCTTTAGCGTTTCTTTAACTTTTAACTTATGATCTTCTGATTGATAATTTCGGGAAAAGATGGTAGTAGTCTTTTGTTGAATTGTATAGTTTTGGGAAGCTTAAAGCTTTTGAGTGCATAAATTAAATGTCTTTTTGGCTTCTGTATTTATTCTATTAAAGATTTCGCTTAGATTTGTGATATGAATTAAGTTAAGTAGTATATGAATTCGAATAGTTTAGTGATGATTTGATTAGATACACCTTTCACTGCTTCGTTCAGGAAGAAGGCAGCGTGTTGGTGAATCGTAATCGTCGAGTCATCGATACATTACACTGACCGACCCCAGCGTAAAGGGGTCAGGGGTGTGACAAAATAGTTATGAAGTCATGATCGATTATAAATACATTTCTAGAAAATGATTTGATATAGGCGAACGAAATGATTTAATGAAAATTACGCTTGATCGATATGCACTACGTATATTACATACGATATTGTTCGTTATATTCTTACATTTACTACGTATTGTTGATTCTGATGTTACATTCTTGCAGTCAGTTTACCTGAGTTTTACCAAACTTTGTAAATTTTCATGTAAATGCACGATTGTTTTCTTGTCATGCGAAACTTCTTTTCCTTGTCTTAACTTTTACATGATCTTCTGGATTGATAATTCGGGAAAAGGCAATTTGGGTAGAAATTTTTACATTTTGTTGAATTGTATAATTTTAAAGGCTTTTTTAGTGCGTCTAAATTAAATGTCTTTAATTCTTTCGTACTTACAAACTTAAAGATTTAAATGCTTAGGTATTTGTGATATGAATTAAGTTAAGTAGTATATGAATTGAAATAGTTTAGTGATGATTTGATTAGATACTTTCACTTTGCTGTTCCATGATACAGTGGAGCGTGTTGGTAAAATCTCGTCAGTCATCACGTCTGATACAATTAGATTCACGCATAAGGGGGTAAATTGTCATGATATCTGATCTCGGCGGCGGGTTGGGAGAAATTCAATGGAACTTGATGCGAGACGGTTGTGGGATATGCAACCTGGCTCGATCGATCAGAGGGCATTTGGCATTAATGAAAGGGAGAGGAGAGGTCAATAGCTAGGGTTTGGAAGAAGGGGAAAAGTAGGGAAGAAAAATAAGATTGAGATTAAAATAAAACAACAATATAACTTACTAGATATCTCAAATGTAAAAAAAAGATATATGACCACCATGAAATATGATTGAGATATAGATTAACCACCCAATGTTGAAGGATCTAGTAAGTTCCAATCTAAGAACCCTAGAGAAGATTCTCCAATACAATTATGATCAAAATCCCGAAAACACTCTCTAACAACAATACTCAAACTCAAACTACACACTCTAAACATAATAAAATAAAAAAGATATAAATACCCTCATTCAAATAACTAAGTATAAATGGACAGCCCCCACTTGTACCAACCCTTAGGGTTGGTGGCTACTTGGACTAACCTTAAAAAGGGAGGGCCTAGCATGACCTAAGGCACTCCCAAGTTATTGGGTATTCAATGCCATTATGGTTAAGGTCACATGCAAGTGGAGAGTGAGTATTGATTCAAGAAGAGCAATGATAAGTACTCTGAAGACACTAACCCGATTTGTAAGTTGTAACATTGATTTCACGGTGGTTTCTTTTGTTAGACTTTCTACTTTGTGTTTCTTTGGTCACCATAAAATTAAAATGCACTTTAGGCATAATAACCAACTTCACAAACGCCGCAGGCGCGAAGCCTGGTAGGCCTGCACACCAATAAAGGAATTTTTTGTTATAAAGTTATGCCACTTAATTTGAAAACTACTAGAGGTACCAATCAAAAACTAACAAAAAATAACTTCGAACTCAAAATAGTATAATCTAAAAGAATATGAGAATGATAACTAGGTGAGAAGCAAAAGCAAATTTGATCATTTCTCTAGAACCGTCGATACCTCCACCTCCCTCAAAAAGTGTTACATGAAGTTGAATCATACAAGATGTCAAAGCTCAATCTTGACACATTTCTCAAGTACATGGCCTCTATTGAAAGAATCAAGGTCAATTTTGAGAAGACCAAAACTATGTTAAAGACCACTTAGTTGAAGTTCATTCAAGATGTCAGGAAGCTTACAAGTAAACTAGCCAACTAGATTAGCTTCATTCCTCGATCAAGAAAAAAGTTCGCTATTGAAAGCTCTCAAAAAGTTGGAGAAATGAAAAAATGATTGCTAGACATCTTTTCAACAGCTAAAAGCTATATGCTAATTCTCAGTAAGCCTAAGCTAGAGGAAGGCCTATTTTGTATCGAGGAGTGATTACTTATGCAATCAATTTGGTTCTCATCCGAGAATTAGTATAAAACAATATCCCATTTATTAATTGAGCAAAATTCTCAATGGTGCAAATCTTAGTTATCCAACCCTTACAAACTCATTCTCGTGCTCATATCTAAGTGAAGAAGGATGAAACACAACTTTCAGCCCAATAAAATCCTTATAGCGGCCCACAAACTTCTTAGGGAAGTTTTGTAGAAGCTTGAACATTCAAGGAAGATTCATGAAAATGGTCGATAGAGCTCAATAAATTTAAAATTGAATATATTCTTCACATTATAATTAAAGTATGAGTGCTTATTAACTGTCTCCAAATTCTCCATATATGAAGAGCATCTATGAGAAGAAGATAAATTTTAAATTATGCATGGTGATAAAGCCTAGGAGAACAAACAATGGAGTTGGTGTAGTGCTCGAAAGCCCATAGGGTTTGGTGCTCATTTCATCTCTCAAATTGAATTTTGTGGTCACATTATAATACATTGCTAGCTAAACTCCAGCTTGCTCCCGATGTTAATGCTAAGTTACAAATCTAAAATGATTCCTAACTCATTCCAAACCACATTCAAGGAACTATGAGATTCGGGATTCCACATTGAGGAGTTATCTCAAGGAAGTTAAAACTAGAAATCATGAAGTTGTGAATTTTTTAACATTCATATACTCAACAAACAAAATAATGTTGCAAACTTTTTGGAAAAGTATGCCAATCTTCACACAACTTCCTCTAAGGAGCTTGACAAATTATTTATCAAAGAAGAGGTCATCCTAGCAAGCCAATCCAATCTTTGTTTCACCCTACCTTCATGCATCTTCTACAAAACACATTCCCATCCCACAAAAATGAGGGCAAGTCTCTGTGTTATAAATCCAATCCATATTTCATTTCTCAAAGAGACCTCTATAGAAGATCCCATTCAAAAATTAGCCTAACATGTATGGACCACAAGAAGGCATCAAAATCATGGAAGAAATTCAAGAAAATGTGAAATTCATTCGGTAACCGAAAGCCAAACAAGAAAATTTTGCTAATAAGGTTATTATTAACCAACCACGAGAAAGGGTGCTAAATTATTAGGAAGAAGGAATAGAAGATGTCAATTTCACAAAAAAGTAATTCTTTAACCTAGCTAACCTCTAAAGTCCATCACTTCACCCTAACAATTCACCATGTAAAGGATGAACTTCATTGGTCATTTCCTAAAGGCATCTCAACAACATCGTTCTATTTTATTAGTAGTGGATTATTTAACTAAGTGGGTAGAAGCAATTGCTTTAGCCAAGCCACAATTAAAGCTATATAATCAATTTCCTTTAGTTCAAGATATTCATCAAGTTTGTCCAGCCTCTCGCCAAATTAAAAATAATGGTTTGTCATTTTCTAACAATAAGTTAGTTGATTTTACGTCAATAATATAACTAATCTATCGTATTATTTTATTCATCATCCAAAAACAAATGACCAAGTTGAAGCCACCTATGAACTAATTATCAATCTCCTAAATATGAAGACATATATAATCACTTTGGAAGTTAGGTTGATGACTGCCATCCATTCTCTAGACATATATAACAAACCCTTCTACAATCACGAGTGAAACTCCCTACTCTCCTTCTTTTGGATATGAAGTTGTTATCCCTTCCAAGATATACTTCATAAAAATAAGTACAAAGCCAACCCTTTCAATGTCAATAAAACAAATCTAGACATGAGTTCAAAACAACAAAGAATTATAGAAAGACATAAATCTGCTTGAGGAGACTAAAAACGTAATATTTATCAAATTTTGAAAGTAGAAACAAGCATTCAAATTCCTATCATTAAAGTACAAACTCAAGAGTTCTCAGTAGAAGATCTCTAAATACTAGAATCATTGGAAGATACACCAATGCAAGCAAACTTCTATCCAATTGGTATGGCCCCTACATTTCCAAAGAGAAAATTGAAATAAGCACCAACAAGATCCAGACAAGTTTTTAAAACTTTGAACTCTTAAAACAAACCTTATCTCAATTGCATGTAGATTCCTCTCAAGAAGCCTAGAGAAGATATTGACATTGAAGCTTGATGAACAAACAAAGGTATTAGAAGTCAAGAGGAACTTACAAATATTTGTTTACACTTCACTCTCATGAATGCATATTGTAGAGAATTTCACATATTGTACTCAAAACTCAAATGAATGAAAAAACTCTTCAATCTATTCAATTATTAGAGTTATTTTATTTATCATTACGCTATGTGTTCTTCATGTTCATTATGCCTTATAAAGCTAAAAGTATTGATGCCTGCCAAATTCAAAAGATAGTACTGCTTACTAGCACTGACACTGTGTTAGAAAAGGGCCAAAAACAACCAAATCAATCACTAGAAACAACAACCAAGTCCTAATTTGCCTCTACTGGCAACCAGGGTAACAAAGTGCTAATGACAACCAAGTGAGTCATTAGCATTGGAGACCAAGTCCTAGTATATATCTGCCAACAACTAAGGTAGGGAGGGGCAAATGATAACTAAGTCAAACACTATCACTAACAATTACGAACTCGTCTATCCCTACCAACAACATAAGGAAGGGAAAACGACAATGAAGTCAGTTACCGATATAAACAAAAAGAGCGTAGTTTGCCTCTAACAACCAAGCCCAAGATATCTTGACAAATCTACTCTACTCAAAGTCAAGGCTCGATCCTACAAACATTGGTTATACATGAGCAATACATCTTCATATAAATAAACAAACAAACAAAAAAATAGAAAATAAACATTAAAACAACCTTAATTAATGGGCAAAAAAATTCATTTCAATAATTTATAAATCTTGTACAATAGGTGCCAATTAGTTTGGTTGTTAAAAGTCATGGAAATTATTGTCAAGGTCTTGGGTTCGAATTCCACCTATACCATAATAAAATCTCACCTTATATGTTTGGGTGTGCCAAAAAAATCATATATAATTTTATGATGGTTAACGAGTACACAGTACTTATAAGCGAGAGAAGAAAAATTTTTTATCATAAATTAGCTCCTTTTAACACTCTCATCTACTCCTCTCTACATATAATGTTCAAAGCAATACTTATCAAAAACTTCTTCCTTAAAAAATTGTGCATTGACCAGTATGTCTCTCAAAGTATCGTATCCATTTGATGCCTCAAAGAGCATCCATGGCATAGCTATCAATAATTTTGAATTACCAAAAACTTCTTGAGATATCTAGAGGCAAGCTTACTATACTTTGCAAGCTATGCCTTCAGAAACATATTCTTCTCGTCAAAGAATTTACTAATCTCTTCCACCATATTTAACTTGGCTTTTAGGATGGTTGTCTAGTCTTCATAATAGTTCCACTTTTTCTTGACACATGTAACCTTATCTTAATGGTCAATTATTTGGTAGTGACAACCTTCATCTTGCTGGATTTTTTTTCCTTGTTAAAAACATATAAGCTTCAACCCTAGCCATTACCTCAACGATGATGTTATCCTCATCCATGAGTTGCAATAACCACTCATTCATAAACAAAACCTCATGGAACCTAAGATTGACCATGAAGCATTGTCACATATTCTCTTGCATCTCAGTCACTAATCCCGATTAGCTCACCTACAATGGCTTTGAGTGTGCCTTCCACAACCAAGAACCTCTCCTTATATCATAAGTTCGCTTAATAGACTTGAATCATCCTAAAGAACACAAAACAAACAGTGTTACCCTAAGAAGCCTAATCTCAAGCTAACAAGCCACCTCCTCATCCATCTTGAACAATGGCTCCAACTTGCTCATAATATAGGTCATCTCTGTGACTTCTAAGCCAAGTTGACCCTAGTCATTATTAATAAAATTTTCAGGCAGCATTATAGTAGATGAGAGCCCATCTTAATGATGCTCCAAAACTTGCTCAATCTATGTGAAAAAAAATGTAACATTTCATTTAAGCATAAACAATAACAACAACAACAATAATAATCCCTTATCTGTTATGTATGGTCGGTTAAGCATACAAGAATAATATTATCAATTAATATCTATGTTGACATAGCGTACTCACCTTGATCAAAGACATTAATCGGCCCATGAAGTCTAGTGAATAACGTTAAGGCTTATTCAGCACCTATTGAGTGGCCTCCAAAGAAGAATTCTCATCATGTAAATAAAGAGAGAATTCTTTTTATCTCAACATGCTAAATCATCACCTTTGGCATCTCAATATTCTCAACAGGGAATGCCCACTAGAGTCATACCTTCTCAATCTTCTCATTTCAAGCACCCCCACCATATGTAATTATGGGTGTAATTTTCCATACTCCTTTTTCAGGTGTATTGATCTCCACTTGACCCTTTATTGCATGGCAATAAAGTTATGTTGAAAAAAAATATAATCACACAACTACCTCTCTCCTCTGATAAAAGGAAAATAAGTTATTAAGGAAAAAGTCTCAATCTTGGGAAGGTTATAGTCCAGACTGTCCCACTCTTAGTAACCCCCTAAGTCTCTCATAAAAGTTGATCCAAAGGGTAAGAGTAGCATGCACCTATTGCGAACTATTTCAATGCCTTGTTCATTAGGTAATCTTCTTGTTAAAAGTTTGAGGTTGGACTCCCAATCGTCAACTTGAAGGAAAGACCTTTAAGCTTGCCATGAATCGCAGCTCACTTCGCCTCCATTGCACTAAATCTTTTCTCCTTCCTGCTTTTCCCAACAAAGTTATTGAATTGGTCCTCTAGTTCAGAGAGAGGATGTCGCTGCTTTTGCAATGGAATCCTTGATGAGACCGCCTTAGATTGTTGACGATCTCCAACTCACTCTATCTCGGCAAAGCTCTTCACTTTTCACTTCATTTGTAATCCTTTGTCATGTCACTTAGGCTACACCACCTTCCTCTACATCCTATCAATAGTTCATCTCCTTGGAAGCAACATCGGATATCTCAATTCCATCGATGGTGAGCTTGAAGTTTCAAATATCTTACAAGTTAGGCAACACACTTGCATCTTTAGCACAACCCTCCATGGTTCTCTCCATCTCCTCAAATAATCCATTTAACTCAAAGGTCTCGATCAAGGTAAATTATGGCGTGATTGAGACCTTCTAACCTAACTATGTCGTCATAAAGATGTAGTTATCTTACTATCCATTATTGGAAATGGGCAACTAGATGATACTCAAAAGTTGGCTCCCTCTGACAAAGAAGAAGCATACTCCCTATAAGCACCTCATTCAAAAGTAAAAGAACTTCTGAGTCAATGTTAGAGCCCTAAACTATGCAAAGAGCAACTTCATGCCTCATAGCATTGCAAATCTATTCAACAACAACCACAAAAGCGCCATTTGCATGGTTCTAGATAAGCCATTCACTCTTCTCCAAAGGGAAACTCCAATCTCATCTCAAAGTAGTGCTCAAACAGACACAATTCTATGGCATTGTATGTCTTGTTTGGTCTCTCATGGAAGTGTCATGAAATATCTCAATAATCCCACAATCTTCATCCTTATTTTCTCTACTGCCTTGGTGGTAGCTATGTTTTGGAGTAAGGAAATCTCAGTGAAATCCCCAATGATGGCTAGAATCACATTCTGTGCAATAGTGTCCATCAACACCATCTTCAATAGTCACCAAAGAAGCACATGAACATTAGAGATCTTAAAACACCAGAAGATAAGAAGAAGACCAAGTGCTCAAATTTGTACAAAGGGTTATAAATGACTTCAAGATTTTTAAACGGCATTATTAACCTAAGGGCATTCTTTATGGAAAAGTACTTGAAAATAAAATCTTATACTGTCACAACCTATCATGTCAAAAATGATGTACAAATCTGATGGTATCATGATGCGAGACACAAACAAAGTTTGCACAAGAATACTTAAATACAAAATATTTGCTAAATACTAAGTTTCATTTATTATCTTCTTTTATTGTGAGATCTCTCAAAAAATATCCTCTTGTCATAAGATTTTCACTCAAGTCTCAAGTTTTTCTTATCTCACTTTGAATTTCTTCATCCTATCTCAAGAAACTCTGCTTGAAGCTATCGACAATCAATTGCATCCTAGAAGTTGTCATAACATCTACTAAGTGTTTTCTATCTACAATAACAAGTAAACATAAAGGAGCACAATTCAATTCTAGAAAGAGTTCTATTATATTCAACTTATGCTTTCAATATAGGTTGTTTTGTTTATACTAGTCTCCTCTACTATTAGGCTATTGTATCTCCTCTATCTCTTGCATGCATTGTACTATAGCATCTCAAAGAAACTATGATTTTGTAATATATATCTATATTTCTTTATAATGGAAATTTTCTATAATGGGCATAGGTTGCATAACCATATAAATCTCTTGTTTTTGATGTATGGATGCTCTTGCCTCCTCATAGAGTAATTTAGGCTTAGCTCATTCCTAACTTCTCTCTTTTCTCTTGGAATGTATTCTTTTTTCTTGACTGAGAAGTCATCAAATTCCATAATTCACGCTTGGCGCTATAAAAATATGACAATATTGCAGCACACAATACAAGTACAGGAACAAACAATCTTGGTTCTTGTATTACCGAGTATCATAGAAAACAATTATAATTGTATACATTTTTCACATAAGGTTGGCCAAAATTGGTCACTATGAAAATTAAATTTATTTTATTATATCCAAAAATCAATAAGTAGACTAAAATAAAGAGTTTTGTTTGATAACTTAAAAGAAATCAATAAATAAGTTGTTGTCTAGCACAAGGAAATCGTCTACAATTGATATACATGATCTTAAGATATCCTAACTTACTCCTAGATCATCCAAAAGTTCAATAACATAAACAAACCTTATTTTTCTATCCTAACCACTTAATTGCCAACTTAAGCCATACATTTAAAAGGTGAGTGTCAAACCATAAGAGGAAAGATAAGCATCTTATTTCTAGCACAATATATATATATATATATATATTGAGAAAGGTTTAAAAAGATTTTGTTTATGGACAAAAAGCTTATATCTTTGCTAAATAGTCATTTCATTTATCTATTAACAATTTATTCTTCTTGATCACAAGAAAAAATAAACATTAAGTGTGCCTTATGCTAATGCAATTGGAAGTAGTATGTGTTATTGTGTGCACATGTTTGAATGTTTCATAAGCTATCATTGTTCAAATTAGATACAAAGACAAGCTTAGTCTAGCATAATGAGATGCAATGATGAGAATTTTGAGGTATCTCAGATGACCATAAAGTACGGTTTAACATACAAAAGTGATAGATTTGATTATAGTAATGTGGGAAATTTTTATTATGATTTTGTTAATGATCTTAATAGGAGATATCGAGCACAAAATAAAACTAGGTATGCCATAAGTCTCTCTGGGTATCCATCAGTGGAAGGCATGTCCTAATGGTAGTTTATTCCATTAAATAGGTAGAGCATATGACATTTCCTAAAGCTATTAAACAGGATATTTAGTTGATGGACTTGGCTTAAAACATGGGTTTGCTCCATAATTGTGATAATTTGAGTACTTTTCAATCAACTAGATATTGATTATTTCATAACAAAACTAAACACATTGATGTTCAATACAACAACAACAAGCCTTTGTCCCACAATGTGGGGTTGGCTACATGAATCCTTCTTCTCCATTGTGTCATATTATGTGTCAAATTTTCATTTTATTCAAGTATACTAAGGTCATTTTTTTATACATCTTAACTAAGTCTTTTAGGTCTACCTCTACCTTTCTTAACATAAGGCAAATCTAATGCATCTACTCTCCTAACCGGGTCATTGGACGGCCAACACTTTATGTGGTCAAACCATCTAAGGTGACTCTCTATAATCTTATCTGCCACTGGAGCTACTCCAACTTTTTCCCGAACATACTCATTTTTATCTCTAAGAGTAAAGCCACTCATCCACGAGCATCCTCATCTCACTTAACTTAACTTAGTATTGCTTTATTGGCCAACATTCGCAATAAATCATTGCAGGTCTTACCACCATCTTATAAAATTTTTCCTTAAATTTAAGCGGTACTTTTATATCACACAACAAACCAGATACATTCCTCCACTTCAACCATCCAACTTGAATTCTACTAATAACATCTCCATCTATTTCACCATCATTTTGAACAATATAACCTAGATATTTGAATCGCTCACTCTTTTTAATGACTTGTTCACCCAATGTCACAGTACTACCACTAGAACTTCTACAACTAAAATTATACTTCATATATTCAATTTTAGATCTACTTAAACGAAAACCTTACCTTTTATCTCTAAGGTTGACCTCCATAATTCAAGTTTCTCTTGGACTCCCTTTCTAATCTTATCAACACGAAGAATGTTACCAGCAAAAAGCATACACCAAGGTACATCTTCCTGTAAATGCCTAATAAGAACATCCATACAACAACAACAAGCCTTTATCCCACTAAGTGGGGTCGGCTACATGAATCCTTCATCTCCATTGTGTCCTATTATATGTCAAATTCTCATTTAATTCAAGTATACTAAAGTCATTTTTATACATCTTAACCAAGTCTTTTAGGTTTACCTCTACCTTTTAACATTAGGCAAATCTGCATACTCTCCTATTATGGGATGGTAGATGCTTTATGTGAAACCATCTAAGGCGACTCTCTCTAATCTTATCCGTCCGTACTCCAACTTTTTCCCAACATACTCATCACATTTTATCTCTAGAGTAAAACCACTCATCCACCTAAGCATCCTCATCTCACTTAACTTAGTCTTATGCTTCTCTTTTATTGGCCAACATTCTGCACCATAAATCATTGCAAGTCTTACCACAATCTTATAAAATATTTCCTTAAGTTTAAGCGGTACTTTTCTATCACACGACAGGTCAGATGCATTCCTCCACTTCAACCATCTAACTTGAATTCTACTAATAACATCTCCATCTATTTCACCATCATTTTGGCCTAAATATCTGAATCGCTCACTCTTTTAGTAAGAACACTCATAACTAAAGCAAAAAGATAAGGGCCTAAAGCTAATCCTTGATGTAATCCAACTGAAAGAGGAAAATATTTTGTCATTCCTCCTTGTGTTTGGACACAAGAAACAGCTCTAGTATACATATCCTTAATGACACCAAACGGATTATGAGAAATTTTTGTATCACATCGTAACTTATACTCAATTACTCTCTCCCATAATTTTAATGTATGACACATTAACTTAATTCCTCTATAATTTGCACACTCTTGTGCATCACCTTTATTCTTAAATATAGGAACCAACAAACTCTTTCTCAACTCATCTGACATCCTTTTAGTCTTTAAAATAACATTAAAAACTTAATAAAAAAAATAAAACAATGGTGAAATTTCAATTCAGAAGATCTTCATAGAGCACAATTATGCCAACATTCTCATTTACAAGTTCAGACAATGTATGGAATGAATTGGTTTATATACTTTTTTATGTTCATTAAGGCTTTTGGTGGGGGGAAGGCTTTGGTGATTTGAGTATGGACTTATTATCAGCTCTATTCTTTATCAGTACAAAGGATTTAATATGAGGTAAATTAATTATTAGGATTATATCAAATATTCAAAGGAATCTTAGAAATTATTTCTTCAAGACTTACTCTTACAATACCTCATTGGACAAACAACTCTCATGGGCATGCGATAAAAAGATTGAATCGTACAAGGTGTCGGGTTGCATAATGAGATGTAATCATGTGAAGGGTGAGTAAAAAAGTAACTTTCTTGTGTTGCATCACAAGGCTATAATTCTTCTTCACAAGACAGAGAATGATCAAGAGATTGGGGGCAAAGATTTGGCAATTTCTTCATATCTCAATTTTCTTTTTAGAAGGATTAAATTTTGTTTATTATTTTACTTAATAATTTAGTAAAAGAATCTATTTTCTCCTCTCTTTTAGGTTTATGTTAAAAAATATTTCTTCTACAATTGGTGAAGCCTTATCCACTCTGCTCCTTAATAGCTTTTTGTAAAGAGAATTTTGTATGTATTTGATACTTTTGTTATTGTGGTACTCAATATAGATTTGATGTGGATCATTTGAGCTTCATCATCCAAAAGATGTAGGTTAATCTTAACTGAACAGCATAAATTTGGTGTTCTTTCTTATAGTGGTGTGATACTAAAATTTTTTTGTCATAGGCTGATCTTATTGCCCTCTTTAGTGCTCTCAAAGTAAGTTTTTGGGCTTTTTGTTGTAACACACAAATATTAAAAAATAATTTTAATAATGGCAACCAACTAGTAAGCCTAATATCAAGCATGTGATTCATAACTCTATAATTGTTGTCTCCTCCTAGTCATATAATGAATAAATAGATATCCCATCCTCCCAACTCCAACAATCTCAAAAAACTTATCCCAAAAGGAATTAGAATTTCAACAACCAAAAAATGCAAAGACTTACATGAGAAGTATTACAATAATTGGAAAAAGGGGGTCGACTGCTCCATCTTTGCAAATTCTTTCTTTGTTTCAACACACCATAGTCCTTGAAAGCTGCACCTTTCTTCTTTTGAAACTTAGGTTCATAAGTATCCCTTGCTTCATTTCTCAAGTTCAAAATTTCCTTACACTCACCAGCTTCCTCTCTCTACACAACAACAATCAAAATAAGAAGAAAGTCCTAAATGAACACAGGAATAGAATAAGGCTCATAAAACATTGTGAAACCCTAAACTTCCATGAAACTCTTTCAAAAGTGAATAGCTTCACTCTAGGATCAATTTTTAGTTGATTTTGAGCACCACTCTCTGGCGCTCACTTGATTTCTTTTTGTAAGTACTAAATTGAATTCACACTTTAAAAAACTGATGATTTCGTTTTCACATACCCTGAGTACAAAAATCAAATCATCACCTTAAAGAATTTTGAGATGATTTTTTGAGTTCAAAGTCAATCTTATGTCTAAACTTATCCAATAAATGATCATTTTTTAAATATGATTTCCAATTTCAAACTATCAAATGAGCCCTTCATTCAAAATTGATTTCTAGTTTGACTAGACACCATTGAACAAGAGTATTGTTGACTTAAAGTACAACTTGAAATCAGTATATAAATATAAAATTTGATTATGTAATATGCATACACATCTAATATATAGCATAATATCTATCATCATAAAATCAAATAAAAGCAACTTTGAATCCACTCAGCATATATTTCCATTCCCTTAGAATCGATTGAATTCAAGTTGTGAACTCACTGAAATCGAGTGAATCCAATTTGTCAGGCCAGTTTGAATTAATTTCGATTTCTAGCCCGGCTACACTAAAATTTTGCATCGACAACGATCCAAAACAAACCTCAGAGTAGTCATGACGCACCTTGGAAATCGCCTGGAGTTGCCCTTCAGAACCAACCCTAGGCAAGGTTCGAGTCGACTGATTCCGACTCTCAGAAGTCCTGTTTCCAGGACCGATGCTCCTCGAAACCGATCGCCCCTTTCTGGTGCTACAACCATCACCACAACCATCATGTTCCGGCAAGGATAGACTTGAGCAGCAGAACAGTGGATTATCTCTCTTATTCAAGAACTGCGCCACAGATAGATCGTCCCCCGCCAACGTAACCGGAGTTTCCGTGTCGCTTCTCATAACTGCACTCACACTTTTGGATCTTTGGAGCCGATTCTTCTTCCGGTAATCTACAGGAGAATGTTGCTTCAGAGCAGAAGCCGAAATTTCTCTCTTAGAGGTAGATTTGGAAGCGGAAAGGGGCATTTTTGTAGAGAGTAATTACGAAGGAAACGATGAAGCTATAGTGGAGAAGCCCTGAGAAGGGGTGTGAAGAAGAGCGTGAGCTGAGCTTATTGGTCGGAGAGGATCGAGTTTAGGGAATTTTAGAGGGATCTGATTGTATTTTTCAGGGTTTTCAAGAGATGATCGGTAACGATTTTGGGTTGGTGGAGGGATGAGCGAGGAGTTTGGCAGCGAAGCTGGCATTTTTTGGATGGGAGGGCAAAGCGCCTCGGGTGTAATTGAGGAGGTAGAGATGACAATGACAAAACACTTCATTATGACAAAGACAAAGCGCTTCGGCTGTAGTTGAAGGGGCCTGGGGCTCCATTACTGCTCTTGCAGAACTCATATTTTATTGCTTTCGTAAGTCTAATCAATCTTTATTAAAAAAATTTTAATATTTTGAACGGGAAAATTTATGCGCGATGAAGAGATAACGAAGCGCTTCGGCTGTTTCGGCTGTTCCGGCTGTTGCTGAGGGCTCCGTCAGTGTGTGAGTCTAATTAGCTGATGAATCAATTTGAGCTCAATTTTTTAAATAATTTATGAGCTAAATTTAATAAGCTAATAAATTAAATTTAAATTAATCTTGATTAGACTTATTAATTCTCAAGGTAACTCATTTAATAAATATTAATATAAAATATATTTAAAATATTTAAAATTTAATAAATTAAATATATAATTATTAAAAATATTTAAAATTTATATCTCATTTTCTTATATCAACAAATATATTATTATTTTACTTCTAATTTTTAAAATTTTATATTAATTTTATTATAATAATTATTTGAATTATAATATTTTATTATTTTCATAGTAATTGAGTGGACTCAGCTGGCTTGAACTCTTAAAATAAAGCTCAAACTCGAGCTCAAACTTAAGTCAAAGATGGCTCAAGCTCAACTCGACTCATTTACACTCCTAATTACTGTTGTATGTATAGTGCATATTTTATTGCTTTCGTAAGTCTAATCATGACTTTCTTCAATATTTTTTAATATTTTGAGCAAAAAAGTTATGGAATTTGAATTTCTTCAATACCTATAATATATTTTAAAATTTTCATATCTTAATATATATATATATATATATATATATATATATATATATATATATATATATATATATATATATATATATATATATATATATATATATATTAATTGATTTAATTTAAGATTAATGCTTGAGAGAAATTCTAATACTATACTTTGAAATATAGAATTTCTTTTTGCGAAATATTCTTAATTCACAATATAGAGAAATTGAAAGCTTATTTTGCTATGATAATCTACTTTGATATTTTAGTTGATGTACTTATAATTTTCACATAATAATGGAAATGTGTGTAAGATCTTTGTTACTTATACTTTTATTTTGTTTTACTAATTTTATTTATATTTTAGCTAAGTGTTTAAGAGAAGAATACTCAAAAAAGATTCTTTTGCCCAAAACAAGGTAAAGAGGAAAGATAATCTAGAAAGAAATATTTGTGTAAAGGCTCCTCCACCTATTGAAGGAATAAATAAGAAATCTTAAGTGACATCATACAACTAGATATGGATAAAGGCTGAAGCAAAACCACATAAAAAATGATGTGTTTAATAATTATTTAATTTTGATAATTTCTTCTACTATTTTTTATTTGTTCTAAAATTAAAATTTTTAGTGCTATAAAACCTATAGTTTGATCTAATAGATCGTGGTGCGCCTTTAGAGTTTATGGCGGGTTAGACTAAGTTAAGGTGATCCATAACAACTCTGAGGCAACAAAAATAACTTGAATGAAAGTGCCAAAAACTAGTCATATTAGGTCTAAATCTCATTTTTGATTAAACTAACAATGGAATACCATAAGCTAAGGGGCCGTTTGGCACTTTTGTTTTCTGTTTTTATTTTTTTTTTATGTTGTTTTTGAAAACATATTTATTTAGAGTGTTTTTATATGATTTTATTTTTTTGTTTTCAAAAACAAAAAATGTTATTTTTAAAAATATTTTTAGTGTTTTTAAAAACAATAAGTATAATCAAACAAATTTATTTTTAAGCAAAATATAAACAAAACAAAACAAAATTACAAAATAAAAAATAAAAAATAAAAGTGATCCCAAACAGGCCCTAAGTTAATAGTATCATGTGTTAAAAATAAGTCAAATCTAGTGTATGAACTTGATTGATAGAAGGGATGAAGAGTAGGAGTCTCTCTTAGGAACACTAGAATACCTTATGAGGGAATCTAAGATTATACTATTGTTAGGCTAACTAAAATTTAGACCTTGTCTAACTAGTTCAAGCCCTATCACTTCATATTCAAAAAAATATATATTTACATTAGTTCATTATGTAAAAAATTCATTATAGTTTTTAGAAAAAAAAATCATATATTTAGACAACTTATTATAAAACAAAGAATTTAAAGAGCTATCATAGCAAGGAGAAAGAACATGACAAGGAGAACAAAAAGAATTATTGAGTTCTCCATTCTTTCGCTAATGAAATATGCTAATAAAACCAATGCTTCTTTTTTCACAATTTCAACTAATTTAAATAATTGGCAACTATCAAAATGGAGTTTTATGCTTGAATGGTTCTTGTATGTAATTGATATGACCCTGAAAATTCCAGTCGAACTTGAATCTTGGCGTAGAAAGCGTCGATGAATCAAGGTAGAGATCAAATATGTATTATCAATCGACTCTTAAACATGGAGTGTTTATAGTCAAATCGAGCGCCTTGACGAGCCGAATTTAACAAGCCTAAGATATCATAATTCCGACATCATTTGAGCATTCAAATACACAAAATAAATCATATGATCAAGGGGATCATTTTAAGCCGTCCGATGAAGTGGAGTGGTACGGGTTTTGCATATATTTACAAAGACGCCACTCTCCACTATAAATAGCCTCATTCCCCGTATGGGGAGGCAAGAGAGAGGAGAGAGCTCTAAATATCCTCCAAAACCGTCGCCGCCACTCGGCGGTCTAACCACCGGCCGTGCGGCCGTCGTCGACCCATCTGCTTCATCATCGGCCTATTGTCGGTCATCATCGTCAACATCGTCGTCAACATCATCATCAACATCGTCGTCAATATTGTCGTCAACATTGTCGTCAACATCATCGTCAACATCGTCGTCAACATTGTGCATCGTCAAACATCGTCAACATCGTCATCGGCGTCGTCGCCCATCATCTATTTGTTGTCCTTTCTCATATATTCGTAATCCGTCTGGAAGATCCCTCTAAAAGAAATACAAAGTGGAAGATTTTTTTTCTGGCCAGCTGGTTTCCTCTTTTCGGGTTTTCCACATAAAATTCGGGGTTTTCTTGTTTTTTTAAATCGTGTGTGTCTTTGACTCAAAAGTAAGGTAAACTTTTACTCTACCCCGGTTTTCACGTAATCATATAATGTGAGAAATGAAATAGTTAAATTTAACTTATTGATTAATTATGAAAAATGTTTTGTAACTAAAATAATAACACATAGTCATTAAACATTTTAGGGATTAAATATTGATGTGGAATAGTTGATTTGTTGTTTACTTAAATTAAAATATTTGCTTACAAAAAAATAATAATAAAGGATATTTAGTATCCACCTCAATATTTTCAGTGCATTAAGTATTTGAGCAATAATAACTTAGCTATAGGCCAATTGGTGATCCTAATAGCAAAAGATCTAATTTTGATATTTTCATGACAATTTTATTAATGGTAAAATTAGTCATTGACACTTTCCTTATTTACAATTTTTTTCTCTTTTTTCCTCCCTTTTTCTCTCTCTATGTTTTTTTTCATTTAGTAATGATATAAGTAGTCACACGAAAATAAAAATTGTGCTCACAAGTAAATAAGTTAAATAAACAATATTTTTTTTATTATTTAACCCAAACCAACTTACATATATATCTGATCTTCATCTAGTATAAGATTCTATTACAAACTAGCTACAAAAAATTAAACATTTTCAGCCCTCAAATAATTGGACAAATCATCACACTATATGTGGTGCCAAATACAATAATCAAAATAAAACAAAATTACTAAGTTTTCAATATCTTAGCAAATCTATAATATGAAAATAGATTTTAGAAATAAATAAATAAATAACTTCCATGCAACTTTTTGGTTGTAGAAACAAAAGAGGATCTTTTCATGATTTATTGTACAAATAAAAAATTTAATGAATTTTATTATTTCTTTCAAGTTGTGGCTTCAAGACTTGAAAACATAGAAAAATGTACTTTAGAAGGTGGAGAATACATTTCAAGAAATTTGGAATGTCAAATAATGAAAATTTGAATTTTGTATGACCTTAGATTAGTTAGATATGCTTCTTGATCGTATGTGTGATCAACTAAAATAGTTAGAATTTTGTAATGATTAGACATACATTGTATTAATTATATGTAGAATTATATTTGATTGTGTGGCTCAAAGATGTATAAAATATATCTTGGCAATTATGGTCATGGCTAAAATAACTTTATAATGTTTAGTCTCCAATGA
This sequence comes from Cymbidium sinense, assembly GCA_021442155.1. Taxonomy (NCBI): domain Eukaryota; kingdom Viridiplantae; phylum Streptophyta; class Magnoliopsida; order Asparagales; family Orchidaceae; genus Cymbidium; species Cymbidium sinense. The sequence continues at coordinate 69,973,842 of CM038217.1, read as the reverse complement.
TTAGTCCACGACACATCACATACATATATTTTTTCAATATATGTATGATCCATAAATCAATAATAGTATGCCATATAGTTATATATCCCATGCATATATAGAGGGACACTAAATTTACTTTAGAGAATTTATAAGGGGAAATGACGTAATGATCCATTAACTTAAATTTTTTATGAATTACCACTCTTAAAAATAAGTTTACTAGAAGAGTCAATATAAAAGCTTTAATCTCAATCTTCGATTTATCTTCATTATATTATTATTTATAAGTTTTCACTAAATTATGCTCAAATTTTATTCATTTCGTCATTTGATGCATGATTCCTTCAAATACTATAATTACTAAAATATAGATACGACTAGTCTTATATTTGTTATCTCCATCCTTCTTATGATGATTAACCTATGTCTACTAATTATATTGATTGAGATGTAAAATTACATGATCAACCTTTGCATATTAAATAATTATCTAACCTTAATTAAATAAAAATTAAGTAAATAATTTATTTTAAATAATTTTGAGCTTTGAATTATGCTTCATTAGGGATGTGGTTAATGGTAGATGAGTTATGTTCATAAAAGTTTTCTTTGACCAATCAATAAGTTATATTATTATTTATTTTATTGTAGGGATTGAGACTCCTCATAAACATAAATTCCCATGTTTAATTAGACCCAAAGTGTAATACCTATGAAAACTCTTAACATAAGAATTCACTTATGTTTTTAATTCAGTGAAAAAATTTTAGATGATATTAAAAGATTAAAATTTGGGCAAGAAAAAGGATTCACAGAATGCTTTTAAGGCTAACTCATTCTATCAATAAATATTTGAACTAAGGAATTTGGGTTGTGAGAGAAATATTTGATTGATGCTAATTATGGACAAAGAGAGAAAAATATAATTAATTAGGATGGAGTCATATAATGTTAACCATAAAAGCACTAAAAGATGCAATGCCTTTGAACTAAATTGAATAATGAGAAAAAAAATTAAAACTAAATTATATATGGTTGAATAAATGTTAACTTATTAATCAATTTAGTGGTTAATTTAATATGGACGTTAGTCAAAATATGAAGATGATTTTGTGCAAGGCTTACTAAATACTTATGATGTAAATACTGGTAATATTTTCATAAAGCTATCTCATCAAGAATTATTGGAGATGATTCATCTTTTGTGAAACCTTAAGTTAGGTTAGCATTCATTCAATTTTGACAAATCAATGAAGAATTGAAACTTTGAAGTTTCTTAGCATTTACTTCATGAAGGCCTTAGTAGTGAATGACTTATTATTGTTCTTGAACACTCTAATGATGTTTTTTTTTTTTGCTTATTTTATATTGGGGAGAGAAATGTTTTATTTTACTTGCTATTTTGAATGAGCCTATCAAGAGTGATCGCTCAGGAAAATAATTTTGTAGAACTTCACCATATTTTTAAGGTTAGGAAATTCATTCTTTATGAGGCAGATTTATTTATATTCAACCAGATTTCTTTTAACATTATATTAGAGGTTATTTAGATCTGGGTGGGTTCTACTTCTTATGAATGTAAGCATTCATAGTTAAAATTACCCTTCTTACCATCGTAATAAAGCACTCTCGATTAAGGTTGAAAATAAACATAAATCTCTGATATAAATATGTGTTTAGTAGTGTGAATGACTGTCTAAGGGAAAAAAAGAGGGTAATCATGATCAAGATTTTATGGTTCCCTTGTCCTATGGCTACCTTATTCCAGTGTACCAATAGCAGAAGGCTATTAACTATAATGTCCAGAGAGTCTGATTAGCAGGCATGTGTAGGTTTTATGACATAAGTATTTATTAAATTAAGTTAAACTTAATTTATAAGTTTATCTAGTAATTCAATGAGATATGGTTTTGGAGACATATGTAGGGCTTATATCCATTGAAATGCTAGGATTTAGATGTTTGCATAGTGAACAAAAAGATTAGACTTACCTCCCTTTGGAGTTCCACAAAGATTTAGATGTTTGAATAGTGAACAAAAAAATTGGACTTACATCCATTTAAAATGCCATATAGAATTAGATGTTCACTTAGCAAATGAAAAGACTAGACTTACATCCCTCTAGAATGCCATATAGCTTTTGATTATATTTGCATGGCAAACATATGTAAAGTTGGGCTTACATCTATTGAAAAGCTAGTAGGGTTTACATTTCCTTGAAGACTAATCACTCAGAAAAAAATACCTTTGAGGATGTTCTCTGCCATCTTTAATGAGATGGGTAGGAGTATATTTTTTTTGAGGTAGATTGATATATATATTCAACCAGATTTTTCCTAACATTACGTGAGGGTTTATTTAGATATATCTTTCACTTCCTATGATTGTAAGACCTCATAGTTAATTACCCCTCTTACCGCATTAAAAGAGCACTCTCGATTAAGGTTGAAAAATAAACATATCTTTTTAATATGCATTGGTATCTATCAGTGTATAATATGACATAAATGACTGTCATTTAACTTAAAGTGTATATTGGGGGTGGGGTGATGATGACACACCAGATCAAGATCCCATAGTTCTATTATTCCGAGCTACCATGGTCCCTAGTCTACTTAGTCAGAGGTAATAGTTCCTGACCTAAGAATCATTATTAGTAGCTATGAGTATCGCCCAAGGTGTTCTTATAGACTCAGGGCGATGTTTATCTAAGTTGATAAAATTAAGTCAACCTTAGTTAACAAAAGGCTTTTTACCTGTTAAATATATTATATAATTCATGGCTCAAAGAGCAAAGCCATTTAGAGAACATACAAGCTATTATCATGAACAAAATATAGTAGAGTTATATGGAAGCTAAGCCACAAGGTGAGATGGTTCTGGTCATATTCGCATTTCATGTGGTGTCATTTGATAATAAAATAACATAGACAAAGGACACTAGTCACGTTTTTACTGGCATGAGATTATTTTAGCATGAATATAATTATATTTAATTTTATATTAGATATTTATGAGCAGAGATTTTCTTAGCTTATCATCATTGATAAATAATGTTGGATGGGTGGATGATTGTTTACTTTAATTTATTTTGAATGACGAACTTCATCCTATTTGAACATATCTCCTCTGAATGAATTTTAAAATCAACACAGTCATCATTAGGGAATGATTAGATTTTGTTGACTCGAACCCACTCATAAGACCTAATCAAAAATATTAACCTGCATAGCATTCTCAAACATGAAACTTAGGCAATTGTTAATATGTTGAGGCACATGCAAATAATTTATGTTTATTTTTATTAAATGTCATAATATTCAAAAAATTATGTTATTAAGGTTAGCACCTCAACACTGAGGACATAACGCTTTAGAGCTTGATAATGTTATGGTGGTGTCAAATTGGCGTTGTGGCATTGGGTGCTTAGTACTGTAACATTCGATGGTAGATATTTGTGTTGACCAACTGACTAGCACATAGGTGCTAATCATATGATGCTATAATGCCAATTAAAGGTCAGTTCAAAAAAGCTGGTAGACATATAGACATCTTAAATAGAAAGGATGAACTTTTTGACTAGCATTGTGACACTACGTCAGAGTGTTGCGATGCTACATCAATGTCTGACACATTTTTAATTATAAAATTAATGATAATAAATGTTCTTTTTGACCGACACAATAACCGACTTGACAAGATGACCAATATCATGGCACTGCATGTGAGCATTGCAGAGTTATGTTACTATTTTGAAGCTCAAGAGATTAGCACCTCGATGCCAGCATTGTAGCACTGTGGTGCCACGCTGGGTTTATAAAGGGTTGCTCATTTTTCTATTCTAAACTTTTCATTCCTTAGAGCTCTCTCTCTCTCTCTCTCTCTCTCTCTCTCTCTCTCTCTTTCATTTTCTCAATTTTCTCTCCTTCTAAGAAAGTGGTCATGTTGCTCATGAAGCTTGTCAATAAGAGGAGGATGACTTCAAGCCAATCTAGTAGATTTGATAATGTAAAGGTTGAAGAGAGGTATCAATACACTCTCACTCACAAGCATCTCATCCCTAAAAGGAGCTTCTATAATATAGGTGGGAGAGTAGAAGGTTTGATCAATGAACACGACTGGGCAAAGCTGGCCTATGAACGTAGCTCATGTGTTGTCCCCATAGGGTGCGAGAATTCTTCACCGATGTGAAGGAGCACTCGAAAAATAAAGTTTTCATTCAAGGGAGAATTATTAAGTTTTGATAGCATTATCATAAATGCATATTATGAATTGCCAAATGTGGCTTACGATTAATATGTTTCTTATTATAACGAGCACCTAAATTTTGATAAAATTCTTGATTTTCTCATTGGAAAAATAACAACGTCTAATGGAAATGGTAGGAGGAAAGAATTATTAACTTCTCTGCCATTGACCTAATGGCAAAATCAAAAGCTTAACATTATTTCATTTCTGTTAAGTTGATGCCTAGTGGTAATATCAATGAGGGAACTAAGGATATGATCATTTTGAATTTTGTAATTCAAAAGGGCTTTATAATTGATATAGGGAAGATTGTTTATAATTCTATTTGTAATATGCTTAAGGGCAGTACTACAATAAAGTAAGGTCATCCCTCTCCATATATAATATTGATGTTTTCATCATATGTCAAAATCAAGTTTGAAATCGGAGATCTTGAAATTTCAATTTTATCTTTTAATGAATTAAACCTCGATTTAATCTTAATTTTGATAGAGTTTTATCTTGACAATACCTAAGAAAATTAATGTGATCGCGCTCTTCTTCCTTGCTCCATATCTAATATCGATGAAAGGAGGATCATCATTTCACACTAGATCCAAGATCAATGGTAAAATTCTTTAGAATTTTTTATGGAGTGAGAAATTATATAGAAGAAACTTTTCATTTTGAATTTTACTTGGAATTAGAAATGAACTGATTTCAATATTATCTCACACAAGAAAGAGAGTGTGTAGAAAGAAGAGAGCAGATTCTATAGTAGAGAGAGAGAGAGAGAGAGAGAGAGAGAGAGAGAGAGAGAGAACATAATAAGGTCAGCCCCTCCCCTTTTTATAAAGAAAATGCTTCCCATAATAGTTTCTGCTCTTCACTTTGGGCTATTATCACTGACGAGGATGGCTGTCAATGGGAGTTGTTAGTGTTTTCTAGATTCTTTAAATTTAGGTGCGGGCACCTAGGCACGAGGATTATAGCATCGCGATGCTTTGAGCTAGAATATTTCATTTTTTGAGGGTTTTTTTTAAGTTGCAAAGAAAGAGTTAATAAATTTTTTGTATGATTGCTTGTGTTAATAGTGATTCTTTGGCTACCAAGAATATTGTTATTTTGAAGATAATTGTGTACCCTTATATAGAAAAATTATCAATAAATTTTAATTGTGGATTGGTTGAGATCTAATGAGGTTTACATACCCCTAATATCAATAGGTATGTGTGGTGTTTGTTTTCGAGATCATATATGGGGGACACCACGTAGATCTGAGAGTGTACTTATTGAAGTGATTAGGCACAACATTAAGGTATGATGTACTTTATTGAAAGATAGAGGCATCACTCTTCAATGGACCTAATCACCTAATAAAGATTCATAAGGCATGATGGGTCTTCAAATGTACCAAAGATTTTTCCCCTACTTTACATGGATGAATAAAGTAGAGTTTATATTAAATTGGGTTCTAAAGTTTCATATAAGGGCAAGCCCCCATAGTTAATTACATCTTATGGAAGGTGAGTTCTTTAGGAATACTCTCAATTAAAGTAGGCAATTATTGTCTCCAAAGATTTCAAAGATAGGACTATCAATAATATGGTTATATTTGGAAAATCAAATGGGAAAGATCAAAATGAGAGACTTACTATCAGAAGCCTAAGGAGATGAGTAGGGAATGTTCATGATACTAGGAAACCCAGTGAGCATTCTAATCTATCATATGGTTAGGATCTTTTTGAAATTAAAGAGAATTATATATTTGAGTTGAAATTTATTAGAAGGCTAGGACTTATAATATCATAATACAAGATTGTGAAAATGCCTAAGAGGTGAGAATTTATGCTAGTAGCCTGATAGAAATAACCATCTCAGATCTTAAATCTAGGGAACTTTGGCAAGTGCCAAAGAATGTCCTAAATCTAAGTGAAGATGGATATATTGTTTATCTCCACAAGAGAGAATAAATCATCCGACAGCTAGACTTATAACCGCCTGGAGTGACAACCAGCTAACTCCTCATACACTTTAAAACCATGTAATAAAATCTTATGATTTTGCAAGATAGTTGAGTTTTTATTATTTAGAAAAAAAACTAAAGCCTTTAAACCCACTCCCTAAGAGACTAGAACATAAGTGGTATGAGTAATGACTTAGTCTAATGCAAATCTTTTTAATTTTTATTTAATTTTTGACACTTCATTTTGATAATTTTCATAGAATTTTATATGCCTAAATGCATGTTGAAATGTGATTATTGACTAAGTCAGAGAGAAAGAGGTGTTTTTCATCACAGAGGAGACCCTCAAAAGTCAAGTCTTCCCCTACCATGTAAAGATGGAAACCCTCTCTTAATAAAAGTGAAATAATATGGATGCATGATATTAAGAATACAACATCTAGCTAAGTGGTTGATTAATCTTTTCTTATCTTGATTTAATGCCTAAACTTTATGCTATGAGTTGTAGTTGGGGTAGAAAAGTTAATTTTTCTCTATGAGCTTAAACAGATCTAGGACACACATTAAATTGCCATATATGAAGAAACTAGAAAAGACATGCTATGACATTCCTATTGTGCAATTATAAACAAAATATCAAGCAATTTTATAAATATAATGTAAAAGAATAATAAGCCGGTGCGGTTAGGTACCATCGTACAACCTAAAAAGAGAAATGGGTAGTCGAGCTCTACCTTTATACAACCTGGAATATGAAAGAATAATTTATAAATTTACAAATGAATAAATGTTATGAGGGGTATTCATATCTTCATGCTTCATGCTTTTTTCATTTCTTAATTTAGATTTACTTGCATCAAAGGCATTACGGGGGCCTCCTAGGACAAAGCCTTCTAGCCTCCACTCATCATAATCCCCCATGACATTAATTATAATTCCTAATGCAAAATTACATTAAAAATAGAAAAAATAAATCTAACTACACCTGTAAAATATGTGTTAGCTAAACATACCATACAACCCAAGTAGTTATATGAATAATTTGGACTTAGTGCTCCGCACATGAGTAACCAAGTCCACCTGTCCTAGTTTAGATTATGCTTAGTGGTTAAGCAACCTACAAAAGAGAGCATTTATATTTATTTTAAGCGCTACTCAAGAACAATCTCTTATATAAAATATGATTAGGTTAATCACGGCCTAGCATCAAGTCTATGAGGCATACACTCTAATATCCAGTCTATAATAATATATCACAAAATAAAATATACATCATATCATGCACTGCCCAAACATAAAGCTAAAAGTAGTGACTTAGTTATAATGTGTGTGTTTAAGGTTTGTGTGGTATGTCCTACCTAGGCTTTGTTATAATTTTCTAAGTAAGAAAGAATTTAATTATAATGAGTGGCTTCACTTTAAGTGGCTTAATTGATTTGTAAGTTTTATTTAATATTTTCTTTGGTTTCATTTGACCTACACTTAACAACTTAGTGTCATAAAGAGAAGGAAAAGAGAGGATCACTCTCTTTCTTCCCTATCTTAAGTCATTTCCAAAGCATATTAATTAATTGCTTCACTTTAATGAATGACTTATTACATATTTTAGATTAACCCTAAGTTTAATACTTTAAATGAGCATATTTAATAAGAAAGACATCTTAAGCTTAATTAGAATCAATTACTATCACACAACATATGTTCACTCATTTCTTTCTAATATGTATAACATGCATATGATTAAGTCCTAAATATATCTATACATACAATATGTGTTGACACACTTAAATTATGAATATGAATAAGTGTAATTCGAGTTTATATTTTTTTCCTTTTGATTGAATTATTTTATCATATTAATTTAAAGTTCTATCTAAATTCTTATACAAAAATACATAGGAATAAAATTAAATAGGTACATGTCATTGTTAACCAGAGAAGTGAGGTAATCAAATGACCTCCTTGGGGCTACTTAAAGCCTCATATTTCTAGGATGTCCAGACTAAATACTATTTGCATTCATACATATGTAAATTTGCATACATGAATGTACGAAAGAGAGCTTCCAATCACACGATTAATTAATTACACCATTTAAACAATTGCATATACATGTATTTTGGTAAAAGAAAGAGGGGTTTTAACTCCACAATTAAATACACACACACATGTATAAGAGATATAAGCTAGTACATGCGATTATTAACAGGGAAGTGAGGTAATCAAATGACCTCCTTGGGGCTACTTAAAATCTTGTATTCCCAAGATATCCAAACTAAATATTTTGTTTTCTCAAATACACATGAATGTATACATAAACAAAGGAGAGGGAACCATGCCAAAGTTGTACTTTTATTTGGTTGAAAAAATTCATGGCTATGGAGTAATGTCTTAAATTTTAATATTGAAATATGTAAGAATGAAATCAAATGGACTATATGCCATTGTTAAATCAGGGAAGTGAGGTAATCAAATGACCTCCTTGGGGCTAGCTAAAGCTTCGTGTTCTTGGGATGTCCATACTAAATACCCATTAATATTCTTACTTACACAAATCAATATATGAATGAAAGAAAATAATTTAACTTCATACACTCAAATTATAATCATTTGCATTCCTTATGTATTTGTAAATAGCATTTATAGCATATATAATCATCCATTTACAAGTTTTTCAAAAAAATAGATTTGAATTTAATAGTGATAATAGACACACATATTCTTAGTTAAGTCAACACATGCAAATTTGACATAAATAAAATAATTTATTTTTAATTGATTTTTGAAGAAATAAATGTATGAATCAAATGTCATGCAATATTTTAATATGATTGGAAAGAAATAAAGAAACACAAGTATGCAATTTCATTCAATCCAACTAATCCCTAAGGACAATCATATTAAATAAGCTTACTTAAACTAAACCAAAGTTTCTTAAAGTCACTTTTGATTTTTTGTTTAACTTGATTTAAGAGATGTGAGAAAGAGTTTTGCTAATCCAAATCCCATTCCCCATATGTGTGAATTAACTTGATTTAATAAGAAGTAATTAGATGATTTTTATGGATTTATTAAGTTAAACATAGATTAAATCAATTAATTAAACCTTTGCCTATGTTACCTTGAGATAATTGATTAAATAATTATGAGCTAATATAATATACAAATGAATTGAAAAGTAAATAGAAATGCTCTTATAAAATAAAAGGGGCATAATGCCATTAGCTCATGATTATTTAATAATTAAGCTTAAGGAACCATTTTAATTACTTTCATGATTTTCTCACACATGTGAGCTAATCATAATTTCATTAAGCTACTTTAGGTTCTTGAACACCTAAAACTCTACCAAGATGAATTAATAAAAAAAATCAAATTTAATTATATTTTTAATTTAATCAATTAAATCAATAATCCATTAATTCATCTCTTCTAAAAAAAAGACTAACTGAATTAATGATTATCTAATGAGATGGGCTTAAGGGAAAAGATAGGGAAAGAGGTCTCCACCTAATTTCATGAGCCATCCACTAGATTAATCATGATTTAATATGATTTAATATTTAATTTAGCTAATTAAGTTTTTAATTAGTTAATTAATTAATAATTAAGACTTTAGTTGAATAGAGAGGGAAAACTAGAGAAAGGATTAGGAGGGGGACTCCAGTCCATTTCCCTAAGTCTCCTTACTATCCAACAGTGATTAGGAAGTCCAAATAATTAATTAATTATTATTCATATGCTTAATCACCCTTTAATAAAGTTAAGAGGCTAATTAGGGCTTAATTAATCAATACTCCTAATTTAATAAGTATTAAATCTCCAGAAAAGTAGAAGAGGTAGAAGTCATCCTCTCAAACATTCTTAGAAATTTTGGGATCAATCACTTAAGAGAGTAGAGAGTAATTAAGCTAATTAAGTTTTTAATTAATCTTTAATTAAGCTCTATTTACTGTTCAAAATCTTTTGAAAATATATTTATGAAATTCTTCTCTGAAATACCTTTAAAATGAGCCATTATTTATATTTTTTCTAAATTTTTTTTTAAAATTAATTATAAATTATGGAAAAGTAGCCTAAAAACATAATTAATTAACCCTAATTAATCCAAATCTTATCGGCGCCATGTGGCATGCTGACGTGGCGCACTTTTCACATGGCATAATGGGATTGGTTATTTAAGTTGTCACATCTGCGCATCGAGTTAGCTGGCGGCGAACATGGCATTGATCCCTGTCATTCGATCTTGGATCGAACGATGCAAATCAAACCTGAGGCGTAAGAGGAGAAATGAGAGAAATCTAGCATGATTTGATCATGATCGTATGTTCCAATCATGCAGAACGGATGGCCCGTGATCTCTCTTCCTATGAGCGATGAACGACGGAGTCTATCTGCCATGGATTGCTCGATCTGAGCTCACTCGAGCTCAAATCCACTCCAAACTCAACCCACACTTAACACGAAGGATCCACAAGGATCCAACGGCTAGGATGAGCTCAAATGTAAATTTTCTTCAAAAACATCCAACCAATTTTTCCTATATCTACGATTTTTATGAATTACCTCACCGGAGCTCAAGATTAGTAGTGAGATTGACAGAGGTAGCTTCATCTAGTAGAGATGAAACCCTATTGAGAAGCTGGGGCCCTGATTTGGAGTATATCCCCGAACGATCAATCCACACACTTTGGAGCTTCGATCTTGATCGAATTTGAGCTTCCAGTGGCTTTGGAACTTAGGAAATGATTTGGATGGCTTTTATATCATGCGTGGAAGGTGAGTGCAAAAGGAATTAAAGTTTAGTGGTGAAATGAGAAAGCTTGAATCAAAATTAACCTCCCATGTTTCAGTTTGATGTAAAATCGAGAAGGGAGAAAAATGGGGGAGCTTAGGAGCTTGAGGAATGGCTATGGGAGACTCTCCTTCACTCTCTTTAGCTCAAACGAAGTTGAATCATACAATTCCCATTCAAATTGAGGGGGTATACCCCCTCAATTATTGAGGTGGACAGATGATATTCAATCCCATTTTCTCGCCGGCCAGCCGCTGTTAGACTGCAAAATTATCTCCATCAGGTCCACGTGGCTCGCCAGGAGTGGGGGAAGGATTGGGAGGTGGTTCAAGATCTGATATGGATAGATTTCCTTTTCTTTGTCCATGGGGTGCTCGGTTTTCATTGGAGGTGAGTTAACCCTTGGTTCATGGCAAGTCCCAGTGTGCTAGAGTGGGCTAGGAAGGTTAGACATGCTTCATTTGGCAATTGGATGGCTACCTAAGTGATGGGATAGTGGAATTTGCCAAATGGGGGAAGGAATCCAATGCAAAGAGATTTGTCCAATGGTTAATCCCCTTGGATGGGGCCCACTTGGCTTATGGGCAGACTTTGGACTGACCTAGGGTCAATTTGGGTCGGGTTTGGTTAGCCACCAAGGTCCCATGAGTTGGTTTTATGGGTTTTAGCTTCATTTGGTCTAATGGATTCATATGGTCATGTTGGGTTGGGTGGCCACTTGGTCAAACTGGGTTAAACCAAGGCTTGGGTTAGGTTTAAATGATGATTTGAAGAGTTTTAGTTCAAGCGATTTCAATCAATTTGGCTTAGGTTTGATTTTGGCTCACTTGGGTTTAAATAGGTCAAATGGGTTAAGTTGACCAATTTGACCAATTTGATCAAATTGGGTTGGGTTAGGTGTTGATTCATGTTCAATTTATTAATTTAAAATGATTGTAGCTTTTGGTTTGAGATAATTTGGGTTTAATTTGGATTTTGACCAATTTGACCTTTTAGGTCAATTTGGGCTAGGCTGGGTCAAGTTGATCGATTGGTCAAATTGGGCACACTTATGACTTTGGTCAAGTTCAATAAATGATTTGGAATGAACTTGAACCATTAGTTGTAATCAATTTAGGTTAAATCATGATTTGACCCATTTTAGCTTTTTAGGCTAATTTGGGTCAACTTAGGTCAAGTGGCCACTTGGACTTGGTTTGGCTCAATTGAGGGTTTGATCATGTTCAATCATTGATTATGAGTTAGTTTGGATTAATGGTTTCAATGAATTTAGTATATGATGGGTTTTGGCTAGTTTAGGTTTAGTTGAACTCATATATGAGCCTAGGATTGAAGTATAAATCCAATTACGATCAATTTGGAGTTTAATGAATTTTGGCTCATTTAGAGTTTTCAAGTCCAAAGGGCTAACTTGGGCTTGACTTGGGTTAGCTTGATTTTGGTTTGATTATTGTAGGTTTCATTTATATTTGGCTTTGTGATTGAAGGAATGATTGATTCAAGAGAAAATCCATTGATTTTGACTTAGTTTTGGTGGGATTTGGCCAAGTTCAAAGAATTGGCTTAAAGGATTTGAATTAAGTTTTGGTTTAATTTTGGACTTGATTTTGTCTATTTGAATTTATATTTCATTTATATTTGGGAATATAAATGAAGATATAAATGGCTTATGAGAAAATCACTTAAGTTTGGAGTGATTTGGAAGCAAATTTGACCAAGTTCATGGAGGTAGGTCAAAAGAGCTAAGGAGGAAATAAATTTAGTTTGACTCAATTTTGGTCATTGAAAAGTGTGTTCCATTTATATTTATGAACATAAATGAAGGAGTAATTTATTTATAAATAAATAATTGATTTTGGGTTAATTTGGGTTAAGATTTGATTATGCTTATGGAGGCAGGTCCATAGAGCTTAAGAAGGGATTTAGCTTGGCTTGATTTAGTTTGATTTGATTTTGATCATTTGGGTATAAATTTCATTTATATTTGTGAATATAAATAAAAGAATGATTGATTTATAGAGAAATCAATCAAGTTTGGGATAATTTAGGTGGAGATTTGGTTTACGCCTCAATGGGGAGAAATTTGATTTGATCTAATTGGTGGGCATCCACTAGGGATAGAATAATGATTTGGGGCTCCGCCAGGGAGAGAATGTGATTTTGACTTAGAGGAAGTGGAGAGTATACCTACATGAGATATGAGCTCTGATCCACTAAGGAAATAAGGTGCTTTTGATTTATGGTTTTCTTTGGTTTATTTTAGGGAAGTATCCACTAGGGATAGAAGTGGATGGATTTAATTTAGATTTCATTGGGGAAGGATGGTGGATTTAATAAAATGGACCCTGTCGATATGTGATAGATCCACTAAGAAAGGGCTATATTAGCCTTGTCCTTTCTCAGATTTACAAATCGAAAGGGAAAGTCTACTAGCCACAAGGTAGGACCAACCAACCTAAGGGGTGACTTTCGGTGTGCAATGGTCAAGTCAGAAAAAAGCTTGTAGACTTATATCCTCATAAACAAGGAACCACTGGGGTGATTGGTTAATAGCATAACAAATCAAACCAGACCTAGGGCGACTATTGAGTGAATGTTGCTGTGGACTCATATCAACTCAAAGAAGTCAAAATCAATTTTATTTTTGATGGACCTTATCGATGTGCAATGGATCCACTGAGAAGAAGCTTATATCAGCTTAGACCTATCTCAAATTTATAAATCTAAAAAGATAGTCTACCGGCCGCTAGGTAGAGATAACCAACCTAAGCGGTGTCTTTCGGTGTGCAATGTTCAAGTTAGGAAGAAAGCTTGTAGACTTATATCTCCATAAACAAGGAACCATTAGGGTGATCAGTTGATAGCATAATAAATTGAACTTGACCTAAGTGCTGGTGATTGTGCATGGTCTTCTTTGGAAGAATTAGTATTAGACTTATATCTTCCAAAACAAGGAAGGACCGGTGGTGTTAGTGGAACAATAAGTCGAGCAACAGGCATTCTTGAGAGTGCCACGGGGACTTATCTCAACTCAAGAGTAGTCAGGCGATTCCTATAGAGAGTTTTACTTACACTTCCCTAAAGATAGGATGCCTGCTTGGGAAAAGGTACCACTGAGGGTGTCCTCCTAATCTACAAGAAAATATATATATTTATTTTATTTTATATATATGCGTGGACCCTATCAGTATATGAGGGACCAGAGAAGAACTATCAGCCTGTCCCATCTGACTTCTTGGGGGAGAATCTGCATATTCTCAAGACGGATTCTCTAACAATAGGGGTGGCTACTAGGAAAGGGAAACTGTCTAATCTAGGAGTAACCTGAGTGGTGTCTTAATGGGGTTGCTAAGAACGTGATCCAAATAGAGTGCCCACATGGGAGGTGTCACTAGGGGCTTTAGGCAGAACCTTATAAAAGAAAGCCTATAGGTATACGGTGGCCAACTCTGGGAGAAAGCTTGTAGACTTACATCTGCCATGAGTGGTGTATCCACCAGGTGGGTCACTGTCAATATAGTGATAACCAACCAACCTAAGGTGCCTGTGGGTTTGCAACAATCAATCTAAGAAGAAGGCTTGTAGACTTTCATCTCCTCAGACAGAAATGATCACCATGATAGTTTATCGTGGGCGGGATAGGAGCTATCTGACCTATGGAGACAACTATGCAGGGAGTCCCATGTAAGGATTGGACCCATAATTAAAGTAGTCTGAAGAAAAGGAGCCACTGAGGGACTTATCCTAAGCCTTAAATATACTCGACCCAGTCAATGCATGATGGTTAGTCCAAGAAGAAAGCGTGTAGGCTTACATCCTCTTAAAGAAAGTCAACATGTGGTAGCTTACTGACTAAGCAATAATGCATACCAAACTAACAAGGTGCTCCTCAGTTTGTAATGGTCAAGTTAGGAGGAAAGCTTGTAGACTTACATCCTCTAGATAAGTAACCACTAGGGTGACACACTAGCAAGGTAGCATATCAGCTCGACCTAGAGCAGCTAATGAGTGAGTGTCACATGGGGCTTTATCCCATATCAAAATAGCCCGAGACAAAAGATATGTGTTTATTTCATATGTGATTATATGTAGTTTGTGTTGGTGTTGTGATGACAAGGGATAGGATGCCACTTGGGTTCCTTACACCTACCCTAAACACATCGTGGTGAATTCACAAGCAAAAGATATTCCTAAACATGGAAGAGATGGAATTTGAGATGAAAAGAAATTTTATTGATAATCATATCCAAACAAGATTTATGGATAGTATTTTTTTAGGTAGAGCCCGTTGATTAGAAGCATATGGCACTATCCCTTACAATTTAAAAGCTGATAAGATCCTCCTTGGTAAGCCTTCTCTATGGCAAAAGGGCCTTCCCAAGTGGGTTCAAATTTGCCTCCCATCTTTTGATGGGCAATAATTGGTCTCCTTATAACTAAAACAAACTCTCTTACTTGAAAAGCTCTAGGATGGACCAACTTGTTATGAGCTTGAATCATTTTTTCTTTGTACAACTCAAGGTTCTCGCATGCCCAGAGTTGTCTCTCATTCAAACCTTCGAGCTCTTCTAATCACAATTTGGCATTCTGTTATATGATAATCTTGCTACCCGCAACTATCCTAAATGATAGGAGTTGGACTTCTAATAGTAGAACTGCTTCAGACCAATACACTAAGGAGAATGGGGTAGATTGAGTTGGAGTTTTATATGTGATGCAGCAAGTGCACAAGGCTTCAACTAACTGCTCATGCCACTGCCGCTTATTATCATCGAGTGTCTTCTTTAATATTTAGATGAGAGTTTTGTTGAAGGCTTCTACCAAGCCATTTGCCCTCGGGTAGTAGATAGTGAAATATCTCCAATCTATGCTATGTGTTCAGGCAAAGCTGTTGATTTTAGTGTTCTTGAATGCAATACCATTATTGGATATAATTCATGGAGGCACCCCGAACCTATATATGGTATGGTTTCTAAAAAACTAGAGCACATGCTGAGCTGTGATCTCTCTAAGTGGGATTGCCTCCGCCCGCTTGGAAAAGTAGTCAGTGGTAGCTAGAATGAATTGGTGACCCTTGGTAGAAGGAGGATCGGTTGGACCCACTATGTCAATGCTCCAACACTCAAATGGTCATGAGGCCAATGTAGGATGTAGAATGTTAGGTGGTTGGTGTAGGATCACACCGTGCACCTGACATTGGTGGCATCTCCTAGCTACATCCATGTAGTTTATGATCATCGAAGGTCAGTAGTATCCTAATCTTTTGATCTTAACTTTCATCTTTAGATCGAATTGATGCACTCTGCATAAACCTGAATGCACCTCAGTCACAATCTTATGAGTTTCATGTTTGTCCAAATAATGTAACCACATATGATCGAAGGATCGCCAGTACAAGGTGCCATCTATGAAAGCATATGAAAGGGATCTCTGCTTCATGTGATGTGCTAGTGACTTCTCTTGAGGTAGTTTACCTATATTTAGATAATCCGTGAATGGTTGCCTCCAATCTAACTCCTCATGCTTTTTGGCAATGGCAACCTCCCCTTCAAGAGAGAATCTTTCGATGAGTTCGGTGTCAACAAATGATAAAACTTGTCTATTTTGGACCCTTATTGGTATGGGCTAATCTTCCAGACATGCCAACTCTTTGGCAAGCATGGCTAATGCATCTGCTACTGCGTTCTCTCCTCAATGAATCTTACAGATGATAACCTCTAGGATTTGGGCCAACAACTCCATAATATACTTGTGGTAATGATGGAGCTTAGGCTTTAGAACTTTGTAAGGCCTAGTGATTTGGTTTAATGACTAACTAAGAATCCTTAAAAATGTTGATACTTTGGATGCATAGTGTGATGACTAACTCTAGACTGGCAATCAGAGCCTCATATTTAGCTTCGTTGTTGGTGCATGGATTGGATAGATGATTTAAGAATCTCATCACATTGTAATTCAGAGTTAGGAGAACTATTCCTACCGCTACCTTTCTTGGGAGAGTAGATCATGGTTATTCTCCCCTTTGAAAAAAATTTGCACCATAAAAATACCTCTCACAGCAACGAATGCTAGTGTCCCTAAGTTCATGATTTGGTCCTTGGGGAGGTCATCATTAACTGGGGAATCAGCAGGAAGTGGGTGTGATGCTAAGAAATCCGCTAGTGTCTGTCCTTTCACCGCACGGAGGGGTACGAAAGTGATGTCAAACTATGATAAAATCATGGACCAACACGCCAATCATCTGGATTATATTGGCCGTGCCATGGGATATTGCACTGGATTGATTCTAGAGATCAGGTTCACCTTATGAGAAAGCATGTAATGTTGTAACTTTTGGGATGTAAAGATTAAAGCTATGCAGTGCTTTTCAATAGGTGGATAATTTGCCTTAATAGGGATTAGATGATGACTAAGATAGTAGAGTGCATTTTTTTCCCTTCATCATTGGTTTGGGCCAACAAAGCGCCAAGGGAGTTGTCTAATGCGATAGTGTATAGTATCAATGGCTTGCTAGGGATAGGGCTTGATAGAACTGGCATCGTCATAAGGTAGTGCTTGATGTCTTCGAAGGCATGTTGACACTTGTCATTCCACTTAAACTTGGCATCCTTTTTGAAAAGTGTTAAAAATGGTTGGCATCTTCCAAATTAGTGTGAAATAAAGCATCTTAGATATGCCAACTACCCTTGAAATGATCTGAGTTGAGTTAAGCTTTTTGGGTGTTGGCATTTCTAAGTTATCCTTGATCTTCTCCGGATCAATTTCTATTCCATGGTGTCGGACATCGAACCCAAGAAAATTTCCTGAAGCTACTCTGAATGCACACTTCAGGGGATTCATCTTAAGGTTAAATCATCTTAGTCATTCAAAAACTACTCTCAAGTCTATGAAATGGTCTTCCTTTTCTTTACTTTTGACTGTGAGGTCATCGACGTAGCATTCGACTTGATGTTGAATGAGTTCATCGAAGATCTAAGTCATGGCCCACTGGTACATAGCATCGATATTTTTAAGGCCGAAAGGCATGACCTTATAGCAAAAGATTCTGATCGGGGTTCGAAACACAGTGTTCCTTTCATCCTTAGGGGTCATCTTTATTTGGTTATATCTAGATGAGCCATCTATGAAAGAGAAGACTGCATGAGATAAGGCAATGTACACCATCAGTTCTGGTATTGGTAGTGGAAATTCATCTTTTAGACATGCCTTATTTACATCCCTAAAATCGACGCATATGTAGATTTGTCCATTCTTTTTCTTAACTGGGAGGACACTGACCAACTAGGTAGGATATTTTTCTTCCCTGATAAAGTCAGCATTGATCAGTCTCTTGATTTCAAAATTGACCTATTGTTCAATATCTAATCGCATGCGTCTAGGAGCTTGCTTGATAGGGTTAGCACTCAGCTCTATTGCAAGTTTGTGGACTACCAAATTAGAAGATAAATCAGGCATCTCTTTATAACTCCATGCGAAATAGTCCTCAAACTCAGTTAACAGGCCTAACTAAGTCATTGGTTTCAATATTACTCAACAAAGAATTGATGTATGTCAGACGTGGATTGTCTTTAGTTCCCAAGTTGATTTCTTTGAGCTCATCGATGGTTGACCTGATCTACTCTTTGAACTTTGGTGGTGCATTTCTGACTTTAAGATTATTTCGATCATCTGAAGTTTCTAAATACACCTCGTCATGTGAATTAGCATGATTTGAAAATAACTTATTAGATTCTAAATGATTGGTGATGACTAGACAATGATTGTCATCATCGACTGGACACACTATACTGAATCTTAATCCTAGTCTTGATTGAGGATGCTTGCTTTGATTATCCCATAACCTTTCAAAGTAGTCCGACCAGTGTTTAGACCAAGTATGTGAGATTAATCTCTTCTTTGTTAAATTAAGAACACAAGGTGAATACCAATCAAAAGGTAGTTGTATTAAAAATTTATATGAATCATCCTCAAGTTCTACATTAGCTTCCTGACTTGAGAATGATGCTCCCAAAAAGAACCTCTGAGTTTTCTCATCTGTGGATGACTTAGGGGCTTCTTTAACTACCAAACCCTCAACTTTTTGTGAGGAAAGTGGGGTTAGAGCTAAGGTCCCAACTGATGCCTGACTGTCTCATATGGAGATTTGGATACATTCATGCTTTGCTTTGGAACTCGATGTTCATAGCTATTTAGCTCAAGTGTCACCCTGAAAGGGATCTGCTGCTGAGAAGAGCCAGCTAGTGTGAAAACCACATAAGACTCATCCTCTAAACTAGATTCTAAGTCTATGTGAATAGCAGGTGTACTTCTGGTGGCTGGGATAGACCTCTTATTGGGTGGCCAATAAGGAATCTTTCCACCTCAGGGACTGCCTTTGAACTGTCCTCTCCCTCTACTTGGTAGAGGTTGGGTCATCCTACCCATATGTTCGAATAGAGTAACGAACTGTGGGTGGAATCTAATGTCAGGCTCTATATCTTCCCTTGAGTCCATGTCTCGCTCTCTGTTATTTTTTTCTTTATCTTTTTTCTTTTTTATTTCTTTTTCTTTTCTTTATTTTTGTCCCTCATGGGGATCTTGACTAGTTTCATGAGAATGGACTTGTTGGTTTTAGGGAAGCAAATGGGCCGCATCCTCATAAATCCCAACCTCATGAACTGTGAAGGGCTTGAGATCTCCTTTGACACAATACTCAATCTCACCTCTTAAGAACTTCATGCATTGATATATAGAGGATGAAATTGTATTATTTTCATGTATCCACAGTCTCCCAAGATTTATCTGAGTCTATGATATGAAACTTGGCTTCAGTCTTCCAGTCATCTATCTCTAATAGCAACACTATGGAGCCTTGTGGTGTTTATTTATGGATTGTAATGTGCACGGGACACATGCGTATAGGGGGGAGAGACCACACAGATCTAAGAGTGTACTTATTGAGATAATCTGGTACAATATTGAGGAATAGTGTACTATCTCGATAGATAGAAGTGACAACCCTATAATGGACCTAATCACCAAATAAGGACTTCTAAGGCATGATGGGTCTTCGACTATACTAGAGATTTTTCTCCAACTTTACATGGATGAATAAATTAGGATTTATTTTAACTAGGTTCTAAAGTTTTCTATGGAGGCAAGCCCCCATAGTTAATTACATCATAAGGAAAATGAATCTCATAAGAATACTCTCGATTAATGTAGGGGATTATTGTCTCCAAAGAATTCGAATATAGGACTATCAACAAATTAGTTGTATTTAGGAAATCAAGTGGGATGGATCAAAATTAGAGAGTTATTATCGAAGCTAAAGGAGATGAGTAGGGAATATTCATGATACTAAGAAACCTAGTGAATATTCTGAATTATCCTATGATTGAGCTTTATATTTTTGAAATTGAGGAGATTTATTCATTTGAGTTAAACTTTTATTAGAAATCTAGGGCTTATACTCTAACAACACAAGATTATTATGATGCCTAAGAGGTGAGGACTTATGCTTGTAGCCCAAAGGGAAATAGAAACCTTAGATTCTAAATCTAAGGAGCTTTGGAAAAGGCCAAAGTATGACCTAAATCTAAGGCAAAAAGTGGGTATACAATTTACCTCCATAAGAGAGGGTAAAGCACCCGACTACTGGACTTATTATCACATAGAGTAGTAGCCAGTTAACTCCTCCTACGATTTAAATCCATGTAGGCAAGTCTTATGCTTTGCAAGATGGTTAGGTTATTATTATTTATAAAAAAACTAAATCCTTAAACTCACTTCCTAAGAGACTAGACCACGAGGGGCATGAATAATGACTTAATCTAATGCAAGTTTTATCAAGTTTTATTTAATTTTGGACTTTTTTATTTTGACACGGGATATAGGATTTTATATGTCTAAATGCATGTGAAATTGAATGTGGGCCAAATCAAAGGAGAAAGAGGTGTCTTTTCATCAAAGGGTCTCAAAGGTTAAGCCTTTATTATCTGGCAAAGATGGAAGCCCTCTCTTAATAAGAGTGGAAGAATATGACATGCATGATATTACACATACAATCATCCAGCTAAGGTGTTTCTAAATTTTTTATTATCTTGATTTAATGCCTAGGCTTTTTATATGAGGTTATGAGTTATTTTAGAGAATTTAGTTATGAGCTGTTAATTTAGGTAGAAAGATTAATTTTTATCCTAGGAGCTTGATCGCATCTAAGCCCTACAACAATCACCAATCATAAATATACTATGAAAAGATATGTTGTTTCTAACACACAAGCTAAACAAAATATCAAACAATTTTATAAAGTTAACACAAAAGAATAATAAGCTTGTGTGGTCGGGTACCACCGTACAACCCGAAAAGAAATGTGGGTAGCCAATCTCTACCCTTATATAGCATGGATTATAAAAGAATAATTACAATTAGAAATGATGAATGTTATGGGGGTCTTCATTCTTCATTCTTCATCTCATTCTTTCTTCATTCTTCACTTGATTTCTCCATTCCTTTCTTTCTTTAGCTTGACTTGATTAATAGCCGGGCTTGCTCCAAAGGCATCACATGGTACATAAACCTTGGTCTTATGACCAATGCACATCCCAATCCCCCATAACATTCATCCTAATCCTAATGAAAAATTACATTAAAAGAAGAAAAATTAATCTAGCTACACTTGCATGATAAATGTTAGCTAAACACACGATACAACCCGAGCAGTTATATGAATAATTTGTACTTAGCACCCCACACATGGTTAACCAATTGCCTTTAACTTGGATTAGGGACTAAGGAACTGCAAAAATCATTTTTTATTACAAGAGCCCTTAGCATAACCCCCTGCAAAAAACATAATTAGGTTAAATCGGCTTAACATCCAGACTAGGCACATACACCCTAATCATTTAGTCTATAATAATACATCACAAAATAAGCATACATCAAATCATACACTATCCTAACATAAAGTTAGAAGTGGTGACTTAACCTAATATGTGTGTGTTAAGGCTTGTGTAGTATATCATAACTAGGCTTTAGGGTTATAATCTACTAAGTGTGAGAGATTTAGTTCATAAAGGATTGGTTTCTCTTCAAGTGATTTAGTTGGTTTGCATATTTTTATTTAATATTTTCTTTTGTTTCATATGACCTACACTTAGAAACTAAGTGTTATAAAGAGAAGAAAGAGAAGAGACCTCTCCTTCATCCCTACTTTAAGTCATCATCAAGGTAAGTTAATTAGCTTAATTCTCTTTTGTGAATGGTTTATTATGTGTTTGAATTAATCCTTTAGGTTCATATTAAATAAGCTCATTCAATGAGAAAGGAATCTTAAGGTTAGTTGGGATGGATCACTATCACATAACATATGTTCATTTATTTCCTTCCATCATGTATCTCATGCATATGATTAAATTCTAAACATAGCTATACATACAATTTAGATTTTAGTACTCTTGGATGATGAATGTGAGTAAATGTGTTTGGAATTAATGTTTCCTTTGATTGGATGATCTTGTCATATTAATTTAAAGCTATATCTAAATTTTTATGCAAAAGCATAAGGAAAGAACCTTAAATCACATGGCTATTCAATTCAACTCAAATAAACAAAGTATGAATGCATGCCTTCTTTTTAATAGAAAAGGAGGGTTTTTACTCTTTAGCTAAGTACACATCCACATGTATAAAAATTTTAAGTGAGTACAGTACCATTGTTCTTCACGAGGGGCGTAAGGTACAAGATCTACTTAGGGCTACTTAAAGCCTCGTAGCCCCGGGATGTCCAGACTAATATACGACTTTTGTTAGATAAATATGGATGTATAAGCACTATAAGAATAGGAAAACCCCTACAAAAGTTGTATTTGA
Source organism: Cymbidium sinense (assembly GCA_021442155.1). NCBI lineage: Eukaryota > Viridiplantae > Streptophyta > Magnoliopsida > Asparagales > Orchidaceae > Cymbidium > Cymbidium sinense. Next base: position 69,951,016 of record CM038217.1, on the reverse strand, counting down.
TTTATGATTCTTATTTATTAGCCATATCACACATACATGTGTATAAGAGTTTTAAGTAGTACAACACCATTGTTCTACACAAGGGGCTTAAGGTACAAGACCTACTTAGGGCTGCTTAAGGCCTCACAGCCCCGGGGTGTCTAGACTAATATACCAATTTTCTTATATACTTATGCATGTATGAACAAACCATAAGAATGAGAAGTCATAAAAATAATGCATTTTGTTTAATCGATTCATTTAGTGTAAATGAGTTAAAGCTCTATCTAAATTATAATGTCCAAATGCATAAGAATGAAATCAAGCAGGTACATCACCATTGTTCTACACCAGGGGTATAAGGTATAAGATCTACTTTGGGCTACTTAAAGCCTCGCAACCCCAGATGTGCAGAATAATATACCACTTTTATCTTTTACTTATGGAAATCAACACATGAATATAAAAAAGAGACTTTATTTCATACACTAGATTTACACTCACTTGCATTTCCTATGTATATTTGTAACTAAATTTACAATATATGCATATTCAATCATTAGTGAACTTTTGAAAATATATTTGAGATTTAATAATGATACTAACCACACATATTTGTAATTTTGAATCAACACATGCAAATTGGCATAAGAGAAATGATTTTTATTTAATTAATTTGAAAGGCATGAATGCATGAGTACAAGTGGCATATAATATTTAGCATGTTTGGAAGGAAAATAAAACAACACAAGTATGTGATTTCATTCAAATCCAACTAAGCCCTAAGGACAATCAAACTAAATAAGACCATTTAAGACAAACCAAAGTTCTTTAATGCCATTTCATTTTCATATTTGACTTGATTTAAGGAAATGTGAAGGAAGTTTGCTAATCCTAATCCCATTCCCCATGTGTAAGTTAATTTAGTTTAATGAAAAAGAATTAGGTTAATTTTATGTCTTGATTAGGTTAAGGTATGAATTAGGTGAATTAATTAACCCTTACCTACATCACCTTAAGTTAATTAACTAATTAATAATGAGCCAACATGATATCCAACCACATGAAAAGTAAATTTGCAATGCTCCTAAGAAATAAAAGGGGCCTCGAGCTCATGATTAATAGTTAATTAAGCTTAAGGGATCTCACTTAATTACTTTTATGGTTTTCTCACACATGTGAGCTAACCACAATTTCATCATCTCTCACTTTGGGTTATTAAACACCCAAAGAGCTACCCAAGATTAATTAAGGTTGCTTAGGTGTTGATGAATTAATTTTTAAACTTTAATTTCATCAAGCCTTTAGTTAATTGATTAAGCACTTTGATTATGTTTTAATTTGAATGATGAAATTAACTTAGGGAAAAGGATAAAGGGCAATGCCCCAATCCTAACCCCCAAGTTATTTTAAACATTCAATTAGATTCTTAATTGATTTAGCTTAAAGATTAATTAAGTAATTAATCAATTAATTATTTTATTAACCATTAATTAATTTGATTTTAAAAGTAGAGAAAACTTAGAAAAAGTATCCCAATCACATCTCCTAAGCCATCTTACTTTTCAATAGAGGTAATTAGGCTCAGATGATTAATCAAGCTACTATTTATTCATTAATTATGACTAATTAGATTAAGAGAGTGATTAGGGCTTAATGAAGTGATTTCCCTAAATAAGCAATTAATAAAATCCTAGAAAATAGGGGAGGCAGAGGTCATCCCCTAAACAATCACAAAAAATTGAGATTGATTGAATGATTAATTAAGGGGTAATTAAACTAATTAGATTTTTGATTAAACCTTAATCAATCCAAAATCACTATTCAAAATCAATTAATAATAAATTTTTCTAGGTTCTATTATGAAATATCTTTAAAATGAGCCTAAGTTTGTATTTTTTAGATTTTTCTAGGATTAGTTATGATTTTTGGAAGTTTCAGGCTTAAAAATGAATTAATTAGCCTTAATTACATCCTAATCCCGTTGGGCCACATGGAGACTAATGTGGTGCACTTTTTAAGTGGAACAATGGGATTGGTTATTAAAGTTCACATCTGTACATTTCGGCGGTGTGATGTGGTTTCTCTGGACCGTCGATCTAAGATCGACAACCCGATGATCCACAGTTAAGGAGAAAATAGGATCTAACATGATCTATTCGCAATCCCGCAGATGGTGTATGATCTTCCTTCTTGCGAGGGTGGCGGTGTCCATCTTTCCTCGTTCGATCTGAGCTCATTCAAGCTCGAATATGGATCAACTGATCCACTCTTGAGGGAATGCATCAATGGTCAAATTCACATGGGATTCAAATTCTCTTCAAAAAAAAGACCAAGCATGATTTCTAGCATTTTGAGGAATTACCTCGAGCGATTGATTGTGAGGTAGCTACATAGAGATGAAGCCATTAAAGAAATGAGTGGTGTGGAATGCTTGATGACCACTCATGTAGGCAGCTCCGTCCTTTGCAACTTGAGCTGGAAAATGACTCATTTGGCTTCAACAGAGTGTAGTGAGAGTGTGGTAAGAGGAATTTGGGTTTGATTACAAAATGAGAGAGTATGGATCGAGATTGCCCTCCCCCATTTCAGCTTTTCATGGGAACTAGAAATTTGGATTTTGGAATGCTCAGGAAATCTTGGACTCACTCTCTAAGGTTTCGAAAATGCCTTCAGGACTCAAAGCTTTTGAATGCCTTCTAAATCGTGCCTTAACTGAGAGGGTATACCCCTCAAACCACAGGGAAGGATGGATGGCCGCGTGCGCATGATTTGCATTGATTTTCCTTTGTTCGGTCACCGAACTTATCTCCATCATGTTTAGGTGGCATGCCAGGGATGGGAGAAGTGATGAGAGACTGCCATGGATCCATTATGCAAGGGTTGCAAAGCTTGGATCCATGGGGTGCTGGATTTGAGTTGGAGGTGCATGAACTCACCTCACAAAGGTCAATGGCTGATCTAGAGTGGGTTAGGTGGACTAGGTGGGTCAGAGAAGGTTCTATTGAGTGCTAAGGGGCTATCATGGGGATGGAAGAGTTGACCTAGCTTGGATCTACTAGTTTTGAAGTTTAAAACCCATGGTTTGATGACTAATCCCCTTGGATGGGGCCCACTTAGCTTTTGGGGAGGTTTTGGGCTGACCTAGGGTGTGTTTAAGTTGAGTTAGATCAACCCAAAAGGTTCCATAAGTTGGATTTGAGTAGTTTGGCTTAGATTGGTCAAATGGTTTCCATTTGGGCTATGTTGGGTTGGGTTGACCAATTGGTGAAATTAGGTCAAACCAAGACTTGGGTTAGGTTCATATGATGATTTGGGATATTTTGGTTCAATTGATTTCGATTAATTTGGCTTAGATTTGAATTTGACTCATTTGGATTCAAAAGGGTTGACCCATTTGACCAAATTGGGTTGGGTTAGGTATTGAGTCAAGTTCAGTTGGTTGATTAAAAAATGATTGTGGGCTTTGGTTTAGTTTAATTTAAATTTAGTTTGAATTTTGGTCAAGTTAACCCTTTAGGTCAATTTGGGCTAAGTTGGGTCAAGTTGACCGGTCAACTTGGGCTCAATTATGGCTTTGGTCAAGTTCAACAAGTGATTTTGGAATGAATTTGAGCCATTGGTTACAATCAATTTAGATCAAATCATGATTTGACCCATTTTGGCTTTTTAGGCCAACTTGGATCAACTTGGGTCAAATGGTGAATTAGGCTTGGTTTGGCTCAAGTGAGGGTTTGGTCATGTTCAATCATTGATCATGAGTTGGTTTGAATCAATGATTTCAATCAATTTGGTATATGGTGGATTTTGGCTAGTTTAGGTTCATTTGGGCTAAATATTGACTTAGTCAAAGGGTAGGTTTGACTTGGGTTGACCCAATTTAAAGCAATTAATCACCCTAGGGTGATTGTTGGTTATATTGTGGGGTTTGGATGGGCTTAGTTCAATCCACTTTAGGTTGGATTAGAACTTGGCTCAAAAAGATCTTTTAGGTCACTTTAGATCAAGTGAGCCTAAATGGGTTAATTGACTTGATCATGGCTTAATTCAAGTCTGGTTGAACTCACATATGAGCCTAAGATTAAAATATAGATCCAATTATAAGTGGTTTGGAGCCAAATAGGTTTTGGTTCATATGACAATTTTCAAGTCAAAAGGGTCAACATGGGCTGGACTTGGGTTTGGTTTGATAATGGTGGTTTATGTTTATATTTGGGTCAATGATTGTAGGAATTATTGAATCATGAAGAAATCCATGAGATTTGAGTTGATTTGGGTATCATTTAGTCAAGTTCAAGAATTTGGCTAAAAGAGCTAAAAATAGGAATTTTGTTTGATTTAGATTTGGTTTTGGTCATTTAAATTTATATTTCATTTATATTTGTGAATATTGATGAAGATATAAATAGGTTATAAGAAAATCACTTGAGTTTGGAAGCAAGTTTGACCAAATTCATGAATGCAGGTCAAAAAAGGCTAACTTGGGTTTTGACTTGGTTTGATTTATTTTTGGTCATTGGAGGGTGGGTTTCATTTGTATTTATGGATATAAATGAATGAGTTATTGGTCTATGGAGGAATAAATCAAGTTTAAATTGATTTGGATCAAGATTTAGCTAATAATATGAAAGTGGTTCATATGACTTAAGAAGAGATTTTTGGGTTTAAATTTAGTTTGATTTATTTTGATTTGATTTGAATGGTTTGAACTTGGATTTCATTGATATTTATGAATATGAATGAATGAATGATTGACTTATAGAGAAATCAACCAAGTTTGATTTGTTTTGAAGGAGTTTTGGCTAAACACATGGAGGTGGTTCATATGGCTCAGAAAGAAAATTTTGGAGTTTGGATTTGATCATTGGTTTCAATCACTTGGAATTGGGTTTGGTGACTGAGTTGGGATTTGATTTGAGATTGAGTTTGAATTGAGAAAATTAATTGAATTATGATTTGACTTGGATTTGATTATGGTTAAGTCCATAAGATGAAATCAAAGAGCTTAGGGAAGGTTTTGGAGTTTGAATTTGGTCATGAGTTTCAATCATTAAATTTGGAATTGATTTATGATCTTGGGTTTGAATTTAGGATTGAATTTGGTATTTGATAAAATCAAATAAGTTGGTTTGGAAGAAGAAAGTAAGGATAGGGTTTAGGCTATAGGGTAGACAAGTCCTCCTAAATCTTTAAGGCACACCTATTCCTATGGCTAACTCTTCTAAGTCTCTAAGGTTAGATTAAGTGTTCACCTAATCACTAGAAGTGTCTTAAGACTAACAAACTCTTAGTGTATGCAAGAGTCCTAAATTTATGATGGGAAAGTTGAGAGCTCATTCAAAAAGTGAGGTCAACAAGCCTATGGCCCTCTTGCCTTGTTCATTGAATCCTTTCAACATTATCCTCTCTTATTGGAGTTTAGAGATGTCGATCCTCAAGTAGGCAAGGGTTCTTAGACTCATAATGTTGACTGATGCACCTTAGTCAACCAGAATTATAGATAGCCTGTATCTGCCAATGTCTGCTATGATGTAAAAAAGGTAGTTGTGCTTGGTCATTCCTAGAAGCAAGTCTTCATCACTGAATGTAACTCCCAAGATGTCTTTTGAGCTCTGTACGTCCTCTTCAGTAGTAGTCAGCTGAGCTAAGCATTTCTTTGGATCAAGAAGAGCCTTGACTAGAGATTCTCTCATCTCTTTGGACAAGAAAATGACATCATATATGCTTAACTTAGCTGGCAACTTTCTAAGATGAGCTAGGATATTGTAATCAACTCTGACTTGGTCCTCCACAAACATATTCATAGGTGGAGCATCCTATGGAGGGGCTATCTGCTCACTGGAATCAATGACTTGTTTACCCTTATCCTGAGGTGTTACTCTAGGAGGTAGAACTTTGCCACTGTGCAGGTTGACTTTAGTGACTTCTTGGAATGATTAACTTGTTGAGAGTTCTACCTTCTCATCAAGAGTACCTACAGCTTCTCCTATAGGATCCTCGGAGTCAGTTGACTCCAAGTCAATCTCAAGTGGTGAACCTGATTTATTCAGAAAAATGAATGTTTAATTCTGAATCAGAAGAGAGTGGATCAGAATGACTTGAGCTATTATTATTATTTTCTAGACTTTGATAGTTTTCAATTGGAATAAAATCTAGAGTTTCAGAAGTGGACAAGATGTAAGTAAATTATGCTTTCTTCATTGATTTCTTTTTGGGTGGAGGTACATGATAGAAATCCAACAAAGTAAGCAGATTAAGGGACTTAATGCCCTTGTCTGTTGATACAATGCTCCTACTGGTAGAAGAGGAGCTAGTGTAGGAATTAGTAGTAGCTGCAATTATGGATGGAGTGCTAGACTCGGATAGTGGTTGCACTATTGAACTATCCCAGGCAAGTAAGGTGGACTGTTGCTGCTGTTGCTTGGCTGTCACCTTCTTTAAGTTGTCTTTGGAAACTTGCAAATCTTCCTTGATGTTAGAGGTTTGAGCTACCTCAAGCACTTGTAAAGATAGTTTCTTATTTTTAGAAACTACTTTCTTAGAGGTTCGAGATGAGGCAATATCCCAGACTTCTTTTATCTTAAGAGGATCACATGTATTCCCAAGAAGTACCCTAATAGAACTGGATGGTTATTATAATAAGTATTTTTTGGGGATGACTACAATGTCTGACCTGTAGTTACGCTCAAGCCAGTCCTTAAAAGTAATACAATCCTCTAAGACATGACTAACCATGTGGTGGTAGGGGCAATAGTTAGGATCATTACTCTTACCCACTTCCTCCGGCCTCTTGGGCTCTGGCAACAAAAAGTCAGGTTTCTTTATGAGATTCTTAAAGATTTTCGTAACTACCTCCCTCTTGAAAGAATATGGCTTATTCAATCTGTCAGCAAGAGTAGGTGGGTAATAATAGCTATGATTGGATGCAGATTCTTTGGGTGGGGTGGATATGGTGGGAATGGTCATTATGGTGGCTGATATGACGACTGTGGTGGTGGCAGAAGAGGTGGAAAAGGAGGCTATTAAGCTCGAGGTCTCTCATGCTAGACTCTAGCTGGCTACTTCCCTTTATCAATTGATACAACTATCCTTGGCTTCTTCTTGAACACCTTCTATGGCTTGGGCTGAGATAATTGGTCAAGAAAGGGCAATGATTTAGCTTTCTCTTGTAGGCTATCCACCTTGTTGATTAGTTTCTCAAATTTCTAGATGGTAAAGCCCTTAAGCATGAAGGCGACTAGGCCATGAATGTTCTTGAGAAGAATCTCAATGCATGCTGTTCGGACAGCTGCGACTCGCATTTCATGCTTAGGTTACACCACATGAGAATATAATTAATAAGGGACTCTGTTGGAACTCATGTCGCTACAATGAGGTCACCTTCAGTCACTCTTTAAAAAGCTCCAGCAAATCTCTTGATGAAGAGGTGCCCTAACTCAGCAAAAGTTCGTACTGAACCGTTGAGAATTTTAGCATATCAATCAAATACTACCCCTGCTAGGCTATTGACAAAAAGTCTGAACAAGAGTGCATCATTGCCACCAGCATTGAAATAACCAGCTCTGAAATATGTAACATGCTGATGCGGGTTCCCACTGCCATCAAATATTTTGAAGGAAGGCGGTATGATACCCTTGGGGTATTGAACTACATCAAATTCCTTTGAGTATGGTTGTTGACCTCATTTTTAAGATGAGCTCTTAACCCCTCCATCTTAGACATAGGACTCCTCTTAGACTTTAAGCGATCCTTAGTCCTAAGACACATCTAGTGATTAGGTGGACACTCAACCTAGCCCGAGAGACTTAAAAGAGTTAGCCATAGGATTAAGTCATGCTTTAGGGGTGTTAGGAGAATTTGCCTACCCTATAGCCTAAACCACATTCCTTACTTCCTTCCTTCAAGTCAAACTCCAAATCAAATCAACATCAAACCTAAATCAATTCTAGCTTAATTGATTTTCTCCAAACTCAAATCAATGCCACATGATTTAAACTCATGATTGAAATCCATAATTGACATTTATGATTGAAGCCCATGATTGAAATTCCAAATCTTGCCTAAGTCCTTTAATCCCCTCTTAAGGACTTGGCCTAAATCATCTTCAAATCAATTCAAACTCATGAAATTTTCTCATAACTCATTTATATTCACATATATAAATGAAATATAAATTCAAATCAATCAAATCAAATTCTAAGTTGAAATTCCAAATTCCAAATCTTGCTTAAGTCCTTTGATTTCCCTTCATGGACTTAGCCTAAATCAAATCTAAATCAATTCAAATTCAAGAAAGTTTCTCATATCTCATTTATATTCTTATTTATATTCATATATATAAATGAAATATAAATTCAAATCAATCAAACTAAATCTAAAATTCAATTCTAAGTTCAAAATCTTTCCTAAGTACTTTATTTTTCTCTTAAAGACTTAGCCTAGATCATGTTCAAATCACTTCAAATCTTTGAAATTTTCTCATAACCCATTTATATTCTCATTTATATTCAGATATATAAATTGAATATAAATTCAAACAACCAAAACCAACTCCAAAATCAAACTCAAATTCAATCAAAATCCAACCTAAGCCTTTCAAGTCAAATTCTTGAACTTAGCCAAATAAACTTCAAATCAAGCCAAACTCTTGATTTTTATTCATGATTCAATCAGTAATTCAATAATGAATCCAAATATAAATACAAACTTCAATCACTTAACCAAAACATAATTCAAAAAATAAGCCAAAATCCATTTCATGTTCACCCATTGAACTTGAAATTATCAAATGAGTCAAAAACCCATTTGACTTTAAACCACTTGAAAATGGATTTATATTTCAATCATAAGTCTATATGTGAGTTCAATCAAACTCAAATCAAGCTTTGACCAAGCCATTTGACCCACTTAGGCTCACTTGACCTAAAGTGACCTAAAGTACCCTTATGAGCCAAATTCTAATCCCAACCAAATTGGAATGAACTAAGCCCACCTAAGCCTCCCATCATGATCAACAATCATCATGAGATGATCAATCACTCAAATTAGGTCAAACTAAGTCAAACCTATAGGTTGAACAAGTCAACACTTAGCCAAAATAAAACTCAACATAGCCAAAATCCACCATAGGCCAAATTGATTGGAACCAATGATCTAAGTTCTTTCATGATCAATATTTGAACTTGATAAAGTCAGCATTTGAGGCTAACCTAGCCCAATTGGTCACTGGACCAAAGTTGACCCAAGTTGACATAAGAAGTCAAAATGTGTCAAAACTTGATCTAAGCCAAATTAATTGAAACCAATGGGTCAAGTTCATTCCAAAATGATTGTTGAATTTAACCAAAGCTTCAATTGGCCAATTAGACCTAACGTAGTCCAATTGACCTTGAACCCAAGTTGACCTAAAGGGTCATATTGAGCCAATGTCAAACTTAACCAAAATTGATTGGAAATAATGATACCAATCTCTTTCATATGACCAACCAAACCTAAACCTACCCATGACCTAGCTCAAATAGGTTAAATGGGTCAAATTAGTCAACTTGACCTATTTGACCTAAATGAATTCAAATGAACCAAATTTAAACCTAAACCAAATTGATTCAAACCAAAGCCACAAAAATATTTCAAATGATTATATGAACTTGACCCAATCCTTGGTTTGACCTAATTTGACCATTTGGTAAACTTGACCTAAGTTGACCCATTTTGACCTAAATGAGTCAACATGAGCCAAATCACATCAAACCAACTCTAAATTCAATGAAACTTGGCCAAAACTATTTTCTCATAATATCAAACATACCCAAACTAAAATTAAGGTCAAATGACAATTTTACCCCTAGGCCATAGGGTAAATTTTGGCCAAATCCACTTGGAATTTAGTCAAATCCTCTCCATAACCACTTGGCACCCTCTTAGTGGATCAAGTGAGCACTATGGAGTGTGATGCACCCAACCCAATGGGTTTGGGTCAACACAACCTAGCACAATGACCACATGCCTTGAAATGGAGCACATGGAATCCTCCCTACACTCAATTAAGGCACATGGCCACTTCACCATTCCACTCCGTGGCCAAAACTAAATTTAAGGACATCCTAAACGGCCTAACAAACCCACTCTTTGTGGTAAATTGGATCAAAATGGCAAGGCATTGCTCGATCATCCGATTACCAAAGGGGGAGATATACTCCCCTAATTTGAATGGAATCCAAGATTCCTTAATTTGAACTGAAGTCGAGAAAATTTCACCTCCCAAGCTTCTAGAGTGAAATAAAATTCTCATTTCTTGATTTTCTGAGATTGAAAATAGGGGAGCTCCACCTAAAACCCAACTTGCTCCACACTTAAAACCAATGCAATTCATTTTGTAAGCTCCATCAGTGAGCTCAATCAAACTCACCCAAACTCTTTCCTATGTTCCTAAGGCTAGGGAGGAGTCACATTGATCAAGACTGAGGTCAAGGCAAAGGGGAGTTGGTCTCTAGAAGCAACCACCCAATCTCAAGAGCTCAAACTCTCAACAAAGCTTCATCTTAACTAGACGAAGCTTCTCTGAGGGAATCGAGCACCAGTGATCACCTCCAGTGAGGTAAACTTATTTTTTGAGCTTAATCTAGCCATAGTATGGAGCTTTATAAAAGAAAGTTTAATCCCATGGAATTTTAGCCATTATATATGATCTACATTGCATGATGAAGGTGTGGGCTAAATTTCAGCCTAATCTGAGCTCAATCAAGCTCAGATCATGGCCTAGAACATGGATGAATCTCTTTTCCCATAGAGAATTATAGGGATGAATCTCTAGCCGTCCATCAAAGAATTTTGGAAGAACTGCTAAGATTAAAACATGTATCATCCTATAATTTACCCCTCTTATCTACATCTTTAATGTCAGCCGTCCGATCCTTGATCGAACGGTTGAGGAGAAAGCACGTAGCGCTGCCACTGACGTGACACTACGATGTGATGAGTTAAAGAGCCAATCCCATCGTGCTACATGGAAAGCACATGCCGCGTTGGCAGCCGATGTGGCACTGACGTGATTAAATACTTAATTAGGGTATTTAAATATTCTATTTAATTATGCAAACTTCTAAAATTCATATCAAAGCCTAGAAAAATAAAAAAAGATGAAATAAATTGCATCAGATAGATAATTGAATATAGAATATTTGAAAATGGATTCCAATGGATTTTGAATAGTATTTTTCTCTAAATTTGGGTTTTATTAGAAATATTATTTTTCTATTAGCCTTTAATTACTCCACTGATTAATCCTAGACATTTTGTGCTTAATTAGTGGGATAACTCCTGCCTCCCCTAATTTTCTTGGGATTTATTGGTGGCTTAATTAGGGGAATTGCTAGTTCATTATTTAATCACTCCCTTAATAAAATTAAGCTTAATTAAGGGCATAATTAGTGGTTTAACCCTCTGATTGAGTCAATTAAGTTTTGATTGAGTGAGTGTGAGGTTTAGGAAATAATTTTGAAATACTTTCCTTGAGATATTCTCTAAACCCCTTTTTCTTCATTAATCCATCCTTAATTAAGGGTTAATTCACTAATTATCCCCTTAATTAATTTCATAAAATTCTAAAACTTTCCAGAACTCAATTAATCTATCTTGGGTAGATGCTTAGGTGTTCAAGAGCCTAAGTACATTAAGGAAATCAAAACTTAACTCGCATGTGTGAGGGGGGTTATGAAATTACTTAAGTTAAAACCCCTTAGTTTAATTAATCATTAATCATGAGCTAAATGCATTAGGCCCTTTTCTTATTAAATGCATTGCTGATTTAAATTCCTTGTGTGGTTTTATGTCATCTCATTAGCTCATAATTATTTGGTTAACTATGCTAAGGTGGTATAGGTAAAGGGGTAATTAACATGCTTAATTCATACCTTAACCTAAGTAACATATAAAATCATCTAATCACTTAAAAACAACATATGTTGGAATGGGTTAGGAATAACAAACTCACCTCACATTTTTCAAATTAAATCAAACTCAAAACAAAATCAAACCTACTTTAAAAATAATTTGATTTACTTTAAACTTTCTTATTTCATGAGATTGTCTTTAGGAATTAACTAGGGTGAATGTGTTTACATATTTTCATCACTTTAATTCTTTCCTAATATGCTAAATGTGTATGTCATAAGAATTTCATGCATTCATTCTTTTCAAAAATCAAAATGAAAGTGAAATATTTTCTTTATGCCAAATTGCATGTTTTGGCTAAAGTAAAAATATGAATGGCTATTATAACAATTAAATTCAAAACTATTTTCAAACTCTATAAATAAAACATCCAAAACTGAAAATGTGCTACTTATGATTAGTTATGAGCTTGCATGTGGATATAAGTATGAAGAAATGCATATTGTAGTCTTCCTTCTTTTTTTTTTCTTTTAGTATGATTTTGAATAGGATTTGGCAAAGTGTATAGTTCAAAAGAATAACACTAATTCCCTTCCTATTCATTCCTATACTATTACTTAAGAAGGGTATCTACACTTCCACATATAAATTGCATAAATAAAAATAAATCAACCAACACAAATCTTTTTTGCATCTTTCTTTTCCCTTCATTTCTTTTATACACATGCTTGTATTTAAGGAAAGTGGTATATTAGTCCGGACAACCCTAGGATTTCAAGGCTTTAAGTAGCCCTAAGTAGGTCTTGTACCTTACACCCCTGGTTAACAATGGTGTCACACTCACTTAGGCCTTTCATACATACATGTGTGCATGTGAAAAATGGATAAGAAAACCTCTTTACTACTTAATGAAAATCATGCATCATAAGATATTCAAATTTTCTTAAGTAATCCACTTAGCATTCATCATAAAGTATGCTAAACATTCTCATTTGTATGTTATACATTTTGGGAAAGAAATGAAGTGATGTATGTTTTGTGAATTTAGTTCACTTTACTTAATCTTAAAATGCCTTTCTTTTTGAATAGGTTTGTTTAGAATTAAAATACATAATAAAACATTCACTAAACAAAACTAAATATGAACCCACTTTAGGAATAACTTAAGGTAGGGAAGAAAAAAGAAGTTCTCTTCTCTTTTCCTTCTCTTTAAAATTTAATAATTAATTGTAAGATTCACTCAAACCTAAACAAAGCATCAAATAAAATTAGCCCAAGTCAACTAAACACTTAAATGAAATCATCCATCTAAGTTGAACATCTTCACACTTAGAAAATCCAAACCTTAAAACCATAGCTAAGCATACCACTGAAACCTTCTAAAGCACACACATTAGGCTAAGTCACCACTTTTAGCTTTAGGTTAGGGCGGTGCATGGCTTGATGTTTTGCTTTTATTTTATGATATTTTGTTTTAGTCTGGATGTTAGGGTTAATGTGCATAAAATGAATGGCAGGATGATTTAGTCTAATCATTATTTTTTGCAGGGGATTATGCTTAAGGGGCGCTGTAATAAAAAAATAAAAATGCTTTTGCTGTGTTGATGCTTATACCCCTAAGCATAATCCAATAAGCCAAGTGGACTTGGTTACCCATGTGTGCTAAGTCCAATATACATGCTTGAGATTTATATGGTTTGTTTAGCTAATCTCTATTTTGTAGGTGTTAGTTAGATTTACTTTTTCTCTTCATGTAATTTTTGTAATTAGGATTTTAGAATGATTGTTATGGGGATTACGATGAGCATTGGTCATAAGATTACATCTTATGTACCATGTCAAGCCTTTGTAGCAACCACCTTCCAACCATCAAAAAGAAGGAACCAAAGAAAGAAGAAAAGAAAGAAGAAGAGAAGAATGAAGAAATGAAGTTTGAAGACCCCATAACAATGAATTCCTTGCTTAATTGTACTTAATTCATTTGTAATCTAGGTTGTATAAGGGTAGAGCTTCTAATTTCTTTTTTTTTTTTGCACCAAATGACCTCTTATTCTTTTATGTTAGCTTTATAAATTAATTGATGATTTGTTTAGTTTGTGCATTAAAATGACATCCTTTTCCTAGTTTCTTTATTGCTTAATGTGTGGCCTATATGTGAATTATGCTCTTAGGGAAAAATAAATATTCTACCAAATTTAACAATTCAAAATTAAAATAAAGAACTCATAACCTCACCTAAAGCTTAGGATAAAATCAAGATAAAAGAATTATCAACCCCTTAGTTGGGTGAGTATTTCTTTTATAACATCATGCACAAAAGCATCTTGTTTCACTCTTGATTGGAGGGCTTCCACCTTTACTAGAGAAATTTAGCTTGACCTTTGAGAGCCATGGTGGAAACACACCTCCTCCCTTCTCGCTGATTTTGGCCAATAATCTTACTTCTCATGCATTAGGCATATGAATCCTATAAGCCTGAGTCAAATGATTGTCCAAAATGAAAATAACTTGTAATATGATTTGCATTAGATTTAGTCATTTGAAGCATGCCCTTACATGATCTAGTCTCTTTAGGGAGTGAGTTTAAGGATTTAGTCTCTTTCTAAATAAATAATAGCCTAGCTATTTTGCATAAAGCATATGATTTGCCTCTATGAATTTAAAATCATAGGAGGAGTTAGTTGGCTGCCACCCCCAGGCGATTGTAAGTCCAAGCAGTCAGGTGGTTTGTCCTCTCTTATGGAGAAAAACCAAATACTCATTTTTATCTTAGATTTAGGTCATGCATTTGGCCTTCGCCAAAGCTCCTTAGATTTGGGTCCTGAGGTTGCTTCTTTCTTCTATGGACTATAAGCATAAATCCTCACCTTTAGACATTTCTATAACCTTGTATTATGAAATTATAAGCCCTAAACTTCTAATAAAATATCAACTCAAATGAATAATGCAACTTAAAAAAATGTAAAGCCCACCCATAGGATAGTTTGAGATGCTCGCTAGGTTTCCTAGCATCGTGAGCACCTCCTACTTATCTTTCTTTGGTTTCGATAATAACTCCCTCTCTTTGATCAATCCCATTTGATCTTCCAAAATGAACTAATCGATTGATAGTCCTACCTATTGAATTCTTTGTAAATAATGATGATTTACCTTAACCAAGAGTATTCCTAAGGGATCTTATTACTTAGGATGTAATTAACTATGGGGGCTTGCCCCTGTAGGGAACTTAATGAACCCGATTTAAAATAAACCCTACTTTTACTTTTATGTAAAGTAGGGAAGAATCTTTTACACTATGCGACCCATTGTCCTTAGGAGTCCTTATTTAGGTGATTAGGTCCATTATAGGGTGGTGACTTCTATCTTTTAGATAGTACACCTCTCTCAATGTCACCAATCACCCTCAATAAAAATATCAGGATCTCATTGGTGTCAAAATGCATAAAAGAAGAGATGTATATTTCTATCTTTTTTATCCATAGAGTGAAGATGGAAGTATATATTTATTCTTTAGAAATTCATATAAAATTTCACCAATTTTTTTTTGGCGACTCCGTTGGGGATGGTTCCTCTCTCCATCTTTGGTAAATGATGATTGTCTCCAAGTATTAATAATGGATTTGTACTTTGGTATGAATCCAAGACTATCTTTTGTTCCGTCAGCACTTAGCTTATTTCATCCTTAAATTAAGCTAGCCAACATCTTTAGGTTTTAGGATCATACCCCGTGTTGGTCTTAAAACCCTTGTTGGATTCTCCAATGGATAAAAATAAAAAATATAATAAAAAGAAAATATTTAAAGACTTCCTCCTTAACATTTCTATGGTAAGGAAAGGTTCATTCTAAAACAATAAAGACAAAACAAATTCTTTAAAAAAAATCTTGCTTTTCAAAAAGCACTCTTTCAAAAATGCACATAATAAAATATTTTGCACAAAAATTTTCCTAAATCATCTTCATCTAACAATCTTTATAATTGTTATATGTAAGATCATCTTTACAAAAATAAGATTCCAATAA
Organism: Cymbidium sinense; assembly: GCA_021442155.1. Lineage (NCBI taxonomy): Eukaryota > Viridiplantae > Streptophyta > Magnoliopsida > Asparagales > Orchidaceae > Cymbidium > Cymbidium sinense. The sequence continues at coordinate 69,935,124 of CM038217.1, read as the reverse complement.
TCACATTTTCTAAAAATACAAATGAGTTTCTTCACTCAATTAATTTTTAGTGAAGACCTCATTTTCAAAAATAAAACTCCAACAATCTTATTTTCAAAAGCATAAAATTTGAAGAAGGGCCTTTCCATTCAATACATCCAAGTGTGTTGAATGGATATTACCTCTTCAAGCAAAATCATAACTTTGAACTTCCACTTAACACATTCCACATGTATTAGGTTGGGATTTTCATATTTTCAAAAAGCACATATGAAACCTCTCCATTCAATATACCCACACTTATTGGGTAGAGGTCTCATTTTCAAACAAAATCAAAAATAAATTTTTAAAAAGCACATTTGAACCTTTCCATTCAATATACCCATACTTATTGAATGGAAGTTTCATTTTCAAACAAAACTAAACTTTTCAAAAGCACATATGAATATCTCCATTCAATATACTCAAATTTATTGAATGAAAATTTTATTTCCAAATAAAATGACATCACTTTGAAATCCCACTTAACATATTCCACATATGATTAAGTAGGGATTTCCTCTTTCAAAAAGCAATAATCACACACAAAATATACATATTTGGAAAATTAAATATAATTGATTTCTATCTACATACCCAAATTTGCTAAATGGAAATCTTTCTTTTCAAAATCAATCAAAAACAAAATTTTTTAAAATATATTTGGAACTGCATTCTAGCATACTTAAATTTGCTAAGGATCCTACTTTCAAAAAAAAAAAAAAAAAAATCAAAACACACTTGGGTTCATCACATAGCATACCCAAGTTTGCTAAGTGGAAATTCCAATTTTTAAGATCACCAATAATTTACAAGATAAAGCAACCAAAGAAAATTAAATAATTATTTTCAAACACCTCACTTAGCATACCCAAATTTGCTAAGTGGGTGAATTCCAAAATATCAAATCAAAAACAAAACCAATTGAACCTTACTTTAACATACTCAAATTTGTTAAAAGGAGAGGGTCCTCAAATCAAAATCTAATTTCAAACATGAATCCATGGAAACATCTTTCTAAAAATATTTGAACCCATTTTCAACATACCCAAATTTGTTGAAATTGGATTTTCAAAATTTCCAATCAAATCTCTAAATCTTCTCTAAATCCATTTGAACCCCACTTAAGACTTCCAACATGTTAGATGTGAGTTCAAATTTTAAATTCAAATTTAGAAATCAATAAGATAGAAATCTGATCCAAGTTTGTTTCCAACATTTCACATCAATTTTTTTTAGTTCAATATAGTTCTTTTTGACTATAATGGTTCTATGTGTTTACTTTCCCCAAGGCATGGACTTGGCCTTGGTAAGCTAATCTCCCCATGATTACACCCATCTCATATTTGGTAGAGGTTTCAAAAAAAATTACATGAGGGCACTCCCTGTTTAGTAGGGCTGATCAGTCATTTGATTGATTTGCCATCATACTCTTATATCCCCTCATTGAAGAAAGTAGTGATAGTACCAACATCTATGATAGTGGCATGCTGATCATTTCCCATGCCCAAATAACACCCATTAGCACCCTCAAGGGTAAGGCTCCTCGATCCTAGATTGCCTCCCACTTTTGAGGTTGGGTCTCAGTTCTTACTCCACTCACCTATGACTCAGAAGGAACAAAACCACATGATTAAGAGATACCACCATGCATTCGCTAGGGAGATGAAGGCCGCTACGATTGTGGAGGAGTTGCCCACGATTTTCGTTGGTTACAGAACCCATTTCATCCCTCTCTAGGTCGGAGAGAGGATGCTTGAGGATCCTACTTCACCTCCACATGGTTGGATAGCAGCCACGTTAGCCAAAGTAGGAGGTTGTATGTTTTTCAGTTGATTCTAAATGGCGGGGCACAAATGTTGAGTCGGGGCTTTGAGTTGAGATCCATCATCCTCCGTAGTGTGGGGAAACTTCTATAGTAGGAGAGGGCGAGATGGCACTTCGGTTGATCACTATTCGGCGGAGGTTTGGTGGTTGATGGCCTTCTGTTTTCGATTGATCATTTACCCGTTCACATAGACAATATTCCACATAGGATGACCCATCATAGGAAGAGGGTCCATTAGAGTGTGGTGTCTCCATCTACCCCATCCATATCACCCATTCACATTGGCATCTGATTAGTTGAAATAAAGGCCACATCCGAGGAGAAGAGGACCCCATTGGTGATCTGACTACGGCCAAAGGATCCCATTCCATCTACACCACCAACTGTGGTGAGGCTGAGCTCTCCTACTCGACCTTTTACCCCAATTGTGGTGCAAAAGAAATGGCAACCTCGAAGCATAGTGGGCATCCCCTCACCACCTCATGGGACATGAGATGGTTGCAGCTTGTAGAGGAGGAGATGATAGTGGTTGCACCATGATAGTAGAGCCTCCTAGAGTGTCACTATTTTTGAGTCATTGGGGAGTGCATTTCTTCTAGTGAGTACAATCCTCACAGGATTGATTCTTCAACAGTAGGGGAGGTTCGGTGCCTTACAGTTCACGATGTGGATCCCATCACCAATCAACCGAAAGCATTTGTGCCATTTCTGATGGATCAATCTTTAGATGACATAGTAGCTCACTATTTCATGGAAAAGAAGGAGATCCTAGGATACGACTAGTTTGATGAGGAGAAGATTAGCTTTGATCCCAACAAAGATGATTTATTGGGAGACTCAACTGAGGTTTGCATGGTAGATACCAGGGGATCCCTCCTTTGAGAGCAGCAAGCTATGGAAGGTGATGAGGTTGAGCAAGAAGACAAAGCCCAATCAGCCCAACACCTCCGATATCAATTAAACAAGAAAGATGAATAAATAGATAGGATGGCGAGGAAGCTTGAGGATTTGTTAGCAGTAGTCTCAGTACTTTAGAAATAAGCCTCAGCAGTTCATCCTACTACAATTGAGACTAGTCAGCCAGAGTTAGTGCATGTATTGGACCCAACCAAGACCTTACCTTCTGTCGAGCAAGGTAGCACTAGCATGTATAGAAAGGTAGTGGAATGTACCTCCTTACAGGAGAAAGATATAAAGTTCATGGTCGAGCAGCAAGTGAAGGAAGCATTGGCTCAAGCCTTAGGAGGATCATCAATTCCAAAGGGTAGACCATACCTAAAGGAATTTGATGCAATCCAATATCCTAAGGGTTTCATGCCACCTTCCTTCAAGAGTATGATGGCGGTGAAACTGGCGACATATCCCAGGGGCCACTGTTGTAATCATTAACGCTTTGCTTTCTTGTCACCTCAAGGTCTAGCGGGATAGCTTTCGATTAGTATGTTGAACTTTCCAATGGTTCAGTAAAGATATTTGCTGAGTTGGAGCAACTCTTTATCAGGAGGTTTGTTGGAGCTCAACAATGGTTAATTGTTGGCGATCTTGTTGTAGCACAACAACACCCAGGTGAGTCCCTTATTGAGTATATTCTCAGATGGCATAACTGAAATACTGGAGTGATATCGGCCATGCCAGATTCTTCTAAAGAATATCCATGGCCCAGTCACCTTCATTCTTAAGGGCTTCACCATCAAAACCTTTGAGAAGTTAATCAACAAGGCAGCTAGTTTATAAGGAGAGGCCAAACAGTTGCCTTTTCAAGACCAGTTTCCCAAAGCAAAGCCGTAGAAGGTCTATGAGAAGAAGCCGAGAACAGTGACAACGGTAGATAAGGGGAAGTAACCAACTAGAGATCAGTCCGAGAGACCACAACCTCAGTAGCCTTTGCTTCCACCTTCTCTACCACCACTGAGGTAACCCTAACAGCCTCCACAACAGCCTTCATGGCTACACCACCACCTCCTCAGCCATATCATCAGTAGCAGCAACACACATACCCACCGTCAAGTAGTTATGGTCCACTTACTCTTTTGAATAAAATCATCAAAACTTATTCATTCAAGAGGGAGGTAATCAGAAAGATCTTTAAGAATCTCTTAAAGAAGCCTAATTTTTAGCTACCCGAGCCTAGGAGACTAGAGGAAGTGGACAAAAGCCATGATCTTAACTTTTACCCCTATCATCGTATGCTAGGTCATGTTTTGGAGGATTGCTTCACATTTAAGGACTAGCTTGAACACAACTTCAAGATCGATGATGTAGTTATCCCGAAGGAATACCTTGTGGAACAATTATCTAGTTCCATTAGGGTAATCCTTGGGGGTACTTGTGATCCTTCCAAAACCAAAGAAGGTTGGGATAACTCGTTATCCAAAACCTTTAAAAAGATTGTCTAGAAGATCAAGAAACTTTTCTTGTAGGTGCCTGAGTCAGCTCAAACCTCCAATATCAAGGAAGGTTTGCAAGTTGCCAGTGCCAACTCAAGGAAAGAGCTCGGCATGGCAACATGTGCCTTCGGGATAGCCAGTGCTCAACCCGAGTCACCTAGTCTACCATTATAGCGATCACATCAGGGACTTCCTTTGCTTCAGCTAGTTCTTCTTCTTCTACTAGTAGAACTTTTGTATCAGCAGATAAGGGCATCAAATCTCTTACCCCCACATACTTTACTTGACTTTTACTTTGTACCTCCTATCAAATCCAAGAAATTGAAGAATAAAACTAGCTTGAATTACATCTATGTCACTTCTGATGGGTTGTCTACTTCTATTCTTAATAATAACTCTTCAAGTTAAAATAGCTATAACAATTCTGATCTTCCTCTTTTTGATTCAGAGTTAGACTTTCTTACTCTGAATGTTATGGGTTCACCTCTTGAGATAGACTTGGAATCATCCATTAGAGGGTCTAGAGAAGTAGGTGAGCCTGTGCGGAACCTTCCATGACACTGCCATAAGAGATCACCGAAGTCAACATCCGCAGTAGCAAGGTTCTACCTCCTAGGGAACCACCTCCACAGAGAAAAAAAGTCATTGGTACAGAGAATCGAGAATCCCCTCCATAGGATACTCCACCCTTGGATATGCTTATGGAGGATTAGCCCAAGGTGGATTACAATGTCCTCTCTTATCTAAAAAAGTTTCCATCTAAGCTAAGCATATACGATGCCCTCGTCTTATCCAAAGAGATGAGGGAATCATTAATCAAGGCTCTCCTTGATCATGAGATATGCTTACCTCAGCTGACCGCTATTGGTGAGGAGGTACATTACACAAAAGAAGCCCATGGGATCACTTTCATAGATGAAGACCTTCTTCTGGGGGACTTGGAGCACAACCGTCCTCTCTACATCACAGTTGACATGGGAAGATTCAGACTTTTCAGAGTTCTCATCAATCTAAGTGCATTGGTGAACATTATGAGTCTAAAGACTCTTGCCTATTTAAGGATCGACATCTCCACACTCTGAGGATATCGTATGATGTTGAGAGGATTCAATGAACATGGTGAGAGGGCTTTAAGTTCTGTAGTGTTACCTTTGGAGGTAGGAGACTGGAAGACTGAAGCCAAGTTTTACATCATTGATTCAAATACTTCAGTCACTGCTTTGCTTGGTAGGCCTTGGATACATTAGAATAAGATAATTCCATCCTCCTTCCATCAGTGCATCAAGTTCAGAAAGGATGGGATTGCATACCTTGTCGGTGGAGATGAAAAGCCATTTTCAGTTAAAGAGATTAAGATATATGAGGATGCAACCTAGTATCTTCCTCAAAACACCCGTTCTGGTGAACTTGGACAAACTCAAATTCAAAAGAAAAAAATGAAGAAAAAGAAAAGAAAAAAGAAAAAGAACAGAAAAATAAAAATCCAAGTGAACAAGAAATGGGAATTGAAGAAGAAGTAAATCTGCATATCACATTCCACCCACAGTTCATTCCATCAAATAGACATGTGGGTAGGATGACTCAACCTCCACCAAGAAGAGGCAGAGGCAGAGGCAGAAATAGAGGTTTAGAGGGAAGACCCCTTGGCCTCATCCAATAGAGGGTTATGTTCCATCATAGAGTACCCTACTATTCACATAGACTTGGAATCCAAATGAGGATGAGTCTAATGTGATGAGTATACCAACCCCTCCTCAACCATTGGAGGTGACTTTTGATCCGCATAAATGAAGACCGCCTCCAAAAAAGCAAAGTATTCGAATCAGATTTATGTGAGACTATTAGGCAGCAGTTGGGAACCTTAGCTCTAACCTCACTTTCATCTCAAAAAGTTAAAAGTTTAGTAGTTAAAGAAGCCTCTAAGTCTTCCAGTGATATGAAGCCTAATAGATTCTTTTTGGGATCATCATCCTCAAGTCCTGAAGTTGATGTAGAACTTGAGGATGATACATTTAAAGAGTTAATGGAATTACCGTTTGACTTTTACTCGTCTTGTGTTCATAATTTTATATTGAAAGGTTTAGTTCCTCACACATTGGTCCAGGCACATGTTAGAGTACTTTGAAAAGTTGTGGAATAATATAGGCAGGGAAACATAATCAAGAGCAGGACTAAGGTGGGTCGATCGATGATGAAATGATTTTACTTAGTTGTTCAATCATTTGGAGTGTAGGTTCTTTTCACACAACACCAACTCTTATGAGAATGTGTGTTTAGAAATCTCAGATGATCCAGATGATCTGCACCGCCAAAATTTGAAGAGGAAATCCATTCAATAATTGACAAGCTTAAAAAAATCAACCTCAGGATAGGAGAAAATCCATGCTCGATGTACATCAATTTATTGTTGAATGAAGAAGAAACTAATGACTTAGTTAGGCTATTGACTGAGTTTAAAGACTGCTTTGCATGGAGTTATGAAGAGATTATAAGATGCTACTATAAACTGCTAAATGCAATGCAATTAGAAATTAATAGGTCATTTTGAAGTTAAGCCCATCATGCTTGGTTTCATCGAGAAGAAAATATCTACAGTTATGTCATACGGTTAAGAAGAAGAATGGCCAAATTCATATATACATTGATTTCAGGGACTTAAATAAAGCATGTCTTAAGGATGAGTTTCCTCTTCCTATACCAGAATTAATGGTAGACATCACCTCATCTCATATAGTTTTCTTTTTCATGGATGGGTCATCTGGCTACAACCAAATTAAGATATCTCTTGAAGATGAAAGAAACACTACTTTTTGAATCCCGATCAAAATATTTTATTATAGGGTCATGCCTTTCAGCTTTAAAAATGCTGGTGCTACATACCAACGGTCCATGACTGAGATCTTCAACGAACTTATCCATCATCAGGTTGAGTGTTGTGTTGATGATCTAGTAGTCAAGTGTAGAGAAAAGGAAGACCATCTCTTTGACTTGAGGGTAGTTTTTGAATGATTAAGACAATATAACCTCAAAATGAATCCCTTGAAGTGTGCATTCAGAGTAGCTTTAGAGAAATTCCTTGGGTTTGTTATCCGACACTGGGGAATAGAAATAGATCCAGAAAAGGTTAAAGCTATCTTAGAAATGCCACCTCCTAAGAGTTTAACTCAACTCAGATCCTTCCAAGGATGGCTAGCGTATCTAAGATGCTTCATTTTCAACCTATCAGAGAGTTTCAAGCCATTCTCGTCACTTGTCAAAAAGGAAGCCAAGTTCAAGTGGGATGACAAGTGTCAGCATGTCTTTGAAGACATCAAGCCGTATTTGGTGAAGCTTTTTCTCCCACATCTGGGGCCACTCATCCTCTACACTACTTTTGGATGACTCTCTCTTTCTATTGGCCCAAGCCAATGATGAAGGGAAGGAGAATGCTCTCTACTACCTTAGCCATCGTCTGATTCTTGCTGAAGCAAATTATCCACCTATTGAGAAACATTGCCTAGCTTTGATCTTTGCCTCTCAAAAGCTATGATACTACATGCTTTCTCATAAGGTGAACTTGATGCCTAAAACCAATCCGCTATAATACCTTATGACACAGCCAATGCTATCCAGATGTTTGGCATGATGATCTATGATTCTCTCATAGTTTGATATCACATTTGTATTCCTCAGTGTGGTAAAAGGACAAGCACTAGCAGATTTCTTAGCAGCACACCCACTTCCTACTGATTCTCTGCTTACTGATGATTTTCCTGATAAACAAAACATAAACTTAGGGGAGGTTAACAACCACCGATTGGAGATGTATTTTCATGGTGCAGCTTTTTTTCATAAAGGGGAAGCACCATGATCTACTCTTTCAGGAAAGGTAGGGGTAGGAATAGTCCTCCTAACTCCAGACCACGATGTGATGAGATTCTCATACTATCTTTACAACCCCTGCACCAACAATGAAGTTGAGTATGAGGCTTCGATTGTTGGTCTGGAGTTAGCTATCACTATTAATGTCAAGGGCATCAACATCTTTAGAGATTCTCAATTGGTCATCAATCAGATTGCCGAATTCTACAAGGTTCTCAAACCCATGCTTCGTCATTACCATAAGTATACCATGAAGTTGTTGGCCCAGATTCCTGAAGTCATCATTTACAAGGTTCCCCAAGCAGAGAATGCAGTAGTAGTGCTTTGCCCAAACTTTCCAAAGAATTGGCATGTCCGAAAGATGAGTCCATTTCAATAAGGGTCCAAAATAGACAAGTCCTATTCCTTATTGATGAACTCATGAGACTTTCTCTTAAAGGGGAGGTTGCCAAAATGGACAAGGAGAGATTGGAGGCAATCATTCATAGACTATTTGAACACTGGCAAACTACCTCAAGAAAGTCACAAGCCCATCAGGTGAAAGAGAACTCTCTCTATGCTCTCTCATGATGGCCTTGTGTAGGCGTTCATTTGACCAAATGTGGTTACATTATTTAGACAAACATGAAGCCCATGACCTTGTAACCGAGGTACATTCAGGTCTATGTGGAGCACATTAATCTAGTCCAAGGATGAAGATAAAGATCAAAAGACTAGGATACTACTAGTCTTCGATGATTACAAACTACATAGATGTAGCTAGGAGATGCCATTAGTGTCAGGTACACGGTGTGATCCTTCACCAACATTCTACACCTATTTGGCCTCATGGCCATTCAGTGTTGGGATACGACATTGTGGGTCCGATTGATCCTCCTTCTTCCAAGGGTCATCGATTCATCTTAGCTGCCACCGATTACTTTTCCATGTGGGTGGAGGCAATCCCACTTAGAGAGGTCGCAGCTCAGCATTTGCTTCAGGTTTTTAGGAACCATATTGTATATAGGTTCGGGGTGCCTCGATGAATTATATCTAATAATGATACTGCATTCAAAAGCACCAAGTTTAACAGCTTTGCTAGAAGATATGGTATAGATTGCAGATACTCCATCATCTATTATCGCAGAGCAAATGGCTTACCGGAAGCATTCAACAAAATTCTTATCCAGATACTAAAGAAGACTCTTGATGACAACAAGCAATTATGAAATCAGTAGTTGGTTGAAGCCTTATGGGCTTACCGCACCACATACCAAACTCCAACTAAGTCTACCTCATTTTTCTTAGTGTATGGGTCTGAAGCCGTTCTACGTTTAGAAGTTCAACTCCCATTACTAAAGATAGCATTGGGTAGCAAGATCACTACAGAGCAGAATATAAAGTTTTGGTTAGAAGAGCTCAAAGGTTTGGAGGAGAGTCTCCTATGGGCGTACTAGAATCTCGAGTTGTATAAGGCCAAAATGATTCAAGCTCACAACAAGTTGGTCAGCTAGGTCTTTCAGGAGAAAACTTGTGTTAGTCTGGAGACCAATTGCTAAAGATGGGAGCAAGTTTGAACCCATATGGGAAGACCACATCATAGAGTCTACCAAGGAGGATCTTATCAGCTTATTGATTGTAAAGGGGAACACCCGATGCTTCCAATTAATGGGCTCTATTTTGAAGAAATATTACCCATAAAAATTATGTTTGAAAATAATTCTATCAATCAACAAAAATCTGATTCCATTTTATCAAAATCTTTTCTTCATTCGAAGCATTATTTGCTTGTCTTGCGAATTCACCATGACGTGTTGAGGGTAGGTGTAAGAGTCCCCCAGTGGCATCCTATCCCTCTTCCATAATCAAACATAATTTCCCGATGCTATTAAAATAGCTGTGAGAGAACCTAAGAGGCATCTTATTTCGATTAGCACACCCGAGTTAGGTGTGAGAGAACCCAAGTGACACCCTTTCTTAGTGGGAAATTTTGGCTGCCATCCATGGCACCATTTCATCAAAATCCCTAATGTGTTTAAGGTAGGTGTAAGAGAACCAGAGAGGCATGCTATTCCCTTTAACACAAGCAAAAAAATAAACACATATCTTTTATCTCGGGCTACTTTGATATGGGAGCAAGCCCCTTGTGACACTCACTCATTAGATGCTCTAAGTCAGGTTTACATGCTACATCGCTAGTATGCCACCCTAATGGTCACTTTTTTAGAAGGTCTGAGTCCCCACGCTTTCTTCCTAACTTGGCCATTACAAACTGATGAGCACCTTGTAAGTTTGGTAGACTTCATTGCCCAGCTAGTAAGCTACCTCGTGCTGATTTTGTTTAAGAAGATGTGAGTCCCCGTGCTTTCTTCTTGAACTAATCATCATGATCTAACTAGGTCAAGTATATTTTAGGTCTAGGATAAGTCCCTAAGAGGCTCCTTTTCTCTTGACTACATTTAAGTCGATATAAGGCCCCTAGTGGCATTCACTTCAGTAGTAGTCCCCAGGTCGGATAACTGTTGAGCAGACTATCCCGACAATTAGTTTATAGGAGGATGTGAGTCCCCGAGCTTTCTTCTTGGCTGATTGTTACAAGCATGCACCTTAGGTTGGTTGAAGTTACTATCGCGATGACTCACCGGTGGATACACCACTCTTGGGGTGAGTCGAGCTTTCTCCTTAAGTTGGCCACCGAATACCTATTTGATATATGACTAGCCATATCATCTTCTCCAGGGTTTTAGATTAATCCCTTAGCGGCCCCTTTCCCTACAGGCATTCTATTTGGATCACATCCTTTGTGACCCCATTTAGACACTACCCAAGTTACTCTTGGATTGGATAGTCCCCCTTTCCTAGTAGCCACCCTTGGTTGGAGGAATTGGGTGTGCATTCTCCCTTAATTTAGTGCGAGATAGGTCTAGGCTGATATAAGCTCCTTCTTAGTTTGATCCCTCGCAAACTAACAGGATCCACAATAAACAAACAAATAAAATAAACAAATTAATTCACTCATGGATTAGGAATTCAAGCCCACAAAGAGCCTCTTTTCCAAGTAGGCATCCTATCTTTAGGGCAGTGTCAGCAGAACTCCCTATAGGAATTGCCTAACTACCTAAGTTGAGATAAATCCCCAGGTCGGTACTCACTCTGTAGTCACCCTTAGGTCGGGTTCAATCTGTTTCCCACAAGCAGGTTACCCCGACAATCATTCCACTTTGGAAGATGTAAGACTATGATGCATCCTTTCTAGCATGGCTATCACAAATTGATGGGCGACAGGTGGGGTTGATTTGCCCAAAAACGATGGTCTTTTGAAGTGGAAGATGTGAGTCCCTGAGCTTTCTTCCCTTAGATTGATCATTGTAAACTGATAGACACTCCTTTGGTTGGATAACTCTCCCTCGACCGGGGAGTTACTCCCTTTGGTTCAGTAAATCTTAGATAGGTCTAGGCTGATATAAGCTCCTTCTCAGTGGGATCCATCACAAAATAATGAAATCCATCAAAACAAATTTAAAATGAAATTAACCTTTGACTATCTTTGAGCCGATTTAAGTCCCCCACAGGCATTCACTCAATAGGCAGCCCTAGGTTGGGTTCGATTTGTTGCCTAAAGTAACCCATCACCCCAGTGGTTTCTTGTTTCTAGAAGATGTGAGTCCCCATGCTTTCTTCTTAAAACTTGACCATTCTGAAACATCCCTTTGGTTGGTCCTATCTTATGGTTGGTTTACTTTGGATTGATTTGGTTTAGCCTCCATGTCCCATACTCTTCAATCAATCACAAGCATGGGACCCATCAAAATAAACTAAAAAGAACTTAATCTTTCTTTGAGTTGATCTTAGTCCCCGGTGACATTCACTCAATAGTCATTAGGTTGGGTTTAATCTATTGTCTTGCCAAGATCACACATCTACTTTGGAGGATGTAGTCTGCTTCCTTCTAGTACAACTCACTGCTTGAAAGGCATTTCATTTTGTTGGCTAGTCCTACTATATGTTTAGTAGACTATCCCTTTGGATTGGTAAATCTGCATTAGGTATGGGTCTTTGTGGCTCCTACTCAGTATGATCCATCACAAACTAACAGAGTCCATTTCAAAATCCAAATTAAAAATTTGAAACAGACAAAATAAAAATAATCAATCAATCCAAATCTTTTGCTTCTCCTTAGTGAGATGTAAATCTTTCTAGCTCCCCAGTAGATCTAGAATTCTAATCTCATGATTTCACCTTTATATTCACATATATAAATGAAATATAAATTCAAATCAATCAAACTAAATCTAAAATTCAATTCAAAGTTCAAAATCTTTCATAAGTCCTTAATTTTTCTCTTAAAGACTTAGCTTAGATCATATTCAAATTACTTCAAATCTTTCAAATTTTCTCATAACCCATTTATATTCTCATTTATATTAAGATATATAAATGAAATATAAATTCAAACAACCAAAACCAACTCCAAAAATCAAATCAAACTCAATCAAAATCATGTAAGCCTTTCAGTTAAATTCTTACTTAGCAAATCAACTTCAAATCAAGCCAAACCCTTGATTTTTCTTCATATTCAATCAATCCTTCAATGAATCAAATATAAAACAAACATAAACCACTTAGCAAAACTCAATTCAAAATCAAGCCAAAATCCATTTCATGTTCACCCTTGAAACTTGAAATTGTCAAATGATCAAAACCCATTTGACTTCAAACCACTTTACAAATGGATTTATATTTCAATCATAAGTCCATATGTGAGTTCAATCAAACTCAAATCAAAAAGCCATTTGACCCACTTAGCTCACTTAACCCAAAGTGACCTAAAGTACCCTTATGAGCCAAATTTTAATCCCCCCATTGATTGAACTAAACACCTAAACTCTCATCATTGATCAATCATCATGAGATGATCAATCACTCAAATTAGGTCAAATTAAGTCAAACCTAAGGGTTGACCAAGTCAACACTTAGCCAAAATAAAACCAACAACAAATCCACCATAGAAATTGATTGAAACTAATGATCTAAGTTCATCATCAATGTTTGAACTTGACCAAGTCAACATTTGAGCTAAAGCCAATTGGCCACTTGACCAAGTTGAAATTTGACCTAAAAGTCAAAATGTGTCAAATGAAATATTGAAACCAATGGATCAAGTTCATTCCAAAATGATGAACTTACCAAAGCTCATTGGCCAACTACTAACCTAGCAATTGACCTTGAACAACTTGACTAAATCATATTCAAATTCAAACTTAACCAAATTTGATTGAAACAAAGATACAATCCCTTTCATATGACCAACCAACATACCCATGACCTAGCAAATAGGTCAAATGGGTCAAATTAATTGACCCATTTGACCTAAATGAATTAAATGAACCAAATTCAAACCTAAACCAATTGAATCAAACCAAAGCACAAAAACATTTCAAATGGTCATAAACTTAACCTTTGGTTTGACCCAATTTGACCATTTGGTCAACTTGACTAAACCCATTTTGACCTAAATGGGTCAACATACAATCACATCAAACTAACTCAAATTCAATAAAACTTGGCCAAACCTATTTTCTCATCATATCAAACATGCAACTAAAATTAAGATCAAATGACCATTTTACCCCAGGGCCATAAATTTTATTCACTTGAAATTTGGTCAAATCTTCTCCATAACCACCACCCTCTTAGTGGAACAAGTGAACACTAGGGAGTGTAAACCCAATGGGTTTTGTCAAAAGCCCAATGGCCCGCCCACATGCCTTGAAATGAAGCACATGGAATCCTCCTCAATTCAAGCACATGGCCTCTTCACCATTCCACTCCTTGGACAAAACATTCAGACATCAAATGGCCTCAAACCTTGTGGTATTGGATCAAAATGATAAGGCATTTTGACCATCAGATTGCCTATACTCCCCTAATTTGAATTGAATCAAGATTCCTCAATTTGATTGAACTGGGAAGTGAGCCATTCCTGACTCCCAAGATTTTAAGGTGAAATCAAATTCAATTTCTCATTCGATTGAAAATAGAGCTCCAAAACCCAACTTCCTCCACACTCAAAATGCAATTCCTTTGCAAGCTCCCATGGAGGCTGAATCAAACCCAAGCTCTTTCCTAGTCAAGGGAGGAGTCACCTTGATCAGACTAAGCTCAAGGAAAAGGAGTTGGTCTCAACCACCCAATCTCAAACAAAATCTAGAAACTCAGCTAGATAAGCTTCTCCAAGAATGAGCATGGTGATCACCTCCAGGTAAATCATTTTTTCAAGCTTAATCTAGCCATAGTGTAGAGCTTTGTGAAAGAAAGTTTAATTCCATGGGATTTTAGCTGTTAGATATGATCTACATTGCATGATGAAGGTGTTGGCTAAATTTTAGCCCAATCCGAGCTCAATCAAACTCGGCATCATGGCCTAAAACATGGACGGATCTCCTTTCTCGCACAAAATTATAGGGATGGATCTTTGGTCATCTAGCCATGCATTTTGGATAGACGGCTGAGATTAAAACTCATAACATTCCATGATTTACCCCTCTGATCCATGGCTTTAATCTCTGGATCAGATCCATAAGCATGCGCATGGTATTGATGCTGATATGATGGCTTTAAGAGCAATCTTGTCATACATGCATGCGTGTCGGATTGCGTGGAGATGATTAAATACTTATTTAAAATTCTAAAAACTTCTAAAATTTATATCTAAGCCTAGAAAAATCAAAAATATATGAAATAAATTTCATTAGATAGCTAATTGAATATAGAATATTTTAAAATTAATTTCAATGGATTTTGAATAGTATTTTTCTCTGAATTTAGGTTTTATTGAGAATGTTATTTTATTAACTATCCTTTAATTACTCCACTGATTAATCCCAAACTTTTTGTGCTTAATTATTGGGATGACTCCTACCTCCCCTAATTCTCTTGGGATTTATTGGTGGCTTAATTAGGAGAATTGCTAGTTCATTCTTTAATCTCTCTATTAATATAATTAAGCTTAATTAATGCCATAATTAGTCGTTTAACCCTCTGATTGAGTCAATTAAGTTTTGATTGAGTGAGTATGAGGTTTAGGGAATAATTTTGGAATGCTTTCCTTGAGATATTCCCTAAACCCCTTTTTGTTTCTTAATTCATCCTTAATTAAGGGTTAATTTACTAATTTCCCCATTAATTAATTTCATAAAATTTTAAAACTTTCTATAACTAAGTTAATCTATCTTGGGTAGATGCTTAGGTGTTCAAGAGCCTAAGTACATTAAGGAAATCAAAACTCAACTCACATGTGTGAGGGGGGTTATGAAATCACATAAGTTAAAACCCCTTAGTTTAATTATTCATTAATAATGAGCCAAATGCATTAGGCCCTTTCTTACTAAGTGCATTACTGATTTAAATTTGTTGTGAGATTTTATGTCATCTCATTGGCTTATAATTATTTGGTTAACTATGCTAAGGTGGTATGGGTAAAGGGTAATTAACATGCTTAATTCATACCTTAACCTAAGTAAAATATAAAAATCATCTAATCACCTAAAAATTAAATGAAAATAACCAACATATGTGGGAATGGGTTAGGAACAACAAACTCACCTCACATTTTTCAAATTAAATCAAACTCAAAACAAAATCAAACCATCTTTAAAAATAATTTGATTTACTTTAAACTTTCTTATTTCATGAGATTGTCTTTAGGAATTAATTAGGGTGAATGCATTTACATGCTTTCATCACTTTAGTTCTTTCCTAATGTGCTAAAAGTGTATGTCATATGAATTTCATGTATTCATTATTTTCAAAAATCAAAATGAAAGTGAAATATTTTCTTTATGCCAAATTGCATGTTTTGGCTAAAGTAAAAATATGAATGGCTATTATAACAATTAAATTCAAAACTATTTTCAAACTCTATAAATAAAACATCCAAAACTGAAAGTGTGCTACTTATGATTAGTTATGAGCTTGCATGTGGATATAAGTATGAAGACATGCATATTGTAGTCTTCCTTCTTTTTTTTCTTTTAGTATGATTTTGAATAGGATTTGACAAAGTGTATAGTTCATTTCAAAAGAACATAACAGTTGCCTAATTCCCTTCCTATTCATTTCTATTACTTAGAAGGGTATCTACACTTACATATAAATTGCATAAATAAAATAAATCAACCAACACAAATCTTTTGCATCTTTCTTTTCCTTCATTTCTTTTATACATGCTTGTATTTAAGGAAAGTGGTATATTAGTCGGACCCTAGGTTTCAAGGCTTTAAGTAGCTAAGTAGGTCTTGTACCTTACCTACAGTTAACATGGTGTCTCACTTATGCTTTTCATACATACATGTGTGCATATGAAAAATGGATAAGAAAACCTCTTTTCTACTTAATAAAAATCATGCATCATAAAGTATTCAAATTTTCTTAAGTAATCCACTTAGCATTCATCATAAAGTATGATAAACATTCTCATTTGTATGTATAGATATGCTTAGGATACATCGATATGCATGTTATACATGTTTGGAAAGAAATGGAGTGATGTATGTTTTGTGAATTTAGTTCACTTTACTTAAGCTTAAAATGCCTTTATTTTTGAATAAGTTTGTTTAAAATTGATCTAAACTTAGGATTAATTAAAATACATAATAAAATATTCACTAAATAAAACTAAACGTGAACCCACTTTAGGAATTACTTAAGGTAGGGAAGGAAAAAGAAGCTCTCTTCTCTTTTCCCTCTCTTTAAAATTTAATAATTAATTATAGGATTCACTCAAACCTAAACAAAGCATCAAATAAAATCAACCCAAATCAACTAAACACTTAGATGAAATCATCCATCTAAGTTGAACATCTTCACACTTAGAAAATATAAATCTTAAAACCATAGGTAAGCATACCACACAAACCTTCTAAAGCACACACATTAGGTTAAGTCACCTCTTCTAGCTTTAAGTGTGGGAGGTGCATTGCTTGATGTTTTGCTTTAATTTTGTGATACTTTGTTTTAGTCTGGATGTTAGGGTGAATGTGCATATAATGAATGGTAGGATGATTTAGTCTAATCATTATTTTCTGCAGGGGATTGTGCTTAAAAGGTGATGTAATAAAAAAATATAAATGCTTTTGCTGTGTAGATGCTTATGCCCCTAAGCATAATCTAATAGGCCAAGTGGACTTGATTACCCATGTGTGGGGTGCTAAGTCTAATATACATGCTTGGGATTTATATAGTTTGTTTAGCTAATCTCTATTTTGTAGGTGTTAGTTAGGTTTACTTTTCTTTTTCATGTAATTTTTGTAATAAGGATTTTAGAATGATTGTTATGTGGAATTAGAATGAGCATCGGTCATAAGATTACATCTTATGTACCATGTGAACCCTTTGGAGCAACTGCCTTCCAACCATCCAAAAGAAGGAACCAAAGAAGAAAGAAGAAAAAAGAAGAAAGGAGAATGAAGAAATGAAGCTTGAAGACCCCATAACAATGAATTCCTTGTAATTATACTTAATTCATTTAATCGGGTTGTATATGGGTAGAGCTCTAATTTATTTTGGGTTTATGTGGTGTGACAAATGACCACTTATTCTTTTGCATTAGTTTTATAAATTGATTGATAATTTGTTTAGCTTGTGCATTAAGATGGCATCCTTTTCCTAGTTTCTTCCATATTTGATGTATGGCCTGGATGTGGACAAGGCTCTTAGGGAAAAATAAATCTTCTAGCAAATTTGATAATTCAAAATTAAAATGAAGAACTTATAACCTCACTTAAAGCTTAGGCTAAAATCAAGATAAAAAAATTAGCAACTCCTTAGCTAGATGAGTATTTCTTTTATAACATCATGCACAAAAGAATCTTGTTTCACTCTTGATTGGAGGGTTTCCCCCTTTGCCCGAAAAACTTGGCTTGACCTTTGAGAGTTGGTGGAAACACACCTCCTCCCTTCTCTTGATTTTATAATCTTACTTCTCATGCATTAGGCATATGAATCCTATAAAAGTCAAATGATTGTCCAAAAATGAAAATAATATAATATGATTTGCATTAGATTTGTCATTTGATGCATGATCTAGTCTTTTAGGGAGTGAGTTTAAGGATTTAGTCTCTTTATAAATAAATAATAGCTATCTTGCATAAAGCATATGACTTGTCTACATGAATTTAAAAAATAGGAGGAGTTAGTTGGCCACGAGTTGTAAGTCAAATCATGTGATTTGTCCTCTTTTTTGTGGAGGACCAAATACCCATTTATCCTTAAATTTAGATCATACTTTTGGCTCCAAAGCTCCTAGATTTAGGTTAGATTTCTTCTCTTATGAGATATAAGCATAAATCCTCACTCTTAGGCATTTATAACCTTGTATTATGGAATTATAAGCCTAAACGTATTAAAAAAGTTAACTCAAATGAATAATTTAACTTCAAAATAAGAAACCAAGATAGTTTGAGATGCTCACTGGTGTCCTAGCATCGTGAGCATCTTTATCTTCTTCCTTTTGATAATAACTCCCTCTCTTTGATCAATCCCATTTGATCTTCAAGATGAATAGATTGATAGTCCTACCTGAAATATTTGGAGAAAATAATCATTTACCTTAATCAAGAGTATTCTAGGATCTCATTCCTTAGGATGTAATTATGGGGCTTGCCTGTAGAACAATTAACCCTTATTTAAATAACTTCACTTTTTTTGTAGGAGAAGAAAGTACACATCATTATCCTTAGGAGTCCTTGTTGAGGTGATTAGGTCCATTGTAGGGTGGTGACTTCTATCTTTCGAGATAGTATACCTCTCCTCAATATCATACTCGATCACCCTCAATCAGAATATCTGTGGATCTACATGGTGACAAAAATTCATAAAAAGAAGAGATGTATATTTCTATCTTCATTTTATCCTGCATAGAGTAAAGATGGAAGTATATATTTACTTTTTTAGAAATTCATATAAAAATTTCACCACAATGGTTTACCCTTTGGAATAGATGAGCTCCCCCTAGCTTGCATCATCGCTTCCTTCACCTACTGCTCTACCTTGTGCTTGATATCCTTTTCATGCATGGAGGTGCCACATGTGACCTTCTTATGCAAGCTACCAGCATTATCATTTGTCAGAATGCATCTAGGATGATCTAAGGTATGTACCAACTCTAGTTTATCATCTACCATAAGAGAAGGCTGTGAAACTAGGGCAGGGTTCTGTAATGTTGAGACTGCTCCCATCAATTCTTCTATTTTCTTCTCCATCCTATCAATGTGATCACCCTTCTATTTAACCTGGTTGAGGAGCGTGAGAGAAGTATCACCTTCCTCACTACACCTTATTATGCTAATCCAGGATCCCTGTTGTGGATTGGATGTGTCATCCAACATGACATCCTCATCAGGATCAAAATAGAGGTTGTCCACCTCTTGATCTGAGTGGTCACTTCCGAGAAGCTGTTCCTTCTCAGCAAAGTAGGTCTCCAGAATGTCATCTAGTGATTGATCTACTAGGCTTGGCTGGACTGGTATGAATACTCGCTGATGACTGCTATTCGTAGGACCGTACTCCTCTGCCTCAATGCAACGGACACTACCTACTAACAAAACTTCCTCGTTGGGAGGATCAACTATCATGGGGACCATGTATGTACCCCTTATCTCATGCGCTCGGAGGTGGTATGACCACGAAACTTCCACTCTTCCCTATGGTGAAGATCGGGGAGCTCAATCTCACCTCAATAAGTGGAATGGATGGAGTGGGATCCTTGGACCGTAGTCAGATCACCAGAGGGGATGGCCTCTCCCTAGATGGGGGCTTTTGAATCTTGGCCGGAGTGGTAGATGCTGTGAGCTGAATAGGTGATGATGGACGGCAAGGGGAGTAGTGTGATGGTAACACCGAATGTCCCTCAACTGGAGATTTTCTCTGGTGGTGGACTATGCTAGTGAGAACAATATTGTTCGGATGATTGGCCCTAACAGGGCGGTGATCAGGAAAATCCTTCAAGGCGAAGGCTGATGACTGCCTGACATACCTCCGTCACTCTCTCCTGCCCGCTTGGGTAGATACTCGAGCCTCCAAGGGTTCTCTCTTTATGAATCTAACCCCTAACACTCCTAGGGATCATGGATCTCAGATCAAATAATGTACCAGACTCTAAGCATTCGTAAGCTCAATTGAAGAACAGTCTTGGCATGGGCCTCATGCTCCCTTGCCAATGTCTCATGGAATGCTAGTGGTGGAGGAGATGCAATGATCCTCCGATAGTCTTCCTCTCTGTCTGAGGCCGAGAGAGAGTGGAACCTACTACCACTCAGAACTGGAGAGGTCTTACGGGGAGAACCCTCCATAGCAACATGGGAAGCAGCATCGAGCTCCCTGGCTGCCCACTCAAGATCCCGCTTAATCTTTCAATTTTTGTTACGGCATTGGGTATGTGTGAGTAGTGCAGAGCGAGAACTAGAACCTACTTCAAAAGTGGGGGAGATTATCTCAGAGGCTAAGATAGCCTTCCCCTTCAGGGTGATCAACGAGGAGGAGTAGCTCTCACTAGCGATATGGCAGGAGCAACTGAACGGGCAGGTACTGAAACTGACACTGAACGAGCATGGGAACCACTGTGGCCTTCCTCTTTAATGAGGAAAACTCAGAATCAGATGGCATGTTAAAGCGAGGTGCGTCTTCCACCACCTCCTCCTTAGCTTTGAGGGTTATCCCTACAGGGTAATCGAACCCCTCAAAGCCACGACCAAAGTAGATCAGATGTGCGGCATCAGTTATAGTGAGATTAGCCTGATCCAAGGCCAAATATACATGATAGAGGAAAGAGAAAAAAACTTGCTATGAGCCATAATCACTACATGACTGGAAGCTGGATTAACTAACTGTACTAGAATCACTACATTTGTTAAAATATAATGGAGTCAGACCTTTGCCTTGATATTTGCCTCCAATCATTGACTTTTATACTATGGTATTTATTTTCTGGGATGTTTAGGGATGGTTGGATGACACGTAGATCCACAGATGTACTCATTAAGGTGATCAGGTATGACATTGAGAAATGATGTACTATCTCGAGAGATAGAAGTCACCATCCTACAATAGACCTAATCACCTAATAAGGACTCTTAAGGATAATGGGTCTTTGAATGTACCAGAGATCTTTCTCCTACTTTACATGGAAAAGTAAAGAAGGGTTTATTTTAAATCAGGTTTGTTAAGTTCCTTATGGAGGTAAGCCCCCAAAGTTAATTATATCTTA
This sequence comes from Cymbidium sinense, assembly GCA_021442155.1. NCBI lineage: Eukaryota > Viridiplantae > Streptophyta > Magnoliopsida > Asparagales > Orchidaceae > Cymbidium > Cymbidium sinense. Next base: position 69,913,787 of record CM038217.1, on the reverse strand, counting down.
AAGAATACAATCGATTAAGGTAAATGATTATTGTCTACAAAGATTTCAAAGATAGGACTATCAATCAGTTGATTATTTTTAGAAAGTCAAGTGAGATTGATAAAAAAGAGGGAGTTATTATCAAACCCAAAGGAAGATGAGTAGGGGATGCTCATGATTCGAAAACCTAGTGAGCATCCCAAACTATCCTATGGTTGAGCATTATATTTTTAAAATTGAGGAGAATTATATGTTTTGAGTTGAATTTTTATTAGAAATCTAGGGCTTACAATTCCACAACACAAGATTGTAGAAATGCCTAAGAGGTGATGATTTATGATTGTAGCCTACAAAGGAAAGTAACAACCTTAGATCTTAAATCGAGGGAGCTTTGGCGAGGGCCAAAACATGACCTAAATCTAAGAAAAAAATGGGTATATGATTTACTTCCACAAGAGAGAATAAACCACCCGACTATTGGATTTACAACTGCTTGGGGGTGGCCGCCAATTAACTCCTACTACGATTTTAAATACATATAGTAAAGTCTTATGCTTTGAAAGATAGCTAGGCTATTATTTATTTAGAAAGCAGACTAAATCTTTAAACACACTCCCTAAGAATCTAGATCATGAAGGGCATGAATAATGACTTAATCTAATGCAAATTTTTGTTAATTTTGATTTTTGATTTTTGGACATTATTATTTGACACGGGCTATGGGATTTCATATGTCTAATGCATGAGAAAATTGGTTATTAGCCAAAATAAAAAAGAAGGAGATGTGTTTCCACCATGGCTCTCAAAGGTCAAGCCATTTTCTCTGGCAAAGCTGGAAGTCCTCCATTAGCAAGAGTGAAGCAATATGATTTATGCATGATGTGAGACATACAACATCCAGCTAAGGGGTTGCTAAATCTTTTATTATCTTGATTTATGTCCTAGGATTTAGGTGAGGTTATAAATTTATTAAATTAATTTTGAGTTGATTAATTGGACATAAAATTTATTTTTTCCTAAGAGTGTAATCACATCTAGACCATTCATCAAATAATTAAGAAACTAGGAAGATCATGCCATCCTAATTGCACAATCATAAACAAAACACCAATCAATTTATAAAATTAGTGGAAAAGAATAAGAGGCCAATGTGATCGAGTTCAACTGCATAAACCAAAAAAGGAAAATGGGTAGCCGAGCTCTACTCTTATACAACCCGGATTACAAATGAATAATTACAATTAAAAGGAATTCATGTTATGGGAGTCTTCATTCTTCATTTTTCATTCTTTATTCTTCATTTCTTCATTTTTTATTTCCTTCTTTTCTTTCTTCCTTTTGGCTTTATTAGAATATGGTTGCTCCAAAGGCATCACATGGTACATAAGATTTGGTCACCCTAATCCCCCATAACATTCATTCCAAATCTTAATTGCAAAATTTACATCAAAATGGGAAAGGTAAATCTAACTAAATCTTCAAAATAAATATTAGTTAAACATACTACACAATCCAAGCAATTATATGAATAATTTGGACTTAGCACCCCACACATGGGTAACCAAGCCCACATATCCTAGTTTGGATTATGCTTAGGGGTATAAGCAACATGCACAGCAAAAGTATTTATATTTTTATTACAATGCCCCTTAAGCACAATCTTTTGTGGAAGATATGATTAGGCTAAGATTTCCCTATCATACAGTCTATGCAGATACGCCCTAACATCCAGTCTAAAATATTACATCATAAAATAAAACCAGGCATCAAACCATGCACCGCCCTAACATAGAGCTAGAAATGGTGACTTAGCCTAATGCGTGTGTTTTTTAAGGCTTGTGTGGCATGTCTTAGCTAGGGTTTAGACTTGAAATTTTCTAAGTATGAAAGATTCAATTTAGATGGTTGTTTTAGTTTAAGTGATTTAATTAATTTATCAATTTTAGTTGGTGATTTGATTTGGTTTGAATGAAACTATAATTAGCAACTAAATGTTATGAACAAAAGAAAGAGAGAAGAACTCTCTCTCATCCCTACTTTAAAGCATTTCTAAGGTAGATTCATTAATGGATTTCCTTTAGTGAATGATTTATTATGTATTTTTTAATTAATCCTAAGTTTAGGTTCTTTTTAAATAGTCCTATTCAATAAGAAAGGTCTCTTAGGATTAGTTAGGGTGGATTAATATCACATAATACACACCCATTCATTTCTTTCTACCATATATACCATGCATATGAATAATCCTAAGCATACCTATACATGCAATGCAAATCTTAGCACACCTTGATGATGAATGAAAAGAGATGTGGTTTAAAATTTTGGATATCCATGAATGCATGTCCTTATTATGTAGAAAAGAGAGACTCTTTTATCCATTAGCTAAATGCACATCCATATGTATAAAAGCTATAAGTGAGTATGACGCCATTATTTTCTACAACAAGGGCGTAAGGTACAAGAGCTACTTAAAGCCAAAACCTTGGGATGTCGAGATATACCACTTTTCTTAAATACATGTAGATGTACAAAAAGAACCAAATGGATGAAGAATCATGCAAGAGATTTATGTTTGATTTGATTGTAGGATTTATATGTGTAATATGAAGGTCCTTTCTAAGTCTTAATATAGAGATACATAGAAATAGATTTAGGCAAGTGTTGTATTCTTTTCAAATGAATTATACACTTTCAAATCCTATGTAAATCCATATTAAGAGAAAGAAAGAGACCTTCATAATACCTATCTTATGTTATCATCACATGAAAGCTTATAAATATTTAGAACTATCACTTCATTTATAATTTTTGATTTATAAGTTTTGAAAAGTAATTTTTAGTTTAATATTGATAATTGCCACTCATATTCTTAATTTTAGCCAACGCATGTAATTTGACATAAAGGAAATATTTTCTTTAATTAATTTTTAAATGAAATGAATGCATGATTTCATATGGCAAGCAATATTTAGCATGATTAGAAAAAAATAAAGGAGTGTAAGCACATGACTTCATTCACCCTAACTAATTCCTAAGGGCAATCCTATGAAATAAGATCATTTAAAATGAATCAAAATTCCTTAAGGAGATTTTTATTTTTGAATTTGAATTAACTTAAGAAATGTGATAAAGGTTTGCTAATCCAAACCCATTCCCCCATGTGTGAATTATTTTAGTTTAATTTGGAACAATTGAGTTGATTTTATATTTTGATTAGGTTAAGGTATGAATTAAATCCTTTAATTATGCCTTACCTATACCACTTTAACATAATTATCCAAGTAATTATGAGCCAACACATGACAATTAAATCAACAATGTATCTAAGAAATAAAGGGGTCTAATACAATTGGCTCACAATTATTAGTTAATTAAGCTAAAGGGTTTGATTAAGTACTTTTATAACCCTCCTACACATGTAGTTTGATTATAATTCCCTTTGGAATCCTTTTAGGTTATTGAACACCTAAGAATATACCCAAGAATTAAATGATTAAGTTCTAGAATGATTTGGTTTTGAGTTTGATTAATTGAACTAATTAATGAGGTGATTAAGTCATTAATTAATTAAAACTTAATTAAGTGTTTATCCAAATGAAATAGACTTAAGAGAGAAGATTGGGAAAGAAGTCTTAATCTTATTTCCTAAGTCCATTCACTGTTTCATGATGATTAACAAGCTTAATTAATGAATTTATCATTGTTTAGCATGTTAATTAATCATTTAATTAATTTAAAAGTGATTAGGGATGAAATAAGCAATTCCCCTAATTAATCAAGCAATAAATTTCAAGAAAATCATGGGAGGCAAAGGTTATCCCACTAATTAACCTTAGAAAATTTGGGATTAATTGCTAGATTAATTAGGGAGTAATTAGCTTAATTATATTTCTAATAAAATCCAAATTGAGTTAAAATCACTATTCAAAATTAATTAATTTTAATTTTCTATTATTCTTCTCTGAATTATCTTTAAAATGTTCATTTATATTTTTTGGATGTTTCTACAATAAATTATGAATTTTGGAAGTTTTAGCATTTAAAATAAATTTATTAAGCCTAATTAACCCCCTAATCCCATTGGACCATGTGGCGGCTGACTCGACACGATTTCCACATGGCACGATGGGATAGGTTATTTAAGTTATCACATCTGTGTGCTGAGTCAGTCAGCGACGGACGTGCTTTCTCTACGGACCGTCCGATCTAAGATTGGATAGCCAAGATTAATGCTGTGGTTTAGGCTTAAATCAAAGGGAATCTAGCATGTTCTAACCATAGCCATCCATTCCAATCATACGAAATAGATGACATATGATCCTTCTCCTTCATGAGCGATGAGAGACGAACACCGTTCTTCTCTTCCCATTCAATTTGAGCTCACCCGAGCTCGGATTGGGATCAAAATGATCCCACACCTTCAAAAGGAGGGGGGATGCACATCAAATGGTCAAGATCCAATGGGGTGATACTTTTCTTCAAAAAGGACCAAGCAAATTTTTTGAAGTCTATGATTTCAAGCAATAACCTCGTCGGAGGCTATCATCGGTGCTTCCAATGGAGGAGGTAGCTTCGTCTAGTAGAGATGAAGCCCTATTGAAGGAATTAGCTCTTGATTTGAAGTGGATGGTTTGTTTGACCAAGCTCACCTTCAATAGTGATCAACTTTGATCGAAGTGATGCTTCTCGTGGCTTGGAGACTTGGGAAACAACATGGTTGAGCTCAACAAAGTCCACTGATGGTATGTGCAAGGTTAATTTGGTTTTGATGGAGAATTGGATGAGTTGAGCTTGTGATTGATCCCCCCTGTTTTGGCTTTAAGTGAAACCGAGAATGGGAAAATAATAAAGCTTGGGAATGGCATGGAAAAACTTAGGGAGGCTTCAATTGAATCTCCTTAGCTCTGTGGAAATGAGTGCTTGTGGTTTAAGTGAGAATGAGGGAGAGTATATCTCCCCCCTCCTGAGATCAGATGGTGAAGGGCTGAATTACCATTTTTGATCAATGACAAGGATTGGGTTCATGGTTTGAGCTGCAAAACACCCCATGTGGGTCATTTTGAGTAGTGGGGGAAGGAGAGTGGATGCCCATGTGCTAGGTGAGTGTATTTGGTGATCCAAGTGCTCAAATTCCATTAGACAGGTCAGTTTGGCCTTGGCATGGGCCATGGCTGACCCAAGCTCATTGGGTCATGTTCACCACCCTCCTTGGTGTCCATGTGGACCACTAGAAGGATGCCAAGTGGCCTTGAGAAAGAAATGACCAAATTCTAAGTGAATTTGGTCATAGGATACCCTTTGACCTAAGGGCAAAATGATCATTTAGCCATGTTCTTGATTTGGGAAGATTTGAAATGATTCCAAATTGGGTTGGGCCAAATTTCAAGTGATTTCGAGTTCATTTGATTTGATTTGGTTCAATTTGACCTATTTAGGTCAAGTTGGGTCAAATTAGGTTAAGTTGATCAATTGGTCAAATTGGGTCAAACCATGGGTTATGTCAAGTTCAAATGAACATTTGGAGCCTATGGGGATCATTGGTTTGGTTCAATTTGGTTTAGATTTAGTTTTGGTTCATTTAGGTCAAATGGGTCAAGTTGACCAATTTGACCCATTTGATCCAATTGGGTTAGGTCATGGGTTGGTTTAGGCTTGGTTGATCATTTGAAATGTAATGCAAGCTTTGGTTTCAATTAATTTTGATTTGGTTTTATTTCAAGTTGATTTGACCTTTTAGGTCAAGTTGGGTTCATGGTCAATTGGGCTAGGTTAGGTCTAATTGGTCAATTGAAGCTTTGGTCAAGTTCAACAATCAATTTAGAATGAATTTGACCCATTAGTTTCAATCAATTTGGCTTTGATCAAGATTTGGCCCATTTTTATTTTTTAGGTCAATTTGGGTCAACTTAGGTCAAGTGGCCAATTAGGCTTGGTTAGGCTCAATTGATGGCTTGGTCAAGTTCAATCATTGATTATGGATTGGTTTAGGTCAATGGTTTCAATCAATTTGGCTTATGGTGAATTTTGGCTTGTTTAAGTTTTATTTGGGCTAAGTGTCGACTTGGTCAAAGACTAGGTTTGACTTAGTTTGACCTAATTTGAGTGATTGATCATCCTATGATGATTGTTGATTGTGATGAGAGGCTTAGATGGGCTTAGTTTAATCCAATTTGGGTTGGATTAAAATTTGCCTCAAAAATGTCCTTTAGGTCACTTTAGGTTAAGTGAGCCTAAATGGGTTAATTGGTTTGATCAAGGCTTGATTTAAGTTTGATTGAACTCACATATGGACTTATGATGAAAATATAATTTTAATTACAAGTGATTTGGAGTCAAATGGGTTTTGATTCATTTGACAATTTCAAGTCAAAAGGATGAATCATGGGTTTGACTTGGGTTAGTTTGATTTTGATTTGATGATTGTAATTTATGTTTATATTTGGGCATGTGATTGACAGAATGATTATTTGAAGAGAAAATTCAAGGATTTGAGTTGATTTGAGAATGATTTGGCTAAGTTCAAGAATTTAACTTGAAAGAGTATAAGTTGTATTTTGGTTTAATTTTGGATTTAGTTTTGGTTATTTGAATTTATATTTCATTTATATTTGTGAATATAAATGAGAATATAAATGGGTTATGAGAAAATCTTTTGGGTTTGGAGTAATTTGGATTTGGTTTGAACTAAGTCCATAAGATAAAATCAAAGGGCTTAGGAAAGATTTTGAATTCAATCATGGGTTTCAATCACTTGATTTGGAATTGATTGATGATTTGGATCTTGGAATTTGAATTTGAATTTGGATTTAAGAAAATCAATTGAGTTGGAATTGATTTGAGATTTGATTTGGATTGTTTTGAAGGAGTTTGACTTGAAAGAAGGAACAAGGATTGGGTTTAAGCTATGGGCTAGGCAAGTCCTCCTAATACTCCTAAGGCACAACCTATTCCTATAACTAACTTGTCTAAGTCTCTAGGGTTAGGTTAAGTGTTCACCTAATCACTAGAAGTGTCTTAAGACTAAGGAACTCTTAATGTCTAGAGGAGTCCTATGTCTGAGATGGAGAAGTTGAAAGCTCACTCCAAAAGTGAGGTCAACATATACTTTGTTTGGAATTTGAACCCATACTTAACAAATATAGGTATGCTAAGTGGGATTCATTGAATTTTGGAGAGATTTTGATAATTGGAGGAGAGACTTTGCCATATGGTTTTGATTTAGAACCCATACTCAACCAATTTAAGTAGGTTGGGAGGGGTTCAAATGTTTGGAGAGACTTTTGAAGGTATTTGTATTGTGTGTCTTGTTTGAAAATTTTGATTTGAAAGAACCTTTACTTATCAAATTTAGGTATGCTAAGAAGAGGTTGTGATTGTATGTTTGAAAATTTTAGTGAAAACATCTTTGCTAGTGATGATTGGTTATGTGTGTGATATATGTTGATTTGATTTGAAAGTGGGCTTCTCACTTAACAAATTTGGTATGTTAAGTAGAGGCCAATGTGTTTGATATGTATTTGAAATTGAGACTTACTTAACAAATTTGGTATGCTAAGTAAGAGCCCAAATGTGATTATGATTTCAAAATGAGACTCTTACTTAACAAACTTGGCATGTTAAGTAGGAATCAAATGTTATTGAATTTGTGTTTGAAAATGAGACTTTCACTTACCAAATTTGGTATATTAAGTAGGAGTCAAGTGTATTTATGATATGAAAATGAGATTCTTACTTAACAAATTTGGTATGTTAAGTAAGAATCAAATGTAATTGAATTTGTGTTTGAAAATGAGACTTTCACTTAACAAACTTGGTATGTTAAGTGGAAGTCAAATGTGTTATGATTTGAAATCGAGATCCTTAACAAATTTGGTATGTTAAGTAGGAATCAAATGTGATATGATGATTTTCAAAATGAGACTCTTAACAAATTTGGTATGTTAAGTAGGAGCCAAGTGTATTTATGATATGAAAATGAGATTCTTACTTAACAAATTTGGTATGTTAAGTATGAATCAAATGTGTATTTAATTTGTGTTTGAAATTGAGACTATCACTTAACAAATTTGGTATGTTAAGTAGAAGTCAAATGTGTTATGATTTAAATATTGAGATTCTTCCTTAAATTTGGTACATTAAGTAGGAATCAAATGTGATATGATGATTTTGAAAATGAGATTCTTACTTAATAAATTTGGTATGTTAAGTAGGAGTTAAGTGTATTTATGATATTAAAATGAGATTCTTACTTAACAAATTTGGTATGTTAAGTAGGAATCAAATGTGTATTTTGAAAATGAGACTCTCACTTAACAAATTTGGTATATTAAATAGGAGTAAAATGTGATTGATGATTTATTTTTGAAAATGAAACTCTCACTTAACAAATTTGATATGTTAAGTGGGGGCCAAATGTGATTGATATATGTTTGCTTTTGAAAATGAGACTCTCACTTAACAAATTTTGCATGTTAAGTGGGAGTCAAGTGTAATATGATTTGAAAATGAGACTCTTAACAAATTTGATATGTTAAATAGGAGTCAAATGTGATTGATGATTTTTGAAAATGGGACTCTTAACAAATTTGGTATGTTAAGTAAGAGTCTAGTATATTTATGATATGAAAATAAGATTCTTACTTAACAAATTTGCTATGTTAAGTAGAAATCAAATGTGTATTTTAAATATGAGACTCTCACTTAACAAATTTGGTATGTTAAGTAAGAGCCAAATGTGATTATAATTTGAAAAATGAGACTCTTACTTAACAAATTTGGCATGTTAAGTGGGAGTTAAATGTGTTATGATTTTTTTTTTTAAATGAGACCCTTACTTAACAAATTTGGTATGTTAAGTAGGAGTCAAGTGTGATATGATTTATTCTCTTTCTTTTTGGAAAGGGAGGGGAACTCTTTATTTGACAAATATGATATGCCAAATAAGATTAAAAATATGTTTGTGATTTTGAAAGAGGGAAATTTATTTAACAAATTTAGGCATGTTAAATAGAGTTCAATGATATGTCTTGATTTCATGTGTGTGATTTCTTGCTTTTGAAAAGAGAGAAACTTCAAATCTAGCATATGTGAAGTATGTTGAGTGGAGTTTCAAGTTATGCTATGATTTTATTTGAAAATAGAATATTCATTCAACAAATTTGAGTATGTTGAATGAAGGTGGTCATTTTCAAAAGTATGCTTTTGGAAAATAGGGAAACTCCAACTCTAGCATATGTGAAAAGTGGAGTTTCAATTTTATGCTATGATTTTATTTGAGAATCTTCATTCAACAAATTTGAGTATGTTGAATGAAGGTGGTTTTTTTCAAAAGTATGCTTTTGGAAAAGAGGGAAACTCCAACTCTAGCATATGTGAAATATGTTAAATGGAGTTTCAATTTTATGCTATGATTTTTTTTGAAAATGGAATTTTCATTCAACAAATTTGGGTATGTTGAATGAAGATGTTTATTTTCAAAAGGTGTGCTTTTGAAAAAAGAGGGAAACTCCAACTCTAGCAAATGTGAAATATTTAAGTGGAGTTTCAATTTTATGCTATGATTTTATTTGAAAATAGAATCTTCATTCAACAAATTTGGGTATGTTGAATGAAGGTGGTTAGTGTGCTTTAAAAAAAGATTTTTAAAAGGTTTTGAATTAGAAAAGAACCTCCATGTAACAATTGAAAATTTATTTATGAATTTTGTACAAAATATTTTGTTATGTGAATTTTGAAAAAGTTCTTTTTGAAAAGTGTTATTTTGCAAAGAGAATTATTTTCTTGAGTATATGATGAACCTTGCCTCACTAAGCTAGTGGTAAAGAGGTTCTAAAATTTTTAGTCATCTCCTTTCATTAATTAATTTGATTTTTGGCCTATTGAGGGACCCAACAGAGGTTTCAAGACCTAAAAGGAGTGTGATCCTAAAACTAGAGGATGTTGGCTAACTTAGCTTAAGGATGAAATAAGCTAAGTACCAACAAAAAGAAAGATAGTCTTGGACTCATATAAAATATAAGCCCACTATCGATGCTTGGAGAGAACAATCGCCTACTAGAGATGGAGAGAGGAACTTATCCCCAACGAAGTTGCCAGAAAAATCTTTGGTGTTTATTTTTGAGATCATATATGAGGGACACCACATAGATTTGAGGGTGTAGGCATGACATTAAGTTATAATGTACTATCTCAAAAGATAGAGGCATTACCCTTCAATGGACCTAATCACCTAATAAGGACTCCTAAGGCATGATGGGTCTTCGATTGTACCAGAGATTTTTCTACTACTTTACATGGATGAATAAACTAGGATTTATATTAAACTGGGTTCTAAGCCCCATAGTTAATTACATCTTAAGGAATGTGAGTTCCTTAGGAATACTCTCAATTAAAGTAGGCAATTGTTGTCTCCAAAGATTTCAAAGATAGGACTACCAATAATATGGTTATATTTGGAAAATCAAGTGGGAAAGATCAAAAGGAGAGACTTATTATTGGAAGCTAAAGAAGATGAGTAGGGAATGTTCATGATACTAGGAAACCTAGTGAGCATTCCAATCTATCCTATGGTTAGGCTTTATATGTTTGAAATTGAAGAGAATTATATATTTGAGTTAAAATTTATTAGAAGGCTAGGACTTATAATCCCACAATACAAGATTGTGAAAATGCCTAAGAGGTGAGGATTTATGCTAGTAGCCCGAAGGAAGTAGAAACCTCGGATCCTAAATCTAGGGAGCTTTGGCAAGAGCCAAAGCACGTCCTAAATTTTAGTGAAGATGGATATATAGTTTATCTCCACAAGAGAGACTAAACCACTCAACTGTTGGCCTTATAACCGCCTGAAGTAGTAGCCAGCTAACTCCTCCTACACTTTAAAACCATGTAGGGAAGTCTTATGATTTTGCAAGATGGTTGAGTTGTTATTACTTAGAAAGAAAACTAAAGTCCTTAAACCCACTCTCTAAGAGACTAGAGCATGAGTGGCATGAGTAATGACTTAGTATAATGCAAATATTTTCAATTTTTATTTGATTTTTGACACTTCATGTTGACAAAGGCCATAGGATTTTATATGCCTAAATGAATGTTAAAATGAGATTATTGGCTAAATCAAAGAGAAAGAGGTGTTTTCTATCATAGAGGAGACCCTCAAAGGTCAAGTATTCCCCTATTGTGCAAGGATGGAAACCCTCTCTTAGCAAAAGTGAAATAATATGGATGCATGATATTAAGCATACAACATTTAGCTAAGGGGTTGATAAATATTTTATTATCTTGATTTAATGCCTAGGCTTTATGTGAGTTTATGAATTGTTTAAAAATTTAATTATGAGTTGTAGTTGGGGTAGAAAAGTTAATTTTTCCCTAAAAGCATAAACGGATCCAGGCCACACATTAAATCACCATATATGAAGAAACTAGAAAAGACATGTCATTCCTATTATGCAATTGTAAACAAAACATCAAACAATTTCATAAATTAAATGTAAAAGAATAATAGGCCGGTACGGTCGGGTACTATCATACAACCTGAAAAGAAAAATGGGTTGCTGAGCTCTACCCTTATACAACCAAAAATATGAAAGAATAATTTACAAATTTATAAATGAATAAATGTTATTGGGGGTCTTTATATCTTCATGCTTCATGCTTCCTTCATTTCTTCATTTGGATTTTCTTGCTTCAAAGGCAACACAGGGGCCTCCTAGGACAAAGCCTTCTAGCCTCCGTGCATCTTAATCCCCCATAACACTAATCTTAATTCCTAATGAAAAATTACATTAAAAATAGTAAAAGTAAATCTAACTACACCTGCAAAATAAGTGTTAGCTAAACACACCATACAACCCCAATAGTTATATGAATAATTTGGACTTAGCACCCCACATATGAGTAATCAAGTCCACCTATCCTAGTTTGGATTATGCTTAGGGGTTAAGCAACCTGCAAAAGAGAGTATTTATATTTATTTTAAGTACCCCTTAAGCACAATCTCCTACATAAAATATGATTAGGCTAATCACGACCTAACATCCAGTCTATGAGGCATACACCATAACATCCAGTCTACAACAATACATCACAAAATAAAACTTACATCATATCATGCACCACCCTAACATAAAGCTAAAAGTGGTGACTTAGTTCTAATGTGTGTACTTAAAGTTTGTGTGGTATGTCTTACCTAAGCTTTGTTATAATTTTTTAAGTAAGAAAGAATTTAATTATAAAGGGTGGCTTCACATTAAGTGGCTTAATTGATTTGTAAGTTTTATTTAATATTTTCTTTGGTTTAATTTGACCTACACTTAATAACTAAGTGTTATAAAGAAAAGGAAAAGAGAGGATCACTCTCTTTCTTCCCTATCTTAAGACATTTCTAAAGCATATTAATTAATTGCATCTCTTTAATGAATGGCTTATTACATATTTTAGATTAACCCTAAATTTAGGTTTACTTTAAATGAGAATATTCAAAAAGAAAGACATTTTAAGGTTAATTGGAATCAATTATTATCACACAACACATGTTCACTAATTTCTTTCCAACTTATGTAGCATGCATATGATTAAGTCCTAAACATACATACATACATACATATATATATATATATATATATATATATATATATAATACATGCAATATGTGTTGACTCACTTAAATGACGAATATTAATAAGTGTATTTAGTGTTTATATTTTTCCTTTTGATTGAATTAATTTATCATATTAATTTAAAGCTCTATCTAAATTCTTATACAAAAATACATAGTAATGAAATTAAACAGGTACGTGTCAATGTTAACTAGGATAGTAAGGTAATAAAATGACCTCCTTGGGGTTACTTAAAGCCTCATATTCCTATGATTTCCAGATTAAAAACCATTTGCATTCATACATATGTAAATTTGCATACATGAATGTAAGAAAGAGAGCTTCCAATCACATGATTAATTGATTCTACCATTTAAACAATTGCATATGCATGTATTTTGGTAAAAGAAAGAGGGGTTTTAACTCCACAATTAAATGCACACACACATGTATAAGAGATATAAGCTAGTACATGCCATTGTTAACTAAGGAAGTGAGGTAATCAAATGACCTCCTTGGGGCTACTTAAAGCCTGATATTCTCGGGATGTTCAGACTAAATATTTGCTTTTCTCAAATACACATGAATGTATACATAAACTTAGGAGAGAGAATCGTGCCAAAGTTGTACTTTTATTTGGTTGGAAAGATTCATGCATATGGAGTAAAGTCTTACCTAAATTCTAATATTGAAATATGTAAGAATGAAATCAAATAGAGTACGTGCCATTGTTAAACTAGAGAAGTGAGGTGATCAAATGGCCTCCTTGGGGCTAGCTAAAGCCATGTATTCCCAAGATGTCTAGACTAAATATCCATTAACATTCTTACTTATACAAAATCAATATATGAAAGAAAGAAAAGAATTTAACTTCATACACTCAAATTATAATCGTTTGCATTCCTTATGTATTTGTAACTAGCATTTATAGCATATATAATCATTCATTTACAAGTTTTAAAAAAAATAGATTTGAATTTAATAGTGATAATAGCCACACATATTCTTAGTTAAGTCAACACATGCAAATTTGACATAAAGGAAATCATTTATTTTTAATTAATTTTTTGAAGAAATGAGTGTATGAATAAAATGGCATATAACATTTTAGCATAATTGGAAAGAAATAAAGAAACATAAGCATGCAATTTTATTCAATCCAACTAATCTCTAAGGACAATCATATTAAATAAGCTTACTTAAACTAAACCAAAGTTTCTTAAAGTCACTTTTGATTTTATGTTTAACTTGATTTAAGAGATGTGAGAAAGAGGTTTCCTAATCCTAATCCTATTCCTCATATGTGTGAATTAACTTGATTTAATTAGAAGCAATTAGATGATTTTATGGGTTGAATAAGTTAAGCATGGATTAAATCAATTAATTAAACCCTTGCCTATGTTACCTTAAGATAATTGATTAAATAATTATAAGATAATATAATATGCAAATGAATTGAAAAGTAAATATCAATGCTCTTATGAAATGAAAGGGGCCTAATGCAATTAGCTCATGATTATTTAATAATTAGGCTTAAGGAACCATTTTAATTACTTTCAGGATTTTTCACACATATGAGCTAATCATAATTTCATTAAGCTACTTTAGGTTCTTGAACACCTAAAGCTCTACCCAAGATGAATTAAGAAAAAAAATCAAATTTAATTAGATTTTTAAATCAATCAATTAAACCAATAATACATTAATTCATCTCTCTTAAAAAAAGAGACTAACCAAAATTAATGATTATCTAATGAGATGGGCTTAAGGGAAAAGATAGGGAAAGAGGTCCCCACCTAATTCCATGAGCCATCCACTGGATTAAGCATGATTTAATATGATTTGAAATCTAATTTAGCTAATTATGTTTTAAATTAGTTAATTAATTAATAATTAGGACTTTAGTTGAAAAGATAGGGAAAATTCGAGAAAGGATTAGGAGGGGGACTCCAATCTATTTTCCTAAGTCTTCTTACTATCCAATAGTGATTAAGAAGTCTAAATAATTAATTAATCACTATTCATATGCTTAATCACCCCTTAATGAAGTTACGAGAGTAATTAAGGCTTAATCAATCAATACTTCGAATTTAACAAGTAATAAATTTCTAAAAAATTAGAGGAGGCAGAAGTCATTCTCTCAAACATTCTCAAAAATTTTGGGATCAATCACTTGAGATATTAGAGAGTAATTAAGCTAATTAAATTTTTAATTAAACCCTAATTAAGCTTTATTTACTATTTAAAATCCTTTGAAAATATTTTTTTTGAAATTATTCTCTGAAATACCTTTAAAATGAGCAATTATTTGTATTTTTTTACTTTTTCTACAATTAGTTATGAATTATGGAAGATTCAGCCTAAAAACATAACAAATTAACTTTAATTAATCCAAATCCCATTGGCGCCATGTGGCACGCTGATGTGACGCACTTTCTACATGGTGCCAAGGGATTGGTTATTTAAGTTGTCACATCCACACGCTGAGTCACCTGGCAGTGGTCGCAGAATTGATCCCTACCGTCTGATCTTGGATCGGATGACACGGATCTAACTGAGGCGTAAGGGGAGAAATGAGAGAAATCTAGCGTGATTTGATCACAGGCATCCATTCCAATCACGTAGAATGGATGACCCATGATCTCTCTTTCTATGAGGGATGAACGACCGAGTCCATCCACCATGGATCACTGGATTCGAGCTCAACCGAGCTTAGATCCACTCCAAACTCAACCCACCCTTTGTATGAAGGATCCACAAGGATCCAATAGCTAGGATGAGCTCAAATGTAAATTTCCTTCGAAAAGCTTCAACCAATTTTTCTTATATCTATGATTTTGAAGAATTACCTCACCAAAGCTCAAGACTGGTGGTGGGATCGATGGAGGTAGCTTTGTCTAGTAGAGATGAAGCCCTGTTGAGAAGCCGGGTCCTTGATTTGGAGTAGATCCCTCAGATGACCAATCCACGCACTTTGGAGTTTTGGTCTTGATCGAACTTGAGCTTTTGGTAACTTTAGAGCTTAGGAAATGATTTGGATGGCTTCGATATTGTGCGTGGAAGGTGAGTGCAAAAGGAATTGAAGTTTGGTGGTGAAATGAAAAAGCTTGAATCAAAATTGACCTCCTCTATTTCAGTTTGATGTAAAATTGAGAAGGGAGAAAAATGGGGGAACTTATGAGCTTGGGGAATGGCTGTGGGAGACTCTCCTTCACTCTCTCTGGCTCAAACGAAGATGAAACATGCAATCCCCATTCAAATTGAGGGGGTCTACCCCTCAATTACTGAGGTGGATGGACGGGATTCAATCTTATTTTCTCACCGTCCAGCCATCTTCAGACCACCATAATTGCCTCCATCAGGTCCATGTGGCTCGCCATGAGTGGGGGAAGGCTTGGGAGGTGGCTCCAGGGCTGATATGGGGAGATTTCCTTTCATTTGTCCATGGGGTGCTTGGTTTGTATGGGAGGTGATTTAACTCACCTCCCCTTGATTCATGGCAAGACCTAGTGTGCTTAGAGTGGGTTAGGAAGGCTAGACATGCTTCATTTAGCATTGTGGACTTTGACAATTGGCGGAAGGAATCCAATGCAGAGCAATTTGTCCAATGGTTAATCCCCTTGGATGGGGCCCACTTGGCTTACGGGCAGACTTTGGATTGACCTAGGGTCAATTTTGGTTGGGTTTGGTAAGCCACCAAGGTCCCATGGGTTGGTTTTATGGGTTTTGGCTTCATTTGGTCTAATGGGTTCATATGGGTTCATGTTGGGTTGGGTTGGACAATTGGTCAAATTGGGTCAAACCAAGACTTGGGTTAGATTCAAATGATGATTTGAAGAGTTTTAGTTCAAGTGGTTTCAATAAATTTAGCTTAGGTTTGATTTCGACTCACTTGGGTTCAAATAGGTCAAATGGGCTAAGTTGACCAATTTGACCAATTTGACTAATTTGACCAAATTGGGTTGGGTTAAGTGTTGATTCATGTTTAATTGGTTTATTGAAAATGATTGTAGGTTTTGGTTTGAGTTAATTTGTGTTTAATTTGGATTTTGGCCAATTTGACCTTTTAGGTTAATTTGGTAGTCAAGTCAATTAGTCAAATTTGGCTCAATTATGGCTTTGGTCAAGTTCAATAAATGATTTGAAATGAACTTGAGCAATTAGTTGCAATCAATTTGGGTTAAATCTTGATTTGACCCATTTTGGCTTTTTAGGCTAATTTGGGTCAACTTGGGTCAAGTGGCTAATTGGACTTGGTTTGGCTTAATTGAGGGTTTAAACATGTTCAATCATTAATTATGAGTTAGTTTGGATCAATGGTTTCAATCAATTTGGTATATAGAGGGTTTTGACAAGTTTAGGTTTAGTTGAACTCATATATGAGCTTGGGATTGAAGTATAAATCCAACTACAATCAATTTAGAGTTTAATAGATTTGGGCTCATTTGGAGTTTTCAAGTCAAAAGGGCTAACTTGGGCTTGACTTGGGTTGGCTTGATTTTTGTTTGATGATTGTAGGTTTCATTTATATTTGGATTGGTGATTGAAGGAATGATTGATTCAAGAGAAAATCTATTAATTTTGACTTGGTTTAGGTGGGGTTTGACCAAGTTCAAAGACCTAGCTTAAAGGGTTTGAATTGAGTTTTGGTTTGATTTTGGACTTTCTTTTTGGATATTTTAATGTATATTTCATTTATAATTGGGAATGTAAATGAATATATAAATGACTTATGAGAAAATCACTTAAGTTTAGAGTGATTTGGAAGCAAATTTGACCAAGTTCATGGGGGTAGGTCAAAAGAGCTAAGGAAGAAATCAATTTAGTTTGACTCATTTTTGGTCATTAAAAGGTGGGTTTCATTTATATTTGTGACCATAAATGAAGGAGTAATTGATTTATAAAGAAATCAATTGATTTTGGGTTGATTTGGGTTAAGATTTGTTTAAGCTTATGGAGGAAGGTCCGTAGGGCTTACGAAGGGATTTGGCTTGGTTTGATTTAGTTTGATTTGGTTTTGGTTGTTAGGGTATGGATTTCATTCATATTTATGAATATAAATTACGTAATAATTGATTTATAGAAAAATAAATCAAGTTTGAGATAATTTAGGTGGAGATTTGGCTAAGCTTATGAGACTGGATCATAAGGCTTAAGAGGAAAATTTGCACTTGGATTTGATTTAAGGATTGAATCATTTGGAATTGGGTTTGAATTAGGATTTGGTAAATGATTGAGAAATTGAATTGATATTTGAGAAATCAATTAAATAGGGAATGATTTGAATTTTGCTTGCTAAGTATGGAAATAGCTTAAAATCAAAAGATTTGAAGTTTAGATTTTATGAATTTTAGGTTTGGTTTGAGAAGGATTGGATTATTAATTGACAAGTATTCTATTGGTATTGAAGTGTATAATCACTAGGTTAAGACTAATCATGTTGCAAGAAGAGAGTTCTAGATCTATGATGGAAGTTGAGAACTGATTAGATTTTTTTTAAAATGAATGAAAGATTTAAAGTGAGTTTTATTTTGGATTTAAGGGATAAATGTTATTCAAAGAAGAATGCACCTAATTCTTATTACATCCTTAGAAGGATTAAATAATACTCTTGAATAAATTAATGAGTTTTGTTTATAAAATAAGAAGCGATAAAAACTTATAAGTGGTTGTTTGGAAAACCTAAGGCTTTTTAGGCCATAAAGAATAGCTTGACCATCTGTAGAGAAAAAAATATGTTTACATCAGAAGGCACTAGGCAATAGTCATCATTAGAAATATAATTATGAAGTTGAAACAAGAAGAGATCTTACAATAGCAAACATAGTTATGAGATATAAGAAGAAAAGTTATAAAATCTAATATATGGTTTAGGAGGATGGCCCCAATTATCCTTATTCTACTTCATCTAAGGAGATATTCAATCCAACTAAATAATATAGATTATTGTTAGTAAACATGAGTTATGTCATCTAAAAAGACTTCAATGGCTTAAGAAACAATATAAGGGAAAGAAGTGAGAATATATAGATGAATGAGATCTAGTCACAATGGCTTGGAGTCTAACATTAAGGATGAGAAATGTTAAATTAAAAAAAATAATAAAACTAATTTAACAAAGAAAAAGAGCTATTCTAAAATAGATAAGAAACCTAATTTGGAAGGCTAACACGAGAAGAAAAATACAAGCCTAAAAAGGGTAATGAATCTAATCGAACTTTGATATTTATTAAAAATTATAGGTTGCATCATTTAATACTATCTCATGGACTTTGATCCACTACATAAAATCTAGTCCTAAGATGACAGATATGACTCATACTTTACAACCAAAAAGTGATAGTTGCTTTTAAGAGATTCATGGCATTACCTTGACAATACTTATAACCCTCCACCCCCACCAAAAAAAAAAAAACTTCACATAGCAAGAGCACCCATAAAGAAAGAGACAAAATTGTTGCAAAGTGCCATTAAAGTTTAACCTTCAACTCAAATCTACCATAAAATTGAAAGATAGGACTTATAACTTTCTGCCTTAAAAGAGGCTAAAATAGTTACAATGAAACACAATAAATCTATGACATAAAATGAATTAGTTAAGCTTAATGCTGATAAAACTACACTTTATGTTTTAACAAGATGAACATATAATTCTAATCACCTTTACTATTAAAACACAGAGAAAGTATAATCTTTTTATAGCATATTGATTTACTGAATAGTCGTGCAATTTCATTATCTTATATTAAAATATTGGCTTATGATTGATTTTATTTTATTTATAAATACTAATATTAAAGAGGCTGACTTTAGCAAAGCATAATGAAATTTTAAAACTTATAAAAACTATACATTTTTAGGAGTAAAATATAAGAGATAAATAAATATTAGTAAATTATATGAAAAAAATGAAGATTGATATTTTGGATTTGCAATTCATCTTAAAAAATTAACAAGAGATGTAGTTAGGCTATAAAATAAGTACAATACAACCTACATCATGCTTGTACAGACAAAAGAGAGTAGCATGCAAAGTAATATATGTTGAAATTCATATGGATTATTATTCTAGCTTTGTGTCTTGTAAATTAACATACATGCTTATATGTATTTTCTAACAAAAATTTACATAAACAAAGCAAATGGACAAAGGGTCGTTCTTGAATATATACACAAATTTTTAATGACCATGCACATTTTATTTGGCCAAACATATCACTATCCCAAGTGTAAAACATTGTCATTGAGAGCTTATGGTAATTTAAGCACCTATAAAAGAAAATATCTCTAATATAGTGTGAAAAAATATAACTAATAAATTATAGCCAACCCACTTTACACCACTTAGTGAGCATAAACAATAAGTTGTACACCTATAGTTTATGATGGTTAAACACGTGTTTATCATAGTATCTAGTATGTTAAGTTAGTATAGGAGGCTAAGCTAACCAAAGTATGATATTCAAGTTATAAGTTTGAATTGAAGGTTCATAAATTTATTAACCAAAATTAGTTCTAATTTAAATTAATGACTTGAGTGATTTTGTTGACATATTTTATGAATTAAGTGTTTCATTATCGAAAGACTAGAATAACTTAGGATAAGAAGCATAATTCATCATGGCTGGATCCTATCATAATAAAATTTTAGAACCTATGATGTGATGAAAGATATGGACAACTTAACATTATGTTATAAATCTTAGATTTACGATCAAGTGATTTAAACTAAGGGAATGAAGTAGAATCTCATTCTTGAAGTATATAACTCTTATAAGTAAGATAATTATGAGTTTTAAAGAGGAGCATAAGTATAAATAAAATCCACACACAAGTAAACCTTTCAATTCTAAGGTAGTCGGGTCTATTATTATAGTCATTCACCATGAGAAGAAATTCTACATTTTAGTTCTTAAAGTGGCAATGAAGATTTAAGCTAAAGGTGCACTAAAGCCTTGGAGCAATCTAAAGACACCTATAAAAGTGTAAAAGTAAGAGAATCCATAAGATTGCTTAAGATCATTAAATCAATCCAAGGTAAGTCAACAGTCCACCTAGGAACATTTAATAGAAATAACTATGAACAAGGTTATTAGCACACTTAAGAATATTTAAAAGTCATTAGAACTAAATAAGAGATTCATTATCTCAAAATTAAATGAGTAAACACATGAAAATCCATTAGCAAAGTTTGGAAATTAAGGGCTTAACTATAGTTAATAAACTCAATCTAAGGTCAAAGGTAGGAAAGGGGGAGAACTAAGCAACATAGAGACATTGGTTGGTTTAAAAAAAAAGTAATTAACATAAAGCAAACTACAATAAACCTAGATATGTTAAGATACTCACAAAGGCACAAAATAAGGTTATTAGGTGGTGAAATTACAAGTAGCCTTAAAAATATTTTAAAGACTTGAAGAGTGCAGGAAAGCCTACTTCAAGCTCACCATGATAGACATGGAGTAAAACTCTATGTACTTTAATGCTGTTATGAAAGCTTCTAATAACTAAGAGATTATAGTTTGTGCTAGAACAAGTGACAAGATATTATATGAGCACACATGATGACTCACTAAGGGTGATGGTGAGATATATTGGGTTTCACAACACTACATCAAAGCTCAATATAGACAGTTTGATTTGAGATCAAACAGCTTAAATTATGTGATCACATTAAGTTACTAACTACAATTAGTTTCAATATATGGCATGACACCTAGTTTAGAAACATCAACCTTACCAAATCTTTGTGAGTGATAAAATAAAAGAAAGTCATGTGGGATATGCACAACTATCCATGAAATAAAGGATATGCATAAATTACGATAAACAATATCTCAATTGAGTTTGTCACTAAGTAGACTAAAATGATGATGCTCCCTTTGGCCACAACCAGGACATGTATACAAGTTTACTTTATGACAATGTGCATGAGGTAAATATGATGAAACATATTGCAAAAATATTAAGGTTATGCTATATGAAATCAATCAAAAATAATAATGATGTTGTTATACTATTTGGATAATAAAATGTTTACAAGTAACCCTACCATGTGAGGTACAATATGGCATTCCAAAGTAATTACAAACGTTAAATGAAGAATTAATTTTGACAAATATGATCCCTTCTCGCTTTGGATCAACACATAGAAATCATCACATGAAATGATTTAAAACAAATGTAAAATATATTAAAGATGTAAATCAGTTCTATTAAAAGAAAATTATTTTAACTGTCCAAATCATCTTATGAGTTTATTTAAATTAATTTTAACAAATGGTTGTAAAGTGTTAGAAATACATTGTATACAAACATGAAAAAACTCATAGCAACTAAATAACGTGCAGAAATATTATTACAACAAATACAAATAAATTTTAGCAGAAAATTAATGAAAGCAAAACACCCAATAAAGCTCAAAACAAGTGTTGGAGATTAATTACTACAAATATTAGTATTGAGGAACACAATTATTTTGGAAAATCACTCAAAAATGAGTAGAATCAATTAAAATAGGCGTTGGAAAAATATTACAACTAATATAGATAAATTTGAGCAATAAATATGGCATGCAAACCATACAAAATAGCCCAAAATAATTGAAAACAAATGCTAGAAATTTTCACAGCACATATAAATTACTTTTGAACAATAAAAATAAGATGTAAACTACTCAAAATGGCTCAAGAAAATTAAAACAAGTGCCAAAAATTAATTCAAGGCTTTGCAATATTGATAGAACTTGAAACTTTTATATTGATAAAGGAAAGCATCATTTTGCAATATTCAAATTATAGTTTTATTTTGGTGATAAAAAAATATTTTCTATATTTAGCTAGTATTTTTTTAGTGTTGGAAAATTTACCTAGAATTCATTAACCAAACCAATGTAAATAAAACATAGAAATAACCCATCAATGACTTGCAGAATTTGCCCTGTGACCACAACGGAGCTTGGGGAACTCACCCTTTAATTAGCTTACACTTGGGAAACTTGTCATTATTTTTAAGAGAAACTCATGAAGCTCACACCTCTCTACAAGTCCCTGAGCAAGTATGATATGATTTATCCAAGTAAGGTGTGAGTTCCAATAGACCTTAATAGAACTTGATAGTAATCAAAGTAGACCAACCTTGAATATTGATGAATGAAAAGACCACCATTTGAATAAGTCAAACTTGTAAGCATATTCGACCAGAAGTACGGGATAGACCAACTTGGACTTAATCAGAGAGATCATAGTTCTAGAGTGTTTCAATGTGATGAAACTACTTTCTACAGGTGAGAAGTTAATGACCAAAAGAAATCCAAAGCTCATAGGAAGAAGGATAGTTTGTGCATAATAAGGTTATCTTCTCATCCAATCTAAGTCACCCTCGCAAGCTAAATGGATTCAATGAACCCAAAAGAATAAAAACCTTCTACCGAAAAACTTTTCTAAGAAATCTTCAAAATTTTTAATGAAACGAGTTATAATCACAACACTCATTCGTTTTCTCTTTCTCTTACCTCAAGAAATTCTAAGTCATGGTTAAAGTTTAACCTCACTAAAGAGATTGCAACAAGCCAAGAAATAGACTAGTCCTAGGAAGCAACTTCTTTATTTAAGATAAGATCCATAATGGTTAGTGTTTGGGTTCTTCCTAACCAATGAATCTGGATGGCTGCTCCTATGAAGAAAATGGTCTAGAAAAATTCAGTCTATTCAAGGTGATGATGTGCGCAAAAGGTAGCCCTAGATGGTAAATCCCCTCTTTTGTAATAAGATTTGCTTTGAATAAGGCATAAGTCAGTACAATAAGAAAGTCTAAGTGGCACCTCAGGAAAATAATAAGTTTGTTGAAAGGTGAGGCCCACCTAAGGTGGCTATAGAGAAGACTAAATATGAAAGGACAACATATGATGAAATTCTAATTGACTACAACATGCGTTCCTTCCAACATGAAAGCCCAGGTGGTTATTACTATAAAGAGTATGGCTTAGCAAAAAGTGAGATCCACCAAAGGTGACATTCATAAAGAAGGGAATATTATTCAAACAAAAATAATCCAAAGGAGGCAAATTTCAAGTCATATTAAGCAAAAAAGTTTTAAGAAATAAAAAAAAAAGGAGGAAGAGTTGATTTCAACAAGTGACTCACCTTGTCACTCTCTTTCTCAAAAGACAACATCATTAGATCATAGAAAATTTTCTTATCTAAAAATCAAATTGTCGAAGGTAATACTTAATACCTCTTTCATACTTTTCACTAAGTATCTCATGGTGCTATTGTGAGTCCTAAAAGCTATCCCACGCACTCTTTCTCTTCTAGTAGCCCTCCACTAACTAGGAATGTTCCTCAATGACCTTTTATAACTCATTTGTGTCAACCTTTTGTATGACCTCATGTTTTTTAACCACCCCACACAAATAATCACTCTCCTCCTTAGCTACAAGCCAAAAGGGAAAACTCCTTGCATATATTTTCTTTCACACATCTAATTTCCTCTTTTAATTAATTGTCATACTTGATTTCCCTTCTGTAGTTTGACACTAAGTTATAAGTAGCATACTAGTTGGTGTCAAAAACATTTATCATTTTCAAGGAATGCTTTGATAGGGGGATCAAGATTTGATCATGATCAATCAAGGATAAGTATATCATAGGAATCTCACATGGGATGGATAAGGTCAGGATTATAGAAACTTATGTCCTTTAGAGTCACTAGAGCATCGACATTCTTGTTTCACTTCTACTTCTTTGGAGATGACTTGGTATCAAATTTTTAATTTTCTTTAAAAATCTTCAAGATAAACTATGTGTTGGTCCTCTTCATCATCAAGTCTTTGTTAATGAAGTCTCTTAGGCATGCTAGCCTTTTCTTCTAATCACAAGTGTTATCTTATGTGATGCTTTTCATTGCTTGTTATTCAGCAGTTCATATTATGCCCCTAAACTTCTTGCCATAATAACTATGATCCAATAAAGGAGATGATCTGAAAAAAAAATAATGTTGAGAAGAATAACAAAGATCATCTATCCAATAGAATGAGAGGGAAATCTAGATGAGCCAAAAGGGGTGGCACCAAAAAACTCAAGTGCCACCATGACTTAAAAATTTATTAAGAAAAAATGAATTAAAATAGGTGACCCATTTATGGTAAAAAATTTTATTTATGACAGTCACTATGATGTACTCAAGAGCTAATAGAGATCATTCCCTTAGCCTCTTGAAGATCATCCCTTCTTATTCATTCAGCCTAGGGATGATTTACAAATTAAAATAGGTGACTCTCTTTTGGTAAGAAGTTTCATTTATGATAGTCACTATGATGTAATCAAGAGCTAATAAAGATCATACCCTCAGCCTCTTGAAGATCATCGATTGTCCTAAACTTGAGAAAGGAGATGGGTGAAGTTGGCACTGAGCCTTATGGATGGCCTTTCAAAGAGAAACTTGACTTTCAATCCCTTACTTTATTTGCTTGACCACTCAACCACATTACAACTCTAAGGAATTTGATGCTCCCATCTTTGATGGCCTTCACGAAAAAGATGTGATGGATCCCCTCTTTCCTCAAGTGTGAGATGAATGTGATTACACTTGCAACTAAATTTAATAGTAGTTTGGCTAGGATGAGTCCATAAAAGTTCAAAAACTCAATGAACTCTGAGCAAAGGGAAAATTACAACTCTATTCTTAAGTGATTGTAAAGCATGCATAGCTCATCTTCATAATTCTTGTTCAAATGCTCATCCTCATAAGGAGCTCACACATAGTCCTCCTTGAAATAATAGCTTAAAAATACATTGTTAGTTAATAATAAGGATATAATGGAAGACTTGGCATATTTAAATTTGACAAAGGCTTTATAATACTTACTTAGAGTTTTCTTCCTAATAAGTTGTCAAAGAGTGAGAGAAGAGAAAAAGTGTTAAATAAAATGAAGATGATATCTCCTTACACGGTGGAGCATTTATAAAGAAAGAAATATCATATTTTGAGGCAAGGACACACTTACCATTTAATGCTTAGGTTTTGTATCAATCCTCTCATAATTATAAAAGAATTTAGTCATACTCAGTATTTCAAAGAAATAAAAAGTATTTCATCATTGATAAACTTGAATAAAATAAGTTATTATAATGATAAATAAAAAAAATATTATCTCAAGTGAAATACAAAATGTAAGTTGCCACAACTACTTGAAAAGGAAGGAAATGAAAAAACTATTATTTATTCATTATGAATAATTTATAATATTATTACATTATATAATGATGAGTCTATATCTTTCACTTTTAGGAAAATTCTAAACATATGATCCAATAATATATTTAGGTGATGAATATAACTTGAACTGTCTAATTTTATATAGTCAATCCCCTTATAATTAGCTATCATATGATGAACTTGCCCTTGGCCACGAAATAGCTAAATGAGATGACTCAAGATGCTTGTCAGTCACCATCATCTCTACCTTTAGCTCTATCACCTCATGGTGCAAGTTAACATCCTTATTGATGGTGGACAAACTCACATTTTCCTCTTGAGTTGTAATATACTCTTATTTTCATTATAAACTCTAAAGTAAGTAAGCTCCTCCTTCAGGGCTTGCACTCACCTAGTCACTTATCTCTTAGTAAGGGCATCTCCTCAAATTCAAAATCAATTGATTACTATCTCTCTCATTTTATTGACTAAGACCCTCTTCACATCAAAGGGCTAGCTGCAATTTTGCCTCTCAACTTTATTGTGAGCCATGTTGCATTTGTAAAAGAAGGGTCTTTTGAAGCTTACAATTGCCCACATTATTGAGTTTCTTGGGAGCTGACTCAACCATTAATTAAAATAAAAGTTTGTAGGAGAGGAAAGAAAAGAGATAAAGGCCCAATGACTTTTACACCTCCTCCTTCACTTATTTATAGGCAATGCCCTTATAAAGGTTGCGTTAAACATCAATAATAGGATCCTTGAGCACTATTCCCAAGATAATCAATGATATAATAATAAATTACATGCACTTTTTTTAAGTGTATACCATTAACGCTCTTCTTTAATTCTTTCACTTTATTTACAAGTTGACTTCAAAAAAATGCTAAAGAATCATGAAATAAAATGTATGGCCAATGCACTTAGCCATGCTGGTGCACTCAACTTGTACCAATTGGGCACACTGACCAAAATAGGACTTGCCCAAAGGGTCACTATACCCCACCTACGTTAGAGAATAAATTGCCTTATCATAGCCCATGTTGGAAAGAATTCAGCTTGTTTTCCTTGTAAAGAAACTTACTAAGAGTTATCTTCCTAAGACGATGCCAATGAGTGAGAGGAAAAGAAACTCTTAAATAAAATGAAGATGATATCTCCTTTCAAAGTGATGGAATATTTATAAAGAGAGAGAAAGATCATATTTTTAGGCAAGGATGTTACATCCACCACTCTCATAATTATAAAATAATTCAATCATACTTGGTGTTCTAAGGACACAAAAATTAAATCATCACTGATAAAACATGAATATAATAAGTTATTATAATGATAAAGAATAAAACTATTATCACAAGTCAATTAGAAAATGTAAGTTATCACAGGTAAAGAAAGTATATGCAAAAACTTTTATTTATTCAATATGAATAATTTATAATATTATTATGTTATATAATGGTGAGTCTATATCTTTCACTTTTAGGAAAAATGTAGCCATATGATCTAATAATATATCTAGGTGTAGCCATATGACTCGAACTCACTATTATATAGTCAACCCCCTTCATATGCTGAATTGATCCTTGGCCATGAATTAGCTAAATGATGATGACTCAAGATGCTTGCAAGTGACCATCATTTCCACCTTTAGCTCTATGACCTCATAGTGTAGCAAGTCAACATCCCTATCGATGGTGGATGAAATCACATTTTCCTTAAGAGCTGTGATCTACTTTTTATTATTTCGTACTAAACTCTAAAGTAGGTGAGCTCCTCCTTCAATGCATGCACTCACATAGTCAGTTATCTATAAGCAAGGGCATATCCTCAATTTTAGAATGAGTTGGTTACTATCTCACTCGTTCTATCGAATAGGACCCTTCACCTCAATGGGAATATTGGATTTTTGCCATCAACTTTAGAGTGAGCCACCTTGAATTTGCAAAGTAATGGACTTTTGAAGCTTATAATTTTCCATATCATTGAGTTTCTTGGGAGTTGACTCAACCATTAATTAAAATATAAGTTTCTAGGAAAGAAAAGAAAAGAGGCCTAATGGCTCCTTCGCCTCCCCCTTCATTTATTTATAAGCTATGCCCATATAAAGGTAGCTTCAAGCATCAATAATGAGAGTCTTGAGCACTATTTCCAATATAAGAAAAGATATAGTAGTAAATTGCATGTACTCTTTTTATAAGTGTATACCATTAATGCTCTTATTAAATTCTTTCACTCTATTTACAAGTCGACTTCAAAAAAAAGTTAGATAGTTGTGAAACAAATGTATGCCCAATGCACTTAGCCATATTGGTGCACTCAACCTGCAATAATTAGGCAAACTGGTCAAAAGAGAACTTCCCCAAGGGGTTGCTAAACCCCACCTACTTTAGATAATAGACCTGTCATATATAGCCCATGTTGGAGAGAATTATGCTTACTTGTCCTATAAGGAAACTTACAAAGAGGATATTTGCATTATATAAAGGGTAACCCACATATCAAAAACCTCATCAATCCATAAGAGGAGCTTGTCATCGATTTGCCTAAGAATATTCATTAGGAAGACACACCCAGCATACTCATTTAAAGCACTTGTTCTAGAAAATTGGCCTAGGCACTTACACTTAGAACTAACTCGAACACTTTCCCCCTCATCCTAGACAACCACCCTAAACACTCACCCTTGGTAGTTGGTTTATATGTTTTCCCACAACATTTTCTCAAGGGTCTCGTAGACTATAGTTACTCATGATAAGGGGCTCATACATATCTATAATATGGACAGTTCATATGCCTATAACCATCAAAATCATTTATTATTTTATTATCTTCTATCACATAGATTTTCTTCATCATTCTTCACCATATAAATAAATGATTGAAATACATTTGAAAGATAATGTCATTTTTTTATTGTTCATGGGCTATAGTGAATTACTAGTACTCTCCTCCACTTTCTAACATGCTTTCTTTCTTTCTTTTTCTCTTAGATATACTTCTTGTAGCCATTCTCACCAAGTAGGGTCGAGATGTCACTCATATATAAATCATGATCTAAAAAGCCATGGTTTTCTCTCTCACCCTCCTCCTTTTTAAACATAGAAGAAAAAAATGTTGCACTCTATTGGTATCGCTTCAGAATAGAGAAAAGAAATGACACCACATAGAGTTTAGGAATATTTTATTTAGATGACCAAATACAACATTAAGGAATAAACATATTATCTAGAAAGATAAACATGCTCTCCTATAATGGATTTGATCATTTCAATAAAAGACTCATAAGGCTAATGGGTCTTTCGTGTACCAGAGTATTTTATCTTGAACTACATAGAAATGTAGGACATGATTTATTTTATCCAAAGATCATGGTTTCCTATAAAGGAAAGCCTCTATAGTTAATTAAATCTTAGGAAAGGTCTCTTCCTAAGAATACTCTCAATTAAAGAAATAAGTGATTATTCCTTAAGACTACTAAGATAGTTTTCAAAGGATTGATTTATGGAAATTCAACTGGGAGAGGTTCAAATTAGAGAGAGTTATTTTCAAGAGTCAAATGGGAAAAAAATAGGAAATTCCTATTGATACTGGGATGACTAGTAGACATTTCAACTATCCTATAATTAGGCTTCAAATTTAGAATTTAATTTTAGATTTTAAGTTATCATTTTCCTAGAAATCTAGGACTTAGATTCTAGTAGCATAAGACTGTAAAAACACATAGGGTTGAAGACTTATTCCTAAAAGGATACTTCATAACTTAGTCTGCAGGTGCTTTTGACACATATCAAATGCTCGACCTAGTTCTATCCTTGAGAATCATTAGTCATTCTCCTCACTTAAGGAAACTAGTCTATCCCTGACTCTTCTGGACTTACAACCTGCCTGGAGAAGGCTACCAACTAACACCACCAATGTGCATTTTAAATTCATGAAATCAAGTTATATGAATGCAAGATGGTCAGGATGTTGCATTTTTAGGAACGAAATCTATGAACCTAGAATCACTCCCTAATTCCTAAGATCATGTAGGGTACGAAGATGCATCTAATTAATTAAATTTTAATAAATTTTAACTCAAGATTCATTTTAGGCCATATGTATGCATTTTATGCCTAATTCCATGCAATTAGAAATGGTTATGGGCCAAATAAAAAGGGAAAGAAGTGTTCTTCCATCATAGGCTCTCAAAGGTTAAGCCCATTCTCTCTAGCAAAGATGTAAGCCCTCCATTAATAAGAGTGAAATAAGATGATTATGCATGATATTAAATATACAACATCCAGTTAAGGGGTTGCTAAATATTTTATTATCTTGATTTAATGCCTAGGTTTTTATATGAGGTTATGAGTTGTATTTATTTTTATGTTTCGATTGATTTAGTTGGATAGAAAATTTAGTTTATCCTATGAGCCTATGTCCAAGCATTCATCACAGCATAAACACAATCACAGAAAGAAACCTAGGAAAAGCATGTTATTTTTATTGTTCACCCAAAATAAATCAAGGCAAATTAAATTAATAAAAAGAGGCCAATGTGGCCGGATATTGCTATACTCCCTAGAAGAAAGAAAAATCGGCAGCCAAGTTCTACCCTTATACATCCCGGCCTAAAACTACAAGCTTAGATCTATGGGTCTTCTTTCCAAAAAAGTCCCCTTCTTCAAGGACATTCATCGGGTTCCATAGGGGACCACTGCACCATCTCTTGGTTGGGTCAGGTCCTGCTAATCCTAGACCTCATAGATCCTAACCTAATTTTAAGCTTAAATTTACATTTCAAAATTCAAAAAAAGAAATCCTAATTCCTGCAAAACAGATGTTCAAAAATACAAATAGCACACAACAGTTATATTTTCAAACATACGGGCTCGACATTTGTTGTTTTCCAAGCCCACCTGTCCTATGAAGTATGTTAAGGAGTTTTTCAGCACCTACAAGCAAATGATAATTTAATAATTTTATTTATGACAGCAATCCCTTTAACACAGTCCTCAGCAGAAAATAATATTAAATCTAAAAAGATCACCCTACCATCCAGTCTAACGAACAAACAAGCCTAGGAATTCAGTTTAAAGCAATACACCATACATACATGTGAAGCACAACACAACATAACAAAGAAAAAGAAAACCACACAACGATCTAACCTAGCTCTAGAGTCTGTGACTTAAATGATCTAGTGTGTGTAAAAGAGGGGTTTGTGTAGCAAGGGTTTGTGTAGCAAGGCTTTGCTAGGCTCCTTTAAGTTCAAGTTTCAATTTGAAGTATGAATTTGTTTAATTTTTACCTTTGGTTGATTTCAATTCAAATGGTTTAGTGATTTAATTTCCATTTTTATGTTCATTTTATTTGGTTGAAGTAATGCTTAAGTTTTCAAGAATGAGAAATAGAATGAGTTTCATTTTTAAAGCAATACACCATACAGATATGTGAAGTACAACACAACATAACATAAAAAAAACCACACAATGATCTAACCTAGATCTAGAGTCCATGACCTAAATGATCTAGTGTGTGTAAAAGAGGGGGTTTGTGTGGCAAGGCTTTGCTAGGCTCCTATAAGTTCAAGTTTCAATTTGAAGTTTGAATTTATTTAATTTTTACCTTTGGTTAGTTTCAATTCAAATGGCTTAGTGATTTAATTCTCATTTTTATGTTCATTTTATTTGGTTGAAGTAATGCTTAAGTTTTCAAGAATGAGAAATAGAATGAGTTTCATTTTTAGGTGAAACTCACTTTATTCCACATCCTAAATCCTAATGGAGTTTCCAAAAAGTCTAACTAAGATCCTTAAGTATCTTAATTAATCCTTTTGATGTTATTTATGTTTATATTGGTTTTGATATTTCTTTTCTTTTCTTTTTGAAATTTAGATTCATTTAGTTTGTTCTTTTAATATGATTCAATTTGTTTTATTTGATTTGATTTATTTCAGTTTAGGTTAAAGTTTATGTTTCATTGATTTATCTTAATTCAAATTATTTAATTATGAACTCATGTATTAAGTTCATTAGTTCTTATGTATGTGATTATATTCTTTCATTTGTGTTTATTCAATATTTATGTTATTTTCATTTGATTTATTTTAAGTTATACATTTAATTGCTCATATTTCTTTATTACATTTAAGTTGAATTTCTTTATTCTTTTTTACTTATGTTTGATTTAATTAGTTTGATTATGAGTTTATTTGTCCTAAGGTTTGATTAGATTTTCATTTGATTTAGCTTAAGCTTAAGTTGTTTATTAATTAATTTTGTTTGATACCCAATCCTATGTTTATTAATTTTAAATCCTTAGATAATGCTGATTTGGTTTGATTCTTAATATAATATTATGTTAATTGTGTTTAGTTTCACTTGGATTAATTTACTTAAATTAATTTGGTTTATAAAATTTAGTTTATGTTATCTTTTAGATTAAGTTATTAAGTTATGTTGATTTAGTTCAGTTTATGTTAACCTAATATGCTTAGGTTAAGGTTTTATATTTATTCTTAGATTAGATTAATTGCAAGTGTTAAGGTTCAATAAGCATTTATTTAATTCCTTTATTTTATTTCTCTTTATATGGATTATTAAGTTTTATTAATCCTTAAATGTGTAATTATTTAAGTTCTTTGGCTTAGGACTATTAATAAACATTTCCTAAGAGTTTTATGATGTTTGATTAAGATTGATTTAGGTTATTAAATGATTTAATGAATTAATGAATTTCTTTAATCCATTATTTGATTAACATTGATCTAGGGATTTAGAAATTTAATAACTCCTAATCCATAGGTAATTTGGGTTTGAAAATTTCCTGGCAAGTGGGGTTACATGCAAATTTCAAGTGCTCAAAGTTTCATCATGATTAGATGCATAATTAGGGTGCAATTAAATTTTTAATTATTTCATTAAAACCAAAATTAAGCATAATTTAATGAAACTCATTTAGGTGTTTTATTTTTCATATATTTCTTACTAAAATACCTTTCCAATGAGGGTCTATTCATAATTTTTGTTAATTGGTTCATTTATTATGATTTAATTAAATTCTGATTAATTATTTGATTTAATCAATTCAATTAATTATTTAATTAAGTTAATTGGTGATTTATTAAGTTCAGATGAGTTTAATTAGTATTCTAATGTTTATTAGGGTTCATTAGGCTAATTTAAGATTATTTGATTCAATTTCATTAATCATTTCATTAAAAATTAATTTATTTAATTAATTTGTGATTTAGGTATTTAAATTTTTAATTTCCTATAAATACATTGAGTTAAATCATGAAAATTTTACTTAAGGTGTATTTCATGCTTAATTTCATTTCCCCAAAGTTTCAAGTCAATTGGAGTTGTGGTTAGAGAGTAATTAGGGTTTAATATTTTTCAATTAAACTCAAATTATAGCAAAAATACTTAGCAAAAATTGAGGATTTTAATTTTTATGGATTCCTCTCATTAAGATGAATCCATAGAGCCTTTATTTGCAATTTTTTCTAATTTTTATTTATTTTTCTATGAATTTAATAAGTCTATGTTAATTTTTATTAATTTTAAACCGTTATTTAACGGCTTTTAACAGATTTTAAGTGGGGCGGGGTTCACGCGGCGTGGCGGGCCTCGTGTCATGCACTTGTGTGGCACTATTTTCCATGTGGAACGCGTGGGTTGGCCCACGCAGAGCCGCGTCCGCGCCGAAAGGCCAAAATGGGATGATCCAGATCGCTCGATCAAATCGATGGTCTAGA
Source organism: Cymbidium sinense (assembly GCA_021442155.1). Taxonomy (NCBI): domain Eukaryota; kingdom Viridiplantae; phylum Streptophyta; class Magnoliopsida; order Asparagales; family Orchidaceae; genus Cymbidium; species Cymbidium sinense. Next base: position 69,880,274 of record CM038217.1, on the reverse strand, counting down.
TCGTCCTTCCTGGGATTTAAATCAGATCGTGCACCTAGATCTGGACCGTCTAATCTTAATAGAAGGATCGGATGATCCAGAGACCATTTCTTATCCTAAGTGGTGAATACCGATCATCGTTGATGGTTTTCCCTCAACTGACGGTGATCGATAGCGAATTACCTCCCAATTTTGATCCCAAAATGATCAGCGATCAGATTAGGATCGATTTATATGGTTGGATCCATTTGAGGATCCAACTTCTTTCATAAAGCTCCAAACTGAAAAACTCCAAAGAAAAATCAAGGTGCATTAATGGCATTACGGCGATGCGGTTGACTCCATTAGCTTCGATGCAGGAGTGGTTGGTTTGGTGGCTTGTCTCCCCATGGATTGCTCCCTAGACCACCATGGATTTTTGCCAAGCTATGCTTGATCATTCTCCTTGTTGTCGTCGCCAAACAAGGTGAGTGAGGGCTCTATTTTGATTACCTCAAGCCCTAGAATATGTAGGTGACCTCAATTTGGGGTGAAATCCACTCCCTTGGATTTCACCATTAAAGGGTGCTCAGTTTTGCTCTATTCATCACCTTGTTGGTGATGAATTGGCCGAAGAGATGTGAGCATCTTCTCTTGCTCTGATGAATATTTTGGAGTGAATTGGGAGAGGAGTCAGGCTTCCCTTGCTTGGTTTCACTCTTAGCTGATCCTTCCCTTCTTTATTATTTTTGTCTTTTCTTCATCCATTTTTTTAAGAGAAGCCAACTTCTCCTTGTTTTCTTCCTTGATTGCCTTAATTCCCTCTTCAATAGCCTACCTTCACTTGAAGGCAACCATCCTCTAAAAGGTGCATTGGTTTTTGCATGGGAAGAGGTGGGAAAAATGGAATTTGGATTTCCCTTCTTCTTCTTTTTTTTTCATTTCATTTTATTTTTTTTCTTTAGTTCATTTTTTATGATTAATGGCTACCCATTTTTTGGTTCATATTGGAATACATTTGATTTGGGTTAGAGCTTGAGTCCAAATCATATGTATTGATTCAAACTTGATCCAATTCAAAATCAATTCAAAGGAGTTTGAAATTAAATTAAATTTGGATTTTAATCATTTTGGATTGATGATTAATTGATTTAGAGTTTAATTAATTGATTTTGAATTTTGTTTCAATTAAAAATCAAATTGAATTAATTGGATTTGGTTTGAGTTAATTCAAATTGAAAATTTAAGTTGATTCCCTAGGATACTAAATGTAGTTTCCTAAGTACTAAATTATGAGGTTTCTAATTGAAATTAGAACATTCTAATTATGGGTTTTAAGTTGATATTAACCTCATTCAAAAATAAGCTCAACAAATGGACTCAATATGTGGATTAGAATACATTGAATATATTGGTGATACAAGCATAAACTTAGGGTTCCAATTCATGATTTTGATTTTTGATTTAATATTCTATTTTTATTTTGATTGTGAAAGATAGGTATATGTATACCTATCCTTATTTTGGAGGTTTGATTCATTCCTAGAATCTTAACTTCATTAAGTTCTAGGATGAATAGGAATGCCATTAGGAGTGGACCCAAAGGATGGTCTAATCCTAATGTAATCACTATGCTCAAGGAAGATGCCTTCAGGGGACTTACTCTTACTTGAGAATGGTGGTGATCCATGTGATTAGCTAATAAGATGGGGTCGTTAAGGGCATGATCTATCCTAGTTAGCTAAGAGGAGAGGGGTCTTTAAAGACATGATCCAATCCTTAAAATATAGAATAGGATGCCAACTAGGGGACTTACTCTTATGTGATTAGATAATAAGATGGGGTCATTAAGGGCATGATCCATCCTAGTTAACTGAAGAGAGGAGAGGTGTCCTTAAAGACATGATCCAATCCTTAGAATTTTTTCTTAAAGGTAGGGGTCTTTAAAGACATGATCCTAACCTTAGTCATTTGAATAGGATGCTGACTGGGGGATTTACTCCTATGTGGTTAGCTAATAAGATGAGGTCGTTAAGGGCATGATCAATCTTGATTAGCTAAAGAGGAGAGGGGTCCTTGAAGACATGATCCATTCCTCAAAATATTGAGTTGAGGGAGGGGTAACCTTAGTCAATTGAATAGGATATCAATTGGGGACTTACTTCTATGTAGCTAATAAGATGGGGATGTTAAGGGCATGATCCATCTTGATTAGCTAAAGAGGAGAGGGGTCTTTAGAGACATGATCCAATCCTCAAAATATGGAATATAATGCCAACTGGGGGACTTACTCCTATATGATTAGCTAATGAGATGGGGCCATTAAGAGCATGATTCATCCTAGTTAGCTAAAGAGAGGAGAGGGGTCTTTAAAGACATGATCCAATCCTTAAAATTTTGACTTAAGGGTAGGGGTATTTAAAGACATGATCCTAACCTTAGTCATTTTCATAGGATGCTGACTAGGGACTTATTCCTATATGATTAGATAATAAGATGGGATCGTTAAGGGCATGATCCATCCTGATTAGCTAAAGAGGAGAGGGGTCCTTAAAGACATGATCCAATCCTCAAAATTTGAAATAGGATGCCAACTAGGGGAGTTACTCTTATGTGATTAGCTAATAAGATGGGGTCGCTAAGGGCATGATCCATCCTAATTAGCTGAAAAGAGGAAAAGGGTCTTTAAAGACATGATCCAATCCTCAGAATTTGAAATAGGATGCCAACTTGGGGACTTACTCCTATGTGATTAGCTAATAAGATAGGGTCGTTAAGGGCCTGATCCATCCTAATTAGCTGAAGAGAGAAAAATGGGTCTTTAAAGACATGATCCAAACCTCAAAAGTTTTGAAATAAGATGCCAACTAGGATACTTACTCTTATGTGATTAGCTAATAAGATGGGGCAGTTAAGGGCATGATCCATCCTAATTAGCTGAAAAAAGGAAAGGGGTCTTTAAAGACATGATCCAATCCTCTAAAGTTTTGAAATAGGATGCCAACTGGGGGACTTACTCTTATGTAATTAGCTAATAAGATGGGGTCATTAAACGTATGATCCATTTTAGTTAGCTAAAAAGAGGAGAGGGGTCCTTAAAGACATGATCCTATCCTCATAAGTTTTGAAATAGGATGCCAACTAGGGGACTTACTCCTATGTGATTAGCTAATAATATGGGGTTGTTAAGGGCATGATCCATCTTGATTAGCTAAGGAGAGGAGAGGCTTTAAAGATATGATCCAATCCTCAATATTTGAAATAGGATGTCAATTGGGGACTTACTCCTATGTGATTAGCTAATAAGATGGGGTCGTTAAGGGCACAATCCATCATAATTTGCTGAAAAGAGGAAAGGGGTCTTTATAGATATGATCCAATCCTCAATATTTGGATAGGAAGGCAACTGGAGGACTTACTCCTATATGTTTAGAAAGAATGTCGATTAGAGGACTTATTTCTTTCTGGCTATTAGGAAGGGGTCTATGGAGACTTGATCCAACCTAAATAGCTTATGTAACATGAAAGGTGTCTTCAATGACTTGATCCTAACATGTACACAATAGGAATGGTGCCATGAAGGGCTTGCTCCAAACCTATGGGAATGGTGCACAAAGGCTTACTCCAAACCCAAAAAAATATGAGAAAGGTGTCACAGAGGGCTTGTTCCTAGCTCAAGTCATGTATAGGAAAGGTGCCACAAAGGGCTTGCTCCCATCCTATGAAAAGTAGGAATGATGCCATGAAGGCTTACTCCAAACCTACAGGTGATATGAATGAGGAAAATGGAGTCAAAGTGACTTATTCCTAATCCTCAAAAGTTTTGACTAGTAAGCAAGAGTCTCATGGACTTAATCCTTACTTGATTAATCTAACTTGATGAAAGGGTAATGGATGGTTTGCTTCCATTTCTTGATTTCACTAATACTCCTTACACATGAAGAAGTTTAGTGAAGGAGGTTTCAAAGAGTTGGGATTTATTTTTGAAGGAATACTTGGGTATATTTTGGACCCAATCATTTACTATGCCATTAGCATAGAAGTTCATCATTTTTCTTTCTTTCTTTTTTATCTCAAACTTACAATGAACCATGCTAGATGTCTATTTTACTGAAGGCAAGACATCATAGGGTACTAACCTGAGAATTCTACCTCTTTGAGCTTGCATGTGATTGTGTAGTTCTTTAGGTAGTAAGAACTAAAGTCAACCAGTGCTTCTCAAATGGAATTTCTTTTCTTTTTTACTTGGATATGCATTTTATTTTTGCTTTGTTGATATGAATCAACAACTTATAAGGCCTTCTCTTGGATTCAATAAAGATTAAGAGATTCCCTTAAAGCTTTCCAAAGTAAATGAGAATCAAGATAATCTTTTGGATTCTCATGGAGACAAATTTTTTTTATATCCCTAATCATTAAGGGAATTGAAAGGATTAACTTATTAGAGAAATTAAGATTCTCCTGATAAGTTTGAAATTGAGTTTTTTTCAATTGATTTATTGTTCTTTTGAAGGTTTTATGAAATGAAATTTCATAAATGTCTTTGATTAATTTCTTATTTTTGCATTTTTTATCCTTCTACATTTTACTACAAGGTCTTTGAAATTACTTCAAAAGTAAATTTCAAGACTCTTGATGTTGTAATAGGATTGTTCATAAAGTCATATTGAAGTTTCTTTTATTTATTTTTATTTTGGCAAGATTTTTAATGTAATCCTCTACCTAATTGAAAGTGAGATTATAAGAAATCTTGATCATGACCCTTTTTGCTAAATTGCTCCAATATTTTTAGATTGAATGATATGACTCTATAATAGAACATTCTTGTAAGGATTCTGAATGTCATATCATAAGCTTTCAATTCTTCTTTTCCAGAATTATTTTAATTTGACAATTTTTAGATAAGTTATCCTTAAGAAGGATAATCTTATGCATGAAAGCTTCTTTTTTAAAAAAAAAATGAAGTATGGGTAATATGAACCCATTTTCATGGTAAAGATTTTACCCTAGTCCCAAGATGTGGGTCACATGGATTTGATCTTTTTCTTTTTTCTTTTTTATCATTTTTTAATTTTTTTGTTAATGTTGTTAGCTAACCAAGAAGAATGTTTTCTTCTCATGTACAACCATCATTTTCTAGCTTTTAATTTAGCAAAATCTTACTTTTTTTTTGGAGTTTGACCACAGTCATCAAGGGACTAAGTTTATTGAAATGGCATCAAGCTTAAGTTTATAGACCACTACATCTAGAGATCATTTCAGTTTATTTCCAAATAAAGTAGTCTTTTAACTCAAAAGATAGCTTGATCAAGTCATCAATAGCAAACTCATTAAAGAGCTAGATCAATTATATCAACTTTGTCAATTGTGGAATTCGATTCTTCTTCAAATTCTAAGGGTGCATCCCAAACTTGAAGACTATATAAATCTCTAGACACATCTAAACAACATTCAAGCAATGTGCTAGAGTGCCTTTTGAAAATAAAGTTAGGACCCAAACCACTTAAGCTTATTATCCGACAATGGCTCTATGATTTCATAACTTTTCTTATTTATAGTTATAGGCCACTTACAATGGAATCAGAATATACTCAATGGGACTTTACCATACAAAGGATATGGACCCCTAGAAAGGGAGATCCATTATCTTTTCTTTTAGGGGTTTTTACATACATGCCACCTCAAATTTATTTTACTCATTTAACACTCAAAACTTTATTATTACCTGTATACCACGAAAACAAGGGTGGAACTCATTTTATCATTCCGTAACCATGGGAGTTTCGCCCTTGTTTTCGTGGTATACAGGTAATAATAAAGTTTTGGGTGTTAAATGAGTAAAATAGGTAGTTTGAGGTGGTATGTATATAAAAACCCCTTTCTTTTAATTGCAAAGAAAGCTCACCCAATCATGACAAAGGCTAAAATGATAAAGTATGAGATATCTGCTTATTTTTGTTCAACCAGGGACAATTTTTGACTTCTAACCCTACAACTTTATTTTGATGTGGAGAAGTTTAAAGTTAAAATGTCTATTTACATTGGGTATTTTTGCTTCATTTGTAATGGAATCAGAGTATACTCAATAGAATCTTTGCCATTCAAAAGAAATGGACTCTGAAAAAGAAGATCCACTATCTTTTTATAACCTGCCAAGTGAGCTAACCCAATCATGGCAAAGGCTAAGATGGCAAAGCATGATATATCTGATTATTTTAACTAGAGACAATTTTTGAATTATAACCCTACTACTTTATTTTGATGTGGAGGAGTTTAGAGGTAAAAATTTTCACATGCTTAGAAATTTTAGACTTCATCCTTTTGCTCTCGACTATAGTCCTTCCATCCCTTTACTTTTCTTTCTTTCTTTCTTTTGGTAATATTCTGATTTCATTTCTTTATGAAAGGTTACATTTGGTAATTTTCCTAGTTAGAAGATTCACTAATAAGATAGATGTATTTGACTCATTTCCATAACATTTCACTCTTTATGAAATGACTCCATTAAATGATTTGCTAGGAAATTTGATGTATTTGACTTTTTGTCCAAATACAAAATTTTATTGATTGACTTTTTGATATGATTCAAGTCTTTGCTTGATTGATCATATAACATGATTCAACACTACAATTTCCTTTTCATCATTTCATGGAACAACAAATCTAATAAAGCTATTTAAATTTGGTAAAATAACTTTCTTGAGATGTTACACTGGAACCAAATATTTAGTGAGGTCATTTAGGATAAGCATAATGATATTCCTAAAGACTCAACACTTTCAATTTAGGATGGATATGAACATCCTTTCATAATTACTTTTCTTCTTTTGCTTTCATCTCATTTCATTTTATTTTTTTTTATTCGGTCTGGATAGAACCATCCAAAAGCATTTAAAGATGTTTCTACATTTATAAGATTCTTTCTTTTTTTGTTTAATGTTTGAATTTTTATCTTCAATCAACTATGTGATCGAGATTAAGGTTTTCTTCTAAGTGGAGTTTTCAAGAGTAAATCTTCAATAAACTAAAAACTCCTTTCTTTGTTTGATTGAATTTATATGGCCCCATTTTATCAAAGTTTGATTGAAATTGGGCCTACATAAATTCACTTTCATGTTTATAATTGATGTTGGCCAATGCACTCGGATCAACAAGTATTTTGAAGATTTTCTTTTTTTGAATTTCTACATCAATGAAGATGTCAATAAGTTCTTATTAGTCTATCTTCATCATAGAAGATAACCCTAGAACCTATTTATAGTGGAATGCCACATCAGGAAGTTGCTTATAATTAAGAAAGGAAAATTACATGATTATGTAATGTCTTGCTTTACTTTCATTTCTTTTTTTTATTTTATTTTATTTTATTTTATTTCATTTTGTTTTCAATAGAGCATTACGATGCTTGATTTTGCAAGCAACTTCTCTAAGGTGGGCAAAACATCACATTTTGAAGTTGACTTAGTTGCCATTTCTTTTCAATGCCATTTGAGGTGGTATGACTTTACCATTTTGAATTTGAGTTTAAGAATTTTCTTTTGATATGGAGGGAAGGTAGGTCTAACTCTATCCTCAATAGATCAATAGACCTCATGATCTATTCATTTAGAGGATCATCATTAACAGAGGACCCTCTAGGGTAGATGTTGTGTTATTAGAAAGTCAAGTTTGATTTGTATTCTTTTATAGCACATATAAAGATTAAACTAAATGGAATCTTTGACCACCATACTAGACATTAAGATAATGTCAAGTGGGTCATAAGACATTGCAAAGGATTCTCCTCAGATTCACTTTGTATTGAAAGCATGTAATGCCTTAGTCTTTGAATAGAGAAAACTAGGGCTTTCTTCATTCATTTGGATTGACAAAGTTCTAAGTAATTTATCTATCAACTAATCAGAGAAAAAAGTTTCATATTTTCACTCTGAGAGATAGAAATATCACTCTTAGGACCCAATTCTAAGGTCATGATTTCTTTAGAAGGATTACACTCTTCATTTATTTTTTTTTCATGATTTAGCCTTATAATTAATTAAAGCCATTCACAAAATATCATTTCATTTAATGTGGGGAAACTCTCATTAAGGAAGTTGATTTAAATTTATTGGTTTAGATTTTATTCATTTCAACTTTATCAGAGAATTAGAATTCTCGCTACCTCTCTATTGATTAGGAGCAAAAGTAAATTCTGTCACTTTTTTTATTTTTATGTCATGTCATCTTCCTATTTCGACTCTCTCCTAAGCTCTTAAGAATTTAAGGTTTTGAAAAGGTCTAAAAGAGGGTTACCTCCAAGTCACTCCTTAGATTTGGCCAATCAACTTAAACAACTAATTTTTGAATATTCTTGTAGACTTGTGAAAATTAATATTAAAACTAATTTGCATTCATGTAAAATTTTCTTTTATAGAAATAGAAGATTTACATTTGGTTCCTTAATCAACCTCTGCCTAAGGTCAATAAGGCATTCTCTATTTGGGATGATTTTTATTTTTATCCTTCTTTTTTAAATGCAATTCAAACTTCAATCATGGTGGTAAAGGGGCAATAGGCACAACTATGCGTCCTTTTGATTTAAATTTTCTTAGGGTTTAAAGGAACTCCTTTATTTTAATCTACATCCTTAGGTACTTGCCACCTTTGAATGTGTTAGAACAAAGGGTATCCATTCAAGGACTCTGCCCTCATTCTCTTTAGCTTGTAGTATGAAGCCAAAGTAAGATCAAGGATAAGTTTACCTTTGAGATTTGTTTTTTTTAGATTTACTTTTCAAATTCTGAAGTACTTTTCATACTTTTTTTAAATTTAACATTTCTTTTCCATATTAGAATGGTTTCAAATCCATCTTGACTAGATTTAGATCTTAACAGAAATGACTTATTTTTTCATTTATTTCTCTCACCTCTCATTTTATTTCTGTATTTAGTTTTAGGACCCAATCGTTTAACTGTGACAAATGAAGAGTTCTAGAATCTCTATTCAAGATGTTGGATAGGCTCAACCAAGAATGAAATGGAAAGGTATCCAACGGAAAGAAAGGCAGTCTTGCTCGGTGAGTGACACTAGTAAACTACCGATATATAGAAATAACTATTTATTTCTAAATATGGAGAGAGGAACCATTCCCCAGCAGAGTTTCCAAAAAATATGTTAGTATCACTCTATAATAGAGAAGAAAATGACATGACATAGAGTTTAGGAATATTTTATTTAGATGACCAAATACAGCATTAAGGAATAAACATATTATCTCAAAAGATAAACATGCTCTCCTATAATTGATTCGATCATTTTAATAAAAGACTCCTAAGGCTAATGGTTCTTTCATCAGTACCATAGTATTTTCCCCTAAATTACATGAAAAAGTAGAATAGGGTTTATTTTATTCTAGGATCATAGTTCCCTATAAAGGCAAGCCTATATAGTTAATTACATCTTAGGAAGGATCTCTTCTTAAGAATACTCTCGATTAAATAAATAAGTGGTTATTACTAAAGATTGCTAAGATAGTTTTCAAATAATTGATTTTTGGAAATTCAATTGGGAGAGGTCCAAATTTGATAGAGTTATTTTCAAGAGTCAAATGGGAAAAAGTAAAAAATGCCTATTAATATTGGGATGCCTAGTAGGCATTTCAACTATCCTACAATTAGGCTTCAAATTTGGGATTTAATTTTAGATTTTAAGTTAGCATTTTCTTAGAAATTTAAGACTTAGATTCTAGCAGCACAAGACTGTAGAAACGCCTAGGGTTAAAGACTTATTCCTAAAAAGACACTTTAGAACCTAGTCTACAGGTGCTTCTGACATATATCAGATGCTCAACCTAGTTCTATCTTTAGAAATCATTAGCCATTCTCCTCACTTGAGAAAACTAGTCTATCCCTGACTCTTCTGGACATAAAACCTGTCTGGAGAAGGCTGCCAGCTAACACCACCTATGCGCATTTTAAATTCATGAATTCAAGTTATATGAATGCAAGATGGCTGGACTGTTGCACTTTTAAGAAAGAAATCTATGAACCTAGACTCACTCCCTAATCCCTAAGATCATGTAAGGTATGAATATGCATCTAATTAATGCACATTTTTAGATTTTAATAAATTTTGACTCAAGATTCTTTTTAGGCCATAGGTATGCATTTTATGCCTAATGCCATGAAATTAGAAATGGTTATGGGCCAAATCAAAAGGGAAAGAGGTGTTCTTCCATCATAGGCTCTCAAAGGTTAAGCCATTCTCCCTAGCAAAGATGGAAGCCCTCCATTAACAAGAGTGAAATAAGATGATTATGCATGATATTAAATATACAACATCTAGCTAAAAGGTTGCTAAATATTTTATTATCTTGATTTAATTCCTAGGCTTTTATATGAGGTTATGAGTTTTATTTATTTTTATGTTTTCGATTGATTTAGTTGGGTACAAAATTTAGTTTATCTTATGAGCCTACGTCCAGGCATTCATCACAGCATAAACACAATCACAGGAAGAAACCTAGGAAAAGCATGTTGTTTCTATTGTGCACCCAAAATAAATCAAGCCAAATTAAATTAATAAAAATAAAGGTTAATGTTGTACCCTAAGAAAGAAAAAATGGGCGAAGTTCGCCCCTTATACAACCTGACCTAGAACTAAAAGTTTAGATCTATGAGTCTTCTTTCCAAGAAAGTTTCCTTCTTCAGGGACATCCATCGGGTTCCACAAGGGACCACTGCACCATCTCCTAGTTGGGTAATCCTGGACCCCAAACATCCTAACATAATTCTAAGCTCAAATTTACATTTCAAAATTCAAAAAAAAAATTCCTAATTCCTGCAAAACAGGTGTTAGAAAATATAAATAGCACACAACAATTATATTTTCAAACATACGGGCTTAGCGTTAGTTGCTTGCGAAGCACACCTATCCTATGGACTATGATAAGTGATTTTTCAGCACTTGCAAGCAAATGATAATTTTATAATTTTATTTATGACAGTGATCCCTTTAACATAGTCCCCTGTAGAAAATAATGTTAAATCTAGAAAGATCGCCCTACTATCTAATCTAACGAACAAACAAGACTAAGCATCAAGTATAAAGCAATACACCATATAAACAGGTGAAGCATAGTACAACATAACACAGAAAAAGAAAACCACACAACATTCTAACCTAGATCTAGAGTTCGTAACCTAAATGATTTAGTGTGTGTAAAAGAGGGGTTTGTGTGGCAAGGCTTTGCTAGGCTCCTTTAAGTTCAAGTTTCAATTTGAAGTTTGAATTTATTTAATTTTTACCTTTGGTTGATTTCAATTCAAATGGTTTAGTGATTTAATTCCCATTTTTATGTTCATTTTATTTAGTTAAAGTAATGCTTAGGTTTTCAAGAATGAGAAATAGAATGAGTTTCATTTTTAGGTGAAACTCACTTTATTCCACATCCTAAATCCTAATGGAGTTTCCAAAAAGTCTAACTAAGATCCTTAAGTTTCTTAATTAATCTTTTTAATGTTATTTATGTTTAGATTGGTTTTGATATTTCTTTTATTTTCTTTTTGAAATTTAGATTCATTTAGTTTATTCTTTTAATATGATTCAATTTGTTTTATTTGATTTGATTTATTTCATTTTAGGTTAAAGTTTATGTTTCATTGATTTATCTTAATTCAAATTGTTTAATTATGAACTCATGTAGTAAGTTCATTAGTTCTTATGTATGTGATTATATTCTTTTATTTGTTTTTATTCAATATTTATGTTATTTTCATTTGATTTAGTTTAAGTTATATGTTTAATTGTTCATATTTCTTTATTTCATTTAAGTTGAATTATTTTATTATTTTTACTTATGTTTGATTTACTTAGTTTGATTATGAGTTTATTTTTCCTAAGGTTTGATTAGATTTTTATTTAATTTAGCTTAAGCTTAAGTTGTTTATTAATTAATTTTGTTTGAAACCCAATCCTATGTTTTTTAATTTCAGATCCTAAGATAATGCTGATTTGGTTTGATTCTTAACATAATATTATTTTAATTATGTTTAGCTTCACTTGGATTAATTTACTTAAACTAATTTGGTTTATCAAATTTAGTTTATGTTATCTTTTAGATTAAGTTATTAAGTTATGTTGATTTAGTTCAGTTTATGTTTACCTAATATGCTTAGGGTTAAGGTTTTATATTTATTCTTAGATTAGATTAATTACAAGTGTTAAGGTTCATTATGCATTTGTTTAATTCCTTTATTTTATTTCTCTTTATATGGATTATTATGTTTTAGTGATCCTTAAATGTGTAATTATTTAAGTTCCTTGGCTTAGGACTGTTAATAAACATTTCCTAAGAGTTTTTTGATGTTTGACTAAGATTGATTCAGGTTATTAAATGATTTAATGAATTAATGAATTTCCTTAATCCATTATTTGATTAACATTGATCTAAGGATTTAGAAATTCAATAACTCATAATCTAGAGGTCAATTGGGCTTGAAAATTTTTTAGCAAGTAGGGTACATGCTTATTTCAAGTGATCAAAGTTTCATCTTGATTAGATGCATAATTAAGGTGTAATTAAAGTTTTAATTATTTCATTAAAACTTAAATTAAGCCTAATTTAATGAAATTCACTTAGGTGTTTTATTTTTCATAGATTTTATATTGAAATACCTTTCCAACGAGGGTTTATTCATAATTTTTGGTTAATTGGTTGATTTATTATGATTTATCTAAATTCTGGTTAATTATTTAATTTAATTAATTCAAGTAATTATTTAATTAAATAAATTAGTGATTTATTAAGTTTCAATGAGTTTAATTAGTGTTCTAATGTTCATTAGGGTTCATTAGGTTGATTTAAGGTTATTTGATTCAATTTCATTAATTATTTCATTAAAAATTAATCTATTTAATTAATTTGTGATTTATGTATTTAAATTTTTAATTTCCATTAAATACTTCGAATTAAATCATGACAAATTTACCTAAGATGTATTTCATGCTTAATTTCATTTCCCCAAAGTTTCAAGTCAATTGCAGTATGGTTAGAGAGTAATTAGGGTTTAATGTTTTTCAATTAAACCTAAATTAAGGCAAATATATCTAATAAAAATTGAAGATTTTAATTTTTATGGATTCCTCTCATCAAGACGAATCCATAGAGCCTTTATTTGTATTTTTTTAATTTTTATTTATTTTTCTATGAATTTTAGAAGTTTCTGTTAATTTTTATTAATTTTAAACCATTATTTAACAATTTTTAACAGATTTTAAGTGGGGCGGGGTCCACGCAGTACGGCAGGCCACGTGTCTCGTGCTTGCATGGCACGATTTGCCATGTGGCATGTAGGGTTGGCACCAGAGTGCGTGAAGTCGCATCGAAGTAACGCGCGATGATCGACCGTCGACGCAGATCCGATCGTCCCGTGGTCCTTAAGGGATTTAACTTAGATCGTGCACCTAGATCTGGACCGTCTGATTTTTCTATTAGGATCAGACGATCCGGAGACCGTCTCCTACCCTAAGCGGCGAATGTCGATCGCCGTTGATGGTTTTCCCTCAATCGGCGGTGATTGACAGCGAATTACCTCTCGATTTTGATCCCAAAATGATTAGTGATCGGATTAGGATTGATCCATACGATTGGATCCATTTGAGGATCCAACTTCTTTCGCAAAGCTCCAAACCGATAAACTCCAAAGAAAAAATCAAGGTGCGTTAATGGCGAACCTCGATTCCGACGGTTTCCAGCTGCAGGGTTGACTCCATTAGCTTCGGATCGATGCAAGAAGCTTGTGGCCGGACTTTGGTGGCTTGTCTCCCCGTGGTTCGCTCCCTAGACCACCATGGATTTCAGCCAAGCTATGCTTGATCGTCTCCTTGTTGCTGTCACCAAACATGGTGAGTGAGGGCTCGATTTGGATTGCCTCGATCTCTAAAACATGTAAGTGACCTCAATTTGGGATGAAATCTTTTGGATTTCACCAAAGGGGTGCCTATTTTTGGCTTTTCTTCCCTTTAAGAGTATTTTGAAAGCCCTTGATTGAATCTTCAATAGCCTGCCTTCACTTGGTTTTTGCATGGGAAGAGGTGGGAAAAAGGGAATTTGGATTTCCCTTCTTCCCTTTTTTTATTTTCATTTCATTTTATTTTATTTTTCTTTTGTTCATTTTTTATGATTAATGGCTGCCCATTTTTGGGTTCATATTGGAATACATTTGATTTGGGTTAGAGCTTGAGTCCAAATCAAATGTATTGATTCAAACTTGATCCAATTCAAAATCAATTTAAAGGAGTTTGAAATTAAATTAAATTTAGATTTTAATCATTCTAGATTGATGATTAATTGATTTAGAGCTTAATTAATTGATTTTGAATTTTGTTTCAATTAAATTTTAATTTGAATTAATTGGATTTGGTTTGAGTTAATCCAAATTGAAATTTTAAGTTGATTCCCTAGGACACTAAGTGTAGTATCTTAAGTACTGAATTAGGAGATTTTTAATTGAAATTAGAACATCTTAATTACGGGTTTTAAGTTGATGTTAAACTCATTCAAAAATGAGGTCAACACACTCCACCTTTTTTTTCTCCAAATAAGTTCTCATTTTAGTTTTAAAAAAAATGAAGAATGATGAATAAAATGCCTTAGATAATGAAGCTTATTCATTATTGGCCAACATGAAGGTAGAAGTGACAAATTATACTTTATGAGGGAAAATTAAAAAGTAGATTTCTCCCCATTATGCTTTCTAAAAGTATGTTTTATGCTAAATCTATGAAGAGCAATATGGAGGACAAAATGAATGAGAATATATAAATAAAGGAGAAAAAAAATGAAAGCGTGAGTAAAGATAGAGAAAGAGTATGATTGTTTATATGCACATTTCTCAATATATTTTTATGTACGAATATAACCAAAATGACTTACACATGAATGCGATTGGTGAGTGTACATAATAGGCATGCTCATGTGAATTAATATGTAAAAATGTAAATACAAATAAATGATAATCAACTTCCTCTTCTTGATGATCAATGAAAGACATCCAATTTGGATGTAAAATGACTAATTTAGATATACTTGATGATCAAGATGCAATGTAGTCAAGTTTGTAAAAGAAGTGATCTTGATAAAAAAATAATGTGAATAAGGACTTTTTGCATGGAATAATCATATACAAATATTCACATAAAATTTTTTAAATTCACCACAATTCTCACTACATGCATTAATTTTAAATTCACCACAAAATGCAACTCACAGAGAGGTGAAATTAGTTACTTTTTTCAAGGTGGGCAAATTAATTATCAAAATTTTATAGCAAATATTTTTATTATCATTTATTGATATTTTAGAATAATATTAAATTTATTTATTTTTTATAATTTAGATATTGAAAATTTTAAATTTAAATCATATTTTTATATAAGATTTATGATAATTTCATTTTATTTAACAAAAAATAAGAAAATATATAAAAATATAACTATTTAGTTCTAGTTTTCATAAAAAATTTTAATCAATTAAAGCTTGAGAGAAATACTAATTAAGGCTTTATGTGATACTTGATATTAATGCTCGATTAAGTATCTTATAAATTTAATTAATATTAATCATTAATATGTATATAATTATATATGATTTATAAATATCAATATAGGCATATTAAATATTTTAAAGAGAAATTTATAATTTAAATATAAACATATAAATAAAAGTTATAATAAAAATATAATTATAATAGAAAAGTTCTAAATTTAAATTATATTATCTGAAGCTAATAAAAATATAAATATAGTTAATAATAATTGATATGACACTGAAAATTCTACTAGTCGAAGCACGAATCTTGATGTCAAAAGCAAGTTGATCCTTAGTTGAAACTAGTCGAGATCAAGCACTTAAAATATCATTGAAAACTTTGGAATATCAGTTAAATCCATAAATAGCTCTTAAACATGGAGTGTTTATAGTCAAATCGAGCGTCTTGACGAGCCGAATCTAACAAGCCCAAAATCTCATAATTCTGACTTTATTTGAGCATTCAAATACTTAAAATACATCAAATGATCAAAGGAATCATTCGTCCAAGTGGAGTGGTTCGATTTTGTATTAGGGCACTCTCCAATCTATAAATAGCCCTCATTTTTCATATGAAGGGAGCAAGAGAGAGGAGAGAGCTCTAAAGCTTGAAAATCCTCCAAGGACAATCGTTACTACTGACGGTTGTCAACCACCGCCGCCGCGCCGATCCATCGTCAATCTCGTCACCATCTTGTGGCCACCATTATTCGATGATCCATTGTTCATCATCATCACTGAACCGTTACAACTCGAGCGATATATGGCTCGTTATCGATTTATTCTCGATTCTCGACTTCATGTACAATTTTATAACCCCGTTATCGGGAAATTTTATACTCTTAAACAAATACATAGTGGAAGATTCTTACTGGGCTAAGCCCCGTGATTTTTCCACTTTTTGAGGTTTTTTCACGTAAAATTTTTTGGAGTTTTCTTGTTCACTCTTTAAATACCTGTGTGTGTGTGCTGGATTTCATAACAAGGCTAAGGCGTAAACTTTCACTCTACCACAACTGGTTTTCTAGCACACAATAGTTTGGCGTCATCTGTGGAAATCGAACCCTTCAATCACAATTTCGGTGAACACCCTCGTTATGGCCAATAGCTGTAATTCTCGTAACAACGGAGCCTCTCTCTCCAAATCCTGTCACTCTCGAAACCAATCCTTAAACCAAGGATGTCAAGCTTTTGCCTCACTCCCCCCTGTCGGTGAAGGCGCAATAGGAATCTCTTTAGAAGATCGTGTCGGCCAAATGGAAGAGTCTCAAAATTAGATGATCCGACTTTTGTGAGGAACACAACAGTCACTACCGCGATAAACACATCTCTCCCAAGATCGATCGTTAGCCATGGGAGGTCAAAATGCTAATCTCCTTGACACTGAAGTTCATCCATGTAGAGACCGTGATGCTGATCTCCTTGACACTGCTAGTTCTACTCATCCATCACATGCAGCTCAACCGCTAATCCACCATTTATTCTTTGGTCTTGACACATTGCACTCTGTTGACCCACTCGTCATGTTATACGTGCATAATTATGATGCTTAATGCAAGATGAATTTTATCTTCAAGATAGAAATCATCTTCCCCCTTACCGCGGCTATGAGGAATCCTCACCTTTAACTAAAGCTATTCTTCAACATCCTATTCCCGTGGATTTCAAGTTTTTGAGCATTGAATCCTATGATGGGGTGACTGACCCACATGAACACATCAACCATTACAGGACTATCATACATATCCAATGAGCTCCTGACGCACTACTTTGTCAAGTCTTTCCCGTTACCCTCAACGGGCAAGCCCGCACTTGGATCTACTCCCTTCCAAGGGGATCCATCCGTACCTTTGATGAACTCGCCAATATTTCTTTGGAACAGTTCATTGCAAACTGGAGGATCATTAAAGATCCTCCCATCTCTCCAACATTCGTCAAAATGAGGGTGAATCACTTAAGGAATACTTCCAGAGGTTCTCTTTAGAAGCTCACCAAATACTTAGTAGACCACGAACTAAGAGGAGTTTTCCTTGGAGGGCTCTATCCAAGGCCTTTCTGGACCGCGGTCCATATACTTAGTTCATCATGTGGAAGCACAAATCTCTGCCGATGAAGCTATTAATGCCTATCGCAAATAATTTGAACAATCTACAGGAAAACGTAAGAGCACCCTAGGGAATGTGGACCGATAGTCCCATCAAAAGAAACAACAAGGCAGTCATGATCTCCCCCCACGGCCCCCATATCAACGACGTGAACCACGACCAGAAAAAGAATACACGCCATTGAACACATCTCGTGTTAACCTCCTGATGGCTATTCAAGATGAAGAAAATATCAAGTGGCCACATCCACTGAAACCAAATTCACAAAATCAGGAGCAATATTGTCACTTCCATCGAAGTCATGGACATACTACTGAGGCATACAAACAACTCAAAGAAGAAATCAACAGGCTCATTCAACAAGAATATCTATGTCGATTTGTGAAGAATCAATCGACTCAAACAAATATACCTCCAATTGGGGGGCAACCAGGACAATCATCATAAAAATAACACAACAGTCACCAAATAGTTGGAGAAATTGAAATGATTGCAAGTGGGCCACTACTATCTAATCAAGCCTTCATCGCCACCTTTGAAGAGCCGGAGTTAAAAAAATATTGTATTAATTATCCCATCACTTTTAATGACTCAAACTTGGAAGGAGTCCAAGTTCTGCATCAAGATCCTCTTGTCATCAGTGCGAGGATTGGTGACCCATGTTATGTTGTTAAGAGAATTTTGATTGATAATGGGAGTTCCGTTGATGTTTTATTTTACTCCACCTTTCTTAGCATGGGTCTAGTTAAGGAAAAACTTCAACCCACTGCAGGACCGTTAAATGGGTTTGATAATCACCCTGTATGAGTGGAGGGGACAATCACCCTTCCCGTTGTTCTCAAAAAATTTCCTCAACAAGTCACTCACTCAGTTCAATTCATAGTGGTCAAGTCAAATTCAGCATACAACATTATCTTTGGAAGACCCCTCCAATCAATCTTCAGCACTGTCACCTCGGTACCTCATCTTAAGATGAAATTTTAAACTCCCATTGGGGTTGGAGAGGTATGTGGAAATCAACAAATAGCACAATCATGTTACCTCAGACAAGCTCAACCACGCCCTTCGGTGACCTTCAACATCGAGAATTTTAATCTTTAAGATAAAGAAGTACCTCAGAGGGCTTTGCCTGTAAAAGACTTGCTCCCCACTTCGTTATCAGATGACCAACCGTCAAGCTATGACCAAAGATCCAGAGGAAAAAAATCTTTCTTAAAACTTGGAACATGGAGGGTCTCTAAAAAGTGTTATATGTAATCCTTGGTGCATAAATATTGCAACTTTTAATTAACTCCGTTTATCTTTTCCTCTCCACCTCTTATCTTTTGTTAACTCTCTCAAAAAATGTATCTCGTCCCTTTTGTAAAGTTATCTTATGACAATATTGTATCACCGACATTATCAAAGTAATGAGTTTATGGATTTTCTTACAAGCTTATTTCTTCTTCATTTAATCCTCCCACTTGAGAAATACACAACTCACATTGTATCTCAATCGGGGCATGATCAATCCCAAGTGGACTTGATCAGACCTCTTCCATATAGGTAAGAAGTCAAATAACACTTTAGCTAATACTTAGGATAGGTCAAAAGGTCCTTGGTGGACTTCCCACCTCCATCATTCATCACAAAGACAAAATAACCTCGAGATAGGTCAAAATGCTCCTCCTGTAAGAAAATAACACTTTGGCTAATACCTAGGATAGGTCAAAAGGTCTTTGGTGGACTTCCCACGACCTCTTCCATATAGGCTAACGTCATCGGGTAACACTCTGACAAACAACCTCGCATAGGTCAAAAATCCTCAGCGGATCGAATTTGATCTCTTTCATACAGGTTAATATCATCAAGCAACACTCTGACAAACAACCCCGGATGGGTCAAAAATCATCAGCTGATCCAATCCGACCTCTTTTGTGTAGGTTAATCTCATCAAGTAACACTTTGAAAAATAACCTCGGATGGGTCAAAAATCCTCAGCGGATTTGATTCTACCCCTCACATGCAAGTTAACGGCATCAAGTAACATCATGGAGAATGATACTTTAAAATTATCTATCAGACTTTCTAAATTGCTCGAATGACAGTTCCTAATTAACGATTCCCCACCATCTTGGCAGTTATCAACTATTGAACCATACATTGAAGTTTTAAGAAATCCAATTTCCTACAAGAAGAAGTAGGAACTACGGACCGTCGCCGGTCATTACCGTGGTCATCACCATCGCCGCCGCCATGACCGGCTGATTTACCCGCTGACTCTCGTTAGTTTCCCTGGCGACCCCCGGCCGCCGATATCGGTCATCCGCACCATCGGCCTGACCGCGCTGTTCACTTCTGTCGCCGATTCTTCGCCGCTGCCACCGGTCATTCGCCGCGCCATCGCGGTCACCACCACCACTACTGTACTCACCTGCGGCCCGGCCATCCGCCATCTCCGCCAGTCACCACCATCAATCATTGTCATCATTGCTGTGTCGTCATCATCGCGACTCGGGCCTCGGTCCGACGAGGGCGGTTGATGCCTCTTTCGAGGGAAAAGCGAGTATGCAGGTATGAACTACGTTGATCGCCTCTGAACGGTCGGTTCGGTCGGGTTGACACCTCTTTTGAGGGAAAATTAGAGCCTTGCCGTATAAACTACGGGTCTTGATTGCCTCCGAACCCGGTCGGTCTGACGAGGTCAGTTGACACCTCTTTCGAAGGAAAACTTGAGCCTTGCCGTATGAACTACGGGTCTTGATTGCCTCCGATCCCGGTCGGTCCGAGGAGGTCAGTTGACACCTCTTTCGAGGGAAAACTAGAGCCTTACCATATGAACTACAGGTCTTGATCACCTCCGAACTCGGTCGGTCCGACGAGGTTAGTTGACACCTCTTTCGAGGGAAAACTGGAGCCTTACCGTATGAACTATGGGTCTTGATCACCTCCAAACTCGGTCGGTCCGACGAGGTCAGTTGACACCTCTTTCGAGGGAAAATTGGAGCCTTGTCGTATGAACTATGGGTTTTGATCGCCTCCGAATGACCTTCACTCAAGAATAAGAGAAGCACTAGAGCACATGAGAAGTGTGCCTTCTCCCTTGGCCCTAGGGGGATTTTATAGACCCCCTATAGGGGCAAAAAGGTAAAAAAATTATTGAACACAGTCAAAAATTGCCAAAAGCTAAAAGCGCAAAATCTCCAAAATGTTCGCGTTCCGTCGCTCATCATGCGGCGTCGTGGCCGCTATCCAGCGCCGCTTCTCGCTCAGGGCAGCGTGTGACCCGCATGCACTAGCTCGTGACCAGAGCACTGCTGACCAATCGACCAATGCGCTACTTGGCCCACAGCGCTCCCAGTGCTGTCCAAATGGGTCCATAACCCCAAAATCTTGCGCCAGCGCGTACCCGCACACATCCGTGGCCCTGCACCCGCTTCCGTGTTCATAATCTTGTGCTCCTATGAAGATTTGTTCTCTCAAAATGTATGGTTAATGAACCCGCAAATTTCATTGAAGAATTTACTATTTTCAAGTATATGGCATAAATATTTTTTGATGATTGAGATAATATCATCCAAAATAGGGGAAAGATATGACCAAAATTCTACTTGAGCACGAATCTTGATGTCAAAAATAAGTTGATCCTCAATTGAAACTAGTCGAGATCAAGTACTTAAAATATCATTGAAAACTTTTGGATATCAGTTAAATCCATAAATATCTCTTAAACATGGAGTGTTTATAGTCAAATCGAGCGTCTTGACGAGTCGAATCTAACAAGCCCAAGATCTCATAATTCCGACTTTGTTTGAGCATTCAAATACTTAAAATGCATCAAATGATCAAAGAAATCATTCTGAGCCGTCTGATGAAGTGGAGTGGTTCGGATTTTGCATATATTTACAGAGACGCCACTCCTCCATTCTATAAATAGCCCCTCATTCCTCATATGAAGGGAGCCCAAGCAAGAGAGAGGAGAGAGTTCTAAAGCTTGAAAATCCTCCAAGGACAATCGTGCTACCACTCGACGGTTGTCAACCACCACCGCCGGTAGCCGCCGCTGATCCTTGTCATCGTCAATCTTCGTCGGTCACCATCATGACGACCTTCATCGTCAGTCACTGATCCCCGTTGTTCATCATCATCTGCTACCACTAGCAATACCATGAACGTGACTATATGGGCATTTATATCGATTCGATTCTCATTGTCACTTCTCATGTACAATTTTGTAACCCGTTATCAGAAAATTTTGTACTCTGAAACAAATACATAGTGGAAGATTCTTACCGGGCTAGGCCCCGTGGGTTTTCCCTCTTTTCGAGGTTTTTTCACGTAAAAATTTCTGGAATTTTCTTATTCACTCTTTAAATACTTGTGTGTGTGCTGGATTTTCTAACAAGGCTAAGGCGTAAACTTTCACTATACCACAACTGGTTTTCTAGCACGCAACAATAATAATAATATGTTTAAATATAATGACAATAATTAGTATAAATTATATTTTTAAAGTTAATAGTAGCCCATTACATATTCTTACATCTTTATATTTAATAGTGCAACACATTCTTCTTATTTAATCCCACATTACTTGAGAATGTTCAATTACTTTTCTTTATAAAGAACTAAAGACAACATTCTACTATTTTGTGTAGTTATATGAGTTGTTAAGTTTTAAATATTAATCAAAATATTTAATAAAATATATTTTTATATATTATTATGATCAAAATGAATAAGATGTAAGAAATAAAAATAATTAAACATAGAATATATAATTATAAAAATAATTTTGGATAAAGATAAATTTTAAATATAAAGAGAAAATTTTTAATTTCTATTGGACAAGACATTTTATTAGGGAGAATAAAATTATTTTTAAAAAAAACTACATTTAAAAAAAGAATTGAGGGTTGGCAATTTTCCACCCTCATCCATAGGGGGTTATGCCCATGAACTCACATAATATAATCCAAAGATAGATGACCCTATGTGAAAACTTCAAGGATGAGTAAAATATAGGCTTATCTAAAAGTAGAGGGAAAAGGTAACATGTCAATAATACTAATACCATAGCTAATGTTAGGAAACATACATTTGGCAAGGTGTGGTACCTACAAGAAATGACTCTTTTGATTTGATTTTCATCATAATATGAATAATTTTTCCATAATTACTTATCTCCATAAACTACTCTACAAAAAATCTACCTAGGATGATCTAACTCATAATGCAAACTTTTCTTCTAACGAGAATTACATTTATATAGGCATTAATAATATTATTTTCCTTTCAATATATTGTTAAAAAATATTATGTATTATAACTTTAGATTGATCTTTATATCAAGTTACAAAGTTGTTTGTTTCTTAAAGAGAGAAGAATTTTTGGAGTGCTCCTTGAAATGACTGGTGTCAAAGCATTAAGAGAGCTAGTGTAGATTATTAAATTATGTTATAGAAATAAAAATATAATTATATTATATAATTAAAAATTATTATTTAATTTTAGAGTCATTAGAGCTAGTGTAGATTGCAATTAGAGTGAAAATATATAATTATATCAACTCAAGTCAGGATAATTACAAGTTGGGCTTGTTGGATGGTAATATTCCACCTTTGAGTTGAAAATGTTGAACTTGCAGATCCTTTTCATGAAGCATCGATAGCACTAGCAATCCTTTTAGCAATAACTTTTGCCAAATGAAACCATTTATTCTTAGAGATATTTTTTACAACCAAACACAATAATTCACATCATCGTAAAATTAAAAAAAAAAACAACACCAATTGGAACCATATTCCCCAAACACGATAAAAAGCTATTTATGATAACAACATGAATAGCCAAATTAATTAATTCAACAACCTACAAATATATTTTTTTAAAAAAAAAAAAACAAAACAAAAACAAACTCGAAAATAAAAGAAAAACGAGATATTAAAGAAATGAAATGATGTGAAAATCAAATATTTTAATTTAATGAACTGTCATTGAAGATTCTTCTAAATCATCAAGAACAGCCACCAACACACATTAATTCAGTCTCTTTTCAATTTTTCTGTTCTTACAAATGAAGCACACGCAAGCGAAAGGCCGCACGCAACTGCCTCCACACGCACAACTGTTCCTACATGTAACCGGTTTGCATGCTGGAATCATCACCTTCTTCATCAACCTGATTGTTCCTGTGATCTTCTGTGTTGTCTTCTCCGGCCTCATAGCCTCCTCACTTAATCTAAGCCCAACCACTTCATATTCAAAATATATACAGTAAAATATCAACATTACTTCATTGTGTTCAAAAAAAAATATTTAGAAAAAAAAAGTTACTACGTTTAAACAGTTCATTATGAAATAACGAATTTAAAAGAGCTACCGTAGGTAGGGAGAAGCAGCAACAGCAGAAGGAAGAGAGCAACCGGAACTCTTGAGGACTCCATTGTTTTCATAATGTAATAAACAAAGGAGATCAATGCTGGTTTTTTATAGATTAGCAGCGGGGGTCACAGGGTTTCAGTTAATTTAAATAAATGGTAACTATGCAAATAGAGTTTTATACATAAATGGTTCTGGTATGTCACCATGTAACATGAGAAGCCATTAATTAAATTTTATTTCATCGATTAATGGTGAACAGAAGTTTTGCAATGTAAGTTCTCGTCGTCATAATATTTATCTTATTTGAAGTACATCAGTGGCTAAGACGACTTTGCATGAGACACTCGGTGAATTAAATATTACTGTTGAATGATTGATTTGTTGTTTAGATTAAAATATTTTTCTCATACAGGTAATCAGAAATAGGTTCGTCAGCATCCCTTGAAAAATTTTTAGTGCATTGGGAACTGCCTCTAATGCTCAATAAAGTATTCAAACAATAACGAGCTGTCAGGCAAATAAATTGTCGGAGAGAACACAACAACAAAAAAAAAAAAATCTAACGTTGACTTTAAAAGGGTATTTATTAATGTTGAAGCTAGCATACTAGGAAAACTGTAATCAGGAAATATGACTTTTTATTTGTTTTGGATCAATTTTATTTTATATTATTTTTAAAAATATATCTATTTGATATATTTTTATTTGTTTTTATTTTTTATTTTTTATTTTTCAAATTAAATTATATTATTTTAAAAAACACTCAAAATAATTTTTAGATATTTTGAATATTTTAAAAAATAATAATAATCATAAAACATATTTTACTTTAAAATAAAACATAAATAAAATAAAATAAAAATATAAAACAAAAAATAAATAACAAATGTGATCCCAAATAGCCGTTCAACTTCTTATTCCAGCCATTTAGCTACAATACAAAAGATCAACAAATTTGTGTGGAAAACAAAATTGAACTCATAAATATATATATATATATATATATATATATATAAATAATTTAAGTTATAGGTAAATTATTTTTATATAAGTAGATATCAATTGGCTTACATCCAAGCCTAATTTTTACTTTAATTTGGATTTAACTACCCACTCGCTATGTGAAGCAAAACTTATTGGTTGATTGACTAGACATAGAAGATGTGACACCCTAATAGTCTTTATAGGTGAATGCCACCAAATACAATAATTATAAAGAAAGGTCTTCCAACATATAATAAGTCTATAACAAGAAACTAAAAAATTTAAAAAGTGACAAAAAAATCTTTCAACTTTTTTGTCATAGAAGAAAAGATAATGCTTCCATGGTGCCTTGCAAAATTCATCTAGCTTCAACAACTCTTCCTATTTCTTTGCTCACAGATGAGAGTAGAAGTTTTAAAGCTTAGGGAAATGATGTTTAGAAGGTGGAGAATGAAAAATTCTAACAAGTCAATGAGGGATAGTTTTAAGTCTCATATTAATTCATAAACCTAATGGATATAATCAAATTCTAAGAAGATTTGAGAGGCCAAATCATGAAAATCTATGTTCTAGATGATCATTGGTACAATCATTGATCATATGTGCTATAATTTCAGAGTTAGAGGAATTTTGTGATAATCGTCTACTCAAATACATGTAGAATCAATATTTGGCTAAAAGTGCCTAAGGGCTCGTTTGGTACCACGGTCAGTACACAGCACGGTTTACGTCGCGCCGCACGATCGTTTGGGACCTGCAGTAGAAGACCAAAATTCAAAATTTCAGCCTCAGCTACTACGAAGCTGCGACTCGCCCAAGGGCTCCGTGGCCCGCGGTCATAGATCTTTTTTTCTTTCTAAATTACCCCTCTGCATCAGAGGCATCCCGTGCCGAAGGATCGTGCCCTCGAAACATCTTTTGTCGAAGGAAAACGAGATTTTTCTCGTGGAATCCGCTCGCCGCAGCCAATCTCGCCTGCAGGAACTCTTCTTCGATCTCCTCATCTAATATTTTTGACTTCCGCAGCCAATCTTACCTCTTCGCTCCTCCAGTTTCTCTCTCATCTACCTCCAACTTGTCAAAATAACCCTCAACTTTCCTCAATGTTGTAGTGCTCAAGCTATTAACAAGCGCATAAATGTATAGTGGGTTATTTTTCATGTATACTTGCGTGAATCATGCTTCCCTGACTGTGATTCTTGTATTCCTGCTATGATTTCTGGTTGAAATCATCTTACCAGGAATTTGTTCTGTGAATCGTCAAGAAGCCTGGTTGACCTATTGTTCGTGTGGATTGATTGTTCGGATAATTTCCGGTCATGACAGGATGCCTCCATTAGAGTCCTTGAAACAACAAAGCCAAGAAATGATCCCGATGCATCATTTATCATTTTAGCTTATCGCTCTCTCACCGTGTCATTGCAAGGTGATTTATTTTTATCAGACTTGAACAGCTTCATCAAATCCATGCATGGTTAGTATTGCACCATAAGTAAATAAGCAAAATTTCGAAGTTTTTATAATCATATCTACTTTTTTTTTAATTTTCAAGCAAGATCTTGTCTGTCCATGTTGTAGTTTGAACATTCAATTTGTGCATTTTTTGTACAAATGAAATTTATGAAAAGATAGCACCAATCACTAATAGAAAGGAACATGAATCTTTTATATCATATCTTTACATTACTTAACCTTGCAGTTTAAGCAGCATAATTGCTTGTATAGATCACAAGGGTACCCCTTCAAGTATTTTGAATCTTAAGCTATTTCCATGACACAACCTAACCTTTGTTCTGGTTCTAAGTAAACTGTCAAAGTGAATTCAAAGACATTTACGAGGACTATGGCAGAGTTTCATTGTTGTTTCATTTACACTTGAAGCCTGTTTTCTCAAGAGGTATGCTCTTGTACTTAATTTATAACTTGATTAGGTGAAATACTGTAGCAGGTACCTTATTAGTGATTTTTTTTAATGTTTAGGGTATGCATAAGTTTTATAGCCTGGTTGACCTGTTGTTGCTAGTTGTGGCCTGATTGGCCTAATGTTCTTATTTTTAGGTTGAATTGGGCTGTTGTTTTTTATGGTCTCCTATTGGTTGGGTCGTTGGCCTATTTTTGTTGTTTGTGACTTGAATTGGGCGGTTGATTTTCTAATTATTGATGGTCTTGTATGTACCTGGTTGGCTATATTAGAGCAGTGTCCTACTGTGTGGTGACTGTACCTGGTGCTTGGTGGCTGATTCTCTCTAGTAGAGAAGGAAATGGCTGTGATGGTATTGATATTTTTTATTTCTATGTTTAAGTCTGGTAGCATTTTATGTGATTGTAACCCTTCTTTTTGAAGTTTGAATGCTCACATATATTGATACTCCTCGGGATGGATTTTGCTTGAGCCAGAGTCGTCCTTCTTATTTTCCTTTAATGTCTCTTTCTACGCTTGCTTATATCTTTTTTGAGCTTCTTGCAAGTATTTGTACAAGATGGAGCCTTGTAGTGGTTATGTACTTTTCTCATGAGGGAACTGCTACCTTATTGCTAATTTTTTACTTTAGTTTTTTCCTGTATTCTATTCTTGTATTAGTTAGAGGAATTTCTTCATTAGGTTTATTATAGCTCTTAGGACCATTAGTTTTCAGATTTTTTTTTCCAACAAGGATTGTGTATCGTCTATTTCTGTTAATAAAATTTCTATCATTTTTTTTTGGAAATAAATATTTTGCTGTTTAATTATCATTTTAAAAATATTTTACAATGTCACCCATCCTCATATTAATATTTTTGTTACTTATACAAATTTTTATCAGGAAATATGAGTTCAAGGATCCCTACTGAGTCTAGAGCTGTATATTGCAACTGTAGTTTGTAATGTTATATATTCACTTCACATAAGGAATAAAATTATTCAGCTCATATGCTCATAGGAATATTTTAGTCATTTCTATACAAACAGCTACAACATAGTAGATTTTGAATCGAGTTTCCAAACAAAATCACAGCTTCAGCAACAACAGCTTCTTACCACCAACTTCATTTGCAACAACTTTATAGCTACTTTTGAAAATGCTGCAGTTGCCCCAAATGGGCCCTAAGGTTGTAATAAATCTAGTTGGGAATTATAATCATGACCAAAAGATATTATAATGACCATTATCAAATGGTTTACCCGCATCCTTCATACTTATAAATCATATGAATAATGAGGATTATATTTATAATCTTTAAAATGGTTAATAGTTGTCTGCCCATCTTTCTTTGACTAATAGAGTTTTCTAAACTAAGTTTAGAGGTTGATAACAATAATTGACTTAATGACACACGATGTTAGATAGTGTTCAATTATATAAACTTAAAATATTTTTATTAAAAATTATATAACAAAGATCAATGTAAAATAATTCTACCTTGATCTTGAGTCTATATTATTTGGAGCTATGCTGTCAGAAAGATTGAAAAATATATAAATATAAATTAAAAATATCTAACAATGTTCAATATAAAAATTTCAATCTTAATCCTGAGTCCACACTACTTGTCTTTTAACTCTATCGGTTCACTATATTATGCCTCTAATTCTAATATTAATCATATAACTAAAAGTGTTGTGCATTTTGTCATATATTTATTTTCATCAAAATATCCCCAATACACAATTGGCTCATCGTCTCAACAATCCACAATTTTAGTAAATAATTAATTTTAAGGCAATGATAATTATAGCAATTAACTTCAAAATTAATGTAGTCTCTCTCGAATAAATGCATATATAAATTATATACTAACAAATATATCACTCCCACTTTTAAAGTTTAGTTGGTAAAGAATGAAATAATGTAGAAATGTAAATTTTATTAACTTATTAATGACTCAATGAAGGAGGTATTTATAATCCCACATTAAATTCTAAATCTTCAAAATGAATCTAATTACATTCCAAAAAATTTGGTAGGTCAAATTCTAAAATCATTTCTGTGAATGATCATATGTATGATTATTGATCACATGTAACAACTTTGATTAAATGCATGATTAAAATTGTCAAGATTTTTCATAATCATAGGCATACTATGCCGATTATTTGTGGGATCCAAAATTTATTGTCTAGCTAAGAATTTAGTGGAATATATTGTTGTGGTTGAATTTTTGCATAAAAGGATCTTATGTTGATTAGTCTCAATTGTTAGTCCAACAAAGGATTGTATATTTGATTTACCAATTTTAAGTATGTACGATCCACATATTGCATAAAATAAATATTATATTTATAACACTCTTAAACATTACAAACTCAAATAAAATAAGTTTTGTAGCAATGTGCCCATGCATAGATCACTACAGAAAGTTTCTAAATAGATATTAGGAATCCTAAAATTCAAGTAATCTAAAAAGCCATAATGTTAGAAAAATTGTAATTCATAATCTTAAAATTTAAATTATCATTGCAAAAATAAATA
Organism: Cymbidium sinense; assembly: GCA_021442155.1. NCBI lineage: Eukaryota > Viridiplantae > Streptophyta > Magnoliopsida > Asparagales > Orchidaceae > Cymbidium > Cymbidium sinense. The sequence goes on along the minus strand of CM038217.1, from coordinate 69,850,845 downwards.
AAAAACAAAAACAAAAAAAACAACTAAAATTTTTTAATGAATCATTAGCTCCTAAAATTAGATTAAATTTCAAAAAAGCACATTAAACTATAAGCTCAAATTAGAAATCCCTATTTATTTGATGTAATAAACTTGTAATTGCTAACTACTTGAATTGAAATACAAAGTGAACTTTCCATTTAGTTATATCTTCTTCAATTCAATAATAATAAAATTGCTAATTAATTTTAATGAAGTTGTAGGATTTAAAAGATGCTTTACTGAGGTTGTAGAATAGTCCAAATCATTTTTGATGAATGCACTTATGGGATTTTCTTTGCATAAACTTTACATAGCAATATTTTGATATGCTATCTTTAAAGATTGAAATAAATATTTTTGACAAGTGATTTGCAATATATATACATATTTGAAAAAGTTTTCTCTAAGAATACACTACTATCTTAAAAGATTAAAATGATACTCTATTATAGAATAAAAAAATTAAAAATAATAAAATAATAAAATTTTAAAAATCTACCCAAACCAATGGAATTAAATGAAATATAGTTCACTTTAATTTAGAATTTACATTTTTCATATGTGTAAGCTTCTATGGTCAATTTCATTTTAAAAGAGATTATCTATTAAATAACTCTTGATTAATATAATAATGAATGCTTCTATGAAATGATTTCTAAATGAGATTTACATTAATTCTTGTAAAGACTACCGATATGGAAGCCAAGGAGAAAATCTAGGGAAACTAGATATTTAAGATTTTATTAAGTGTTCAAAACCATTTTAAATTAGGCTTTAAATTTTAGTATTTTAATTTAATTTATGTTAAAAACTTTATTTAAGATATAAAGGTTTATATTTCACCAAAGTGATACTAGGAAAATGCTTAAGAAAAAATTTATGATTTCATAATTAAAAATATCATGTTGAATCATAGATCTAAGAGAAGAACCATAATAGGGTAGTTCTTCAAACCTAAATCCAATTGATGTAGAACATCATGAGGATCCAAAAATTGGAGCTCAAAGTCCATTTAGAAGATCTCAAGCTAAAACCCAAGAAAATTCAAGAAAGAAGAAGGCTTTGCCCATTAGCTTGTTAAGGCCCATTTTATGATTTCATCTTTTTTTATTTATGTAATTTTTAATTTTCTTCTAGAAACTCCATGTTTGAAAATTTACATTTAAAAATTCAATGCATGACATGTGAGGTGGTTAAATCCACATAAAATAATAACATGTGAAATGGGTGGAAGGCATAAAATAATGAGGTAATTTAATGCTTCACATTAATGTGGCCACCCACCTTTCCCTCCATGTTTTGAATTTTTTTCTTTTGGAAGATGCTTGTGATGAATATAAATAGCCCGTATTACTAGAATGAAGGGAATCTTTTGGAAATTACAAATTATTGAGTTATTCTTGTGGTTTGACAGCATGGTGGCCAAACCTTGGCAATTCTTGGTGGGAGCGCTAGTTATCCAAAATATCTTCTTCCCTAACCTCCAATACCCACGCTCTCTCAATCTCATCAAAAGAAAGAATGCTCACCTCCATCAAATTTGGTATTAGAGTGAAGCCTGGAAAGAGTAAATTTGGTCAAAAATTTGCATCAACAAAGGGAGCATCTCAAGTGCTAGACTTGTCTTCAAACTTGTGAGTTTTTAGTTAATTAATTTTATTTTATTTGATAGTTTAAATACATATTAGTAGCTTGGAAATATATATATTGCTTGCAAGTTTATGGTGATAGCATGAAATTTCAATAAGTAAGCTCCATTATATATTTTAGTCATTTTTCAATTGTGTGAACTTGTACAACCCCCCACCACCCAAAAAAAAAAAAGAAAAATAAATTAAGATACCACCTTAGTGAGGTAGTGCTTCACCCTATAAATAACCTAGCCATTAGTGCAAATCAAAATCTAATTATTTGATTTATTATCTTTATTATTATTTATGGTTAATTTTAGAAGTTTCTTTGATTAACTTATGATAACTTGCTTTTTTAAGAAAAAAAAGAGGCTTGATAAATTTGAGCATTTTTTTGCATTAAAAAAATAAAAATAAATAAAAAAATATGCATGCATAATAATATAAGTGTGTTAAACCTGGTGATTTTGGAAGCTAGATAGAACTTTGTCAAAAAGACCTAAACTGTTTAAGGAGAGCTTGGGATTTAAGTGGTCTTATACCCACCTCCTCACTTGGAAGTTCTCTTAGCCTAAAATTTTACTTTGATTGCACAATTATATTATACTTGTTTATTATTTTTATTTTTTTTCATTGATCCCTTTTCATATATCCTTTTTTTTTTCTTTTAAAAAAAATCTCATGGCACCAAAATCTATCTCTTAAGATCAAGTTGAAAATTTGACTAGATTAGTTGATGCCTTAGATCTTAGGATCCATGACAATGAATTAAAACTCAACAAATATTAGAAGAAAGTAAGAATCAAATGCAAGAACTTAAACAATAAATGCAAACTCTTATAACTCATCTACAAAATAATATAGTACCAACTCCTCCTCCAATACCTGCTCAGACTATGCCAATAGGGATAAATGAAGAAGATTCATATCCAAACCATAGAGAAAATCAACCACTTAAAAGGCCGTCAATTGCTAGAAATGGTGGAAGGGGAGAAAATTATTTTAAGACTATAAAAGACTCTAATGATCCATCTCAAAGAGTTAAAGTAGAAGCCCCAACTTATGATGGTATATATGACCCAAATAAATTTCTCAATTGGTTAGTTCAAATGGATGACTTTTTTGATTGGTATAAAATGGATGATTATCAAAGGGTTACTTTTGCTAAAATGAAATTGATAGGGCATGCTAAAATTTATTGGACAAATACTTTAGCTAAAGAACAAAGATTACGAAGGAAAAATCTGACTTCGATAGAAATGAAAGAAATGTTAAGAGCAAAGTACTATCCCAGGCATCATGATAAGAAGCTACATAGTCAATTATTAACTTTGAGATAAGATAATTATCTTGTGACTGAATACTTGAATACTTTTGAAGATCTAGTTTCTAGAACTGATTATGCTGATAATGATTGACAATTAGCCAATAAATTTGTTATTGGACATAGAACTGACATTAGAAATGAAGTTGAATTATTTGACCCATAATATTTAGAGGAATCATTTCATTATGCATTATTGGTCGAACAACAAAAAAAATCTTCCTCTCTCTCTGAAATGAAAACTCAAGTACATTCTATTTCATCCCACAGATCTTTTGTTAGACTCGCCCATTCAAATGACCCGACCCCTTTGCCTAAAACTTCAATTGAAGGGAGCTCTAAGAACACTAGGGAAGTAATATATTTTAAATGTCATAAAAAGGGTCATATGCAAAATCAATGTAAAGCTCAAATCTTATTTTTAAAAGAAGTTGAAAATCCAATAGATGATAATCTAGAAAAAGTTTATGATAATACCCCATTATCTGATGAAGAATTGGAATTAACTGATGACCCTCATGTTAATGTGATGAGATATCTTATTGTAATTAAAAATGAGGCAGAAGATTGGAGGAGAAAGAATATTTTTAGCATATATATTTTGTGTAATAAAGAAAATATGTAGGTTAGTTATAGATGGAGGGAGTGATATGAATGTCATTTCAACACACACCTTAACTCAAGCCAACCTAAAATATGAACCTCATCCTGAACCATTTCATGTTAGCTGGGTAAATAATACATCTCTTCCCATGAATAATCAATGTTTAGTTCCAATTAAAATAGGAAGCTATGAAGATCAAATTTGGTGTGATGTTCTCCCTATGGACATTGCTCATATTCTCTTAAGATGACCTTAGTTGTATGATATGAATGTTATTCACTATGGTAGGAAAAGTACTTATATTTTTAAACATAATAATAATACTATTAAACTTCTACCAATAAAGCCAGTAGAAAAACACCCTCCATAACAGCACACAAAACAACTGACTTGCAACTTAAGCCTTTACTAAAGAAAAATGCCAAACTCCAATTAATTATCATAGAAAATCCTACTATTAGGCCTAATACAATCATTTTTTATTCTTACTTTAAAACATCTACTCTTCCTTCTTTGACCCCAAAGATAGAATTAATAGGTTTTGGAGCTTTATGAAAAGAATTTTTTGTTCCATTTCTTCTTGACATATTACATGTAAAAGAAGTCATACCAGACTCTAATGAGACTCACATACCTGTTGTGGTCTCTTCTCTTCTTTATGATTTTAAAGATATTACACCTAATGAGCTTCCTAATGAGTTACCTCCTCAAAGAGACATTCAACATGCTATTGAGTTCATACCCGGTTCTTAACTTCCTAATCTTCTACATTATAGGGTGAACCCTACCGAGCATGTTGAGATTAAAAGACAAGTTGAGGAATTATTAAAAAATGGTTTTATTCAAGAGAGTCTTAGCCCTTATGTAGTTCCAACATTATTAACTCCAAAGAAAAATGAAACATGGCGAATGTGTGTTGATAGTCGAGCAATAAATAAAATTACTATCAAATATTAGTTTCTTATTCCTCGATTAGATGATATATTAGATTTAATCTCATGAGCAAATTTTTTTTCAAAAATTGATCTAAAAAGTGGATATAATCAAATTCGGATTAGATCAGGAGATGAGTGGAAGATGGCTTTTAAGACCCCTGATAGACTTTATAAATGGCTTGTCATGCCCTTTGGACTTTGAAATGCTCCAAGCACATTTATAAGATTAATGAATATTGTTCTTAAATCATATATAGGTAAATTTTGGTGGTATATTTTGATGATATTTTAATTTTTATTCTAAGTGAAAATGAACATCTACAACACCTACAAAAAGTCTTTGAACTACTTAGAAAAGAGAAATTATACATTAATTTTTAAAAAGTGTTTCTTTTTTCAAGCTGAGGTAATCTTTTTAGGCTTTATTATATCCACTGCTGGACTTAAACCTAATCCTTCTAAAGTGAAAGCAATCTTAGATTGGCCATCACCTAAAAGTTTTATTGAAGTTAGAAGCTTCCATAGTTTAGCCACTTTTTATCAAAGATTTATCAAGAATTTATCAAGAATTTTAGTATCATTATTTCTTTGATAACTGATATATTAAAATTAGATAAAATTTGTTTTAACTCCTAATGCACAAAAGGCCTTAGAGAAAATTAAAGTTCTTATCACTTCTACACCAATCCTTAGGCTTCCTGATTTTCTAAAGCCTTTAAAGTGACATGTGATGCTTCAGGAATTAGGATAGGTGGAATTTTAAGTCAAGAGAATCATCCTATATCATTCTTTAGTGAAAAGTTAAATGAAGCTAAACAACGATATTCTACTTATGATAGAGAGTTTTATGTTGTAATTCAATCCTTAAGGCATTGATGACACTATCTTTTACATAGAGAATTTATACTTAATTTTGATCATCATACCTTAAAATTCATTAATACTCAACAAAAATTAAGTCATAGGCATGCAAAATGGGTTGAATTTTTATAAGACTGCTCTTTTGTTCTAAAGCATAAGCCTGGAATTGAGAATAAACTTGTTAATGCTTTATCTAGGGTAAACCTAATGATTTCTTCTTTATAATTAAGAATTTCAAGATTTGATAGAATTAAAGATGATTATATTATGTGCCTTGACTTTCACTTAATTTATCATGAACACCTAGATAAACCAATAACTTTACAAAGAACATTCTTGATAACAAATGGATATTTATATAAAGGAAAATAATTATGCATTACCTCATCTCTTCTGTAGAATTTCTTTAACGGAAGCCATGCCTGGGGTGAAATGTCATTCTGGAAAGGATAAGACGTTATATTTATTAGAACATAGATTTTATTGGCCTTCATTAAAATGAGATGTTAAAAAATTAGTGGCTCAATATTTAATTTGTAAACAGGCTAAAACTATCAAATAAAATCTTGGACAATACACTATCTTACCTATTCCTTATAGGCCTTGGGAAGACGTATCAATGGATTTTATTCTAGGATTACCTAGGACAACTCGAGGACATAAAAGTATTTTTGTTGTATTGGATAGGTTCTCAAAAATGGCTCATTTCTTACTTTGTTCAAAAACAAATGATATTTCTTATATAGCCAAATTATTTTTTAAAGAAATAATGTGACTCTATGGTCTCCCTTTAACTATTATTTCTGACAGAGATGTTATGTTTGTCTCATATTTTTGAAAAATATTATAGAAATCATTATGTACCAAATTAAATTTTTTTTTTTTGCCTTTCATCCACAAACTGATGGACAAACTAAAGTAGTTAATAGTACCTTAGGAAATTTGCTTAAATGCTTGATAGGTAAAAGTTTAGAAAATTGGGATTTACATTTACCAACCTTAGAATTTGCCTATAATAGTACTATTTCTAGAACTATAAAAAAATTCACCATTTGAGATAGTCTATGGTCAAAACACACAACGACTAATAGATGTAGCAAACCTACCATCTCATGTATTTTTTGATGTAGAATTCTCATTTGCTAAATATTTTTAAAGCCTCCATGAAGATATAAGAAAGAAAATTACTATAAGTAATGAAAACTATGCTTCTAAGACAAATCATAATCGTTCTATGAAAGAATATAAAGAAAGTGATTATGTATTGATTCGCATTCGGCCTGAGCATTATCAAACCACTAGATAAAAGAAATTACATGCACGAGCTTGTGGTCCGTTTAAAATTCTTAAGAAGATTGGAACTAATGCTTATCACCTTGATTTGCTTGCTGATATGCTCATTCATCTAGTTATTAATATTGAAGATATTCTATCATATGAATGAATTAGCAAACCTCCACTTGTTCTAACTCTTTAGTAGAGATATATCTGCGTAAGCTCTTCCTTTGAAGTTGACTATATTATCATCGAGGAAGCACCCATTAATCTAGCTTCTGAACATCATTTTCTAGTTCACTAGAAGAATAAGCCACCAACTGAAGACACATGGTTGACCCATACTGATTTGGAGACTTTAGCCCCACAATTAATAGAAGACTTCTTAGATTTCAACTCTACGGAGCAAAGTTCAATTAAGCCCATGGAAATTGATGTAGAACATCATGAGGATCCAAAAATTAGAGCTCATATCCATTTACAAGATCTCAAGCTAAAGCCCAAGAAAATTCAAGGAAGAAGAAGGCTTCTCCCATTAGCCTACTGAGGCCTATTTTATGATTTCATCTTTTTTATTTATGTACTTTTTAATTTTCTTGTAGAAACTTCATGTTTGAAATTTTGCATTTAAAAATTCAAAGCATGACATGTGAGGTGGTTGAATCCACATAAAATAATAGCATGTAAAATGGGTGAATGGCATAAAATAATGAGGCAATTTAATACTTCACATTAATGTGGCCACCCACCTTTCCCTCCATATTTTGAATTCTTTTCTTTTGAAAGATGCTTGTAATGGCTATAAATAGCCCCTCTTACTATAATGAAGGGAATCTTTTGGCAATTATAAACTATTGACTTATTCTTGTGGTTTGAGAGCTTGGTGGCCAAATCTTGGCAATCCTTAGTGGGAGCACTAGTTATCCAACATTTCTTCTTCCCTCACCTCCAATACTCACGTTCTCTCAATCTCATCGAAAGAAAGAATGCCCACTTCTATCACCAATGTAATTGAATGTAGGAAATTTTCAACTTGAAACCTCATAAAAAGAAAATAAAGCACAACACACTAGTCTTATAATTCTACATGAAAGTTTGCTAGTTATACACATTTAATCATTTTGAAAGCCATGCAGTGATCTCTATGCAAATATATGATAACTTAAGCTAATTTAAATTTAATAAATAGAAATTATAACTACATAACCTAGCCATCTGGTAATAATACAAATCACCAAAACTAGTTTTTGTAGTTATTAATCTTTAATTTAAGCAGAACAATTTATTCTAATATGAGACTCGTAAGGCTTGCATATAAATTCATTACTAGAAAAAAAATTAGTGATGTTTTCATACTAAGCACATGTTTATGAAAATGACAACTAGATAAAAACTAATTGTACTTTGAGATCATAAGAAAGTTATTGATTTATTTGGTTTTTAAAATCTTGGCTTAGACAAAAAAAAAATTGTGCTAGTTTTACAATAAAAATAATTTACTTCAACATTGATTTTATGTTATATACTTAAGTTTGTTTCTATTAACATAACATAAATTTAAGCCAAACTTAATTAAAGTACAAAAACCTAAAGAAACAAGCATTTTTGTAATCAAATAATATATATATATATATATATATATATATATATATATATATATATATATATATATATATATATATATATATATATATATATATATATATATATATATATATATATATATATATATATATATATATATATATATATATATATATATATCAAATTATATATAAATTAAATATAATAGATAATAAATAGCAAAAGTGAGATTATAATACATTTATATTAATTTTGTATATGTCAACTTTTATAGCTTCTAAAGCATACACACACACACACACACACACACACACACACATATATATATATACATCTTTTATGCTCTTTGAGGTGGATTCAGACATTCAGTCATAACCTTATTAGATTTGACATAAAATAATGAGGGATGAAGCTTAACTATAGACTTTTAGGTTTAAAATCAAGATGTTTGGTATGTAGATGTTTAAATTTAATATTTAAATATATATATATATGCTAATTTCTTATATTTTTTTAGAAGAAAATCATACTAACAATCATCTTTTAGTATCTAGGTATCTTAGAGCTATACTTAATTCTTAATGTCATTTCTTAGATCAAATGCAAATTTGGCAGCTTAATATTAATTTTATCATGGTAATCAGTCATAGCAACAAAATTTTTATTTGTGTTCTAGTCAACCACTAGCATGCTTCTTTGTCTTATGGCCTTTAACTACATATGTAATTTTCATGAGTTTTAGGAAAATATTTAGACTTGAGTATCTTTTTCATTTCTACCTAGGTTAAGAAGGTTTTACCTAGTTTTTTTTTTTTTGGTAAAATATTATTCTAATAAATCTTTGCATAGCCAATTAGTTTTATTTTAGAAATTGTTAATTTTTATTAATTATTTCTTCAATACTAATCAAATAACTTATCTATTTTGGTGAGCTAATCTAAAAATTTATTGAGATCATAAGCATTATCTTAGGTTAAGGCCTTTACCTTAACTTTCTTAGTAGGTACTAGAATGGTCAATTCTAAGATTTTTTTAGACTCCTCTTTTAGGTCATCTTTTTCAGCAAGATTTAGCAAAGTTGTATATTCAGTGATCAGGACTTGCATTTGGATGGAAAAATTAAAATCATCTCTTGTTATTTATTAAAATTATTTTTATTACGTAACAATACTTCTCCTATCCTTAGATAATCCTTTTCTATTTAGTCTAAGTTAGCAAATTTAAGTGGCATGCTACGATGAAGTGAAAAATGTAATAATGATACAACTTCCAATGAAATATCTTTTTTATTTTTATTTAAAAGATGCAATATCTTGTCACTAATGTAAAAAATAAAATGATATTTAATTAACTTCGTAAAACTTTATCCTTCATATAAATGCAAATAACAAGTTGAAAGTAAAAAAAAATATTAGTTGCATTAGCAAAGATATTAAAAAATTTCAAGTAATTTTATTTTAAATTTTAAAATAATGATTGCACCCTAAGTCAAAGATGTATATTATAGTGAAGCATTCCCTTACCACGTGAAATCACTAAAGTATCTATGGTTAATGGTGGGTTATAAGAAATTTGGCTAGAATTAAATTTATAGAGGTAATTAGTTGATAATAACATAAATTCTCATAGGATTGTCAAAAAACATGAATTCAAGCATATGTTCTGTAATAAAAGCTAAAATATCATTACAATTAATCAACTCTACATTATAGATACTAACTTATACTTGATTTCAATTACACTGGTTTTAAGTGCTATCCCCAAACTCCAAACCTTATAAGATTGAACAATGTGTTAGCTCCCCCACAAAGTTCTTTCTAATACTAACAATTTAGTTGTGGCATAGAGTTATCACTCTCAATGATGGCTTTTAAATAATTTTAAATTCTCCTAATAGGGTTAAGAAGGTTATAAGGCTTTTGATGTGTTGTAGGATATGTGGAAAAGATAGTTTAAGTAGGAGTTGGCCTATGTTTAAACTTAATAGAAAGTACCAGGAAAGTTTAAGATTTTTGTGTGGAGATTATATAAAACCATTGGGCTAGAAAATGATTGAAATATTCATGGTAATTTGCCTAGATGTTATCTAGAATGCTTCATAATATTTTAAGATTTTTAAAGTGTTCACATGGGTATAAGAGCAATAGTAGGTCTTATAGAAATCCTTCTTGGTTGATAGCTTCCAAGGGATTTTAGTAGACAAATTAATAAAAAAAATATTTGAGGGATGAGGATTAGTAGGAGTGATCTATAGTAATAAATAAAAGAAGTTACATAAATATAAATCCAAATTACTCACCAAGAATGTTTAGGGTTGATAAGATCAACCAATCTCCATGAAGGAGTGTAGCCAACTATGAAGCCTAACTTTTGTTGGTTTTAACTCCAAAAGTTTTCAACCATACACAAATCTCTCACTATTCATTCTAGCAAACTTAAATTTTTTTAACAACCATTACAATTAGATACACCTAGAGAGGGAATAAAGGAGGGGGCTTGACCACTTAGGTTTGATATTTAAAAAGCCTAGTCAACCACTTTATAATTACCTCCTCATTTTAACTTAGTAGCCATATATCAGTGAAAAATTCATGATTTGTATTTATTTTTTTGTAAATAAATAGTTTTCATGTAATTTCAATTAATTTTCTTTTAAGTTTTAAAAATATAAATTCATAAACTTTAATTTTCTAATTTTGAATTTCATAATTTCAAATTTTGACACTTGAACATATATGACAAATGCAAATACAAAATATTACATATAATGATTAAAATATAATTTACAAATAAATTAAAATAAAATATCTTTAATTTGCTATTGGTTAAAGGCTTCTAACTAGCTCCAACATGTATCATACTTCTAGCTTTAGTGATGGGTCCTTTCTTCTCTCATTTGCACAAAGTGACATATTGTACTAAGAGGATACTTGGTCTTACCCAACCCTTCATACAACTTGACAATGATTGATGATAGTTGAGGGAAATAAATAATCATTGACTAGACTTGGTAAAATCTTGATTAAGAATTAAATAGCTAGCTAATCATCACCTTCCCTTAAGAAGAATTCTTTTAGATTTTACAATCTCTTAGAAACCCCTTAGAACCCTTAGATCTCTTCCTACAAACTTAGGTGATAAAGGAAGGCAAATTTCTATAACCATCAACTCAAGCTGTCTCAATCTAATTCTATAAGATTTGCTACTTTTCACCTCACTGAAGGTGAGTGAATACATAGGATCAAGCATAATAGCTTATGTATGCAATAATTTAAAATCATGAATAGTTAAAATGCAATGTGATATGTGATATATTTCAAGTTACAACTGACATAGCAAAGTCCATCTTCATATAGGCTTTGTAGTGATCTATTAAATTTGTGGATGTCTACAAAACTTTCTGAAGTTTCATAAAGGCTACCAACATATGCATATTGGATTTCACAAAAAAAATTAAAACTTAATATTTAAAGGTTTAATTTAGTTAGTTATTAATAAAGTTTTAAATAATTTAAAAGTATTTACCTAAAAATAAATTGATTGAATGACATATGTATAATAGAATAATAAATTGGCTATTTTGGATAGTTTAAATCTTGCTAGCTGGTTAGCCATATATGTATTTGACACTTTTAAGCTTAAGTAGGTCTTCACATAAATAACACATTACATTTTTTTACTGTAGGCACTCTGTCTGCATGTGCTTAATTAATCCTAATGATATACTTATTTTTTGCATATACTTTATTTAAAATCATCAATCTAACTTTATTAGTATTTATAATCATAAAAAACTAGAATATCCTTTGGGTTAATGGGATCATCAATACTATATAATGTGTTTGCAACCCAAATAAAATATTTTCATGGCTTACTATGAGAGAAAAAAAATATCAAAGTCTTATATTTTTGTTTGTGGATTAATTTAATTCCATACATTTTAAACTAATCTACATTATGTATTTAATATCTTTAAGAAAAAGTTTCATTTCAACACGACTCATATTTTTTGTTGATTTGTTAGACTTCATACATAAAAAAACAAGAAATTTTAATTGAACCTCATCATAAAATAAAACTTTATTATTGGTAGTATGTACTAACTCTTTATATAAATTCATTATACATGCATACTAATTTTTAATAGGTATGTCAAGTTTTCATCTATCTCATAATATTTTGACTCAATTTTGAAAACCTAACATAGTTTCTTTATCTAATCTCATTCACATAATTTCATACTCATTTTATATTTATTTCATGAGTCCTAGTTTTGATTTCCCACTTGGCTTCTCACTTGTATAATAATTGGTTAGCTCATTCTATTGTAATGTAATATTAACTAAATTTAGTTTTAAAGGTTGTATCATACATAAAATTGATGAGGTCATAATCATAAAATTTAGTGTGACCCTATTAATCATCATAACTACTTTCTAAAAATAGTATTTAAAAACTTATCAAACTAATTAGAGACATACAAGATGATCATCATATGATTATTGATCTTAATGTGATGGGGCATAAGAATAGATTTAGCTCTTCATTTTCCCACTTTAAGTACTATTAATTTTTACATCATGACCTTGCCTTAATAATATTCCTCAAATGTTTTAAGCGTATCTATATTTTTGATCTATGAAAGTATTTCTATTTACACCCATTTCTATCAAAATCAATGAACTTAAAATGATTAGCTAATAAGTAATTACCATAATTAAAATGACTTAATTAATTAATTGAAATAATAATATCTCATATCAATTTTCTATTAAATTTGAGAAAAAATTATAAAATTGTATCAAGATTCAATTATTTTATTATAAAATCATCTAAAATTGATATTATGATTAGCTCCTTAATTTTAAAATATAATCATTAATAATTGAAATTATAATTTGTTAATTAATTCAATTGTATTAGATATAAATTTTGGATTCATATTCTATAGTGAGATGGCTTATCATATTCTATAGTGACACTAATACTTAGTGTTTGTCAAAAATAATCTTATAAGCTAATGTTGTGTCATCATTATTTATACTTGCATTTATAATTCAAACACTCTCATTTAGCTTAAACATTTATTTGTCAATATTACTTAATTATGTTATTAATTTTACTTATCAACTTAATTTATAGCAAATTTTGGTAATTATATAATTAAATATCTCATATTGATTTCTTCCATTGTGTATTGTTATAACTTTTGCATTATATTGTATTAGATCACATGTCATTTGGATTGCAAGAATTTTAAAAGAAAAAATTATAATGTATAATTTTTTTTTTGGGACATTAAAATGAATTTAATCATAAACTTACATTTATAATACATAAATTTAAATTAAAGACTTAGTTGAAATCCTAAGCTGACAACAACTAGGTTAAAGTGCCTTGCACTAATGTAGAAATTGTCACACTGAATTCACATCCACTCCACTCCCATTAGTATGCCTTCACTTCATAGTCTGGGTCTAAAGTCTCAAAGTCTCAAGTATTTCTTAGCTGACAAGCAGTTCAAATCCTAGCTCAGGATGTCTCTGAATAATTCCTAGATGAATTGTTCAAACCCTCATAATGATCGCATGGATATAATTCTGTGAATATATTTTCTCCACCTTATGCATCAAGAGCCAGCTCCATGAAGTAATAATCTAATATAACAAATCGTAGATACAACAAATCATTCAATATTATATGTGAGACTAATGGCTAAACCTATTATACGACCATAACACTACAAGACAGACATTCAGTGGATATCAAAGGGCAGCACAAACCACTCTCTTTCTTTTGATAGATTCTCAACCAGCATTTTGCTCCTGTTCTCAACATAAGCAAGAAATGTAAATATTTTAGATTAACCAAAATATAACACTACAAATATACACACTAAGACAGATTTGGGCCTTCATTGAGACCCTTTGTAAGGCAAATCATTGGCGCGGGACCACCGGAGCTGCTGGAAGCTGCCCGTAGAATCCGATCCCAGCTGAGGGATAAAACCCACCTGTCGTTGGTTGCTGCTGAGGCTGCTGTTGTTTTGGTTGAGGCGGCGTGGCCGGAGGTGGTGGTTGTGTCGGACCATTTAGTCTTGCCATTCCTAAAGATACATGTGAGGGAAAAGGTGGTGGTGGCGGCAGAGGACTTCCATTATACCCAAATGGCACAGTATTCATCAGCACTCCACTGCCTTGCATATATGGCTGAGGTTGCATTGATGGTGGGGGAATTGATGGTAGAGGTGGTGGTTGTGTTGGGAAAGCCTGCATTGGTTGGGTGCTCTGTGATAATGGCTGAATGCTTGCCGTCGATGATTGCGAGAGTAAAAGAGGAAGGGATGGAAGTTGATGCTGTTGAGACGCGATATGTCCGAAGAATTTGCTGCTCATATCTGCAACAGACATTGGTTTCTCTAGCTTTGGTCTTTTATCTGGAGGAAGCATAGGGTTACTAGAGGCGATAAATCCGGAGCTATGGCTTCCGTTGTTCTTCGAAGCGGCTTCTTCGGCAACTAAGGATGAGAGGATGGATGTCAGCACCTGTGCAGAAGAAGTGGAAGCTGCGAGCTTCGCGGCGACTGCTGCAGCTGCTTTCTTGTGCTCGTCCTCTGCACTGGTTAACGAGTTCATGGAGGATGTTACAGGCTGTTGGTTGTGCGAAGGAAGCATGGGTGGTATTGCTGGTGAAGCCTCCACTTGTGGAGTCATTGATATGGCTGTCATGTTTGGGCCTGTTGTAGTAGGCATCGATGAAAGCTTCTGCCTCATGATGATGGCATGGTCTGCCTCTCTTTGAGCAACCTGCATTTGTTGTTTGTTTGATCATCAGGCTTGATTTGTGTGTAAAGCAGTTGAAATAATGTCTCAAATTTATTACACTATTAAAAAGACAGTAAGATGAAGCAAGATACAGTTCAGTCAGGTATGAGGTGGGATTTTCAAACTCAAGCACCAATAGCAGTTAATAGAAATTTGTACAAAAATAAAATAAAAGTTTACGTTGCATTTGAAACCTGAATATTTTTTGCAGGGTTAAAACAGTGTCAAAAACTGTACTACTCATATAATGAGTGGTAGTTTGGCAGATATATTCTGAGATTTGGCGAAGTGGCACCTTCAGGAACTAGAGATTAGGAGAGATGTTAGCGTTTATCAGAAGTGGAAGCTATGAGCTTGGAAGCAACTTCAGCTGTCCTACCATAAGTGCTTTGCCTATTTGGTGTACCTGACCGGCTAAGTCTTACTAAAAGGCCTTTTACTCAATGAATGATTGCCCTTAAGCAAGAGATATGGCTGTCAAAGAATCAAGTTAGAGTGAGGTTGGTTGAGTTTGAAGTTTTAGAATCTGTGAATTGAAATTGACCGACCAATACGCACACATTGATATAGTTGAGCATAAATTTTGAGTTCATTGAATTATTTTTCGAGTTGCCTTGAAATAATCCAATTTTATTTTAAGTTGATGAAAAGTCAAGTGATTATCAAACAGGTTTCAAGTTAGTTCAATCCAATAAGAGTCTTGTGTGTGCGCTAGGCCCTCGTGAGCCCATAAACATCAATAGACACTCAATGTATAGGACAACTCACCTTAAGCTGCACACCAAGAATTCCTCGACCTGATATAACACAATATTCATTAAAGAATAATAAAATCAAGCAAAGAAGACCACTATGGCTTTTGGATCTGAACATCATTCAAGGAAATGCCACTTGAATCAATCATGACCCAATCAGTCTATCTATATTCTAAGTATATAAACAAGCTATAGTTTAAATCCAACTTACTACAAACCAATAACATATTTTAATGACCACATAAACATATAATCTAAACTCTAATCTCTCACTTCCCATAATACCTCACATTTTTCTCCTACTCCACCACAAAACACAGACTCACCAACAACAAAAGCCAAAACCACAGTTGCCCTTATCAGTATGCACCCCCATCCTTGCTAACATCACAACCACTTGAAGACATTATGTCCAGACTTTTTTCACTCACCTTTTTTCCATTTCATAAATGAGGCTTCTTATCATGGATCTAACGCCAACAATGAAGCCAAATTATAAGCAGAAAAAAAGAAGGCTTAAGACTAAGCAGACAGAAATGCGATTTCATCTGCAAACCAGTTGGATAGGAAAAGATATTAAAGGACAAGCTGAAAATGCCAAATGGATAGAGACTACTACATCTTGATCTCATAATCAATCTGTATCGCTACATTATAGCTTACTGTTCATCAATGTTTTAAAAGGGAGGGGCGTTGGGCAGAGAGTTTTAGCTGCCATCGAGCGAGACATAACTCGATGTGCAAGGCGCAAATCCCATGATGTAATTAATCAATATTTCTTTTTGACTTAAAAAAGAATAACATTACAAAACTTATAATCATGCAATTTCAATTTTAGGTTTCCAAAATTAAAATCGTTAACACAATATCACTAAAAATAAAGTTACAAATATATGAAAAATAAATAGACACTTTGATATTTTTTAAAAAAATAGTCATGCACTCAAAATCTCAATCCTCAAATATTATTCATTCTTCAAGTTCATCCTCAAAAGCTACTTTATCTCCAATTAAATGTCTCCACACCATAGCTAAGTCCTTCATGAGGTCTAGATTCATTCTCCATTTCATTGAAGTCATCATTGTCTTCAATCTCCAGTGTATTCACAATATGTTTCTTCTTGTTATCGTTGCATACAAATTTTAGAACAATATGACATTAACAAAAATATTTATAATTCTCCTTCCAATTAAAAATATATATGAAACTTCAATGATTTTCAATCATTTTTTTTTCTTTGAGTATATAATAAAGATATCAATTCTTGTTTGTGTAGGATTCTGAGATTTAACCTCATTCAAATTAGTAATAAATACTCATGATTATATCAATATCAAATAAATGTTCTTTCTCATCCACCAATAAGATTCTTGTCAAAGCAATGGATCTTGTTCCTCAACAATCCACTCATCATCAGAGTCTATGCTATTTACTTAAATTAGATCAAAATTCTATTTTCTTCTTATGCTTCTCTCTCTCAATTTTGTATTCTATCTAACATAAAAAAGCATTCAATTTCTTGTACTCTAACCTGTTGCTCTTCTTAGTATGAATTTGAAATAAAAATATTATTTATATGAAGAAATAGAGATTAATATGAAAGAAAAATAAAAAACTCAACAAATTTATAATTTCATACCGATTCAAAAGTGCTCTAATTTCATTCACAACCTAATGAACTATAAGTGAGGCTAAGAACTCAAATGATATATTTTATCAACTTCGATGTTTTACTATCAAACCTCATCTACAACTCAACAGAAGATTTTAATTTTCTTGAATCCATAACAACTCTACTCCTAAAATCATCTCTTAAGTTATCATAAATATCCAATTATATAACAACTTTAAGACGATCTTCAAAATCTAGCAATCTTTTCATATATTAATTAACCTTTACTTCAACTCATCATCATTCGAAAAATTATCTTCAAAATGGAATTGAGGGTTTAAATAGTAACTAGTATCATGTAACAGTTGATGAAGTTGGATTGTCCATCTTTCACCATATTTTCTCTAAATAGGTCCATAGTTTTTCTCATTATGCCTAGAATTAAAAACAATTTTTTCTTTTGCTAAATTCATCAACTTGTAATAATAACCCATAATTGGTTTTTTTTTTTTTTTGAGTCAACTTCTCTTAGAACATGCACAAAAGGAACAACTCTTTTAATGCAATAAGAAATATGACCCCAAAAAAGTGGACCAAATAAGATAGTAGCTCGAGCTTTTATTCCTTCCATTTTCTTAGCCCACTGACTAAAATACCAAGCTTCTGATGAGAACATGGATTAAAGTGGTTGTTTTTGTTTATAAATAATTTGAAGAGTCAAGTATGTAGCAGCAAACCAAGTGATAACTAGACGAAGGAGCTCTTGATCCTTTGTAAAAGATTTCATTAAATCAAAAACTCAAGTATACCTGTAAATAAACTTAACTATTTGCTTAGCTTTAATAAGTGTGCTTTGATGGATTTTCAACTTAGAAAATATCTCTTAACATGAGGTCAATACAATGTGCTACACATGATATACAATAAATATATTTTCCTTTCTCTATCAATCTTTTACTGATATTTATATAATTTAAGCAATTATCTATTATAATTTGCACAAAACTTTTCTCCTCAACTTCCTCAATCACCACATCCAAATAAGTGAACAACAACTCACCACTTTTTATAGCATCAGAAGCACCCACAAATTTCAGAAATAATGTACCAACTGGGCAATTAACAAAAAAATTAATTAAAGTTCTATTTCTCCCATCTATTAAGATATTTGACATTATAAAACATTCATATTTACTCCATGTCTTATTACGCTCCTCTAACATCTTATTGATAGATGTCATCTCATCTTTAAGTATCCAAGTTCTCAATTCATGCATTCATGGTGGCACAAAATTAGGTCCAAAATTAGTAATTGTCTCAAATATTGGTACATAGTATGGGTCATTGGTAGCACTAAAAGCTAATCCAGTTGAATAAAAAAATCTACCAATTTTTCTTCCTTCTTCCATTTGGAATTAAGAGTAGAGTTTTTAGCTTGATGAGTAGCAGATTCCATTAGACCTCTAACTCTTGGAGCCTTTCGTGTAGATTCCATTAATAGAATAGATCTTAAAGTTCCACCATCTAGCACTTGCACTTGCAGAGTATTAAAAGCTAATCCAACTGAATAGAAAAATCTACCAATTATTTTTCCTTCTTCCATTTTGAATAAAGAGTAGAGTTTTTAGCTTGATGAGTAGTAGATTCCATTAGACCTCTAACTCTTGGAGCTTTTCATGTGAATTCCATTAATAGGATAGAACTCAAATTTCCATCATCAATAATACTTGCACTTGCTGCACTACTTCTAATGTCATTTAGCACGCTTTCATGTTATATTTTTACTTGTGTAGCTGCTTCTAACACTTTCTTGCATTTTTCTTGAACTTCAGTAAGGACTTTAGAATAAGATTTAATACCCTTCGAGTACCAACAAGATGTTGTTTTATCTTGTTAATTGTTCCATTACACACTTGGTTGCAAAGCCTACATTTGAAGTATTTTTCATCAAGAGCACTTATTGTATATTGCTAAGAAAAATCCTTCTTGACTAGAACTATTAATGGCACTATCCATCCTTCTATTGAAAGTTTTAAATAATCACTTAATTATTGCCTGTTGACTTGTATCACACTAAACTGCATATGAAAGATAAAAAAAAATAATGAATCTTACATTATAATGAAAGAAGTGACAAATTATTTTATTTAACATATGGAGTATTATAAAATTATATCTAGCATAAAAAAAACATCTTCAAAATGATAATATAAAAAATTTCAAGTAGAGGGCTTTCATGAATAATAACAATTATTTGTTATAAGCACTTTAATATAATCATTTCTCATTTGATCATTCATAGATTTACTACATAACCATCTTAAAATTTCAATACTAATATACTTAATTTGATCATCAATAACTTCTATTTTTTAAGCCTTCGTAGTCTTGTTTTATTGTATATTATTACTAAAATACTTTTTTATTTTAAATACTAATATTCTGTAATTTGAAAAGATAATCTTTGAACTATATCATCGTTCACATAGATTATATATCTTATTGATTCATGCGCATGTATCACTTAAACTCAGCCAAACACATAAATATAGAATTTTCATAGAAACCATTAAGTAAAAATTTTCTAAATTGATAATAATCGCTTAAATTTTCCTGAACATACGGTCTATGAACATTGTATGAAGAAGAATCGTAGTAAACATCATTCTGCAGCATCAAAAATAAATACGATACGTACAAGAGAAAGAGTATATAACAATAGTTTCAACATACATATAGCAAGGTATTCAGGCGCTACAAAGTCGTGAGGGAAGAAAGAAAGAAACTAGTGTTTGGCAAGCTACTAGCGGTAGTGGCGGCATTTGCTAGCAGCGATCGAAGCGGGAGCAAGGTTAGTCGGGAAAGAAGGGACTTATGTGAGAGTTGAGTAGGTCAGTCGGCGGGTTGGGAATTTAATAAATTACAAAAATACCCTAGGATTGCCCTAGGCGTAGCCCATCTCTTGGGGAACAAAACTCGCGCCATAGGTGAACGCCCAAGGCTTAGGTTATACGCCTAATAGGTGAAATGTCTCCCTCGTAAAACAGGGGTGGGATTATCCCCATTTCTCCTTAGGGCGCGCCCCCAAAACGCTTGTGAAAACATTTGTCTCAGCTTGGACCTATGGTTCCAAGAAAGCGCAAGAAGGTCTCCCATGATTTGCTTGATATGGGGAATATGCCTACCTCTGAGACCACATGATTCTTCTTCTTTCTGGATGTGCAGCGTTAGTGTGATACAAGTTAACAAGCTACAAATAATTGAATAATTTAACACATGCAATGGAAGAATTGGATAGTGTCATTAGTAGCTTTAGTATCATTACTTAGCAATATATAATAAGCACTCTTGATGAAAAATATTTCAGATGTAGGTTTTTTAATCAAGTGTGCAGTAAAACAATTAACAGGTTGAGACAACATATTGTCGACACTTAAGAGGACATTAAACCTTGTTTTAAAGTCCCTACTAAATTTCAAGAAAAATATAAGAAAGTATTAAAAAATATTAAAAGTATAAGCACAATGTGAAAGTGTGTTAAATGACATTAGAAGTAATGCAGCAAGTGTAAGTGTTATTGTTGGTGGAAATTTGAGTTCTATTTCATTAATAGAATCTACTTAAAAAGTTCCAAGGATTGGAAGTTCAACATATTCTTTCACTACTCATCAAGCTAAAAACTCCACTCTTAATTCAAAATAAAAGAAGAAAGAATAAAAAGAGACATGCATAACAATTGGTAGATTGTTCTATTTAATTGATTTAGTTTTAAGTGTTGCCAATGACCCATACTATGTGCCAATGTTTGAAGCACTTGGAAATTTTGGACCTTGTTTTGTGTCATCATTAATGCATGAATTCAGAATTTGATACTTAAAGCTGAGGTGGCATCCATCAATAAGTTGTTAAGAGGAGTATAATAAGACATATAGTAAATATGGATGTTTCATAATGTTAGATAGCTAGACAAATATAAGAAATAGAAATTTAATATATTTTCTTGATAATTGCCTAACTGGTACATTATTTTTGAAATTTGTGAATGCTTCTCATGCTATAAAAAGTGGTGAGTTATTGTTCACTTGGATGCCATGATTGAAGAAGTTGGAGGAAAATGTTGTGCAAATTATAATAGAAAATGGCTTTAAATTATGTATCAGTAAAAGATTAATGGAGAAAAAAAGTATATTTAATAGACACCTTATGCAGCACATTATATTGACCTCATGTTAAAAGATATTGTCAAATTGAAGATCCATCAAAGCACACTTGTTAAAGCTAAAAAAATAGTTAAGTTCATTTATGAGTATACCTGGGTTCTTAATTTGATGAGATCTTTTACAAATGATCGAGAGCTCCTTTGTCCAGCTATCACTCGGTTTGCTAGTGCATACTTGACTCATCAAAATATTTATAAATAAAAGCAACCACTTCAATCTATATTCTTATTAGAAGCTTAGTATTCTAGTCAGTTGGCTAAGAAAATAAAAGGAATAAAAGCTCAAGCTACTATCTGATTTGATCCACATTTTTGAGCTCATCTTACTTATGGCATTAAAAGTGTTGTTCCTCTTGTGAATGTTCTAAGAGAAGTTGGCTCAAAAGAAAAGCCAACTATGGGTTACATTACGAGGTGATGGATTCTACAAAAAAAAATTACTTTAAATTACGGACATAACGAGAAAAAATATGGACTATCCAACTTCATCAACCGTTACATGCTGCTTACTATTTAAACCTGCAATTCCACTTTGAAGACACTTTTTCGAATGATGATGAGGTGAAGTAAAGGTTAATTAATTATACGGAAATAATGATAGAATATAGAGATTGTCTTGACGCTGATATTCAATTAGATATTTATGATAACTTAAGAGGTAATTTTGGGAGTAAAGTTGATATGAATTCAACAAAGTTAAGATCTATTGATTGGTGGATGAGATTTGGTAATAAAACATCAGAGTTGACAAAATTGTTTTTCGAGTTCTTAGCCTCACTTTAGTTCATTCGATTGTGAAAGAAATTAAAGCACTTTTGAATCGGTATGAAATTATCAATTTATGAAATTTTTTTTATTTTTCTTTCATATTAATCTCCATTTCTTATAAATGATCTTTTTATTTCAGATTCATACTAAGAAGAGAAACATGTTAAAGCACAAGCGGTTAAATGCTTTGGTTTATATTAGATAAATTACAAAATTGAGGGAGAGAAGCATATGAAAAAAACAATTTTGAATTAATTTTAATAAATGACATGACTCTGATAAAGAGTGGATTGTTGAGAAAGAAGATCTAATGCTTCTATAAGAATCTTCTTGGATGGATGAGGAAGAAAATTTGAATGAGATTGAATCACAGAATCCTACAGAAGCAAGAAAGGATATTTTTATTACATTCAAAGAAAAAGAAAATTGACAGAAAAATCAAGTAAGTTTCATATATATTTTAAATTGGAATAAAGAATTGTAAATATTTTTGTTAATGTCATATTATTTGTTTTAAAATTTGTAGACAACAATAACGAGAAAAAATAAATAATGAATACACTGTAAACTGAAATAATGACGACTTCAATGAAATGAAGAATGAATCTAGATCTTATGAAGGACCTAGCTATGATGTGGACACATTTATTGAAGATGAAAAAGATAATATTGAAGTTGAACTTGAATAATGAATAATATTTGGGGATTGAGAATGAGAGTGCATGACTAGTTTCTTTCAAGTATCAAACTATCTACTTATTTTTCATATGTCTGTGACTTTGTTTTTAGTAACTTTTTGCTAAATATTTTAATTTTAGAAGCCTAGAATTGAAATTACAATATTATAAATTTTAGTTTATATTTATTATTAATTTATGCTTATATTTATTTTTTAAGTCATATTTATTAATTACATCATGGGGATTACGCCTTATGCTTAGGAGCTTACGCCTGGCCCAATGACAGCTAAAACGCCCTGACCTTTTAAAACATTGATATATATAGTAATAATTATTAAAAAAAGTTATCAAACTGTAAAATAAAAATATAAATGATACATTTTAAAACATCTTGACATTTCAATTTCTAATACAAAATAAAAAAACATTTAAGAATACCATTACAATACCATCAAATGTATAATAAATGAGCTAACCAACTATTTTGGAATCAAAACTCTCGAAAAGATTCATACAATAAAAGAATCAATGCTCCCTGCCTCGAAGTAAGCAAGAAAATTTTAAATTAACTAGAATAATAGTTTAATTTATTTTAATTTTCTTCATATTTATTTTTGAACCATGAAAAAAAATACCTGATCCATAAAAATTGAAAACATTTCAATGGTTCACAAATTAAATCACTACTACGAGCAATCTTTCCCTGGCTCTTTATATGGCCAATTGTTCCACTAATTCAAACCATTTATAAGGTGTTGGTACATGATTTTACCAACTAAATTGGCAAGCCTGGTTTCATTTAAAAACCTTGCTATAAGGAATTGTAAGAACAATATTTGTTGGACACTTTAATATAGACCTAAGACTTGCACCAGGTATCTTAACAAAACTATGTGAATCCTAGACCACCGAATCTCTCTGCAAATTAACCTTTGGTCCCAATCATAAATCTGTTAAGTAAAAGTCAAGACATCAAATAAAAAAATAATAATTTCACCTCGAAGAACCCCTAAAGCTAGGATTGCAAGTCAAAATCCTCATAAGTCTTAACACAAAAACAAGCATGCAGCACACAAGTTCAATCAACATAAACAAACTTTTGGTCACCTCACCTATGAGGCTAGGTTGGAATGTCCCATCTCTAGGCTTTCTTCATCTAAGAAGGTTAGCAGTCCTATCTATGAGCCTTCTCAACAATCAAAATTGTAAGTCCTACTTTATCCTTCTCATCCTTCCGAATGTAAGCCCCACTTATGAACCTTCCCTAAGATGCAAGCCCTAAGGTCAAGCCAATGAGCCCATTCAATAAAAAATCTGCTAGAAGGCCTTTCCTAAAGTGTTGTGGGATCCAAAATTATCCTCGGAAAAAGGAAGAGAAGTTTAAGTATCGGTGATAATTTGGAAAGCGGATGAATAGTAGATAAGACACTACAGAGATTTCGTTCTCATTTGGTGAACTTTTATATCTGGTTGGGTTTCCTATAAGCAATATAGTTAATTACCCCTCCCAATACTGAAAGAGCACTTTCGATTAAGGCTAGTCAATAAATCGTTAAATAACGAGTATATAATTGCAATGAGTGGAGTTTAGAACTTATAAAATTTATTATTTTAACTTAAAAATTTTTTGTGGGGGGAACGATGACGCGCCCTATCAAGATCCCATGGTTCATATCCGTGTATCCCGTCCAAGTCGGTGTCGGCGGAAGAAGGATCCTGTCGGCAACCGCGGGTTACGTCGTCCAAGGTGTCCTTGTAGAAGGGTGGAGTTTAAGGGGACAAATATAAGTCAACCTTAGCTTTTGCAACCAAATACATTCTACATTTCACGCTCAAAAAGCGTTAAGAACATGTCTGATGCGGATGGCGTAATTTAGTGGCGCCTCCGAACCACCCGGTCGAGGCTCAATTCGTGAAGCCATTTATGTGGTCTTATCAGAAAACCACGGACAGAGAACAGGCGTCCTACGCTTTAGGAATATTTGAGTGTGAAGGTAGTTATGTATTTAATTTGGCATTTTCGAAGCAAAAGTTTTCTTAGTTTGTCACCCAAACAATTCATGATGAATTGATTTTATTTTTATTTTTTTTAGTTTTAATTTAAATAATTAATTTCATTTTTTTTATTTCTTTTTTTTTTGTATTTTCTTTGAATTTTGATCATTTTATGATTGATTTAGATTTAAATATATGTGATCATTTATCATTGAAATTTTAATTATAATTACCCTTCTCAATCCACAGGGTTAATATCAATTGATAGGATTCTCTACTGTCCGATTTTCGGAGGATCGGATCTAAATTCATTATCTCAAGAAGTATAATCCTTCCTTGTCCTCTAGTTTGAACATGAGGATCGGGGTTTGTGACTCTTCCTAAGAATTTGAATTTTAAAGTATGTTAGTTGGTTCATATCTTGTATTATATGACGTAATTAAACTACCGGATATTATTGAAATTCTTATAATATCAAATTTTTAGATTTTGTTAACCCCAAGACCAAACCAGGAAGATGTAGCATTTGTTCTTTTGACTTAGTAATTACTCCCATCATCTGGATATCGTTTTTAGAATTGTAGGCATTAGAATGTCTAAGTTGGAGTTTATATGTCAATTTTGATTTTGAGTTTTGTTAACCGGTCAGAAAAACCAAGGAAGTATATCTGTTTTGTTTTATCTACCTAACTTCGCGTGTCACTATGTTTGAACACTTCAACATACATACTGAGTATCGTTCTTTTAAAATGTTGTATGGACATTGAATGTCTAGTTGAAATGTAGTTCGATTTCTGGTTTAAGTTTCAATATGACATTTTGGGTTTTGTTAACGGACGGTCCAAAACCAAACCGGAAGTATAAGATTCTGTTCTTTGAAAATATGATATTATTATTTTCCAAAAGCCCCTTTATGTCACAAATCAAATGGTATTGAAATAAATTATTTTGGCTATTTGATCAAATATATGGCGATGGGCCAATGAGTTTAGGCATTTGGTTTGGGCTAAAACCCTTTCTTTATGTGACAAATCAGAAATATAAAATGAAATAATCATTTTGAAGGCATGATGATCAAATATAAAGTGATGGGCCTAGAATGAGTTTAGGCATTTGGTTTGGGCTAAAACCCTTTCTTTGTGCAAATCAACATAAAGGGAAATAATCATTTTGAAGGCCCATATGATCAAATACCCATAGATTTATTTCTCTTGATAAGGGGAGGGAATATAAAAAAATATGAGTAGATGTCATATGTCATTTAAAAAAGCAAGTGGATTAATTAAAATCCACCTCCTTCTGACTCATGACAAGTGGGGGCAAATACTCATTAAATTTATTAAGAAGATATGGCAAAGATTTTATTTTCCTCTTCAAAGAAAGTGATAAGGATGCACAGGGCATGTACGTAATGTAATGCGTCGATATGACAAATGACATTAAACTAGATGGTCTCAGACTTATGGAGGCACATGTGTCATGTATAAGAATAGATGATAAGAGGAGAGGCTAAGGAAGCCTATAAATAAGAGGGATTTCCTTTCACAAAATACCTACATTTCTCTCCTCTCTCCCCTTATAAGTTTAAGCTCTTTCAATCTTTATCAAAGGTTAAGTTGTATATACTTGTGAGTTTCTTTCTAACTCAACCATTTTTTTTGATACCTTCTTGATATATGTCATGTCATATGGTAGATTTAATTTATTCCATATGTGTTTCTTTGTCTTGTATGTCTGTATGTAAATCATGGTGTGAATGACAAGTAAAAGGGGAGGCATTTAAGTTTGAGTATATAATGTGTATTCTATAACATTAATGAAATCCACTTTATGTACTTTTCACAAATAAGATAAACTTTTCATTATATAGAGATTGAGCGTAGTATTCATATATTGAAAAGCATTTTAAACATGTTAACCTAAGCATTTCATCCTTTCTTTTATCTATTTTTTTTAAGAAAATTTGCAACCTCACGTCATCCAGCGATACTTACTGACTAGTCTTCCCACGCCAAGAAAGGCGTGTATGGTGTAAAGACAGCGGCCAAATTTATGCGCCAAGAAAGGCGTGTATGGGTTCGACAAGACAAGTTCGCCTGCGTTGGAACAACGTGGCAATCTTATAACAGATTTTCCGCCACGCGTTGGAACAACATGAGCAGTACTTATCGCGGGTTTCCCGCGTTGGAACAATGTAAGCGATCTTATAAATAAAGATAAATTTGCATTCACATGTATATGAAATTAAAATATAAGCATTTATATATGACATATTTCACCTTCTTTTATTTTGAAAATTTAACCTCCCGTCATCCGCATAGAGCTACTTTGGGGAAGTCTTTACACCACGCCAAGTGTATGGTAGGTGTCGTGAGACACGCCGCAAACTTATTTGCCTTAGCATGAAAGGTATGTATGGGTTAGCATATAGAACAAGTTTCCTATCATGTTGGAGAAACATGAGTAGGTACTATAAGAATAAATTTAAAGCTGCATGCATTTAATTTAGAACAAAATAATCAAAATTACAAGCCTCTCTCCACATGTGGGGGTTATGAAGGCTATCACATGTCAAGAAAGACATGTATAGGTGTATGTCGTGAGACACCACTAGAAATTTTGATAAGCTAAGATTTCACCATGTTGGAGAACATGGTACTTATCATGAATTTAAAGCTCGATTTGCATATAAACAAAAGAAAGTTTTTTTTGGGTTCGAAACAAGGAGTTCCTCATTATCGCTTATCGTGAGACGGGGAAGAACGAAAGAACCGCTCAAGAAGTCTTCTGGGAGCAGAAACGGAAGGAGAAATCCGAGCAGAGGAAGCCGTCGCAGGAAACCGAGCGAGAAAGAACGAGAGGAAATGTCGAGAGGAAGGAGCGCAGTGTCTGAGTATCAGTGCCTGAAACCGATCGGGAGAAAGCGGAGATTGCTCGAGAGAGAGAGAGAGACCGAGAGCAGGAAACGAGAGCTTCAGCCGAGAGAGGGAAAGGTCAAAAATGAGAGGAAGGATCGTGAAAAATGAGGGTCAACGCGGGGATAACCCTCGTTTCAGCCTTTAGAGCCGACCTCCTCTTCTGATTGGCTGAACGAGCGGCGGGTTAGGTAGGGATTGAGCGGGATTAAGTGATTAGGCTAATTGCAAACCAATTTAATAATTGGTAATTAGCATATAAATAAAGAATCATCCTAATAATAAACCCCAGTAATATGGGTGTCAATTTTAGTTGTTTGTTGTCTTAGAATCTGCGGCGTCGATTCCGTCGGTCGTTTAGACATTTGGCTTCCGACTTCGATATGCGTGTAATTTCATTAAAAATTTGATTTTAATTATTTGATTGATCGTTAATTGATTTGATACTTTCCCATTTAATTAATTTTGATGCTTTTCGGCGCATTATGAAGTCGAATTTTCAAATCGAATTGAATTTAATTGATTTCGATTGTGATTAAGGCATTTAACCTCTATGTCATTTACTTAATTTTAAATGACACCTAGTTGTAGGTCAACAGGTGTAAGGCCAAATCTTGTTCATAATAATGGCATAAGGCCATCAAATAACAACTTTAAGAGCAAAAATCATTTGGGGGAGTTGATATGCTTTTCAAGCCTAATCTACTCTGCAGGGATCAATAACTCATGACTAAGTTAAACCAAGAAACAATCTCCATGCAAGCTTAGATTTTAAGGTCAAGCATTCAAGTAACACGAGTCATCCTCCATCAAATAAGCCTCAACATTCAAAACTAATTCAATGAGATTAACATATAACTATCAAGTGTAAACTGGATTTCAAAAAACAAAATAATAATAATGTATATTAAACTAGTTGTGCTGGTTCAAAGGAATCAATGAAGCCAATTCCAACTTATAGGGGAAATGAAGTCAGGCAAGCAGATATGCAAAGACCAGCAACAAGTTATGGAGAGAATAAGAGGAAAAAGAGAGCGAGAGAAGAGAGCACAAAGATGAAGAAGCATGCCGACACCAACCCACAACAAGAGTAGAAACCTTTACAATATAAGTAAGCTGAATAAGGAAGAATTTTCTCATGTTTTGAATTCGAGTAAGGAAAGTTGAATTTAAGGTAAGACTCTTCTCTTCTCTTAAATTGTGGAGTAAAATTCAAGTTAGATTTCATTGAAAAACCCTAAATATAATTCTACGTAGATTTAAAGAAATATTTTAAGAATTTGTAGTGGAAAGGAGCACTAGATCAAGAGCAGAAATATTTTGAAATTTTGCAAACGTTGGAGGATAAGTTGCGCACATGAAATATAAATAAGAAAATAATTAATTAGATAAATTTCTTGTAGCATCCATAGTAGATCTACTTGACATGAAACCAAACTGATTGTGAGAAACTTTTGTATCACATCGTAACCTATGCTCAATTACTCTCTCCCATAATTTTAATATATGACACATTAACTTAATTCCTCTATAATTTACACACTCTTGTGCATCACTTTTATTCTTAAATATAGGAATCAACAAACTCTTTCTCCACTCATCTGGCATCTTTTTAGTCTTTAAAATAACATTAAAAAGATTTGTAAGCCAAGAAACTCCTTGATCTCTTAAACATTTCCACACTTCTATTGAAATATCATCTAATGAAAAAAAAAAGTTAAAATTAGAAGGCTACATCAATTTGATAAACCCTAGACCTAAGTGTTCACAAAAAAAGTTTGTTAATATTGAGACATAGGAGGAGCAAATTGAGAGGGGATTGTTGCGGATGTTACAAGAAAGAAGAAAGAAAAAAAAATTGTGAATCTAAATTAAAATTTAAAATTTTAATTTAATTTAATAAAATCTAAAATTAAATTATACAACAACAACAAGCCTTTATCTCACTATGTGCGGTCGGCAAATTAAATCATTCATCTCCATTTTGTCCTATTATGTGTCAAATTCTCATTTAATTCAAGTATACTAAGGTCATTTTTTATACATCTTAACCAAGTCTTTTTAGGTCTACCTCTACCTTTCTTAACATAAGATAAATTTAATCCATCTACTCTCCTAACCGGTCATGGACGGCTTTATGTGGCCAAACCATCTAAGGTGACTCTCTCTAATCTTATCTACCAGGGACTCCAACTTTTTCCCAAACATACTCATTTCACATTTTATCTAAGAATAACGCTCATCCCTGAGCATCCTCATCTCTCGCACTTAACTTAGTCTTATCTCTTTTATTGGCCAACATTCTCACTATAAATCATTATAGGTCTTACCACTATCATATAAAATTTTTCCTTAAGTTTAAATGGTACTTTCTATCACCGTGTGATATTCCTCCATCCAACTTGAATTCCACTAATAACATCTCAATCTATTTCACCATCATTTTAAACAATAGATCCTAAATATCTGAATCGCTCACTCTTTTTAATGACTCGTTCACCTAATATCACAACACTAGCACTAGAACTTCTACAAATAAAATTACACTCCATATATTCAGTTTTAGATCTACTTAAACGAAAACCTTTAGACTCAAAGGTTGACCTCCAAGTTTCTCTTGGACTCCCTCTCTAGTCTTATCATCAAGAAGAATATCATCAGCAAAAAACATACACCAAGGTGCATCTTCTTGTAAATGCCTAGTAAGAACATCCATAACTAAAGCAAAAAAGATAAATGCTTAAACCTGATCCTTGATGTAATCCAACTAAAATAGGAAAATATTTTGTCAATTCTCCTTGTGTTTGGACAAAAATAATAACTCTAGTATACATATCCTTAATGACTTGAATATAACCAACATTAACTCCTTTTTTTTCTAAAACTCTCCAAAGAACCTCTCTTGAAACTTTATAATAAGCTTTCTCTAAATCAATAAATATCATATGTGGATCCTCCTTACTTTCTCTAAACTTCTTCATCAAACCTCTTAACAAATGTATAGCATCCATAGTAGATCTACTTGACATGAAACCAAACTAATTGTAAGAAACTTTTGTATCACATCGTAACCTATGCTCAATTACTCTCTTCCATAATTTTAATGTATGACACATTAACTTAATTCCTCTATAATTTGCACACTCTTGTGCATCACTTTTATTCTTAAATATAGGAATCAACAAACTCTTCTCCACTCATCTGACATCTTTTTAGTCTTTAAAATAACAATAAAGAGATTTGTAAGCCAAGAAACTCCTTGATCTCTTTAACATTTCTACACTTCTATTGAAATATCATCAGGTCCTACAATTTTTCCACATTTCATTTTCTTTAAAGCTTCTCTAACTTCAGACTTACTAATATGATGATAAAAACAAAATTCTCTATTATTATTTAGGGTATTAAGGTTGCTAAAATCAATCGTATTTTCAGATCCTTCATTAAAAAGTTTATCAAAATACCTCATCCACCTATTTTCAATATCCTTTTCTAAGAAAAATACTTTATGATTTTCATCATTAATACACTTCATTTGAACTAGATCTTATCCTATCTCTTTGGTTAGCTAACATATACATACATTTTTCACCTTCTTTGATATCTAATTTATTATATAAATTACTAAAAGCTAAATTTTTTGCATCATATATTCTTTCTTGAATCTCTACAAACCACTTTATATCTTTCCCATTCTCAGTTTTACATCTAAACCAAGTTTGATAATCTTCGTATTTCTTATCTTTTCTTGCATTTTAACTCCACCAACTATTTTTATTAAAAGAACTTTTCCTTTTGATTTTCAAGCACATTTTAGCCTTAATTTCACTTATTTTTTTTCATATAACATTAACTTCCTATGACATCCAAATTCCCAAATTCTTAAACTCTTAAAAATATTTTTGTTAGTGTTCTTTAAGTGTCCCCATCTAATCCTCGAATAATAATTTGATTTATTTTTCATCTTAAAATCTAAAACTAACAATCGATATTGGGTACTTAAACTTTCACTTGGAATTACCTTATAATCTTTACAATCTAAATGCTCTATTTTTCTTATCAAAAAATAATCAATGTGTTTTACTAGATTCATTTTTATAAGTAATAATATGCTCGTCTCTTTTCTTAAATAAAATATTAGCAACTACAAAATCATAAGCTGAAGCAAAATCTAATATAGTCCTACCTTTTTCATAGTCAATCTATATCCATAACCACCATGAATACTTTTAAAATATTCTACCACTTTACTAATATGTCCATTTAAATCTCCTCCAATAAATAGTTTTTCTTCAAGAGGTACCTTTTGTATTAATCCCTCTAATTCATTTCAAAAAATTTTTTTTGAGCTTACATCCAAACCTACTTGAGGAGCATAAACACTTATAACATTGATAATCTTAGTATCAACAATAATCTTTAAAGCTATAATTCTATCTCCACATTTATTAATATTTATAACATTATCCTTTAAACTTTTATCTATAATCATACCTACATCATTTCTAATTCGACTTATACCAGAATACTAAAGCTTAAAACCTAAACTATCAATCTCCTTGACCTTCTCCCCAACCTATTTAGTTTCTTGAACACATAAAATATGTATCTTCCTATGGACCATAATATCTATTGATTCTATTAATTTACCTGTAAGAGTGCATATATTCCAAGTTCTTAACCTAATTCTAGTTTCATGGACTACCTTTTTTGCCCGCATCCATTCATAATGTGGGAACTCTTGCTTATTTAACACTGCAAGTAGATGTAGCGGCCTTGCATGTATTCAAGCAATACAAGGTGTCTCTTCAGGGGCTAGTATTAACACAATATTTTAAAGGATTCATATTATGATTATTTCAACAAGTTTTACGCTGGTTGTCGACTGCCTATCGCAATCCTCCACTTTTTACATCTGGACTTGAAACCAACAAAGGTAGTGTTGAATGAAATTAAATTATGCCTTTGTATAATGATATTGATTAAAGAGTTTTAAAGTTCTAAATTAGTAAGTTGAATGAAATTAAAATATAATATTTTAATTATGATGAGATATTCGTGACTAAGCCCCAACTATATATTCAAGAATTAAGTATAAGAGAAATGAAATAAAGAAATTAGAGATTTACGTATAATGCTCCATTATAATATTAAATTAGAGATCATAAATAATAATTAAATAATGGTAAAAGTTAATTGAATATGATTTATACATGTAAGAAGAAAAATTTGTTAAATAATGAGATCAAATTTTAGAAAAAGTTTAGTTAAAAGTAATAAATATAAAAATCTTATAAAAATCATTTATGATTATAGATATTAAACTAAAAGAGATAGAGTTTCAAAATTTACATAGCTAAGCAAATTTTGACACCGAGGTACATAATTATATTTCTATAATATAGAAAATTTTAAAGTTAGTATTTCAAAATTTATGCCATTAGTGGCACGTTCTGCTACGTGCATATTGAATACTGCTATTGTTATTATTGTATGATAAAGAATGTTTTATTTTTATTCCAGAAAAGCCCTCATGTTTTAGTAATATTAGAGAAAATGCATTTTAATTC
This sequence comes from Cymbidium sinense, assembly GCA_021442155.1. NCBI lineage: Eukaryota > Viridiplantae > Streptophyta > Magnoliopsida > Asparagales > Orchidaceae > Cymbidium > Cymbidium sinense. The sequence continues at coordinate 69,817,271 of CM038217.1, read as the reverse complement.
AAGCTCATGCATTGTAAAACTACAAGCATATAAGTTAATATGAAAGAAATAATAAAATGAAATGTATGTGCATGTTGAATGGAGTCACAACTAATAGTACTATCTGGAAAACAAAGATGCCCACGCATAAAATTGAAAAAGTTCGGAAAAGGAAATAGAAATAAATATGCCTTAATGAAGCAAGTTTAGATAATGCTCCTATGATGGGTGCATTTTATCATGATATAATGATTCGATAAGTCCATCGATAAATGCTCTTTTCTTTTCTTAAATAAATATAATTGTGCATGTTTCAAATTCATATTAAAATGAAATCTTAATGCTTATTTAAAATGACTTGCATGTATATTATTTTTATTCTTGAAATTGCTATAATATAAAATTATAATCAACTAATTGTATGATTCAACCCATTGTTATTCTCTTTTAGGAAAGACTCCTTTACGCTATAAGTGGGTGGCAAAAGAAAATTCATAAGAGGAACAAGTGAAAATAGATTGCAAACGAAAAAATAAACTTGTTTCAGTTTCTATATTGAATTCTGTGTCAGAGATAATTTATATATGATTTGAACATGAACAGAACTTAGTTATTTAGCGAATCCTAAAAATTTGTAGGAAGTATTGAATTTTGTTTTTCATGTAAATAGAAAAAAAAATGAAACTATCGTCTAACCTTTTTTTCCCACCTTGATAAACCAAGCTCTCAGGCAATATCATAATACAAGTGGTATTAAAGAAAGGTTAACTAAGAAAATAATAATCATAATAAGAAACATTAGGTGACACCATTCTTGGATAGCAAGGTGGCAAATTGATAAACAAGAATTAAAGGAGGTAGTAACCTAAAGTTTTAAGGGAAAATTCTCTGGCCGGTTGCTGTAGGTGGAAAATAGGATTGAATGTGAGGGCTGGCAGGAGATAGAAAGGTGGAATTCTACCTTCTTGCAACACGTTTTTGTGCCCAAGTAGCGACAGTACAGCACCGGGAAGCAAAGATAGAAATAGGGGAGGTAGATTCGACTGTGAGGAAGGCTGAGAAACTCCAGTATGCATGATTATCGACATTATATGTAGGAAAATAGCAACCAAGTTGGGAAAATAGCAATCTGAAAGGGTAAACAGCAGTGAAACTGACATTGTGATGCTGGAAGATGGATACAATGCCTCGATTTAACCAAGATACAGTCACACTACTTGATTGAATCAAAAATCCATCTCCAAATAAAGAAATACAGAGAAAACAATCTCTAACAGCCAAACAACCAAAATTGAATCCTAATACCTATAAAAAGGTATTAAATCTAATAAAAAAACCAAGCCTAACTAAGATAACTGAGCCAGACTTATTATAAAGCTGAACCAGCTCTATTCTGGTTTAATTAAACCGTTTTGGGATGTTACAGGGACGGAGTCCCCATCTGCGGGTGTTCTCTTCGTCTTCATTCACCTAGCTCCCACGTCATTCTACCTGGGTTGGAAAGATATCACTTTCTTCCATTGGTGCCTATGAATCTTCATAATATCATGACAATATGCTAATATTAAATGTGACTGAGGAGTTGAAATCACCAAATCAACTTTCTAGGCATTATCTTTGATCCATTTGACAATTCTGAAAGGACAGTTAGCTCGTTGTCTGAGCATTCCAAATTCACCTACATGAAACCTCTCCTTCAATTTGATCCACACCAAATCTCCTTCTTTGACGTCATACCCTTCGTAGACTTATTTGCCTACTAATATTTGGAATTCTGTCTAACAATTTCTTCCTTCACCAACCCATGAAACTCTTATATCTCCTTGGCCCTAACCTTAGCATCAGTGCTGGACACAATGGTAAAAAAAATAAGAACTAACTCCAAACATGTGAGTGAGTTTTTGCCATAGAAAACCTCAAAAGAAGTGAACCCCATTGATTGGCTAGTAGATCTATTGTAGGTAAACTCAAACTAAGAGATAATCAATTGCCACTGCTTGATATTTTTGCCACAAAGCATCTAAGGAGATTACCCAAACTACAATTCACCATCTCCATCTACTCATCAATTAAGGATGGGCGATTGAACTAAACCATAATTTTGTAACCATGTTTCCCAGAAGAGTCCTCAAAAAATGGTTAAGTAACCAATTTTGGGGTGATGGTCTGGGAACTCCATGAAGACGAACCACCTCCTTGAAATAAAGATCAACCATGTATAAGGCATTCATTGTCTTGTGGCAAGATATGAAGAGTGTCATCTTGAAGAAACGATTCACTACCACCATAACAAAATCCTTACTTTGTTAGGTCGATGTAGACCTACAACAAAATACATACTTACATCTAGCCAATGTGACTTTGACATTGGAAGAGAAGTGTATGAGACTGTGTCCTACCCTCGAATCTTGACTATGTGACACACCTTACATTGCTTGATGTGTTTGCCAACATCCCTAGTCAACTTGGTACAAAAGAGGTTCTCCTTCACCAAGGAAAGAGTTGTCTCTACCAAAATGCCCCATCATCCTCCATTATGACACTTGTAAAATAGTCTCTCTGAGTGAACATCTAAGAATGTACAACTTATAATGAAAGAAAAAGTATTTATCTTCCCTATAATACCACTCATAACATCTCTTCTAGCATCTACTCCAAACTTCCCGAAAGTCTTCATCTGTAGCATAGAGATCATTTAATACTTCAAATCCAACAACCTTTGCCTGCAAAGTAGTGATCAATAGATGAAGACTCAGAGCATTGGCTACCTCGTTCTAGATCCCTGTCTTGTGTTTGAGCACAAAGTAAAACAAAAAACAAAGGAACTCCACCCATGATGCATGTTCACCCTTCAATTTATTCTAGCTGATCAAGAATCTCAATGCTTCGTGATCAATGAAAAGAATGAATTTATTAGCCAATAAATAGTAACTCCAGTGTTAAGAGCTCTCACAATGGCATAAAACTCTATATCATATGTGGAGTACTTCTATCTTGAATCACTGAGCTTCTCATTGAAGGAGGTAATAGGATATTTGATTTGACTTGAAAATAGCTCCAATCCCTATGTTTGATGCATCACACTCTACTTAAAACACATGATTAAAATCAAAAAGTGCTAAAACAAGAGTTTGCACCACCTACTCCTTCAAAATGTCAAAACTAGTTTGTGCTTCTTCTGCCAATGAGAATGCCTGCCTTGAGAATCTCAATTAGTGGTACTACTATAGAACTGAAATTCCTAATGAATGTCTAGTAAATTGAGGTAAATCCATCGAACTAACGAATGTGTGTAAAGGATTGCAGTTTGGGCTAGTTCACAATGGCTTCTACTTTGTTTGAGTCCATCTCGATGCCAGTAGCTAACACAATTTCCCAAGAAACATATCTAAAAAGTCAAAAAGTGGCACTTCATGGAATGTTCACATAGCTTCTCCTTCTCAGGGGGTTCAAGGACTCATCTAAAATGCTTTAGATGGTCTTACATTGAGCGACTATAGATGAATGTGTCATTAAAATATACCACTACAAACTTCCCAATAAAAGCTCGAAAGGCCTGATTCACTAGCTTCATGAAGGTGCTTAGGCAATTGCACAAGCCAAGACATGACTGTCTACTTATATAATCCATCCCTGGTCTTAAAGGTAATCTTCCACTCATCTCCTAGTCTCATATGGATCTGATGATAGCCACTACAAAGATCTATCTTGAAGAAGGTGTTTCTTCATGTACCTAATCCAACAAGTCATCTAGTTGAGAAATGGGAAGCCTATACTTGATGGTGATCTTGTTCATAGCTCTACTGTCAATATACATACACTAAGAGTCATCTTTTTTTAGCATAATTAAGGCAAGAACAACACACAAGTACTCTAACACAATAGTCCTTTGAACATCAGGCCCTCAACCTATCTTTATATCTCCTCGTGCTTTATCGGCCACATCCTGTAGGTGGATCAGTTAGGAAAGGCCAATCCTGTAACAAGATCTATAACGTGTTAAGAGTTGCACTGCCTCTATAATGGGCTCTTTTCCCTCAATCCCTTTTAGTATCACAAGTGCCTCCCTCATAGTCTATAAGAAGATAGCTTAAAAAACCAACTCTACTTTTGACTGATCACTAGCAACCTCAATTTCATTCCAAGAGAGGAATACAAAGCACTTACTTTCCTTCTTGAAGGTGTAAGTATTCCTGACTCCATCATGAATTGTCTTCCTGTCATTTTGCCAAGGTTTGCTTATAATGATATAGCAAGCAACCTAAACATGACATCACACCACACCTATTCCTACAATTTGTCTCCAATGAAAAATTCCACAAGGTAAATTTTGTTCAAACAAATCTCGTTTCTCTTGATCAACCAAGTAAGAGAATAAGGTTGAGGGTGTTTCTATTTGGAGAGGTTCAGCTTCTCCACAACATATGTAAAACAACATTAATAACAACCTCCATTAATGATAGGAATATATACTTTCCCTTTCGCAGTGCACCTAGTGCGAAAAATATTGTGCTTGAGCTAATGTTGCTCCCTTTATAGTTTGGTTTGTAGGACTCATCAAATTACAAGTATCTCTCTCATCAGTTGAAAGCTAATACTCATCTTCAGGTCCATCGTCTCCAATGTCGATCTCCTCAATTGAACCCTACTCAATCAAAGAAATCACTCTCCTATTTGGGCAATTGGAAGCAATGACTATACCCATGATGCTTGAAACACTTCCAAGAGAGAAAAGTGCTTAGAGAAATAGCCTTGTCACCTTTCTTTTCCTATGATGCAAACTTCTCTCGTGAGGTAGATTTAGGGCCCATTTAGGATAGTTGCAGTTGTTTAAGAAGCAGTTATGAAGCTGCTGCAGAAGAAGTTGATGGCAAGAAGTTATGAGTTTATTTGAAAAACTCAGTTGAGAATCTACAATGCTGCAGTTGTTTATGCATAAAAGATTAAAATACTCTTATATGTTGAATAATATGAAGCAAAATGAAGAAAAATAAAATAAATGATATTCATATATAGTCATAAGTCCACTAAATTACATTAAGAGATTATACATCACATAATAAATAACACTAATGTTAAAATTATAAGTGCAACAACTAATGTGATTAATATATCAAACTTATTATTCTGTTGGTCAGATTATTTTAAATTTTTTTTCTTCAATACTATTCTCGAAGCATGATCACTGTTTGCAGTGTCATCCTCTTATTCTTCAACACATCTGAAATAGTTGCAATCATCCTCTGTTCAATTTTGAGGACACATATAAAATCTTCTACCATAATTTTCTTCTTCACGTGAAGTGAATGTAGCATTACAAATCATAGTTGCAATTAACAGCTATAGAGGCAATTAAGATCTTTGAACTCATATTTCCTAAGATAAATTTGCATTAACAATAAAAATATTAATATGTGAATAGTAACATTATAAAAATAATTTGACAACGATAACTAAGCTCAAATGTTAACAAACTTATGAAATTAGTAGCATAACAAAGATAACTAGTTTCAATTGACATGTAGATATCAACCAGTTACAAATACTAATTACTTCCAATCTAATCATTAAAGCATTCGTAGTTTGCTCTCGTAAATCTTTTATCTCCTCAACTCCTCCATCTTATGTCTCAAATTTTGTTATGTGTTGACTAATTTCAACCATTGAGTGGCTCATTCGATATTCAAATACTTCAGGTGGCACAAATAATTGATCTTCATCTACAATGTTGAATTCAATATCATGGTGCGAGGGGTGACGACGTATATAATTATGTAGAGCCATTCGCAACTACTTTAACTTGCTTCTTGAATGAATATGCTGGGATGTCTTGCAAAATAATAATCTATTTCTTCTTCCACACTCCAAAAGCTCGCTCAATTATACCGTGTAATGATGAGGTCGTTTATTTAATAATTTTTTCCTTCCCATAATGACTTGGCTGCTCCTTTCGAAATCAGGGATATGATATTTTATTTCTGGAAAAGGTTTCAGAAACGCTCGTTGCATTGGATAACTTGTATCAACAAGATAGTATTTTCCTATTTAAATTTCTAACGTGAGCTCAAACAACTACTTGTTGTAATAAATGAATGATCAATACAATAATACCTAGATGAGATATTGAAAAGTTATTTTCTTTATGTCGTGTAACAATCTTGAATATGCAACTATCGTGTGCACTTTCTTCTCATCCAACAATTAAAAAAGTGAAGCACATTTTAAATGCATACTTATACACATTACGGGTAAATAAGTCACATGCCAATATATCTTCTACCTTATAAACTGCGGGGCACATGGGCATCACATGTGTCCCATCCATTGGTCCGTCTGATCACTACAAGACGAGTTTGATACAAAATTAGGTGAAAATTATAAATGACTATTGAAACATAAACTTAAAAATGGATTTTACCCTGAAATATGACATATATCGACAATCTTGCAATATCTCATAAAGTATACTCTAAAAATTTGAATCTATTAGCTTTATAACTTTAGTTGATAAACTCACCAAAAGCACCAAGACCAATAGAGAAGTATTTGCTTAGAGTTTCAGATGAGTTGAAATTCCTGCTAGTCGCCTTGATTGATTCATTATGTGATAATATACATATATTGTTTGGGCCAACACATCTCTAGTTGTAATTCTAGAAGATCCACGAAGTCCATGAAAACTTTCTAACTCTTGTAAGAGATCAGTAAAAATTATTTGCAACATGCGAAACATATTATGAAATATCTTTGAGTGACCGGTAAGTAACTTATTGATCCATTTTACTCCAACAAATTTTGAAGTCATACATAGAGTTTTGCAAATATAAGATTTAAAATATTCATTTATTAGACATATAAAGGCAACAATAGCAATCCTACATTGATCTTCACTTTCCATTACTGTAAGCAACAAATAATATAATTTTAACATCAAACTTTGATAAAAACTCACCGTGCAAAACATCATTTTTTAAAAGTGATACCAATACAATCTTAACATTGAAAGTTAGAGATTTACTTATCTAATACTTTCTTATGCCTAAAAAAGTGCATTCCACTTTTAAAAAAAATAAGTGATGATGGTAATTTTAATGTTATATGAAGATTAAGGTGTTATAGATATAAAAATTAAAGTTTAGGTGTTAAATATATAAATACAAAATAATTGTGAGTATATATGTAAATCCCTTATTATTTTAATAAATTTGTCAATGAAGATTATGAGAATATGATTGAGTTAAATGACCTCAGTATTATAATTGAAAAAAAATTATTTTTATCATCGTATTAGTAAAAATAAAAGTTAAAGAGGCCATAATATAAATAAAGTGTGAAAATGCAGTAAGACCTGATGATATTCCAATAGAAGTGTGGAAATGCTTAGGAGACCAAAAAATTTCTTGGTTTACTAATCTTTTTAATCTTATTTTAAAAACAAAAAGATACTTGATGAGTGGAGAAAGAGTTTGTTGATTTCAATTTTTAAGAAGGTGATGCACATGAGTGCGTAAATTATAGAGAAATAAAGTAAATGAGCTATACATTAAAATTATGAGAGAGAGTAATTGAACATAAGTTATGATGCGATACAAAAATTTCTGAAAAATAGTTTGGTTTCATGTTGAGTAGGTCTAATATGACTGTTATACATTTGTCGAGAGATTTGATAGAGAAGTATAGAGAAAGGAAGAAGGATCTACATATGATATTTGTTGATTTAAAAAAAGCATATGATAAAATTCTAAAAGAAGTCCTTTAGAGAATTCTAGAGAAGAAAGGAGTTAATATTGTTTATATTCAAGTCATCAATGATGTGTGCATTGGAACTGTTATGTGTTCAAACACAAGAAGGGTTGACCAAATATTTTCCTATTTCAGTTAGATTACATCAATGATAGACTTTACGCCCATATCTTTTTGCTTAAGTTAGGTGTTAATATTGTTTATGCTTTTTGCTAATGATATTCTTCTTGTTGATAAGACTAGAGAGAGATTTCAAGAGAAACTTAAGTCATGGAGGTCAACCTTAGAATTGTGGGATCCGAAAATTCGCCACCGACCTCTTTAAAAAAAAAAGAGTTGTTTAAGTATCGGTGATAATTTCAGAAGGCAGATGAATAGTAGATAAGATCTAGAGATTTGATTCTTTTGGTGAGAACTTTTATATCTGTTGGGTTTCATAAGTAAACTATATAATTACCCCTCCCAATCGAGAAGCTCGATTAAAATTTAAGATAGAATAAAACGAGTATATAATTGCTGAGTGGAATTAAGAACTTATGAAATTTATTATTTTAACTTAAAACTTTTGTGGGGAGCGACTGGCCGATCGATCAAGTTCCCGTCGTCCGGCGCGATCCCGGCCCGTCGGAGGAGGGTAATTGACCCGGCCGAAAGATCCTGTCGAACAATTGTCAAGGTGTCCTAGACGCAGGGTGGAGTTTGTCAGGGGCATAAGTTAACCTTACTAACAGGCTTTTGCAACCAAATACATTCTACATTTCATTTCAAAAGATTGGAAACATAGTGGTAGTGGCAAAGTAATTAGTGGCGATATCACCCAGGTCGGAGGCTGGTCGTACCGTTTTGTGGTATATCACTAAAATCACGCGGACGGACGCGCGCTTTAGAATATTTGAGTGTGAAGGTAGTTATGTATTTAATTTCGTGCTTCGAGAAAGTTTTCTTAATTTCTGCAAGACAAATAATTGCAGAGGGGTGGATTGATTTTTATTTTTTTTATTTTTTTTTTATTTTTAAGTTTTAATTTAAATAATTCATTTCATTTTTATTTATATTTTTTATATTTTCTTTGAATTTTGATCATTTTATGATTGATTTTAGATTTGAATATATATGATCATTTATCATTGAAATCTTAATTTTAATTACATACCGATTAGGGTTAATATCAATTGATAGGCCTTTATACTACATTTCTACAGAGGATCGGAATTAAATTATATCTCAAAATCCTTCACTTGTCCAGTTTGAGCATGGATCGGGTTTCTTTTCTTCGAGGATTTGAATTTTAAAAGTATGTGAGTTGATTCATATCTTTGTATTATATGACTTAACTACCGGATATTATTAATTTTGAAATTCTTATAATATCACATTTTAGGTTTTGTTAACTTCAAGACAAACCGGATGTATAATATGTCATTTGTTCTTTTGTATTTATCTTGATTGTACGTCCCTAATGTTTGGACATTTCAACATACATGTGAACATCTGTTCTTTTAAAATGTTATATGGACATTAAATGTCTAGTTGAAATGTAGTGTCGATTTGGTTTAAGTTTATAACATTTTTGGGTTTTGTTAACTTGGGACCTCAGGCGGATGTATACATTCTTTAGAAAATATGATATGTATTATTTTTGACCAAAGCCTTCATGTAATATAGATGATATAAATTACTTTAGCTATTTGATCAAATGTAGTAGGTAAACAAACATGCATTTGATTTGGGCTAAGAACCCTTTATGTGACAAATCAAGATAAAGTGAAATAAATCATTTTGAAGGCTATGATCAAGTATAAGGTGATGAAAAAATGAATTTAGACTTTAATTTAATTTGGAACTCTCTTTATAAATCAAGAAAATAAAATGAAATAAATCATTTTGAAATATGATCAAGTATAAGGTGATGAGCCTAAAATGAATTTAAATTTGATTTGAGCTAAAATCCTCTCCTTATGTGGCAAATCAAAAACATAAAGCGAAATAATCATTTTAGAAGCATATGATCAAATACCCATAGCCCATTTATTTCTCTCTTGATAAGGGGGGGCAATATAAAAAAAAAAATGAGTAGATGTCATATATTTAAAAAGTGGATTAATTAAAATACACCTCCTTCACATCTGCTCATGGCAAATGGGGACAAATCATTAAATTTATTAAGAAGATATGGAAAGACTTTATTTTCCTCTTGAAAGTGATAAGGATGCTTGCGAAGCATGTGCCATTAATAAAAATGTCGCGATATAAATAATTAAACTAGATGATCTCCTTGCAATTATGAGGCAACATGTGTCAACCATAAGAATAGATGATAAGAGGAGAGGAGAACTATAAATAAGAGGATTTCCCTTCAAGTCTTTCATTTCCTACTCTCCTTTTCTCCCTTATACCACAAGTTTAAGCTCAATCTTGCATCGAGGTTAAGATATACTTGTGAGTTTCTTTTCTAACTCAATTTTTTTTTGATACCTTGATATATATGTCATTATGATAGATTTAATTTATTCCATATGTGTTTCTTCAAGTCTTGTGTATGTAAATCATGGTGTGAATAAATGTAAAGTAGGGAGGCATTTAAGTTTGAGCGTATATGTCTAATGTGTCCATAAGATGGAATCAACTTTGTAATCTTTATGTCAAATAAGATAAACCATTATATAGAGATTGAGCGTGAGTATTCATATATATTAAAGAACATTTTAAGCCAACAAGTTAACCTAAGCATTTCATCCTTTCTTTTCTATCTATTTTTTTTAAGAAAATTTGGCATCCCCGTCCATAGCTACCTGGGGAATTTTCCACCACGCCAAGAAAGGCGTGTATGGTAGATGTCATGACAGTATTATGCATTTAGAAAGAAGTGTATGGGTTACAAGACCGATTTCCTTGTCGCGTTGAACAAGCTGGTATCTATAACAACAGATTTACATGGAAACAAGACTTATCACGGGTTTTCGCGTTAACGATGTAAACTTATATGTGCAATAAATTCGTTCACGTGTATGAAATTAAAGTATAAGCATTTATATATGACATATTTCACCTTTTATTTTGAAAATTTGGAACCTCCGTCATCATTTCTTGATTAGGTCTTCCCACCACGCCAAGAAAGGCGTGTATGGTAAGGTGTCGTGAGACACCGCGACCGAAATTTATTTACCACGCCAAGAAAGGCGTGTATGAGTTAAGATAAAGATGTAAGTTTCTCTCATGTTTCCCTATGTTGGAGAAACATGAGTATCTTATAATAATAAATTTAAAACTTGCGTCATTTAATTAAGAGCAAAATAATCAAAATTTACAGCCTCTCCCCACGTGTGGTTCAATGAGGTAGATTACTAATGTCGAAGAAAGACATGTATAAGTGTATGGTGAGACTACCAAATTTTGATAACATAAGATTTCTGTTGGAAACATGGTGATATATCACAAATTTAAAGCTCAGCGTTTTCATATAAACAAAAGAAAGGCTCTGCATGTATATTTGATTAGGAGCTTAATAATCAAAATTTACAATGGCTCTCCACATGTGGGTTCATGAGAGTACGCAAATGTCAAGAAAGGCATATATGATGTATGTCATTGAGACACCACTAGATAAGATAAGATTTCCTACCATGTTGGAACACGTGGTGATTATATCACAAATTTAAAGCTCATTTGCATATAAACAAAAGAAAGGCATTTCTGTATTTGATTAAGCTAATCAAAATTTACAACTCTCTCCCATGTGTGGGGTTGTACATACTGCACGTGTCAAGAAAGACGTATATGGTGTATGTCGAGAGACACCACTAAATTTTGATAGATAAGATTTTCCTACCATGTTGGAGAACATGGTGAGATATATCACAAATTTAAAGCTCGTTCACGTATATAAAAGAAAGGCGCATTTCATATATATTTGATTAAGATAATCAAAATTTACAATTCTCCCCACATGTGGGGTTTAATAGAGGCACATGTCGTAAGAAAGGCATGTATAGGTGTGTCATGTGAGACCACGATCAATTTTGATAAGATAGTATTTCCTACCATAGAGACATGGTAGATTATATTACAAATTTAAAGCTCGTTGCATTATATAAACAAAAGAAAGCGGCATTGCATTTTCATCACTATTTCACTCCCATAATTCAAGAGCAAGAAAAGTGAACAATGTATCTTGCATGATTCCAACCTCCAAATACTCATGGACAAAAACATTTAATTGTTTTAATGCAAGAGATAGACATGGCAATTGCTTTTGAGTAAAGTATGAACAAGCATAAGATGTAACTTTAATGAAACTAAGCACCAAAATGAAAGCTTTAAACTTGCAGCCACATTTCAGATTGCACTTCAAAGGCTTATGACTTAGTGATCACAAAAGAGAGGAAAATAAGCACAATGCTAATAAAGTCAATCAACCTTCTTCCTTTTTCTTTTAACATGGTGATTATATGAAGTTTAATCCACATAAACTAAATAATCACACTAAGTTTAATAAGTCCAGCAAATCTGAAATCTTGCCTAAATAAGATAGCCACTTTCATGATTGCAAGTAATCAAATAGTGGAAAGGGGCAAAGCGGAGCAAGGTAACCCTAAAGCTTGCAATATTTAATCCATTTAAACAACAACATGACTCAAATCACAAAAGAGATGGGACTTGCTGTGTATGAGAAGCACATATTGTATAGTTGGTTTAAAATAGTTTATTGCATCATGGCTTACTGAAATGAAACAATTATCCCTCACTATTGTTTATAAGCTCATATACTCTCGGAAGCAATTCGGTACATTGAAAAATGGAACAAAGCCAATGATGAAACGAGGCTATGTGGGAGTATCGAATAAAGTAAAACAAATGAGAAAACTGAGCAAAATTTCTGATCATTCTCCTTCCAATAACACCTAGATAAAATAAGCCGTCTATGAAAGCTAATGAACTTTATCATATCAAGTAAAGGGTACACCCATTCAACTCCTATTCATGACAGTTAAACCAAAAAAAAGCATTATTCACCTTGATGGATTACTCAGTGGCTCTATGGCAATAGGAACAAAGAGCAATAGAATACTTAGCTTGCCCATTAGAGCAAGTCGTTCAAACAAGAAGTGAGCTCAAGGGAGGAGTTTCATTGCCCTTCACCCGGATTGAGGCTACTGCGAGAGAGACAGGTGTCTTTTCACTGTCAGGAGGAAGAGGGGAAGAGGAGTTTCCTTCATTTTGCTCGGCCTGGGTGGGAGGAGGAGGAAGAAAGGCTAGGATCGAGTCCTCTGTTTGCTCAGCTAGGGTTGGTGCTTGAGCAGAGAGCAAGGAACAGCAGGGAGCTCGGCCAGAGAGGAGAAGGAGAGTGTGGGTGGGTTCGGTCAAAAGCAAAGAGGGAGAGGGAAATCACACCCTGGCTTGAGAAACGAGCGAGAGAGAGGGATCGCGAGAGAGGGGAAGAGCCGAATGAGAGTAGAGAGCGTGAAAATGAGGGTCAACGCATCGTTTCGATCTTTAGGGCCGACGGCCTCTTCTGATTGGCTGAACGAGCGGCGGGAGTTAGGTAAGGGATTAAAGGGGTTTAAGGGATTAAGCAACCATTAGTCCCTTTAATTATAATTTAATATTATTTTATGTGATATTAATTTATCGTTCGCTAGAATAGGTGTCAATTTTAGGTGTTTGGTTTAATGCCGGCTGGCGAACAATTTCGAAGGTTTGTCGGATAACGTCGGCGGATGAAATTTGGTTTACAATTTGTGCGGCATTGAATTGATCGACATTCGCACACTTTGCGAATGGGTCTCGGAAGGTGTCATTTGATAGGTCTCGACGTTTGGCTGATCAATTTCGCAACGGAGGTCGTTTAGACATCGAGACTTCTCGACTTTGATATGCGATAATTTCATTAAAATTAATTTTATTTTTTGGATCGATCATTAATTGATTCGATATTTTCTATTTAATTAATTTTGATGCTTTCGACGCATTATGAAGTCGAATTTTCATATTGCAGCAAATTTAATCGATCTCGGTCGCGATTAGGGGGTGTTAATTTCCACCATATTTATTTAATTTTAAGTGGCATATAGTTATAGGTCAACAAGAATCTAAAGGTTTTAGTTTAAGTAGTTCTAAAACGAATACATTGAGTATAAATTTAGTTGTAAAAGATCTAGTGATAGGATTGTGACATTGGGTGATCAAGTTATTAAAAAGACTAAATGTTATAGATATCTCAAGTCGATTGTTCAAAATGATGGTGAAATAGATGAGATGTTATTAGTAGAATTCAAGTTAGATGGTTGAAGTGGAGGAATGCATCTGGCCTGTTATGTAATAGAAAATTACCGCTTAGACTTGAGATTAAAATTCATAAGATGGTGGTAAGACCTGCAATATTTTATAGAGCAGAATGTTGGCCAATAAAAGAGAAGCGTAAAATTAGGTTACTTGTAGCAGAGATGAAGATTGTCAAGTAGATGAGTGGCTTTATACTTAGAGAATGTGTAACGAATATATACATGAAATAGTTGAGGTAGCTCCTATGGCAGATAAGACTTGAGAGAGTTGTCTTAGATGGTTTGGTCACATATAATGTCGGCCATTTGATGACTTAATCAGAAGAATAAATGTATTAGATTTGACTTATGTTAAGAAAGGTTAAGATAGACCTAAGAAGACTTTAGTAGATAGTATAAAAAAATGATCTTATTTACTAAAATTAAATGAGAATTTAACACTTAATAATAGGACATAATGGAGAAGAAGGATTCATATAGCCAATCCAACGTAGTGAGATAAAGGCTTGTTGTTATTACCATTAGATGGATAAATGCTTCAACATAATAGAACTTGTTGATTTTTAATATAATTGTGATTATATTTATAGATTATAGTCTTGTCTATTCAAATGATAAAGCCATTCACTAAAATCATCTTCATGAAATTTTACAAATACCAAAAAAAATTGTATACAAAGTTCCCCAAATGTGAATTATCGTTAAAAAGTCTGGCTTTCCTTGGGTGTGTAATTAGTAGAAAGGATATCTCTATAAATCAAAATAAAATTAAAGCTATTGCAGATTGGCAAAGACCAATCACTCTTTCAAAGTAGTTTTCTAAGTCTTGCAAGATATTATAGGATGTTTGTTGACAGATTATCTCAAATTGTTATGTCGTTATCAAGGTTAACTCAGAAAAATAATGAAATTCGAATTATATGATCACATTGAAGAAGATTTTCAAAGACTAAAAAATTATCTAATAATTGTTTTAGTACAATCTATTCCATTGAGTATAGACGGATTACAATTTATAGTGATGCATCACTGATGGGGTTAGATTGTGTTTTAATGTAGCATGGTAGAGTAGTTGTTTGTGTTTCAAGACAACTAAAGAATCATGACAAAAAATTATCCAACATATGATCTTGCATTAGTGTCAATGTTATTTGCATTCAAAATATGAAGATATTAATTATATAAAACCAAGTATAAAGTATTTATTGATTATTAAAGTCTAAAGTACATATTTGAACAAAAGTAATTAAATATAAGACAAAGGTGATGGCTCAAACTTATTAAAAATTATGATTGTATATATTGTAAATTATGATGGATCAAACATCATTATGAATACATTAAGTAAAACAAATTTAGATAGTTCAAATTGGCTACTTGCTTAGCAAAAGCAATTAATTAAAGGCATGCAAATTGAAATTACCAGTAGTAAATTTTAATGATGAAAGTTTTGTTAAATCAGTTGATAGTTTAGTTCACTTTAAAAGACAAAATACCACGTTCACTAGATCATGATTTTTCCTTTCAAAAAGTTTTAAAACTAGAGAAAGTGGATCATTTAGAGTACAAATTTGATGAAAATGAGTTGTTGAGATACAAAAGTAAAATTTGTGTTTTTGATGTTGATAATTTAATAAAATAATTCTACAATAAGCACATATCTTTAACTATACTATTCATCCAAAAAGTTACAAGATGTATCATGAACTCAAAGAAATATTTTGATAGCTAAGATTGAAAATAAGTATTGTGGAATTTGTGGATAGCTGTCTTTGTTAGTTAAAGCTGAATATCAAAAGTAACATAGATAGTTGCAACCTATTTCCATACTAAAGTGAAAATGGGATAAATATTAATAGAATTTGTGGTTGAGTTTCCTAGATCAAGACAAGGCTATGACACTATATGGGCTATTCTAGATAGACCAATAAATTTTGCACATTTTTAGACCATTAAACAAACTAATTTTGTGGAGAA
This sequence comes from Cymbidium sinense, assembly GCA_021442155.1. NCBI lineage: Eukaryota > Viridiplantae > Streptophyta > Magnoliopsida > Asparagales > Orchidaceae > Cymbidium > Cymbidium sinense. The sequence goes on along the minus strand of CM038217.1, from coordinate 69,801,291 downwards.
ATTAGCAAAATTAAACATTGATGATTTTATACGAATGTATAACGTGCCAAAGTCAATAATTTGAAACAGATGTGACAAGTTTACATCCAAGACAGAGAAAAATGTTCAAGAAGCTTCAAGTACTAGACTGACTTTCAATATTACATTCCACTCATAAATTGATAGCCAATCCTAAAGAACAATTCGAATTTTATATGATTTATCCAGATAATGTCCTTAATTTTGGTAAAGGTTGATAATCATCTATACCACTAATAGAATTTGCATGCTCAACATCTTACAAGTATCAAAATGGTTCCATACAAAGCTTTTATGAAAGAAAATGTGTGACATTCTTAGCTACTCAAAAATAGGAGAAAAAAATAATTGATACTGATTTGGTAGATAATGCCAGTAGTAAAATTAGACTAATTTAAGATAGATTGAAGGCAATATAGAATTGAAAAAATATATATTATAGTGCTAAGCATAGACCCATGAAATTGGATGTAGATGACTTTGTATGTATCAAAGTCAATCCAATACAATTTGGAAAGCAAAGAAAGTTAAGTTCACAATATGCTAGACCACATAAAATTATTGAAAAGATTGAAAATGTGACTTCACAAATTAGTTTTACCAACATAATTCTAAGAAGTGTATACTGTCCTTTATATCTCTACATTTTCAAACTACATAGCAGATGAATCAAATAAAATTATCACAAATTCAAATGGTATACAGCCTGATCTAGCTAATATAGAGGAACCCGAGAATATATTAAAATATGATGTAAATGAAACTACATTTGAGATATTTCACTTGTATGAGTTCTATGAAACCATGAGACAAAGAGAGATGACATGAGAGAAGAAATAAAAAATGCGAGAAAGTTAACCACATCTCTTTAATTAAGAAATTTGTTATTATATTCTTTAAATTACCAACATAATTTTTAAAAGGAAAGATTGTATAATCCAACTTGAAAAAAAAAATACTATTGAACTGTATCGACTATATTGGTTCCAAGGAACCAACAAGCTAACTCCATCTTATAGGGGAGACAAAGTCTAGCAGGTGGGTAAGGGCATGTGTGAAGAGTAGCGAGCAAGCCACAGAGAGAATAAGGAAAAGAAAGCGAAAGAGATGACCAAGCAAAGACGACATGCATGTCTATGATGACCCATGCCAAGGTTGAAACCATCACTATACAAGCAAGCCAATGTGGGATAAGTAAACGAGAGATCAAAACAGCTGGGCAACAAGTTGTTTGCATGAAATTGATTTCAAGTAAGGTAAGGTTTTCTCTTCTCTTCAATTTCAAAGTAAAATTTCAATAAAAAACCTAGATGTAATTTTTAACAAATTTAAGTCAATTAGGGATTTTAAGTGGAGAGAAAAAAAAGATCGAGAGCAGAAATATTTTGGGATTTTGCAAAAGTTGGAGGAAAAGCATAAGATATGTGCATGAAACATAAATTAGAAATTTAGTTATTTAATTATTTTATTATTCCATACTGGAATAAAAAATAAAAATAAAATTATAAAGATTACTTCTTTGATTCAATAAATTCTAGTCCTAGTTTTAATCATAAGAAAAATTTTGTTAGTGTTGAAGTGTAAGAGAACAGAAAATTAAAAGCAAGGAGGTTGTTGTGGATTTTACAAAGAATAAAGAGAGATAATTGAGGTATGCATCTAAATTAAAAATGTTAAAAATTAATTTAATTTAATAAAATTTAAAATTAAGTTATGTCATTGTGCTACAAAATTGATTTAGAAAATTTTTATTCTAAATTAGAAGTTGAATGAAATGAAAAAAATAACAATTTAACTGTTATTTACCTAGGAATTAAGAATAGTATTATGCTAAAAGTATAATTGAAATTAAAAACTGGAGATTTATGTATAATGCTAGGTTAAAATATTAAATTAAAGATTATAAATAATAATTTATATGAGAGTAGAAGTTAATTAAATAAGATTTATTATGTAAATGGAATAAAATCATTATTAAAGAATGTCAAACTTTAGGAAAGAGAGATAAATTTAATTACATGAAACTACTAATAAAAATATCTTATAAAAAATTATTTATGATTATAAATACTAAGTTAAAAGAAGCTGAGCTTAAATGTTTATTTGGCGAACCAAATTTTGAGAATGAGATGAGTAATTATATTTTATATTATTGCAAAATTTACAGTTCTTATTTCAATTTTGGTGCAATGAATGACATGTTCTGCTAGATGCACATTGAATAGCACTGCTATTGTTATCATCATATAATTAAAAGAATGGTTTATTTTCCTTTCATAAAAGTCTTCATATTGTAATAATGTTAGATAAAATGCACTTTATTTCAAGCTCATTGCATCAAGTCATTAAAAAGAGTGAATGTTTTAGATATCTCGAGTCTATTGTTCAAATTGGTAGTGAAATAGATGAGGATGTTATTAGTAGAATTCAAGCTGATGGTTGAAGTTGAGGAATGCATCAGGCATGTTGTGTGATAGAAAAATACCATTTAGATTTAAGAGAAAATTTTATAAAATGATGGTGAGACCTGTAATGCTTTATGGTTAAGAATGCTTGCCAATAAAAGTGAAGCATAAATTTAAGTGTTGTAGAGATGAGGATGCTCAAGTAGATGAGGGCCCTTAGACTTAGAGACAAAATGCAAAACAAACATATATGTGAAAAAATTGGAGTACCCCCAACGGTAGATAAGATTAAAGAGTCACCTTAGATGGTTTGGTCATATAAAATAGCAGTCATCTGATGATCCAATTAGGAGAGTAGATGTATTAGATTCGACCTATCTTAAGAAAGGTAAAGATAAACCCAAAAAGGCTTGGTAAGTATTAAAAATGACAATTAAATAAGAATTTGATACTTAATAGGACACAATGTAGAAGAGAGATTCATGTAATCGACCCCACGTAGTGGGATAAAGCCTTGATGTTGTTGTTGTATCTTATATTTTCATGTATAGTTTTTAATAGAAATTAAAATTGATCAAGTAATGAATATGATGAAATTTTGATGCTATGCATAAAAACTCAATTAAAAGCTCTACAATTGAATGAATAAAATAATATAGTTCGCTTTCACATAATTGAATTATATTAAGTATTAGATCCATGTGAGCTAGAAATTGTGTAATATATGATATTTAAGTCATTCAAGAAATTAAATTGTTCACAATTTATTTTGATGGGTGATTCTAGAATGAGTGCTGGTGGTAAATTCAATCAATAGAATCATATCAATTCTATTACATCTTATGTTCGATTTGGAGGGGGTATCATGTGGTGTAACATATTTCATTACGTTTAGTTATAAAAGTACCCAGCAAAAAATAGAATTTTTTTAAAATGAAAAAGCTCCATAATTTTTAGTATAAACTTGACTTGAACTTGATTTGAATCAAAATAAAAGACAAGAATAATAAAATACTTTTAAATTTTAGTTTAAATTCTATATATATATATATATATATATATATATATATATATATATATATATATATATTTGCATTAATTATCTATATAATGTTAAAAATAGTATGATTATATAAAAGGAAATATGACTTTATATGCCAAATAATGCTCATATTTGGACAAATATCCTCAATATTTGTTTGCTTGTAAAATTACATATGAAAGTTGATTTTGAATAAAATTGTATATGCAAAGAAAATATAATGCATGGTCATTAGTGATATTGAGGAAGTTTGAATGAAATAGCTGCCAAAATGTCTCTCTTCCAAGCACCATTGTCATATCTCAATCAATGTCATTATTTGCCTTGGAATGATCTCTCTATTATAAAGCTTCACAACAAGCTTTTTCAAAATGATAAAAGATAGAGTTTATTTTTTTTTTTTAAATTTAAATGCAATCATCAATCCATGGTGATTCATATGCATACATGCACACATACTCTTTTTTTTTTTTTTTTTTTTTTTTGAGACATTTGAGCCAACTTAATGGCAAACTCATACACAAAACATATGTGCAGGACTTGAACTCTAAATCTCTTGGTTGAAAACAAAGCTTTCAACTATTAGGCAAAGGTGCCTTGCACTACATACATAACTATGTATGTATTATGTATGTATGTATATGACATGTAAGTTGAGGTTAGAGGAGTCTAGCATAAAGGAAACATTAGAGTACTTGAAATGGAAAAAAACTTAATGGATAATATGCCACTATTGACAAATTAAAAGAAGCATATTATCTATTAATTTTCTTTCCACCTCATGTATCTCTACTATTTTTCTTATATCAAACTCCTCTAATTTCAACCCATCTACATGATTATGTTTATGCATACAAAAATTTCAAAAAGTTGAGGTACCAATTCAAAACTCATTAGAACATCATTAGAATCTCATTCAAACATCATTCAAATAATATTGAATGTGGCTCCAACAAAATTCATTTTGAAATGAAGATTCTCCTTAATATTATACCTAGGAATGCAAGCATTGAAGGGTGATGACTTTATTCAACATATCTAACCAAAAAAAGTAACACAAACCTTCCATTTGTTCATTGAAAATCACAGTCACTTGATTTAGGAATTGTATGGTTGGATGTTTTAGAAGTGTAATGTAATCCTTTTTTTTAGATATTTTTAAAATTTTGGTGTTTGGGTGATGTAAACAAAATGTAAAGTAAATTTTTATATATTTGAAATTTAACCCTTAGTTCATTTTTTATTGTAAATTTGAATGATTTCAAAATACATCACCCAAGTTTTAGCTTGTCACCTGCTACTAATGTCACCATCTTGCCCAACATTACCACTTGTTGGTTGTCGCCACCCTCGCCAATGTTTACCGCCTACTAGTTGACATGGCCACCGCCAGCTACGATAATTGCTCATCACATCGTAGACCATTACTACTAGTTTTTGCATGAACTCATTTTACTTAATTCCAAACACAAAAGTTAAATTCATACATTTACTTTACATCCAATCAAACAACTCTAAAACATTTCATACATGTGATATTCCTTTTATTCTGATTTCTTTTTTCAGCAAACCAAACGACTGCTAAGACTTCATATGTGACACCAATAGTATGATGCCTCGTTCAAATATGATTAGAGTGGACATTAGCATAGACTATTATATTAACTTGTTCAAATTATTTGATTTACTTGAGTTAATATAATAAGCAAATAAATAGTTTGCATCAATTTGAGTAAGATTCATGGCAGCTTCAAGTAGGTTTGAATATAATATGAACTTGGTTTGATCATTTTTTAAAGCACACTATTATAACCAGAAATTGATGTGTAATAATAAGGGCAACTTCTAGATTGCCAATGAAAAATAGAGAAATAAAATTATAACATAATAACCAAGGATGCAACATCCAATGGATGATAAAAGCTGCACAAGAAAAAAACTCAATTAAATTGACTTCATTGAAGTCTTGTAGATACAAGGGATGACAATAAATTTTCTTTTCATTTTTTCCCCGTTTGATAAATAAGATCTGAAACCTCCTATCAACTAAAATATCAATATCTAAATGCATGCATCTGAATCATGAGATAGGTGAGTAAGCCAAAGTGTTCCAATAATAGAACGATTAATCTCAAAATAAATATCAACAAATGAAGGTCCCATCTCATAAGGCAAGCAGGGCTAGGTATAACACTCATAGTTTTTAATAGAAATTAAAATTGGCTCAAAATTATAAGTGCAAATCTGCTCTGATGGAGTATCATCCATCAAAGGGATAGGAGGTTCATTATACCTCTTACACTTGATAGTTTGATTTCTTCAACTCTGGATAAACCTTGAAATATTCTAAGAATTTATACCTAAAAATTCTGCATAAAGATTGATAAGAAGGGAGGTTTTCAAATTTAACCCTCTGCCAATAACCAGAAGAAAAGGTGTCAAACCATAGTTCATTTTCAAAATGAGTAGTGGCATCCAATTTCACCAAAATTGTGGCCACAAAAGATCGAAAAAGGCGAAGAGTAGAAGCATCCACTTGTAAACATTTACCACAAATATAGCTCAATGAGTATAAAGTAAATTGATTAAGTAGCATAGATGAAGATGAGAGAATGCAATCCAAAAAGTAGGTGCTGTGAAGAGGAGCGCTCAATCAGTTATGTTGTTCGAAGATCACGTGACTTTAGATTATGGCTTTTATTTATCTATAGCAAATGAATTTTGGCTCAAAATAAACTTTCAAACTGAGCATCTAAAGAAAATAAATTGACTGTTTGACTACTCATGTATTCTAAGACAGATTATATATATATATATATAATGTGTGTATGAGTATGTGCATTATGTGTGAGGCAGCACATATACATAGCATATATCAAGTTGATTTTCATTTCAATTGAACAAACTTATTCTATTTAGAGTAAATAAACTGCTAATCAATTAAAGTTCAAAGATCTCTCTATCCAACTCCATCTAATTTTGAGCAAATTACCTTCAACTCAAAGCACATAGATTTCTAGCCAGCCACTCACCCACCACAAATAATTTTTTCCTAAAAACGCATCTAAGGGTGCATTTGGGATATTTTCTATGCTTTGTTTTTTGAACACAATCAGATTACCGCCTTTTGGTTTATTTTAAAAAAGTTTGTGGTGAAAAGCTTTTGAGAACTGAATTAGAGTGTAGTCGGAAATCGACGATTAAATTTTTCAAAAAGAAAAATATTTGTAATAGACACAGCAGCTTTTCAAAAAGTTATTTTCTCCATAATAGCTTTACAACCACCTTTTCAAAAAACTACAGCTGCCTCAAACAGACCCTAAATATAATGGTATTTGAGTTCAAACACTAATATGAATAAATATTGCTCAAATCCTTCAGTTATATATTAAGCTTCATATGTGTCGGCAGTTAAAAAAAAAGAGAACCATTTGGATTCCTAACATTTTAACTAATAACAAATTGTCCCCTAAAGTTAATTATTGGATGTTATATAGGTCCTTCTAGCTAAGGGCAATAAACATTTTGTTAATCTAACACATGTAGTACAATTTTTGACTTAAATTTGAATCTTATAAAATTGTTTTGAACAATATCTTCATTCATAATTTCGTAGTGGTCGTTAAGATTGAATACAGGTCTTCATAGATGTTCATAGCTCCAAGTTGGTTCTCTCCAATTTTTTAGGATTTGTTTAAGGCAACTATAGCGGTTTGATAAAGTAGTAGTAGAACTGTTACAGAATATGCTACTTTCTAAATAGCTTTGGTGAGAATTACAATTTATTTATTTTAAAAAACTTAGATTGCAATTTTTTGACAGTCACCATACTCTATCAAGTCAGGCAGAAAAACATAATTTTTTCATCGTAGATTCTCCAAAATGTGGCTAAAATGTAATGTCCACATGACACTATGATGTGTTTTCACACTGTTGTCCTAATCGCACCCTTAGTTATTCTCATGGAAAATCCCAAAGCCAAATTTTGCCTCTTAATTGATAGCCTAGCCTAACTACTTATGAGAAGACCCTAGAAGGTGAATTTAGATCTATTGGCAAGGTTATTAACAATTGAAACACAAGATAGCTGAGAGGCTTCTGGCCTTTAAAACCAAGCAATCAATGATGGATATGATTAAAGGAATGAACAACTAAATCTTTGAAAAAAAAATATCGGTATCAAGGAAGGAGAGTACTATGAAGATGACAACATCATAGAAATAGGTACCAAAGGGACAAGGGTAGATTTAGTGGTAGCTTCAATGTTGATCGCTACAATAAGGTTAGAGCTTTGATAATGATAAATCTTGGAACTTAAATAGTGGTGGTGATTTAAGTGAATTTGAGGAATTAAAATTCACCCTCGAGCTCGACGATGGCATAAGCTTATTGAATCAGTGAAACCCGCAGCAAACACCATCATCTCCATTGAAGGAACATGCAAAGAAGCTTATCAGCAATGACAAGCGAGAGGAAAATGTAAGGGTATTGTTAACATTTTTATCTTAATGATTTTTTAATGAAAGAACCTTCATAAAAGAATCTAATTAAATTTATGAGGAATCAAGACGCATAGTTGTTAAAATTATGAAACACTGTTTATAAATTAGGGACTCAGGTCTCATATTAAAAATGGTTGAGCCTAATTCAACATAATTTTGAATCCAATCCATGATCTTGAAGTCAATTTGGAGCCACTTAATACGAAGTTGAGATAAAATTTCAGAAAAGATATTGGGAAAAGAAGCATTACACATTTCGCACAATTTAAAAAAAGGCATTGCATAGGCTTTACCAACTATGAATGTTGAACAAATTATACATGCATCAACTAACCCCTAGGTTTATAATGCCCATGAGCCTCATACACAAGGCTTCAGAGTATGATGTTATTCATCCATAACAAAGGGGATAAAACTCCATATTCAATGCATAAAAATAGAATTGTGAACAAGTTGATGCAAAATATCCGCATTAAATACCTAACCAAAGAGTCATCACATAAATTAATAGCAACATAACATATGTCATAATGTTTCGTTTTACTTGGATATAGCTTTTGCTAAGACAAATGCACAGAAACAAGCCATGCCAAGCTTATTTCAAAAACAACCTTGAAAGGACAATGAGAAATGCAGAATATATCTAAAAAGGGCAGGAAAGCATACTGAAAAGAAAATATGCCAGATATCAAACTGATGAGATATGAGTTCAATAGAAATAAGTACCTTTATTGTGAGAAACTCGTTAAATTTGAATTGATTTGAATGGAAGGGTAGCATGAAAACTACTACAAATTAAAATTAGCCTGAAGGATCAAGATAGCCTAGCCAAGAGGTTCCTTTCGTGATTACATTACTTCCCAAAATCTAAGTATAGCATAATTTAGGTTTGATTGGGGATTGCATGATGAAACTAGCCCTCCTAGATTCTTCACAAACAACCAGAAAATTCCTTTAGATAGATTTTCCATGGAAGTCTTTGGACGAATGTTTAGCTTCTTGATTAATCAGTTGGTCTAGTTCATGCTAATCAATATCATGTCCTCCTCAGTCTACTTACAAAATCATGACAGTAAATCACTTCAACTTCTTAATATTGACACAGCGAAACTTGACTATCCAAGTCTCCTTAACAAACCACATATCAACATTGGTCATTGCTCAATTATTTTAATACTAGTATTTTATCCCAATGAGTATGTTATCCCATGTGATGCACGGAAACTATGAAAAAAATCCAAATATAAGACCCAAATGACTAGAAATAAACAAATATTTCTAATTGTCATGGTAAAATTTGCATTAATTAAATGGTGTAGAAATAGAAATATCTATAAAATTATAATAAATTAATATGCAAAAAATGATTAATTGTAATGATGTATAATTTCATGTCACCTAATATATTGTAGGCCTAATAATTATTTCTTAAATTTGCATAGATAATTTTAATTTCTATAAGAAAAAAACTACATTTCAGACTAATTGATTAGCATGACAATTGAAAAAATTGATCGAGTTTAGTGTGATCATTATGAAACACCTTACCACAAAAACAAAATTTTAGAAAATGCATTGGAAACTAACAAATTAGAAGTAAGGTAAATCTAGTCGGTCAAGCCACTGTCAAGTAAGACAAGCTAGATGGCTTCCCTTTCACTTATAAATAGTATAAGTAATTACAAACCTTCCTTCACTAAAATAAGACACCTGCAGATGAATCGATTTCATCATCATCCTCACCTACTTGTTTTGTAACCCGAAAAGATAATTATTCCTCTACTTTAAGTGCCAATTTTGAAGAAAGTAGCTCTTGGATTGTTGACTTAATGGCATCCGACCATATGACTAGAAATTATATAATCATGTCTTACATGCCATGTCCTATTAAAAAAAATATTTGTGTAGCTAATAGGTCTCTTTCAAACATTGTCAGTTAATGGTACATTCGAGTGGCTAATTTTGTTCCATTATGTTTCAAACTTCAAGTGCAACCTTATGTCAATCAGCAAATTAACTAAAGATCTAAATTGTGAAAATTCTCTTTAACTTATGAATATGAAGATTTATCTTCGACAATGATGATTAGTACTGTTAGGACGTGTAATGGTTTATAATTTCTCAATACAATATGATCTCAAGTTTTACATAGCAACTCTACCATTATTCTCAAAGGTGAGATGTTATGGCATCAATGACGAGATATTATAATTTTACCAATCTTAAAGAAAATTGCTTCCTACTTTGATTATGAAAATGGATGCCCACTCATTTTCTTGTGAAATTTATATTATTGCCAACATACCAATGCCATACATCCTTGTGCTCAGTACAAGTCATCTCACCTATTTTCTTTAATTTCCCGTAATATTTAAGGGTCCTCAAGGGTGCCAAAGTTTCTAGAAGTTGATTATTTTTGAGGTTTATTAATGATTACCTAGAGAGTCGATAAGTTTATCCCTTAAAAAAAGTAAAGCTACCATGACTTCCTAACAATTCAACAAATTCATCAAAACCTAATATAATGCGTATATAAAAATCATTTGCATTAATAATGCTCAAGAATACTTTAAGTTGATTCTTGGAACTTATGTTCAAAGTCATGGTGCAGTTCATCATACTTCTATTCAACAACCCCCTATTAAACAAAAAGATGGTTTGTTGAATGAAAAATAACCATCTTATAAAAGTGACTAAAGCAATTACGCTCAATGTATTCATCCCACATCATTTTTTGAGAGAGACGATTTTGACTACTTCCACGTCCTTCTCATGTTCAGATATTAAAACTCTTTGTAGAGTGTTACTTGAGATCAATCTTCAAACATGATTATTTCTTTCTCTTTCTCAACAAATTTTTAGTTTCTCTTCTTTCACACGTAATACTAATCCAACTAGGAGAAAATTAGATGCAAGAGCAATCAAATACATCTTTCATGACTACTCTCATGCTAATAAGAGCTACAAATACTACTTTGACTACAAAATTATTTGTTGTCTTTTGAAGACACATTCTTAAAATATCAATCATTCTACACCCTTACATCTTGTAGGTCCCAAAAATTAACACCCAACCTTTCATTGAGAGAGTTTCTGTAGTTCCTGATTAAATTTTTAGAAGACAGATTAATTTGCAAATAAGGCTCTACTTAGATATTTTATTCTTATTTTATGAGATCTTTAAAGCTGGCTCCAAGTTTCCTATTGGCACAAGCACATATGATTAATTACCCCTCCCAATGATGAGAGGAAACTTTTATTAAAGTTAGTCGTTAGGTCGTAGAGAATTTAGTGTATAATAACAACAATTTAAGTCTTAATTTAAAAAAAAATTATCACCCTTTACTTAAAGTGGAAAGTGAGATAAGTGATAATGAACTCAGTCAAGATCCTATGATTTTGTCATCCTGATTTCTAAAGGCCTCTAATTAACTTAGTCAGAGAAAAGACTCAACCTAACCTAACTGAATCCTTATCGATAGCCATAAACATGAGATGAATGTTTATTTAAGTGAACAATTTTAAGTTGACCCTTGTTGACAAAAGGCTTTATGTCCTATCAAGCATATCCTATAATTCACAACTCAATAGGAACTAATGAGCTATAATTGCAACCATAATATAGTGTAGTTATTTATGAGCAAAACCACCCGATCAAAGGGCCATAATCATGATAGTAATTTAGTGGCGTCATTGAAGAGTTAAATCACTCGATCAAATGATCATAGTCGTAACTATAATTTAGTAGAACGTTGAGGGGTCAAGCCATCCAGTTAGAAGACAAAATATTTTCTTTATTGGCTTAAGATCATTTCAGAGTGATCATAGTAATAAGTTCAATGATGATATTAGTCACTTGTGAGCTAAAATTTTCTTTAATTGTTGCCTTTAACAAAAAGTTTCAAAGGATAGATGGACTTTCACTTTAAGCTTTTAAGTGATGAATTTCATTAAATTAATCTCTTTTGATTAAACTTTTTATCATTTTTATAGTTGATTGAAATTCACATTTAAGATAGCTTAGCATTAAAATTTTAGAAATTGTGATGATAGTAAAGCCCTCCATTTGATATCTTCGATCAATATGGCCACCATCAATAATTAATTGCTTATTTGCAAACAGAAAATTGAGTCTATGATATGCAAGGGATTTAAATTTTATTTAGGCATCCATTATATTATAACTCTACTTTGAATGGAGTGGATCGGATCTATGGTTAGAACTTATAATCATACTTACAATCTTAAAACTGAGAAATTATATTTTAAAATATGAAATTTCTTTATTAAGATGTTTGATGATTAAATTTAATTATAAAAATAATTTTTTTTCTTTCTTGAGGGGTAAACACTAATTTTCAACCAGTCTTGTGAGTTCCTATCATTATGAGAAGGATGAACAGACTAATTAAGTGGTTGTTTGGTTGGCTAAAAATGAAATGTAATGTAAAAGAAATTCAATATAAAAGGAATGTAGTGTATTTGAAATATTTTGTGGTTGTTTGGATGGATGTAAATCAAATTCAAGAATTTATTTTTTGATTTTAGGTTTGATTAAAATAAAATTAATGTAAAATAGGCGGTGGTGATGGGCGGCGATGGATGAATGCAGACAGCGGCGACACGCGATGGTGGTCGACGACGGCGGGCTGCGATGCCCGATAACGCCGAGCGGCGTGGCGACCGGAAGCGGTGGGCGATGATGATGCCGCGGCCGTGGGTGGGCCCGATGACGAGTGTTAGGCGGCACCACAACGAGCGGCGCGCGACGATATAAGCCGTGGGCACCGACCACCGCACCTCTCAGATTATCAACCGCCGCCGCCATCGCCATCGCCGATCGCCACCGCACCCCCCTAGAGACCGCCGCCACCACCATCATCACTTTACATCAACCGATGTAAAATAAAATCGTCCAAATTGGACGAAATTCTTTTTCACTGGATTTTAACTAAAGGGAGAAAAATGAATACATTGAAACTTTACATTGGATTTCATCCAAGCATAAATATTTCATTTTTCACCCGACTAAATAGCCCCTAAGTGAAGATTTACAACCCCACGATATAGTTGAAACAACCAACTCAAGAGAGTGTGCATGTAATAACAACAGAAAAAAAAAAAAGGAATTTCATTTTTTATTCTTGATCGTAGCGTCAATTGAATCCCGACGCCGCGACCTAATTAATCCATGAGGCAAGAAACTTTTGGCCTTAACCGAAGCCGAGAGAGAGAAAGAGAGAGAAAGAGAAGGGCCTGGAGGAAGAAGTCGCGCTCTACCTTATGTGCGTGCCCTAGTCGAGCGAGATGATTTCACCATAACAAAACAAACAGTCATTAAAGAAAAAGAAGATTCAGAAGAATTCGTCATAAAATGGTAATTATGTTCCTGCATTTTATAGTGAAAATAATTGTTGTCATCAAACTAATGAAACAAGAGCTCTTTCACTACGGTTTTTTATACAACTTGTTGAGTGAAGAAAATATCAAACACGATCATATTTATAGGCTTACTAAGTCTGACTTTTAGAACCTGTTTGACACATAAATTTAAGCTATGAGAATTTATGCTTTTGTCATCGAAGTAAAAGCTCTTTCACAATAGTCTTTTCTTACGACTTTTTCAATAAAGAAAGTGTTAACAATTCAATCATATTTTGACATATTGAGTCGAACTTTTGAACCCATTTGAGTCTTAAATTGGAGAATGTGAGGATTGATGTTTTTCCAACTTAATTAATTGAAGTTTACAAAACTGAAAATTCTCTCACTTGACCTTCAGAATTTTGATAAGTTTAGTAGATGAACCTCTGACTTTTGGAGTTATTTTATATGCATCTCATTTGGAGGTAAATTCTACCTTTTGCTCATGAAACTAACTATAATTTTAGCAATAATTTTAAACTTTAATTTAGGGACCTTAGTGTGAAACATAATGTCAACCCAAATATATAAAAAATATCTTATTGTTTTACAAGGGGGGTCTAACAAGATTTAAATATAAACTTTAAAAATACCTCCTACTTAACAAGAGAATTTTTATGATGTTTCAGAAATGTTATGTTGTGTATGTTCTACTAAGAATTAATTTCTTTCTTTTAATCATGCAAGTCAAATGATGCTTAACGTCAGTCATCATAGATATCTATTTAGGGATCTCCATCTAAATCATGATGTTAGCCTAAACAAATATAAAAATTCCCCCTGCCTTATATAGGGGTTTTAAGATATCTTGAAAATGCATTATTGTATTACAAAAGAATTTTTAAATAGAATTTACATAAAAACAATGGCGTATAATTGATATATTATTTTATCTTGAAAGGAGCTTTAAGTACAATGTTTATCTAACTATGTCATTACATGTAGCACTTCTTCATGTACTGGTTGTTAATCGACATCATTGATCTTTTACCATTTAAGTTGATAAGTTGATAGACTCCAACTTTATACACCTAAATGACGAAGGGGCCATCCCAATCAAGTTCGAATTTGCATCCAATTTTTTAATGAAAAATAATTGAACTTCTCAGCATCAAAACCAATTCTTTCTTCGAATGTTCGAGGGCACATCATATGACCAGAATTTGTTAACATCCTTGCTCAATAAATCTACAAATTTTTATGATCTTAAATTCTAACTTCATCAAGTGTGTCAACCTATCACATCTACAAGTTAATGAGCTCATATTAGACAGACAATTCAACTTAAATTAGTAAAACTATTTTAGCTCCAAACACCAACGCATAAAGATAACCATATTTAAAGTCATGTAAGTGGTACAATATGTAATATCCATTTAATTCCTAATTAATTAACCCGCTGCATCAGAAGATCTAGGTGCTAAGCATGCAACGGCGGGATTAAAGCTTCGACGCGTGTATGGCTGAGATCGACCCGTTCACCTATTTCATTTCCTTCGCTGCTTCATTTCATCGAAGTTTGCCTTCGCTTCCCTCGGTTGCTTCGACGACCGCCTCCCTGACGTGAACGCAGAACCGCCGCTTCTTCCTCGCCGCCGCTGATCCGGGACACGCCGCTTCCGCTGAACCGCCGCTTGCCGACTTCACTGAGTAACGCAGCCGGCAACCGGAAGCGCCGACCGCGCAGATCACGCTCAGGGAGTTTCGTGAATTTGATCGCACGTGAGGGGCAAAGCTGATTTAAAAGAAGGGAATTTGGTTAAGTTATGCAATTCATTTACTAAGTAATTGACTTGGATTGTAGAAAAGAAAATAAAAGGGGTAATGTTACCATTGCTGCCAAGTGAAAGGGGTTTTGGGGAGGAAATATGTAAAATGTGTGTGTGTCGTAGTTCATTTTGCAAACAAGGAAGCTTATTACCTTTATGTTAATCTAATCAGGTATTTGGCGTTAGGAGATTACTTTGGAGTCGAGCTTCTGAACATGGCGAGATCAATTTCAAGAGGGTGTTAATTATGAGTTTCATTTATGAGTGCATGTATTAGGCGTATTTAGAAGAGTTATTTCATTATAGGTAGGTATAAGGAGAGACATCATGAATCGACTTTGACAGGTGAGACATACTCGCTAATGAAATCTTCTTATGTATGCCAATCGCTTCTACGACATAAATTATGAACACGTAGATATTTACATCAACGATATATAAATGATTACTGACGCATTAATGATTTACAATGACATGCCGTAAAAG
The DNA here is from genome assembly GCA_021442155.1 of Cymbidium sinense. Taxonomy (NCBI): domain Eukaryota; kingdom Viridiplantae; phylum Streptophyta; class Magnoliopsida; order Asparagales; family Orchidaceae; genus Cymbidium; species Cymbidium sinense. The sequence continues at coordinate 69,785,645 of CM038217.1, read as the reverse complement.
ATTGATTTAGATATAAAGGCCAAAACATTAAAGAATGATAAAACGGAAATGTAAAATTGTGATAGGAATGTTAAAGAAATCGGCAGATAAAAGCTGATGACGACGTGATTAGGGATCTTAGTATCCCCGACTGCATTTGATTTTGTTCGCCGTCTAACCGCGGAAATGTAGTATGTAGAGATACCGCTTTACCGCCTTTTTTAGATTTGGGGTGACGACTATGAATGAAAGTCAAAACCTACGAATTATAAATGATATTTCTAGAAAATGATTTGATATAGAATGAGAAATGAAAACCTAAATGATTTAATGAAAATTATCTTCGACATCGACATGATACACAAAGATATTACCTACAAAGATATCGTTCTGCTACATTTCTACAAAGACTTACAAAGATATCGATAATGTTACATTCTATATGCTTTACCTACGCTTTACTTTGTAAATTTATATACATACACGATTGTTTTACCGGCTCAGATCTTGTTTAAGATTCTTTGTCTCACCTTTTAAACTTACCAAAAAAAATTCGCGAAAAGACGAGCAGTTTATTTGTTGAATTATATATGCTTTTAGCGCTTTTTTGCAAGAAAATTAAATCTTTTTCCAGATTTATTTACAAACTTAAAGATTTACGCCCAAGATTTGTGATATGAATTAAGTTAAGTAGATATATGAATTAGTTTAATGATGATTGATACACCTTTTCACTTGTTCGCAAAGAAGACAGTTGGAACGCCGCGGAATCTTCCAATCGAGTCATCCTATTCGTTACACTGAGGACCCGGGAGCATAATATCCAAAGTGAGTACGAGCAATGGTGAAAGCAAAAAAAGATTAAAGCAAGAATGGAAGCATGATTTGGATTAGTGATAAGTGTTGAATCAATACAGCTATGTGACGATTAATTGTTGAGAATCCATATGTTCTTAATTTCATAATGTATGATATTTAATTTCATGCATGTATGATATTTAATAAATATGTATCATATAAATACTTTATAAGACATGCAAAGGTTAGAGTCACCTTCTAGACTAACGCACTGAACTGTCAAAGATAATTCTAACAGAGTGAAATACAACCTGAAAGTGGTGAAGGTAGATCGATGAATTGTAGTGGTAGTTCTTTGATTTCAGTTGTTGATAAGCAAGATCTATGGAAAAATCGAATCCGCACAGACTGAGTATGGTCGGACCAATATTTGAGGATATTTCAAAGTTCAAACCACCAAAGATTCAAAATGATCCATAAAGGCAAAAGATCGCTTAAAATTGGAAAAATTTTAGATGGGATGATTTGCCCGAAAACGTAAGAGTAGTATTATTAGAAGGGGAGGCGAAAGGTGGTGCGTGCTCAAAGATGGGAAAGATTTGAAATGATACCCATTACTCGATCAAATGGGATGAGTTGTCAAAGATTCAAAGACGGTTCATTCCTCCATCACCGACCGGCTTTACAAGACAAATTTTTCAATCTAACTCGCCAAAACGATAATGCAAGATGCCGAAGTTCACTTTCAGATACGCTCACAGACATCGCGAAGAGAAATGCCATGATTACGCTCGAGATCAATTAAGCTCCCTTTGATACGTAAACAAATTCGAGAAACCTATATAAGTGGGGAAAAGACATTTTGGTCAATGTATAATGGATCGAGATGTTACGACGATGTGGACATCGGCACTGACCGCCTAATGGAGAAGAAGGACATAAAGCCATACAATTATCAGGGACTGGGTCAACAAAGAAAATTTTTGGAAGCCAGGAAGCCAGGTAACACAATTTTTGGGGAAACCTTCAATTCAAGAAAAATGAGAAACTTCGAAATAAAAAACCAACCCTCCAAGAAAGCGAGTTTTGCTATCACTCAAAGAAAAGAATCAAATGAAGTGGTGTCGTATGCTTAAAATTTCGATCATTTGGGTTGTCATTGACCGGCCAAGACGATTCGCTCATTTCTCGATTCTTTTCCACCAATTTACCTTGATACTATTTATTTCATGATTGAATGCAGAATGCCTTCCGCTGATAGTTTGAATACAAAAGAAGAATGTTGTTGACATTAACATTCAAGATAAACACTTTCCTACTAATTATCTTACCAATTTTGACGTTATACTGTATATGGTTGATCAAATATTTCAACAATTGAATGCGGAAGAGGAGGAAATTTTGCATGCCCGGTGAAAATCATTTTATTTTTCATAAGAATGTCGCTTTCTTCTTCGATTGCAAAGTTGAGTAAATATTTAAGCTGAAATGATTTCTACCAAAGATGTGTTGAATAAGGATGTGTTTGAACCAAAACATTCCTATTTTTGAATTTCGATGTGTTCGGAGGAATTACTGGGTTGCCACCAATAGAGATGTAAGTTTGGGATTGATGTACAACCCTACAACTTCTATACATAAATCTCCTTATGATGGCCTAAAGAATTGCGGTGAATTGAAGATCAATTGCGTGAATTGATGACAAAGGATTTATTCAAAGAACTCACCGCGAGTGCACCAAGATATTTGTTAAGAAAAGGAGGGTACGCGATCACGTGTTGATTACTTAAATAAAGTAACAAAACAAGTATCCACTACCGGATTGATGATTTATTTGATCAATCGGAGGCAGTATTTTCAATTGATTTGAGATCCTATATCATCGCGTTAGAGTTAAAGATACTAATATTTTAAAACCAAACCGCGTATATTATGAATTCTCATATGCCATTTGGTTTAAGTAATGCTCCAGCCTTTATGGACTTAATGAATCGAGGTTTTCTTTGGGCCATATATCATCTTTATTGATGATATTCGATTTATTCTAAACCCAAAACCACGAACATGCAAATCATTGAGGATTGTTTTAGAATCATTAACAAAATCAATTATATGCCAAATTTTCAAAATGTGAATTTTGGAAGATACGTCGCATTTCAGTCATTATAAGTGGCGAAGGAGTTTCATTGATCCTCAAAAGTAAAAGCAATTTTAGAATGGTCCGCAGAAAAAGAATGTTAAAGTTCAAGGCTTTTTTACAGTTATTAAGTTTGTCAGATTTTCTCATATCAATGCCTCTATCTAATTTATTGAGAAAGGATATCAAATTCCAAATGGATAACTGAATGTGAGCAGAGTTTTCAATTGAAAAGATTTGACCTCAGCTATATTCCATCGGACCGGTGGATTCCAAATATTTGGCTCTTAAAAGGTCTTAATGCAAAATAGAAAGTAATTGCTTACGCTTGAGACAAAGTTTCATGAAATTATCTCTCGATGATTTAACAAATGTGATTTTGCTCTTAAAATTTGGACATTACTTATATATGAAATGCTAAATTTTACCGATCATCGATATATATCTTTACACAAAAGAATCAATCAAGACAGAAGATCTTGAGTTTATTAAAGATTATGATTTAAATATTCAAGATTGTCCGCAAGTAACGTAATGTGACGCATTAAGTCGTAAGTCAGGAAATGTCTATTATGTCGGAAATATTATTAATTAGCTGCCAAGTTAAGATTCAGAATTATAATTATATCGATAAAGAATTAACTTTATTTGATAAGACGTAAACTGACGCGATATTAATCGAACAAATCCAGATGGGTAATTTTCAGATGCGAGGGTATTATTCTAAGCATTCACAATTATGAGTATCCGGTGATGTGGAATCGAGACAAGAACGCTGCGAGTTCATCGGTGGATATACTATTCATCCGTGTAGTTCAAAATGTATAAAGAATTAAAAGCAAAGATTTTGATGGAAGAAAGACATAACCGAATATATCTCTAAATCTTGTCGATTGTTAAAGGCATCAAAGACCCGGTGGATTGTTACGCCATTACCTATACCCGAGTGGAAGTGGAAGAAATGAATGGATTTTGTTATGGGATTTCCTGGGATCTAAGGTCGTGATAAGATCTGTCATGGATATTGAGCCTCATTTCTTACCCATAAATGCAGATTCTTGATAAATTGATTATATGTTAAAGAAATTGTAAGACTTCTGGTGTACCAAAAGTGATCGCAGAGATGGTAGATTTACTTCCAGACATAAAGAATTGAACAGCGCCGCTATTACACTTAAGCTTTTCATCCGCAGACCGACAATCGAAGAACACCTAAGACTTGTGAGGTTATGTGTTTTAGAGGAGAGAATGGAAGATCATATTCCTATGATCGAAGTTCTACAATAATACTACCAATCTAGTATTCTCATGTATGAAGTATTGTATGGTCGAAAGTGTAGAACTCCATTAAGTTGGGTCAAGTGGGAGAAAGACAAATGTTAGTCCGAGTTGGCCGATGCTAGAAAATCGACAATCGTAGATAGATTAAAAGTCGCCGATCGCTAAGATATTTTAAAGACCGAGTAGAATTTCGTTGGAGAATTTGTATTTTTGAAAGTCAAACCTATGAAAGGAATTAGATTTGGTCACGGAGGTAAATCGAGCCCAGTACATAGGACCTTTGAAATCACCAATACGGCTACAGATTTGCCTTTACCCATTGAATTAACAGACATTCACAACGCTTTCACATTTCAATGCGAGAAAATGGATCACGACGCAGTGAAGATTCCATATACAAAATTTGAAATACCACTGACTGACTTATGCATCGGAGCCGTAAAAAATTTTAGAATTTGATGTGAGATTACTAAATGACAAATTTCCTATGTTAAAATTAAATGGAAGCTGCACAATCAAAGAAGCTACTGGGAGGTTGAACAGATGACGAAGTTTCCTTCCGTTTGAATGATTCAGAAGAAATTTCGAGGACGAAATTTTTTTTAAGAGGGGGAAATTGTAATATCCATTTAATTCCTAATTAATTTTTTTTTAGCTAATTAACCCGTCGTTATCAGAAGATCTGTTAAGCATGCAATGAATTAAAGCCTTCGACGCGTATATGGATCGAATCTGCTCACCTATTTCATTTCCTTCCGCCGCTCATGTCATTTGATCGAGTTCGCTCCGCTTCCTGCTCCGGCGACGACCCCCCGCGGACAGAACGCAGAACCGCCGCTTCTTCCTCGGCGCTGTCCGCCGCTCGATCCACCGATCACGCTTTGCCTGAACCGCCGACTTCACTGAGTGAACCCTCGCAGCCTCCGACCGGGCCGACCGCGTACGATCACGTTCGCAGGGGAGTTTCGTGAATTTGATCGCACGTGAGGGGCAGAGCTGATTTAAAAAAAGGGAATTTGGGTAAGTTATGCAATTCATTTACTAAGTAATTGACTTGGATTGTAGAAAAGAAAATAAAAGGGGTAATGTGGGGTTACCGATTAAGCTAGCAGCCAAGTGAAAGGGGTTTTGGGGAGGAAATATGTAAAATGTGTGTGTGTCGTAGTTCATTTTGCAAACAAGGAAGCTTATTACCTTTATGTTAATCTAATCGTATTAGAGATTACTGGAAATACTCCAGTGTTTGGGCATGAGATCATGTGGAAGATTGGTGTTAATTATGAGTTTATAAAGAATTTATTAGATTTAAGAGTTATTTCATTATAGTCACAGACTGTAGAATCGGCGAAACATCACATTAATCGACTTGCATTAATCGAGGCATATACTAATGTAAATTCGCTTTCTTACGTATCGCTTCTACTTCAGATAAATTGTATGAACGACATGTAGAGCCACATATAACGATATATAAATGTTGATTCTTCGCATGATTAACGATTTACACAATGATGCCGGGTCAAAGATCGATTTCATCGCATATAAAAGGTTAAACACGTTAACGCATGTGATAAAATGCGAAATGTTAGGAAAATTGCGATGGAAGGTATGTTAAATCGCGCAGATAGAAAAGCTCGACGGACGAGTCGTGACAGGGATCTTAAGATCCCCGACTGCATTTTGAGCGGGGTCGTTAGCTATCCAACCTGTCGGGGTCATAGTATGTAGAGTATGGTTCTCCCCCGCCTTTACCTTCGCCTTTTAGTCGTAGGACACTTATGAATGAAAGTCAAAACCTACGCGAATTATAAACGACATTTCAAAATGATTTGATAAAACGAAATGAAACCGAACGAAATGAAAATTATCGCTTCGACATCGATACAAGATGTATTCTACAAAGATATTACCTACAAAGATATTGTTCGCTTATATTCTACATTTCTACAAAGACCTACAAAGATATCGTATTAACGTTACATTATCATGCTTTACCTACGCTTTACTTTGTAAATTTACATATACATGCACGATTTTCTCAGATCGTTTGAAGATTCTTTCTCACTGCCTTTAAATTTTACGACGCTACCGCTTGAAAATTTCGGAAAAGAATGATAGCTTTGTATTAATCAGAGTTTTTGCAAAGCTTTTGCAGTGCATAAATTAAATGTCTTTTTTTCAGATTTATTTACAAACTTAAAGATTTCTATTTGTGATATGAATTAAGTTAAGAAGATAATGAACGAATAGTTTAATGGATGATTTGATTAGATTCACTTGCTTGCTCCACAAGAAGACGTGCCTAACGTAATTTGGTCCAATCGTCATCCTATTTCTCGATTAATTCAAGATAAAGGGTCATCCTGGTGCACATATATGCCCATAATACTTCTATCATTTTAATGTCATTCCCTCTTATTCTTGGTGAGAATCATCTCGAGTAGTTTACCCAATGTCCTGTTGAATGCTTCACCAAGCCTTTTACCCTTTAATTATCTATTGAAAAATATCACAAATTAATTTTGTGTCAATCAACAAACCTATATATTTTAGTACATTTGAAAGTCGAGTCATTGTCCAAGATAATATGACGAGCCACATCGGATCTATAGACAATGTTATGAGTAAAGAAATTAATAACTTGCTCAGCAATGACATCTTTGAAAGGAATGACTTCAACGCATTTAGAGGAATATGTAATACCACAAAATTCAAGAAAACTAATATTTTCATAAAATATATTAATACATATAATTTAATTATAGTTATCAGAATATATAAATTATAATTAATAATTAATAATTAAATTAAAAAATTTAGATTTCAAATCCCTGATTAACACCTAATTTCCCGTCATCGACACTATAATATTCCACTAATCGCCGCATGCAGCCTAGTTGAGCGTAATTAACGGCTGAGATTAATTAGAGATTTTTTATATAACTTAATAACATATCTCACCTGCCATCCCGTGATCTCTCACAAAATTTTTCCACTGCTAGTCTCATCTCATGCATCGCACGAGGTCAAGAGGAAGAGGTGGCCCATCTACGTCACTTGTGAGAAGGTTGAAAGCTAGAATCGGTTGCTACTAGGGATTCGGCCATGCGCGTGTTGGAGCTAGATTAGCGTCGCTCATTGTCGAGGGTTGAAAGCTACTCGGCCACGTGTGTAAGGAGTCTCGGCACAAAGAGTGGAAGGCCAAAGGAGGTATTTTTGTGACCTGGGCTGCACCTCAGCAACTTGGTGCGTGCGGGTGAGTTCAGCCTACTGTGGGTGAGTTACAAAGGTAAGTAATAATATATATATATATATATATATATATATATATATATATATATATATATATATATATATATATATATAATGAATTAAAATATAAATTTGTTATAATTAAGATGTTAATTAGAGCTTTAGTTAGTTACACTTGCAAATTAAATGATTTGTTAGTAAATTAATTTTGTTAACAATTGAATTTAAATTATACATATAGTGAAATATTAACAAGAATTGATTTTAAATAGAATTAAATGTCTTAATAATATTATAATTTCATTAATTTTATGTTGAATAGAAATAAAGTGTCAAAATTAAGTTTTGGAGAGGAAGAACATGCAACAACAATCCATTTATCAGGTAATTGCTCAATAATTATTAAAATATGATAATCCATTCCATTTTCGTAAATTGTTATTAATGTAGTAAATAATTTAAACTAATTTTAATTTGTGAATGTTAAAATTTGAAATTAAATTAGTCACTTTCAATTTCTTTGCATTAGGAGTCAGAACTTTTGATAAAAGCTTTGAAGAAGTGATTTATGAGGAAGAGTCTAATTGATACTATGTATGAAAAAGATTTCGAACAGCCCATTTTACGACATAAATTCGTCATTTAGGTAAAATTTATAATTCTAACATAGAAAACAAGTTTCTTCCTCCCTGCATTGATAATTGTGTACAATATTGAATGTTAACAATGTAATTCTTCATTTTGTGAATAGCACTTGTAACAAATTTATGTGATCAAATTTCATGCACAGCTGTCATTTTTATAAGCAATTCAATTGAACAATTGATTAGTTGTTGTCTCTTGTGACATTCCTCCAATAAGTAAATTATTCTATTTCATTTTAATCATTTTGCACAGTTACATTATAAATTAAATGCTAAATGAACATTTCAAACATTAAAACAGACTTAGCTGAGACATGTCATGTGATAGGAATTAGATGGCCAATATGCTATGATGTCACCTACGCAAGTTTAGAACAAAAGGGTCTCCAATGAGACAAAAGAGTCCTCAAATGATTGAAATCAAGTAAAAAAGTCCTCTATAGAGGCAAAAGGGCCATCAATGTAGCTTTCAAACTAATTACATTAACAATTAATCTTAACAACTATACATGACACATTCCAAAGTTAACAATTATGATATATATGTTATAACTACAAGCATGTAAATGTTATTTCTTCCAAAAATATTATAAAATAAAGTTTAAAATGATCAGTTGTAATTAATTTGATCATATGTATACATCTCTATTTTAATTGTTTCAAATTGGCATGCATATTAATTTTGTCCTTTAATATTTGAATATTAGACTTGTTTATATTGTTAAATTGTATGACTTATTAGTTGAAAATAATTATTTTTACCAAAAAAAGTAAGGATAAGTTGGAAGAGTAATTTTTGCCCTTTTTAGTAATTTTTTGGGGTAAGCCAGTGTAAATAAATTTTGAGATATGTTCCAATGAAATTTTAAGTTTAATGTTTTGCAATTGATGCTTTAAATGATCTGTAGTTTAGCAATAGAAGTTTTCATTTAAATTGCTTCCACTTGCCAAAAATATTGATTGAATTTAGTAGATTATTATAAAAATATTATTCTGAACTTTTTAAGTGAATTTATACGCCCAAGTGAGTCTCCTAATCTATTTTGTTGTAAGTAAAGATTTTCAAAATAGATGTTTAAAAAACATTCAATTGTTTAAATCCACCCTCTCTGTTACATCCTGCTTTAATGGGTTGTAGGATATCGTAACAGGGTGTGACAAAATAATTAGCAGCTATTAAAATAAAATGATAACCAGTTGATGATAGTGGATCGATGGCCAATTATAATTATACAAAAAAATTTATAAGTTATCATAATAATTGCTTTACAAAATAAGGGCATTTAAAAATTATATATATATATATATATATATATATTGTTTGAATTCCCCCAACAAGATAGAAGATAATTTTGAGTTTTATTTTAAAAATTTGTCAAAATTTTCCTTATTAAACAAGAATGAGCATATTATATATAATTCAGTCAACATAGTGCATCATGCCAAGATCCTCAAATGAGTACCTAAAATTATTACCACAAAGTAGCACCTCATTTCATGAATAGAAAGACAACATTTTTAAAATAATATTTGCATAGGGCAATATTAAAGTCAAAGGTTTGTCTTAATTCACCAAAAAAATTTAAACATCAAGTGAGAGAAGTTTTAATTCAACAAGCTGCAACTAACCAAGTTAAAGAAGCATAAGTCCCCTAATAGGTCAAATCTAGAGCTCTAATGAGTGATGAAGATCGAACTCAACACACACAAATATAACTAAATTGCAAACAGTCCATCTTAATATACGGCCATAAGAACGGATGTAGTAAGAGAACCTCCTATTTTATCAATCTTATGAGAAGAGTTATCAAGTTATGATTTCAAGTGACTCCGATCTAGAAGACTTTCTCAACTAGTCGAGATTGCATTACTATCACTTTGAGTAATTATTCAATATGATCACACTCAATGGCAAAAATGCTCAAAAACAAAATGAAAGGCTCAAGCACTTCATAAAGTTATACTCTAGTTTCAAAAAGGATATTTAGATCCTTCGATTGTATGGTGCATCTTTGAACATTCCAAGAAGAATTAGTCATATTGCGGTTAAGGTAAGCTCAACTGAGAAAGTCTATCAAAGTAGTTATATGGGCTTCCTTCATGGTACATATTCACAGAAAATCATAAGGATTTATTGGCATCATGATTAAAAGATTAGGTGCGAAATAACTTAAAAATCAATCAAAGAAATATACAGAAAAATATCTAATCTATCCCTGATACAAATTTTACAAAGGTGGTTAAAATAAAAACCCATGTGTGTAACTTACAGAGAGAAGGAAAAAGAACTTCCCATGCATAACTTGAGGTTATCCAAATACATAACTTGAATCAGAAGAACAAACATTCAATTGGCATTAATTACTTTAGATCATTTAATATTAATATTTAATATTTGAACAAACTATGTGTATCTTTATTTATAGAAAAAGGGTTACAAAGATAAGGTCAAATATTTTAAAGACTTATCTAATCCTGTTTGAAATTAAAACTAATCCAATTAAAGCTTTCATATACAAACCTAATACCAGTAACAAAAATATCAAATAAGAAAATTTAGCCATAATTAATTATGCTTTAAGAAGGCCAGAAAATTGATCTAGTTAGCATCTTTGTGGTTCAATTTTACTCTTTTTAATTGGCTTATAAAAATTAATATTTACTAAACAAATTAGTTTAATTGCACTGCATTACTAAAATTAAAACAACATGAACATACAATTAAAAAAAACTCTCCGAATTAATCACCAAGTTATACATCAGATAGCACTAGGTGTAATTTAAAAAAAAAATCCTTGTTGTTTTCCCAGGCGCCAATTGCAAGCACAAAAGAAAATTAAATCATTGTAGAACTACTTCACATTGATCATTACCACACAATATTCAAGTTTCGCATTATTATGAATATGAATAATTTGATGATCATATATGTCAAAATATGCCATGTTTTGATTGCAAGAGTAGACATGCATCATGCATAGCAAAGTGCATGAAAATTTTTAACTGAAAATGTAATGAAACAGTCATCAAAATGCCTTCTAGAACATTAAAGTTTTTAGTAGTATCATGCCTACGCACAATACAATCTGTAGACCAATATTCAAATTTAATGAGAAATCAAAGCATTACCAACATTATCAAAGATGATTATTGACGTAAATAAATTTATGCCAAATTTTAAAAAACAAAAATAATAAAATGACATTGTAATAATGTAATTTGAAAAGAGGGACAGGATGCATGTTCTAGTTACGAAAGCAACAAAAGCAACTAGGGGAGTTTAGAAAGAAATGTTCTTACTTGTAACTGAGCACGTATAAGGTCCAATTTTGATTCCTATAACATGAAAAAGATTTACTGATTAATTATCTACAAGGATCGTCAAATCAAGGGGTACAAACCTTGGTTATCAATTCAAAATAAGCACCTGCTCTTGCAGAGCTTCCTTCAGCTGAGAAACCAGGGAAGCCCTTGTTGCTTCAACTTGCACAAGTTGTTCAATACATTGTTTCAAAACGGTTTCCTGCTCTTTGAGCTCAACCATCAAAGATATTCCATGTTGACTACCTACTCAAAAAAAAAAGATGTAAACCGTAAGAGTGATCCCTTCAGCTATCGAATAAGTTCAGCTAAATATAAAACTATACATTTAAAAAATCAGAACTTCAAGAGACTGACAAAAAAGTTCCAAAAAAGCTAAAAAAGGAAATCAATTATGTTAACGCAGACCAGAAAAAACTGACAAAAGTCTTCACAATTAACAGCAACATTTAATATATTTAATTTATGAAATTGATCAGTAATTATATTAGGCTTCAGAACAAGTCAACTTGATGAGAAGGCCTCTGACTTAGGCTGTCGTGCACCCCAAGTTGTTCTCTTCTACAAGACATTATATTAATGTGAAATTTTAAAATCAGCAATGAGCAATAATGGTCTTACCAAAATGATATTTGGCCCAAAATGACTAACGAGGTAAAGACTAGCTAAGGGGATACTTGGGATCAAATTTGTTTTGTATTTTTTGATTTTATTTTTATGCTATTTTAAAAGACATGTTTGTTTAACGTGTTTTTAAAGTGTTTTATTTTTATGTTTAAAAAACAAATAATAATATCTTTAAAAACACTGAAAATAATTTTTAGATGTTTTTAAGTGTTTTAAAACAATAATTACCACTAAACATGTTTTATTTTGAAACAACACATAAATAAAACAAAATAAAATCAACAATAACAACAACAACAAGCCTTTATCCCACTAAATGGGGTCGGCTACATAAATCTTTCGTCTCCATTGTGTCCTATTATGTGTCAAATTCTCATTTAATTCAAGGGTTTAAGATCAAATTAATCCCTCAACTATTTATAAATGACCAATTTAGTCTCAAACTAAATAGGAGGACCAATTTGGTCCTTTGACTATTTGATAAAGGACCAAGTTGGTCCTTTCGTTTGAAATTTAATGAAAACTTGTAGAGAAATAATGAATACTACAGGGCATTTTTGAAATAACAAAATATAAAAATAAGTAGATAATTAATAAACCATATCCTCTTCTTATTTTCAATCCACCGCACCACGGAAGGACCAACTTGCTCACTGATCAAATAGTCAAGTGATCAAATTGGTCCTCCAATTTAGTCTGGGACTAAATTGGTCCTTCATAAATAGTTGAGGGACCAATTTAGTCTTAAATCCTTTAATTCAAGTATACTAAGATCATTTTGTATACATCACCAAGTCTAAAAATGAAAATGATCCCAAACGGCCCCTATGTCAGCAAATTATTGAATGCACAATGTTGGAAGTATCATAAAAGAGAGACATTTTGTAATTCTGTTTAAGTATGGAAACGGAGACCAGCTAAACAGCAGAAACTGCAGTATCAATGTAGAAATAAAATCCTTGATGCACTCTTCAAGCAGAAGATGCAGAAACTGATAACCAATTAATGTTGCACAATTTCCTCCACAATTATTGACAACAATCTTCTGCTAAACCAGAAATTCAAATGGTAAATATCATACACCTTATCCCTAGACTTTGCGATCAGCTTATGATCCCTTCGTGTGCATCAGTATCCTATTAAAGTTCCATTTACTGATAATATTAGTTTAGTAAAATAATTTCAATAAAATTCAACCATATAGCTCTCACCTTTCCTTTCCATTCCTAGGCCTATTTATGTCATTGCAAGTATCCAGATTTCCAATCAGATGATGCAAACAAACCTATGTATGTCTGTATGTGTGTGTATCTGTGTGTGTGTGTGCACCCCTATTTCAAATATTGAATCCAAGTTGACTGCAATTATATTCCAGTTAATTTGAGTAAGCCCAAAATCAACTCAAAATTGATCTGAGTCAAGAGAAATTCCAAGTGAGTTTCAAGCTTTTTAGCAACCTCACTTCGTGATATAGCATTGCTTCACTTAGCCTTAACATATGGAGTTGTCACAATGAGAAATAAAAGCAAAATAATGCTCCAAAAAGCCGCCTTAAAAGAATGCACATATCCTATATGTATCCAATAAAAATAAAAGAGATGTATCAAATTCAGATCACACATGCTATTTGGCATATCAAACTTAAATACGATAAAAAAATATTGGATGATCTAGAATGCATGCTTGCTGTTAAAAGATATGGGGAATATATATGGGATGTCCCAATTTGATGCCAAAAGTCCTTGGTTGAAAAAACAATTTGTTATGGAGTTGAAACTTCACAATTAGACAGAGGTTGTAGGACTCTCAATCACGGGAAAGTATCAGGTATATCTACTAGATGATTATCTTATATCTACTTCCCTGCTTTTGGCCTATGCTACATAGAGTTATTGAAGGAATATAACATATGCTATTATGGAAAAAGTGTTGTGCAATACACAGTTCGAGAAGCCCCAATCATTACAGGGATGGGCAAAGCTTAACATACGCAAACTTTATTTTATTTAGCATAAAAAAAATAAGCAGATTCCTTAACAAAGGAGATGGATTTCATGATCCTTTCTGCAACCATGACCTTTTTTTCCCATGCTTTTTCATTGGTCATATCATAGGTTTCTTCCTGATGCAATGGTACTATAGCCTGGAAAATAGCTCGTCTGTATTTCATTTTAGTATTCTCTTTATGGGGATTTATATACATACCACTGAATTCTTATGTATATGTATATTTAACATCTAAATATTCATATTTAATTATATAACACTTTAATATCTAAATCATGTCAAAACATCTGAATGAAAATGTATATTTCACTTTAGATAAGTTAATGTAAATGATATTTTTTTAATGTGAGTTGGGGTGTTATATGAGTAAATATAAAGATTTAGGTGTTATGTAAATACATAAGAATTCCATAGTATTAGTGTAAATCAATCTTTTCTTTATGCAGAGTATTAGGCTGACGGAGCGGTTGGAGAAAGTGACTGAATATTATGAAGCATCATATCTAACTCTACGGTTGTTTGATTTCATTTTTTATCTACCGGTTCCCAGGTTATGAACATCGCCAAAAGACAATAATGAAAAAAAAAATAATCATCAGCAACAAATGAAGGACGAGAAACTACTTTAAAATGAACAGCAATTTTTCTTTGATGTTAAGGAATTGAGGTCAATTTTTAAGATCATGCTTCACACTCCCACCAGCAATGGAAAGTTAAAAGTAAAAATAGCTAGATCGCCTTATAAAAGATTCAAATAACTCACTGTACTATCTGACAAAGCTGTGTCAAGATATGTTCACAAGTTAACAGCATGAGTTCTAAAAAAACCAGAATCTTCAAGGTGTCCTATAAAGAAGGTAGGTTAAGTTATGCTTACTATAATCAAGATAATGAAGTAGACAAAATACAACGTATTAAACTTATTGCTAATGCAATAGCACATTCGAGCCAATGACCTTGGTGGGTCAAGAAGACACCAACATGTATTAACAAATATAAACAGACAAACAATTGGATGCACTGAAATTCAGTAAAAGTATGAAACCATGACAGTAACTATTCCCTAATAACTTCACCAAGATGGACAAAAATGATCTGAGAGTAGATTTAGTTTTCCTACCCTGAGCATAGGCATTATTAACTTCTTTCTCCATGTTCTCCATAGCACACACAGCAGACTTGCATTTGTTCAATGCCGTGTCTTCATCAAAATGCTCATCCAAAACAGCTTGATATGCAGTTACAATTCTTTCAGGCATTCCTCCAACAGCTAGTTTCTAACATTTGAATAACATCTATAAGAACAGTACAGACAAATAGGCCATTTGACAAGAAAAGAAATTCAGAAGTTGAAGTTATAAAACAATCACTTACAATTCTCACAGAATGAGCATCTTTCCTTACTAATTTAATGGGATTGGAATTCTTCCCATTGCTTTCTGACAGAGGAGGTAGACCAGGTGGTGCATTACCAAGGATATAATCTTTCAGTCCTCGGCCACGAGATCCAAAAACTTTCCGCTCATCCCATATGTCCGCCTGAACATTAGAAAATGATAAAAATTAACAACATTGTAACTCCAATAATCAATAATTTACAGAAGTAATGCTTGCCTAAACTTGAGGAGAACTAGAACTGAAGTGTAGCAGTCATCTTTAGAATAACTAACAATGATAAATGAAAATTTACCAACCAACAAAAAATTCATGAAAAATAGAAGCTAGCTTTCAGCTTCAGAAATTAGGGGTAAACTTAACAATTCTATTAAAAAACTTAGAAGAGATTTTGAATATTACCAAGAAATAAAAAATAAGTTCTAAACAAGAGTTGCCCACTTGAAGTAAACTGTTTTACAAGACAATTAATCAAACACACAACAGGCACTGACATCATACATGCATGTTCATATAAAGAAAGCTGATATAAGAACTGGAAAGAGGATACCATACAAAATCAGAACTAAAGCTTTTGATGATTAGTTTGGATGATAAGAGAGAAAAAGAGATTGATGAAACTTTTAAAAGAAGAAAGAGAATTGTCAAATGAAAGTTTATAGAAGAATATTGGATAATTGAATTCCTTTGAGGATGAGGACATTGGAGAAGAACTAAAATACTATCTTGAGAAATTATCAAATGAAAGAATAAAAAATATTTATACAAAAAATTAAAATGATATTTGATGGAAAGGAAACATCTTTATTTGCATATTATTCACTAGAAGACCCCTCTATGTCACTTGAGGGGCATAATCTTCTTGTAAAATAAAGCATCATGAATAAAATGACAATCAACATTGATATGTTTAGTTCTTTCATGTAGCACAAGATTTCTGGAAATACCTTCATCATTTTACATGCAAAATGAGTTATATATCTATGTTCGGCCACAACACTGAGCCTTTCACAACAAAATGTTTCTTCCTTTCCAAAATACTAGGTTACCTTGAATAAAATAAAATATACAAAATTTGATTGTTTAGTATCAACTGAGTAAGCATATTTAGCATCAATGTCCTATGACACTACAATCATAGTCTTCAAGCCTAGCACGCTCTTCTAAATATAGTGGGTCTTCAATACCACCACACTATAATCTTCTTATAAAATAAAGCATCATGAATAAAATGACAATCAACATTGATATGTTTAGTTCTTTCATGTAGCACAAGGTTTCTGGAAATACCTTCATCATGTTACGTGCAAAATGAGTTATATATCTGTGTTCAGCCACAACACTGAACCTTTCACAACAAAATGTTTCTTCCTTTCCAAAATACTAGGTTACCTTGAATAAAATAAAATATACAAAATTTGATTGTTTAGTATCAACTGAGTAAGCATATTTAGCATCAATGTCCTATGACACTGCAATCATGGCCTTCAAGCCTACCACGCTCTTCTAAATATAGTGGGTCTTCAATACCGCCATACTATAAAGTTTTTGGTGTTATACCTTCACAACGAGCAGTGAATATAATTAACTTTGCGAGATGACAAATTTAATGTTTTTAAATAAACAAAATTTTTTGCTTGTGTTCTTTTTTAAAGAGGGAGAAAAGAGAAGAGATTAAGGAGAGAATGTAGAGAGACAAAATGTAGAAAGTGTTCTCTATTCAGAAAGAGAAAGTAGAGAGAGGAAAGAATTCTCTCTGCTTAGAGAGAGAATGAGGGAGAGAATGAGGTGGGTAGAAAGAGGCGGAGAGAAAGAGTGCTTCAATGGGTGTGGATGGATTGTAGGGGGGAAGAAAGAAAGAGAGACAGAGAGCTGGCAGTTTAGATATGAGAGAAATAAGGAGTTCTCTGAAGCCAAGAGAGAGGTGAGAAGATCATGCAGCAAAGAAAAAAAATGGGGTGAGAAGTTGGTCAATTGGGAGATAAGGGGTAGTGAGTGGAGTGATAGGATTCACGACATGGAAGGAAGAACGATGTCTACAAAAGCTTGGGAGAGTAATGTGAGTAGTTAGGTAAGCCCTGTGAGAGCAGAGATTACGGGTGGAATCAATGAAAGGGAGAAGCACTTGGACTATAGGTCTTTGTTTGTGTGAACCGAAAGTGAGATGGATGGAAACTCTATGAGATAGGTTGGGAAGAGCTCGAGATGTTGAGGAGGGCTTGGGACATTCATATGGTCGAATCGATAATGGGGAAGGCTGTCTAAGAGCAAGCTAGGGTCAGCCTTACTGCAGTGTGGGTCGGAGAAGAAAAGATCAAGAGCAGCATGAGTTTGTTGAAGGCGTGTAGCTAGTGTGTGGATTAGGAGCATGCAGAGAATGGGATAGAATAGCTGGGTGTGAAAACTCTGGCAGATGGAGGAGTGCTGAGAGATGTAGGATTCTGCATGCGAAAAGAAATTTGGGAGGGGCGTTTTTAGGTGAAGCTCAAGGCTGATTAGGTTTTTGTTTGATTTCTATTTTATTTTTTTATTCTTTTGGTTTGTCTATTTCCTCTTAGGGGCTGTTTGGTTTGATTACTTTTGAGTGTAAAGTAAAATAAATATAGAGGATTTAACTTTTAGTGTGTTAAACATGGTGTAAAGTAGAATTCCAAAATAATGTGATGTATTTAGAATACTTTGGAAGGGTAAATTTTGGTGTATTTGAAATTCTCCCAAAAATTCCAAATACTACCAATGTACGTCTTGTCGTCACCGACTACCGACACCAACCCTACCATCGGGCACCCATTATCGGCCGCCACCACCGCCATGCATAACCCCAAAAATATTTTATTTTACATTCATTCTACCAAACATAAAAAAAAAATTAATTCATATATTTGTAGAGTTTTCAACCAAACAACCTAAAATAATCTAAACACATTACATTCACTTTACAATGTAATCCTTTTTCAAGAAACCAAACAGCCCCTTAGTAGTAGGATGAGGGCATGGAGTGACACAAGTTCATGAAGGCAAGTAGGGTATGGCTTAGATTCAACCAAATTTTTCCTAAATGAATTTAAGAAAATAAAATATAGCTGATTAATATATATTAATATATATATACTTTTCACTAATTTTTTATTATTTTTTAATGAGAAATTCATTCCAAATAATAATATAAGATATAAATTTCAATTGCTTAAAAATGTAATTAACTCTTCTCCTTTTTGTTGAATTATTATTAATGTTTTATATAATATATATGTGATACCTATAATGATTTTAATCTTAATAAATTAATAACTATAATAATAATAATAATAATTAAAAATATTTATTTAACCTAATTTTAAATTAATTGATGTGCATCAGATCCAATATATATATATATATATATATATATATATATATATATATATATATATATATATATATATATATATATATATATATATATATATATATATATATGTGTGTATTGATATAATTTACTGAAATTAACTAACTTTAACTTAACAAAATTATATGTAATATACATATATATATATAATAAATTTAATTTAATTTCAATTATATATAACACTGTTATTGTCAGGTCGTAAGTCGTGGATGAAAAAAGCAGAACGTTGCGTTAGGTAGTCGACAGCCAGAAAACTTGTCGAAAAATCATGACATGAATCCTTTAATACAATGTGTTAATGCTAGAGCTTTCCCATGGAAGCGACGTGCTTTATGGCTTGAATATAGCAAAAAGTGTGTAAGGACCTCTACATCAATGTCTGGGTGCAATGTTAAATAAGGGTCCCCACATTATAGACGTAAGTGAATAAAGAAGTTAGTCTATAAAACTACAATTAGAAATAGAAAGTTAAAATATAATTACTTTTACGAGTAAATTAATGAAATTAATAGTTATTATGATTCATAAGAAGATAAAAATCTTATGTATTCAACAAATTAAATGAAAAGGCCAATGAGATTGATAGCTTAGGTATTAAACTTTAGTATTCAAATGAAAATCGTACTAAAAATGGTGTAGGTGTAATTATAAATAAGATTTTTAAAAATAATATTGTAGAAATTAACTAAGTTTGGATATTGTTTTAAAAAAAATTATTATTAGCTTTAAATATTGTAGAATTATAACTTTAAATATTGTAGTTCATGCTAAGATTATTAATATTATAAATATTTATGCTCCTCAAATAAATTTGGATGTATGCTTAAAAAAATTTTGAAATGACCAAGAGGAATTAATGCAGACAATATCTTTCGAAGAAAGAGAATTATTGAAGAAGATTTAAATGGACATGTTGGTAAAGTGCTAGAAGATTTTAAAAATATTTATAATGGCTATGAGTTTGGAGTAACTAATGAAAAAATAGGACCATATTGAAGTTTACTTTATCTTATGATTTTGTAATTGTTCATAATTTATATAAGAAAAGAGATGAACATATTATCACTAATAAGAATGGACCTAGTAAAACATATATTGATTATTTTTTTTATAAAAAAATAGATTATTTAGATTGTAAAATCATTCCGAGTGAAAGTTCAAGTATTTAATATCGACTACTAGTTTCAAAATTTAAGATGAAAAGTTGGAAGATCAAAAATAAATCGAAATATTATCTTAAGATTAAATGAGGGTACTTAAAAAATATAAATAAAACTATTTTTAAAAGTAAGCTATAAGACCTTAAGATTTAAGATATTCATGAAAAAACTAATGTTATGTGAAAAAATGTAGTAGGTGGGATTAAACAACTTGTAAAAAATGTGCTCGAAGAATCAAAAGAAAAAGCCCTTTTAAATAAAAATAGCTAGTGGTGAAGCTTTCAGTGATTTATATAATAAATTAGATACTAAAGAGGGTGAAAGATGTATGTATAAGTTAGCCAAATAAAGAGATAAATGAAGTAAATATTTAGTTCAAGTAAAGTGCATTAAGTATGAAAATCATAAAGTATTTTTTCATAGAAGAGGATATTGAATATAGAATGATGAATTATTTTGATAAAATTTTCAATAAAGGTTGTGAGAATACGATTGAGTTTAACGACCACAGTCTCTAAATGAAAATAAAAAATTTTATTTTTATCATCTTATTAGTAAAATCCTAGTTGAAGAGGCTTTAAAGAAAATAAAGTGTGAAAAAGCAATAGGACCTGATGATATTCCAATAGAAGTGTGAAAATGCTTAGGAGATCAAGAAATTTCTTGGATTACTAATCTTTTAAATATTATTTTAAAAACAAAAAAAATACCCGATGAGTAGAGAAGAGTTTGTTGATTCCTATTTTTAAGAATAAAAGTGATGCACAAGAGTATACAAATTATAGAGGAATTAATTTAATGTGCTATACATTAAAATTATTGGAGAGAGTAATTGAACATAGATTACGATATGATACATTAGTTCGATTTGATGCTGGGTATCACTAATGTCCTCAAGTCAATTGTTCAAAATGATGGTGTAATAGATGGGGATGTTATTAATAGAATACAAGTTAGATGGCTGAAGTGGAGGAAGGTGTCTAGCCTGTTGTGTGATAGAAAAGTAGTACTTAGACTTGAGAGAAAATTTATAAGATCGTAGCGACCTGCAATGATTTATGGATAAAATGTTGACCAATAAAAGAGAAGCATAAAATTAAGTTAAATATTGCAGAGATGAGGATGCTCTGATGGATGAGTGGCTTTATACTTAGAGACAAAATGCAAAATGAATATATACATAAAAAAGTTGAAGTAGCTCCAATGGTAGATAAGATTCGAGAGAGACACATTAGATGGTTTGGTCACATATAATGTCGGGCATCTGATGACCCAATTAGAAGAGTATATGTATTAGATTTGACCTATGTTAACAAAAGTAAAGGTAAACCTAAGAAAATTAGTTAGGGGGCTATTTGGTTGGCTAAAAAAGGAATGCAGTGTAAAAAAATTCAATATAAAAAAATATAGTGTATTTGAAATACTTTGTGTTTGTTTGGATCAATGTAAATCAAATTCAAAAATTTATTTTTTGGTGTTTGGTTTGAGTAAAGTAAAATTAATGTAAAATTATGTGGCGGCGATGGCGGGCAATGGCAGAGCAGCGTGCTGATGGCCGGAGATGGCAGCGGCAATACGATGGCGGCGGCGGCAACAATGGCAATATGGCATTAGCGATGTTATGAGCCATCCTTTATTTAATTAAGTAAAGTAAAATTACCCAAATCGGACGAAATTATTTTTCATAGATTTGAACTAAATGGTGAAAAAGAAATTCATTGAAACTTTACATTGCATTTCTTTTTCAACCAATCAAACACCAATATTTCACTTGTCATTGAAAAAGGAATGCAATGCATTGCTTTTTCACCCAACCAAATAGCCCTTAGGTAGTATAAAACATGATCATATTTTATTAAAATTAAATGAGAATTTCACACTTAATAAGACACAGTAGAGAATAAAGATTCATGTAGCTAACCCCACATAGTGGGATAAAGAGTTGTTGTTGTAATTTGGATTATATATACAAATACATACATACATACATACATACATATATATATATATATATATATATATATATATATATATAGAAATTTGTCATCGCGTCAATATGGTTCATATCTCGCATGAAGGTCTAGGAAACATACACACCCAAAATGCTTCAACGTGGTTCATGTCTTGCTTTCATGCAGAGCTCTAGAAAACATAGACACCACAGACACCTCAATGCAGTCAATTTTGCAAACGGGCAGCCTGACACGCATAATGCTAGTCAGTATCCCATCATTGTCTTTCCATTTGATCATATTGATTGTGAAAGGTTTCTTTAAATAAATTTTGATGCTTCAAGTGCATCAGTTTAATCCATTTTATGAACGAATAATGTTTGAGCAACTTTGATTGTAGTTGAAGAGTGTTTTCAGACTTAGCTCAATTGATGACATGCTCCTCAACCATAATTTTCAATTATATGTGGTTGATTCAACTCATATGATAGATATGGAGGTCAACAGATTGACCATTCTTCATGCCTCTTATTCACTTTGATTTGAATTGATCATATCAAGCTTTTAAGCCATCATTAGTTATGTCTAATACATCTAAATCACCAGCAGTCATTCGCATCTCTACCATTTTTCAATCCAAATTAAATTCCAAATTTCATCATGAAAAAAAAAATTTCCTTCAATATATTTCCATCCTAAAAGTAGTCCATGGCTAATCAGGCATCCTAAAAAATACAAAACAAAACCTTCTGAATTTTATTTAGCTGGCTCCATTAAGTCAACCTAAAAAAATGAAATAATGAGATCTTAATTGGATTGATCACCTATTCCCCCACCCATCCAATGTTAATAATGTCCAACTTAGATAGAACTAATTGATAATGTGGTGTTATCTAATTTTAAAAAAACTATTTCTAATGCCATGTTGTTGGTGGCTTAAACATCGTTAAATGACTCTAAGCTTGTCAAGAGTTTCAAATTTTAACTATGACTATTTTTTAGGTTTAAACTAAATTGTCACAACACCCTTGCAAGTTATTTAGCAAAAGAATTATGTTTTAAGTCAAAACAATATGATTAAACACAAAACTAGAGGTCAAATGACAGGGAAAATACTTAACATTGTAAAATTTTTTGAAGGGGAAAGAAAGCTTAACATCATAAAAATTGTTCATTCATAATTGAAAAGAAAATTTTATGGGAAAGTCATTTCTTTTGTTAGGAACAAAATAAGGAGATTTGTTGCTAACTTGAAAAAAGGTTACATTTATCTCCATGATAGTATGTATATAGATAATATCAGCCTAAGTAAATCTTTTAGTCTAATCATCACAAAGTTTGACTTAGTTCCTCTCATCTCCATTTTACTATGGAAATCATAAATAATCTAACCAAACTTGTCATGAAGAATGATGCCGAAGAGGCTCTCCAACAATTATGAGCATTGAGAGGCTAGAGAATTAACTTGAAATGTTGATAGACAAACTCTGTTTCTCCCACCCTTCCTCTTACCCTCCAACGCTTTCTCAATACGGAAAAATTTGTGTTGATGCTGATACTAGCTTCATGTGGGAAAAAGGAAAATGAATTACATGCACACATACATACATACATATAAAGGGTCATGTGGTTAAAAATAAAAGAAACAAAAAAAATGGTGTTCTCATCGATATAAGCAATAAGGCAACAATAGTAAGCCATTATGTAGTACTCTCTCAAACAAGAGAGAAAAAAGTGGTTGGGAGGCTCAAATAGTTAATGAACAAGAGAAAGAATAGAAAGTAGTGTGATGATGGTGTGAGCATAGTGTAAGCATTGGTGCGAGTAAAGTCAAACCATCCATACACCACACGTATGCACAACCATAAAGTAGTGACCATTGAAGGAATAATGAACAACTTAGCTCTTTATTAAGGCAGGCGGTCATCCATATGTGATGTCAAAGCTTTACTACACTCAGATAACAATAATGCTCATATTCAAATCGTCAAGCAAGGAGGTTAAGTCGTCAACTGAGAAAACAACTTTTCATTATCACATGTGTTTACAAGCCAAATGACTTGCCAACAATATGCTGTTTAGGTGATGGAAGATTTGTTGGTTCCATGTATGATCCAAATGAACAAGTTTCCCATCAAATATTATTTAAAAAAAATAGTGACCCACGTCAACTTGGGGTTTACCATTCTAACGTAGATCAAAGCATGCCTCCCCAACAAATTAGTCAGGGAAGAAAATATATTATTAAATTGAAATTTAAAAGTTGCACGTATTTAAATTTAGCAACCAAAACCTTCGGAGGACCAAGTGAACATTGGCCCTAAATCAGATGTTCACATCCAATCGGAAGAATACAATGCTAATAGATGCATGAAAAGAAAAGTTATACTTATGTGATTTAAACATTAAAAATGGAGACAAAAATTACGAAGCAAACTAGGTACAAAACCACAATCTCAGAAAAAAAGGTTATGAAAGCTGTTTCAAGTCCAAAGGATTTATAATGAGATTCATTTCCAGGGCATTTGAAAGTCATATGTAATAAACATATGCAGCACACATCTCCAAGTAGATTCAAGGGTTTGAATTTTGAACAATTATTCAGAACTTCCGATGGGGCCACTGGATCACAAGGCATTTGTAGCAAAATACTATCCAAATCTTCAAAAGGAACATTAACCAGTGTCACATGCAATATAAAACATACATATTGTTTGATCATCTCACTCAAAAAGGAAAATGTAATCTCAATTGTGCCATTCAGTACGTTCCCAATCTAAAAACCAGTACAATGCTTTCCGAAAATTATTGATGTAATTAATGGCAATACCCTAATGAGAACTCGTGAAATCACACAATACTTACACGATGCGTGCATATACATACATGCGCATTATTAATTACCTGAAAGTAATATTAAGAAGAAAACTAAGAGACAAATGAAAAAAAAAACTTTTTCATACCTAATCACAATAAAAAATATGTATTCAAATAAATAAAACAATTTAGCTAAGAAAATAAGCAGTTACAGAACACAGGAAAACTAAGGCATACATGTGAACCTGCGTGCGAGTGTATGGCATGCATAGGCATACGTGCATACATATGTAACACAATTAATCAAATAGATCATTAGATTGCATGTTAAAAAGCATCTGAAGGGCATATATCAAATTAGGTGTTACGAATATGCACATAACTGATGCAAATGGTAGCTAAGCATTGTTAAGTGCACTTAAATTAAAGAAAATGACGTAATAACTCACTAATCTCATCACAGAATTCTTTATGTTTTCTTCACCATTCTCATATGCAACTTTTAAGGAACCAGGAAGCAACTTCCAGAACTCATTTACAAACTCACTTCCCTTGCGCCTACTATTCTGAAGTATATCATTTGCAAGATACAAAAAAGGAACCTTTTTTTCTTTAGGAGAGCTATTGAACCATTTCTCCCAGATCTCAACAATCTGTCGAGCTTTCTTCCGGTAATTGATGCACCAATGTGATAAAGCTGTTTAAAATTCAGGAATACAAAAAAGAACAAGGAAGCCCTCAACATGTTGATATTGGAAAGTAGATAGCACCATATATCGTAAAATAACAGAAAATGCAGAAAAAAGAATGAAAAGAAAAAGTTTGACCTCAAACAGAATCTAAACTGAACTGTTTACATATAGAATAGTATTAACTTAATCCTTTGCAATAATGTCAAAGAAGAAGCTTATGAATCGAGTAGAACCAAATCAAATCAGGTTTCATCCAATCTATTATAGGTCATCATTATAGGTCATCTTATAGGATTGTTATAATTAATAGAAATCAAACTTAAGAGTCAAACAATATAGTTATGGGTGAGGGCCAAGAACTTAAGCATAGAAAAACTAATGACAAAAATGGATAAAATAATGCAAGACTCTTGTAGAGGTGAATTTTGAAAAAGGCACCGGACAATAGTATACAAAGCAACAATTGTAATATCCATTTCATTAATGCCTAATTAAATTTTTTTTTTTTAGTTAATTAACCTGTTTACTGTAGCATCCACTTTCCTTCGCATGCAACGGCAGGATAAGCCACTCGACGCGTGGACGGTTAGATCTCTCCCGCGGCTTCCTATTCCTTCCCTCCCGCGGCCTCATTTCCTTCACGCTGCGAGATCGACCGCTCGCTCTTCGCATCGACGATTTCCTCCTCCTTTCCTCGCTTCGAATCGGCGCCGCTCCCCGACCTGAATGAGCCCTTCCTTCGGGTTTCGACGGTGCCTCCTGTGGACAGAACCTCGCTGACAACGATCCGTTTCTCGGCTTCACTCAGAACCGCCCTTTTCAAGACGGCTTTCACGCCGCACGACTACGCAGGTTCGAGCCGTAACCCCTCGCCGGGACCTCCCGCACTCGGTGGAAGCCGAATTTCGCCGACGCCAGTGTTTGTCCCAGAACCGCACGTTGGGAAAGTCCAACCGCCGGTTTTGAAATCCTGAACCGACGGTCGCCCCTGAACCGATCGCCGGGAATTCTGTTCTCGGCCGACGGAAACTTAGAAGTTTTGTAAGCGCTAATTTCTTTCCCTATCCCTTTTCTTTCAGCTCTTCCTCGGCAAAATGCGATTGAGGAGTTCTAAACCGCTTACAGAGTGGTAGAATTATCGATCGATTA
This sequence comes from Cymbidium sinense, assembly GCA_021442155.1. Taxonomy (NCBI): domain Eukaryota; kingdom Viridiplantae; phylum Streptophyta; class Magnoliopsida; order Asparagales; family Orchidaceae; genus Cymbidium; species Cymbidium sinense. The sequence continues at coordinate 69,759,046 of CM038217.1, read as the reverse complement.
ACGCTAATTTTAGTTTATTAATCAATTAATAATCGTTAGAGATTTCTTTGAGATTACTTTGAGTCAGATCCGCCAAAGCTTATGAGACATCGCCTAAAGATCGCAAGCAAGTTTTGCGAGTTTTCACGATTAGAAGGAAGAGTTATTTTATTATAGCAGAGTGATCGAGGTATCATCGCACACCAGTAATCGAGATATAATTCAAAGTAAAGTCGCTTTCATGCCTACGATGCCAATGGTTACTAATCGCTTCAGATAAATCATAATGAATTTACGATTGCCATATCGAATGTATCAATTGAATACAAACGTTAGATATTGGGATGACGCAGATGACATTAACGATTACAATGACACAAAGACGCAATAAAGATACGATTATCAAGATACAGAAATGTTAAAATGCGTAATGCTGATAAATAGGAAATGTCGGAAAATTGTGATAGATATACAGCCGATAAGAAAGTTCGACAGATGAGAGCCTGATTAGGATCTTAAGATCCCCGACTCGCATTTTGAGGTTGGTGTCGTAGTCCAACCTGTGTCAAAAAAATTTGGCTTACCTACTACCTAAATTGGCACGACTTGAATGCAAAACCCAAGAATTATGAACGACATTTCTAAAAAAAATGATATAGAACTAAATCAAATGAAAATCACTGCTCCATTGATCATCGATACTTTAACTTACAAAGATATTATTCGCTACATTTCATATTTCTACAAAGACTTACTGATATCATTCTGCCATAATGCATTATCACAGAAGATTTGCTACAGCTTTTACCACCAAATTTACATATACATGACGCTTCTTACCGTCTCAGATCACTGAAGACTTCTAGTGCTAAAATTTCGCGAAAAGACGAAGGTTACCGCTTTTGAATCAGATAGAAAGTTTTAGACGCATAAATTAAACGCTCTTAAATGCTCAGATTTATTTAAAGATTTCACGCCCAAGAGCATGAATTATAAGAAGATAAATCAGATATAGCTATGATGATTTGATTAGATACACCTTTCACTGTTCGTTCGCGCACGCGAACGCGGAATGGTCCAATCGAATATCCTATTCCACTCCGCGACCAGGGGGTCATCCGGGGGATGAAAGTAATGAGCAATCGCAGAATAAGCTGAGATAGAAAAGCATGATTTGATTTAAGGTAATCGATCAACCATCAATACTATGGACGATTAATGTTGGGAATTCATATGTTATTAATTTCATGCATGTATGATATTTAATTTCATGCATGTATGATATTGAAACCCAGATCATATAAATTTTTTGAATTTGCCCAAGAAATGCCGAAAGCTGGTCACCCCACTAAATGCAGACTCGAACCGCTCCAAGATAATTCTATGAAAATACAACCAGAGCAAGTGAAAGGTAGATCGATTTAAGCAAGGGATTTCAGATTGTTGAAATTTCTATGGAAAATCATGACCGCATGATCTAAGTACGGTGGCCAACATTGAGATCTTTCAAACATTCAAACCACCAAAGATTCAAGCCGTGATCCGCAAGATTTAAGACGAAAAATTTTGGATGGAATGATTTGCTCAAAACAAAAGAGTAAGATCGCTACTTTTGTATGGGGAGGCAAAAAAGGTGCTCAAAGATAGGAAAGATTTGACCCGACACCCATTACGATCAAATCGATGAATTTGTCAAAGCCTTCAAAGATCGGTTCATTCTCCATCACCTCTTTACAAGATAAATTTTTCAATTTAACTCAAGGCTCAAAACGATAATATATAATAATTCACTTCTTTCTCGACACGCCCACATTATATCAAGCGGGAAGAGAAATGTCATGATTTCATGGCTACCGAGATCAATTGAGATTGGCAGATTACCCTTTCGATATCAGTTCTCACTTGAAAGCCAAGAATTGAGAATGAGTTGAATTTTTCCAAAGAAGTGGATTTCCAGCGGCAAACGCAAAGTTTTTGAAGATTTCTAAGAAGAACTTAAGTGATGACAAACAAATTCGAGAAACCTATTCGGAAAAGACATTTTCACAATGAGATTTGAAGACGCTCTGGGATGGGGACGATCGATCGTGCATCGCACTGACCGCCTAAGAAGAAGGATGTAAAGCCATACAATTATCGTGACGACAGTCAACAAAGAAAATTTTAAGCCGCAGAAGCAACAATTTTTGGGAAGACCTTCAATTCAAGAAAAGGAGAACTTCAACTAAAAAACCAATCCTCCCGTAGAAAGAGTTTTGCTATCACCCACAAAGCGGAATCAAAAGGGTGTCGCATGCTTAAAATTTCATCATTCTCGCCTTGATTGGTCAGATTCATTTCTCGATTCCTTTTCGCCAGCCACTTGATGCTATTTATTTCATACACGATTGAATGCCAGAATGCCTTTCCCGATAGCTGAATATGAAATGTGTGTGATTAACATTCTGCTAAACACTTTCCTTATCTTACCAATCGACATTTTATATTAGGTATGGATTGGTTGATCAAATTTTGCAACAATTGAATGTTTAAAAACATTTTTGCATGCCTGAAAAAATCATTTTATTTTTCGATAAGAACGCTTTCTTCTTCGACAAAGTGTTTGAAATATAATGAAATCGATTAAATAAATTGAATAATAAAGTGGTCAGACCGAAAATATTCCAGTTAATGAATTTTCGATGTGTTTCGAGAATTACCGGCCGCACCAACTCGAAGTGGAGTTTGGGATCATGTACCCGCATAACTTCTATACATAAATCTCCTAGGATGGCCCAAAGAATTGCAAGAATTGAAATGCCAAGAAACAGAAAGGATTCATTCGCCCAAAGAACTCACCGTGGACACCTCAGATATTTGTTAAGAAAAGGATGCCCTACGCGATTATGTGTTGATTAAGGGAGTTAAAAGTGACAATCAAGAACAAGATCCACCGCGATTGATGATTTATTTGACCGGGAGGAAGCACGTATTTTCCGTCCGTAATCGATTCGAGATCTCGATATCAGCAGGTTAAAGACGCCGATATTTTAAAATGCCTTTTGAACCAAGTATGGACACTGTGAATTTCGTTACGCCATTTGGTTTAACTAACGCTCCGCATTTTATGGATTTAATGAACCGTGTTTTCAAGCCCTCGAGGCCATATCATCTTTATCGATGATATTCTCGATTTATTCTAAAACCAATGAGATCATGCAAATCATCCGGCGATTGTTTAATTGTTAAGACAAAATCAATTATATGCCAAATTTTCAAAATGTGAATTTTGGATGCATAGCATTTTAGTCACATTATCGCAACGAGTTTCATTGATCCTCAAAAGTAAAAGCAATTTTAGAATGGTCCCGCACTGTTAATGTAAGTTCGCAGCTTTCCGGCTTAAGAAGTTATTACGCGAAGTTTGTCAAGAGATTTTCTCATATCAGAACGCCTCTATCTAATTTATCAAAAGGATATCAAATTCCAATCACACTGAATGCGAGCAGAGTTTTCAAGAATTGAAAAGATTCGACCACCCGCTTTAATATTCCATCGTGGACCGGGGATTCCAAATATTTGATGCCTCTTTAAAGGTTCGGTGTGTCTTAATGCGTAAGAAAGTAATTACGCTGACAATTAAATTCTCACGAAAGAAATTATCCCGACGATCTAATTACATGTTTTTTTGCTCTAAAATTTGGAGACATTACTTATGAGTGAAATGCGAAATTTTACCGATCATCGAGTCTTAAGTATATCTTTACACAAAAGAATCAATCTAAGACAAGGTGGTTTGAGTTTATTAAAGATTATGATTTAGACATTCAAGATTGTCCGTGTAAGGCTAATGTACCGCATTAAGTCAAAGTCCATGGAAATGCCAGCTTGATTATTACTCAAAAGTCGAGTTAATCGAGAATTCGGCGCTCGAAATTGAAGTTAAGATCGGCACGGCATTTATCTCAATCGACAAAGAATCGACTTTAATCGACAATCAAAGTCGCACGAAACTGGGATCTGGATATCGAAATTCATCGAACAAATCCAGACGGTCAAGCAAGATTTTAGATGCAGAGGTATTATTCTAAGAAATTACATGATGCGTGACGCGCTGAGACAAGAAATTTTACGCGAGGCTCATCGTGATATACCATTCATCCGTGTAGTTCAAAATGTATAAAGATTTAAAAACATTTTGGTGGTCGTATGAAGAAAGACATAAATAATGTCGCTAAACGCCGCTCGTCGATTAAAGTTCGAGCATCAAAGACGGATCTTACCTTACCTATACCGAGTAAATGGGAAGAAATCAAATGGATTTTGTTGGGATTTCTGATCTGCAAAGCGTCGGATAAGATGGGTTGCCGATGATCGACCAAGTCGCCCATTTCTTACCCATTAAACATTATTCATAAATTGTCCGCATTATATGTAAATCAAGACTTCATGGTGTATTAAAAGTGATCTCGACAGATAGATTTACTTCCGATTATACAGAATGAGAGGTTTGGGCAATACGCTACACTTAAGTACAAATTTTTTCATCCTCGTAATCATGGGCAATCGAAAGAACAATTCAAGTCCTGAAGATTTGTTGAGGTTATGTTTTAGATTTTGAGGTAGGAAGATCATATTCCTATGATCGAAGTTTGCTTACAATAATACTACCAATCTAAGATTCAAATGGCTATGAAGCATTATATGGTCGAAAGTGTAACTACTGAGTAAGGTGGAGAAAGACTTTTAGTCCAGAGTTGGTCGATCAAGCTGCAGAAAATCGATTAATCGCGATAGATTGAAAGTCGCCGACCGAGAAATATAACATTTAAAGCACCGAAATAGAATTTCAAGTCGAGAATTTGTATTTTGAAAGTCAAACCTATGAAAGGAATTAGTAGATTTGGTCACGAGGTAAATCGAGCCCTGATACATAGACCTTTGAAATCATCGAAAGGATCGGCAATATGGCTTGTTTGCTTTTACCCATCGACTTGTGACATTCACAATGTCTTTCACATTTCAATGTCGAGAAAATGGATCACGACGAAAGCGTAAGATTCCATATACCAAATAAATACAACCGTGATTTGACTTATGACGGAACCGAATTTGAATGACGTCAAGAGATTACTAAATGATAAATTTCCTATGTTAAAATTAAATAATGCACTAACCAAAAAGAAGTACTGGGAGGTTGAAGAGAGAGACGTAAGTTTCCTTCATGTTTGAATGATCCAAAGAAATTTCGAGACTAAATTTTGTTAAGAGGGAAATTGTAATATCCATTTCATTAATGCCTAATTAAATTTTTTTTTTTTAGCTAATTAACTGCTTATCAGAAGATCCACTTTCCTTCGCGATGCAACGGCAGGGATAAGCCACTCGACGCTGGATCTAGATTCTCCCGCTCTATTCCTTCCTCCCAGCCATTTCCTTCACGCCGCGAGATCGACCGCCCGTTTCTTCTAAGATCGACGGATTTCTCCTCCTTTCCTTCCTCGCCGGACCGGGTCGCCCGTGACCAACGCTGAAGCCGCCCTTCCTTCGGCTTCGGCGGCCGCCTCTTTAACCTCGCGGAACGACGAACGCGATCCGTTTCCGGCTTACCCAGAACCGCCGTCTTTTCTCAAGACGCTGACGCGTTTCGCTGACCGACTACGTTGGCCAGAACCTCGCCGGACCTCGCGACTTGGAAGCCGAATTTCGCCGACGCCGACAGTTTTGTCCCAAACCGACGGGTTGGAAAGTCCCAGAACCGCCGGTTTGAAATCCTGAACCGACGGCTCGCTGAACCGATCGGCCAGGGAATTGCTCTCCGACGGGAAACTTGGGAAGTTTTGTAAGTTGCTAATTTTCCCTATCCCTTTTTCTTTCGTTTCCTCCGCTGAAATGCGGATCGAGGAGTTCTAAACCGCTTTGCCAGTGAGTGGTAGAATTATCGGGGATTTGATTGACAATGTTGCTAATTTTAGTTTATTAATCAGCATGAATTAATATGACGTCAGAGATTTCTTTGGAGATTACTTGCATCTGTTTCTAAAGCTTACGGGAGACATCGCCGCGTAAGATTGCAAGATTTCGCGTGTTACATGAGTTTTCACGACAAGGCTAAGAGTTATTTTATTATACACTGGCGAGGATATGCACATCACGATTAACCGACGCATTAATCGGCGTGAGACATAATTGCTAAAGTAAAGTCGCTTACGCCTACGATGCCATGCTTCTACTATCGTCAGATAAATCATACGAATGACATGATTGCCATATCAATGATCCATATCAATGTAAATACAATGTTAGACCTCAGATGATCAGATTAACGACATTACATTAGAGCTTACAGAAGATATGATTTCATCGAAGATATAAATGTTTTACACGTTAAACGCAAGAATGTGATAAACGCGAAATGAAAATCGTGATAGAAGACTATAATGACGTGATCTCGCAGATAGAAAAAGCTCGACGAGACGAGCCTCGACAGTGGATCTAAGATCCCCGACTGCATTTTGAGGTTGGTAGTCTAACCTGTCTCAGGCCCGCGAAAGTATGGCTCTCCGCCTTTACCTACAATTGTTTTAGTCGACGTCTGACGACCCTTATGAATGAAAGTCAAAACCTAAGAATTACGAATGACATTTCTAAAATGAAAATGATTTGACATGAACCTGAATCAAATGAAAATCATCCTCGACATCGATCGATACAAGATGAACTTACAAAGATATTATTCGCCATATCATTACATTTCTACAAAGACTTACGCGATATCGTTCGCCATAATGTACATTACCGCAGAGATAGTTTACCTACGCTTTACCAAATGAATTTACATATACATGCACGCTTTCTACCGCCTCAGAATCGCTGTTAAAGACTTGTCTCACTGCCTTTAAATTTTACGACGCATCATTCTGCGAAAAGACGAGTTAGTTTTACCGCTTATTAATCAGATAAGTTTGCTTTGGCACGCATAAATTAAACGCCTTTACCGCTCAGATTTATTTAAAGATTTACGCTTCCAAAGATTTCATGAGATTTAATTAAGTTAAGAAGATATGAATCAGATATTATGATGATTTGATTAGATACACCTTTCACGCTTCGCTCAAGGCGCACGTCTAACGGAATCAGGTCCAATCGAAGTCATCCTATTCTGTTCCACTTCAGAATTCCCAAGAGCGGGGTCATCCGGTGTGACAACAATAGAATTAATTAGTTTTCATTGATTTGGAACAAAAAGACCAGGAAAGAAAGGAAATAGATCTAAGGTAAAATGTATAAAAGCTGTTCAAAAATTTACAAAAAATGAGTTTAACATCCATGCAGCACTTAGTATGAATAAATGGAATATGAGGAATCATAAACCAATCCCAAATAACTAGGATTAATGATGATAAACATGGTCATTCATATTCATCAGAATCAACAACAAGGCATCTTCTATTTTGATTATATAAGTAAATGCATTTAGGGCATTTATGTCATGATAATATATATTTTTTTCTTTTTTTGGGTACCTAACGGAAAAATAAAATGAACAGAAGAGAAACATGATGAGAAGGCATGAGAAAGGGAAGGAATGAGAAAGAAAGGATGTTCTGGTAGCATAACTTTGACAAGAGAACTAAAAGGTTGAATTAAGAAGGTAAAAAAATGACATTTTAATCATCCTAGTCAAATCTAGATAGAAGGAACCTACTTATAAATCATGATAAACATAAGGACCAAGTTAGGTAGTTTTAAAACATAAGACATATAATTAAATAAAGCCATGTATGAGGAATATGATAAATTAATTACATAAAGTGCAAATTCCAAATTCACCAGAAAAATAAAGAACAAAGATACATGATAGTTAATCAAGTTGTTTCAGTAGATAGGAACAATGCTTAGAGCCAAAGCTCCCACTTGTTCATAGTGAAGGTATCACACCTTATAAGGAAAGTGTTACCCATGGAACCTATTTTACAAAGTATGACTCCTATGCGACCTTGATCTACTCACAAGCAACCAAAGTCATCAAGATAAGTAGTGATCCACCCAAGTAAGACAGCATTTGATGCACAGAAATATACAACTTCAATATCGAAGTTCTGCAGCACAAAACAGAAAATATCCCTACAGGGTATAAATGTTAATAAAATATCAAGCTTATCAAGGGAAAAATTTTCACATGTGAACAATCCTGAAGTTTACAAAAAGGGCAAGTGCATTCAAGGATTAAAGTATAATTGTTTGAACCTTAAAATGGGACTTAATCAGGACATCTATCATACCACATAGGTCTTTTAATTTTTCAGAATAATTACATATGATCACCTTTTTATTAAAACAAAACAAACATTATTATCAATCAATGAGATGAATACAACATAATGGAATTGCATAGCTTTGCTAGTTAAAAAAATAGCTAAAAACAAAAGCCAGCAGGCAGCAAATAAACTAAATTCTAAAAAAGTAGAACCTCAAGGGACGTTATTAAGCAAGAGAAGTCAGGTTGCAAACTTGGACCATTTCCCCCAAAAAAATCAGCAAGGGGGGCACAAGGCAAAGGAGATTCTATTATTGGAGACACCCTAGGCACAAGAGCATCACAATATGATAGTGCCTGAGGAGTAATTAGTATGGAATAGGTACCAACAAAAGATTAGAAGTCAAAGAAAGCGATGAGGCACAACATCGAATACAAAGAGAAAAGCAAAAATTGAAAAGTTGCAAGCTAGAGCAAAGTACCAAGGTACCCCATAAATGTCGAGGATAAATATAGCATACACATCAACACCAAACAATAACACCCAGCAGCAGAGGTACAGACCAAGCATGCAAAGGGGACTTATCAAGAGAGATTAGCTCATAAGAGCACAAAAGCACGCTAGCCCCAAGTATGAGCGACCAAGAAACCAAGAGAGCACGAAGTGCGACAGCCATCACAAGGGACAATCAGTTGTGAGGCAAAGCAAGATTCAAGTGTTGGAGAACAAATTTTGAATGTTGGGGAGTACCCACATAACAGTTGCTAAAAGATGAGGAACATCAACAAGTAACACTGCTAGGATGAGAGAGTGGTAGTGATCTAAGATCACATACTCACTTGATGTCCGCATAGATGGCAATAAGAGATTTCATCCTATAATCAATTGGCCAATGTTACTTCTTCAAATTTAAAGAAATCAAGTAGAAGAATTATAATCATCAAATTTGCACTTATAAACAATCAACGAAAAAAATAACTAAAGGAGACTATTAATTTTCCATTACATCAAATCAACCCTTATTGGCATCCTTTATAATTTAGCTACAACAAGAAGTCAACCCTCAATTACACTAATTAAAAAATACTAAATAACATAATAGAATAAAAGAAAAAAATAATCATATTAATTAACCAATGTGCTTAAAATGATGCTCATTTTTAAATTTCCATACTCCCTCTCAAGTTAGATGATAGATGTTTGTTATTCCAACATGAACCTAAACTCTTTTATAACATTCTATATTTTGTATATACATGTAAATCTACGCATATTAGTATATATAAATTATTAAATTACTTTAATAATTAAAATATTTTTCTAAAGCTTATTTAATCTTACTATTCATATCATTAATTTTATTATAGCTAAAACTATCGTATCATAGCAAACAATATTTTTCAACTTAAAATGGCATGCAGCTACTAATGTATATTTAGATATCGTATGATTATATTTTACTTATAGATATATTTACTCGAGCACTACAATTTATGCTCATTCCCTCATCCAGTGGATGATGAGAAGACATCAAGTAAAGAATCAAATGGTCAAAACTAAGGAAAAGGAAAGGAGTAGTAGCTAGTATTTTAAGATAAAACTCTATGGTTTTTTTTTTTTTTTTTGGTAAATTTCTCTATGAATTGATATTGGTTCAATTGGCTCGAGATTGGTAAGTCTAAGGACTTGTGTAGGAAGAAGTTTTACTAAGATAAAAGTTTAATTTGAGGTTAAATTGATTTGAAATAAGTTGTAGGTTAAGAAATGTTATAAATTGAGACAATTATATTTCATTGATTCTATATAGAAGAACGAGACTTCTAGGTGATTGTAACACAAAAGTTAATCCTCTTATCAATCATTAGTTGAGTAAGAAACTCAACTTCTAATTTATGATGCAACTATATTTTAGTTTTTCATTTAAATTTATATGTATTTAAAGTGGCATGTACGCTAAAGTACATGTCTACATCCTACTCTTCATGATTAAATAAGTTAGCATCAATTTAAATTATGAACAGTACAAGTTGTTGAAGTATTATGAATATGCTAACACATTATTAAATTGTTATCTTTAAAAAGTAGTACATCTTGCACTGACAAATTAGATTTTGTATTGATGCACAATGTTGCTCGACATGTTCAAGATGAATGATATATGTATTTAAAATGTTCAATAATGGAAATGAAACAAGCTTAAAAAAGTCATATTATATAGAATAGACTACTAATAATATATTTATGATGATATGTATAGATAGAGCGATAAAGATAGTCATTATAAAGTAAACTCAAATGGTTCAACAACGATAATATTAGGATACACCTGAGACTATTGAACTTCATGATGTAGCCTTTAAACTAAACTTCGACCTTCTAATAGGTGGTGTGGATTTGATACAATAGCCAATAAACCTAGACATCCATACATGATATATTTTAAGACAAATGAAATATGCAACCTTAAGAAATAAATTAAATAATCAAATGAATGTTATGCTAGAATTAACATCTTTCAAATATCATTTTCTTTGAGATAGACAACAAACAGATTGGTGTTTTAGATTAACATCATTAAAAACATCATATATTTATTTTTATGCTTAAAATATCTTGGTGTATACAATAGCCAATCTGTTTTCAATGATGGTGTTTTTCTTTGAGGATAATAAATAGATTGGTGTTTTTCTTTGAGTCATTTTCAAATATCTTAGAATTCTTAAAACATCTTTCAAATGACTTTCAATAGGCCTATTCATAACTAACTAACCACACTTATTGGGAATCTGATATTACGTCTACCATGAGAGAAACTAAATAAGTCTACCAACAAGTCTTTGATAACAATCCTTATCAACTAAAGCACTATCACCTTTGGTTCCAAGTTTAGTAATCAAATTCATGGAACTATTTGTTAGTTTACACCCCAACATTCTTATTTCTTTTAAAGGTAACACATATTTATCTTATGAGCCAAAAATACCCTTGTGAGTTCAAAGTTAGCCATAACAGATAAGAGTACTCATATTTATTTATTTTTTTCTATAGGAGCAAAAGTCTCTTTATAGTCATTCTCATAAAACTATGTGAACACAAGCAACACAAGCTATGCCTCGAACCTCTCTATACTTCTATCAGCCTTATGTTTGCTAGTAAAAATTCATTTGTGCACCCTACTAAGCATTTTCATCATGACAAGTCAATAAACTCCCATATTTTAATCTTGTCAAGTGTTTGAATCTTTTCACATATAATACTTTTTCATTTAGGAATGTTGTTTACCTCAAGAAATGCCTTTAAGAAATTTACTTAATTGATATTATTAATTACTATTTAGAAGCCGGGAGAAAGTCCTTCAAAAGATACAAGGTTATAAATAATAATGTGATCGGAGTGATATCTCACGCTTTTTCTCAACACAATTAGCTAATAAAGATCATTATTAATCAATTCATTTTATTGTGTTCATAGGAGATATTGCTTGGTGTATGGAGTTGATTTGGATTGTTGACATTGCATAAGACATGTGATGAGATCCACATCTTTCAACTTTCTTTCCCTTCTAGAATTAACAAGTATCTCACAATTTTTAGTAAGGTAAAGATTGGTAGCTTGGAGATGAGGTGTTTGTCTAGCTAGGAAGAATTGATTTTAAGTTTTAATTATAACCCAAAAAGTAATAAGACTAGGCCCAATATACATGGAGATATTCAGATATAGTGACATCTGTATAAGCAATGTTTCAAAATTGACATTCTAGAGAGATATTCTCCACCCAAACATCAATTTGAGATAATATAGTTGTTGTTCAAAGAAGATAGATTTATAGAGTCATAAAAACATCTAATAAGGGAGAATAGCACTTATACCCATTCTGATTAGGGATATTTTCTCTGAAAATACATGCAATGGTTATGGGATCAAGTTTACTCTGATTTTGCTAATGATTATAAACGTATGCAAAACACCCAAACACTTAACTGATAATGGTGGATATAAGCTTATCGTTTTCGTAAGTGCTTGGGAAAACTTGGTAAGAGTTTAACAGTTGAGAATATGAAAAGGCCTTCTATTTATGAAATATGTAATCGACTGTACAACTTTTCTTAATATGTCCAACAACAAATATGAGTGATCTAGCTCCCCCAACAAAATATTTATTTTTCCTTTTAACTAACTCATTTTTGTTGTGGTTATCAACACATAAACTTTGGTGAGCTATTCCTTGACTTGATAGAAAATAACCAAGAATTGAGACAAAGAGTATTCTCATGCATTGTCAGTTTTCAACACTTTAATTTTTATTTGAAATTTGGTTTAAATCATGGTGTTGAAAATTTTAAATATTTGACATGACTCAAATTTTTCCATCATAAAAAAGATCCATGTGAATCTAGTATGATCATAGAAATAAACAAATAATTTCTAGTCAAATTTTTAATTTTATTTGGTTCCTAAATTTCAAAGTATAACAAAGAAAAAGTATGTAACTTTTTCTAAGATAGATTAGAATAAGAATTCTCACATGTTTTGAGCATTAACAAATTTCACATGAGTTTGATTTTTTTTTTCTTAAATAACAAAGAAATGATTTTTTAAGATATGCAAAGTTTAAATATCCAAACTAATAATGGCACAACATGATTTACACAATCTTTCTTGGAATCAAAATATAACAAAGAATTATTTGAGTAAATAACCCAATCTTAATTGCTTTTTTTTCTAAAGAGTCAACATCGAGGAGATAAATCTCAAAAACATCTCAACACTATGAATTATCTTCTCAGATTTTAAGTCCTAAAATTCACAATGAATAGAAACAAATTTAACAATGAAATTAGATGAAGGGAGAGTTTATTGAAAGACAATTTGGCACCAGTAAGATTAAGTTAAGATCAATTTATTTGAGATACAATTGAACCTAGTTGTAGCAACTTAGCATAGTGAACCATCAATATTTCTAAAAGCAAGTTCCCTATTGTATGACATATAATTTTACAAATTGAGATGTCATTTGTCATATAATCTAAGGCACTGAATCTAAAATCCACAATTCTTGGTTAAACTTGTACTTTTTTTGTTTAATGCATTTATGAGAGTGCTTATTTAGCCAATGAACACGTCCCAATCTTGGTATAGACAAAAAAATGAGTTATTTTGTAAGTAACTGGAGATTTTCTAGAGTAGGTTCAATTAGTCTTTGTTGAATAAGTAGTCTGGTCCTGAAGAAGTAAAGTTCTGCTTTTCAATAGCAATTTAATATTTAGTCATATAGGAGAGAAAAGTACAACAATACACTCAATCAGAGGAACAAGAAGAATGGTCATATTTTTCATGATGGAAACAGCAGATGATTGCAGGGTCACACTTAAAAAGCAGGAGATTGATGATCAATAAAGAAAGATCAATAAAGAAAGAACAAGAACTAGTTAACAAGCATATACGACAACAATTAGAAGTTGACAACTATGGGAGATCAATGGATCACACTTAAAAAGCCTAATCAACAAATTAATAAATGCAAGTCAGAATCTTATGGCTCCTAATAAGGCTATAGTTCGATGGTGATGAGGGGGAAAAACGAATAAATAAGTCATAAGTAGAAGTCAAAGAAGTGAGATGCGATGGCAAATCATTAAAAGTGAGTTGCAACTAAGGGTGTAAATAAGTCAATTCGAGCTCAAGTCACCTTTGGCTTGAATTTGAGCTTGATTAATTAATTGAGTTCTAGTTCGAAATCGAGCTTTGTTTTACAAGTTCAAGCCAGCTTGCAAGATAACTCATTTAATATGAAGAGATAAAATAGTTCTAATTCAAACAATTATTATGATAAAAAAAAGTAAAACGATAAGAAATTACTTGATATAAGAGAATGAGATAAAATTTTTAATATTTTAGCTCGCACGCTGATGAATCGAGTCGAGGCCAGTTTGGGCTTAAAACTTGTTAGCTCATCAAGCATGGCACACAAGCCATTTATAGAGTCAAGCTCAAGCCAGCTCATGAATCAGCTTGACTCACATACAACCATAGTTGTAACTAAGCGAATCATAAGTAATGAAGGTGATGAAAGTGATGCAATCAATACAAGCAACAAAAATGAGTAGCAAGATGGCTATAGAGAGGGGTCAACATGAAGATGAGTTTTGTGACATAGATCGAAGCTTGGCATAGAGGTTAGGTGCCTATCAAGAAGAATGGCGGGAACATTAGGTCACGGTGTGGGAGAAGAGACAAGGCACATGAACTTTAATCAAAAATGTTAAGCTTCACATGAGAAAGTTGGCGTGATGCTTTGTGTGAGAAATCAAATGTTGTCATGCAAGTTATCATAATTCGACACCAAAAGGACTTGATGCAAATAACAAAAGATGTTGTCAAGCGAAGAGAATCCTAAAGCTCAACGTGGAGAAGAGGGCTGCCAACATTGGATGTAAAACAAAATATGAGAGCCCAAAAAACTAAGTAGAGAGCATACAAATGCAAATATCAAAATCCATGCTTTGATACCATGAAGAAATTGGGTATGAGAATTTTATTCTTCTTTCTGTACTTTCAAACAGCTAATGGGGAAAGATAAATAAAGGAGTTATACCTTTCCTATTACATCAATTCAGCCATTAATTATTATTTTCCTGTTGCAACAGATTGACCCGTAAAAATATTTCTAAATAGAAAACAACATGATAGAAATAAGAAAAACAAATAATCATTTGAATTAATGTGTCAAACATGTCCCTTATATTTGAATTACAATAAAATGAAGAGGAGAGGAAATTTTAAGATCTTACAATATTCGAAGTTCTAGATAAAATTTAGAATGGCCAAAATATTTTTTTAAAACAAAACCAACAAGAAAAAGTGGTATCAAACACAAATGATGTTAAGAATGCTCATAAGCATATGGTAAGATTGGTCGTTATAGTAGTTGATAAGAACCACTATTGATACCTGCAGAATGGGGATATTAATCGTAGGTTGAAAACAACTCTCTAATGAAGCAGATTTTGTAGGAAATTGATAAGTGATTCTCAAAGTTATTAGGATAAAATAAGGGAATGAAACTTGCTATATTAGTAGTAATTTTTTCAGCAATGTTATAATTGTTAGAAAGGTTATATAATAAGTACCCAACATTACAATAATAGATGTGAACTCCGCTTGAAAGAAACAACAAATAGATCCATTAGTTAAAGGTTTTGGCTTTTAGACAGGTATTTAGAAACAAAATATTAGCATACAAGCATCATACACAGTTTCACTACCCTGGCAACCAAACGGCAAAGATAATCGAAGCCTTCGCATGAGTCCTATTGATTATACAATGACATAGAAACCTATAGATAGTTACATGTAATGATGTACAATGTAAAGAATCTTTTTATATGCATTTTTGTAAAGCTAGAATCAACAAAAAATATTGTGCATAATCAAAACATAAAGACATCTGCAAAAAACTTAACAATAATTCAAACATGACTACATCTTTCATTACAACAACATGTAATTGTAATAACAAAGGATAACATGAACTCATTTTTCAATTTACTATCAAATATATAAAAAGACTCAAATATATCTAAATACTAAATAGAAAATAGAAAAGTTAACCAAGAATATTTCCACCATTTAGGGAGTCATTATGAATGGAATAGAATGTACTACTAGAAGCATGCAATTCTGCACTAATTTTGTAAGTCTGACCACTACCAATAAAATAAAGACATAATTTTCTAAATCCATAAATCTTGATCAATTGTGCCAACGAACCAAGTTAGTCAAACCTTTACATAAAAATCATTCATCTCAATATATAGAAATGAATAATGACAAAGAAGGATTCAATAAGCAAACCTGATTTAGCTGGGAGAAGATTGATGATGATTAGATCGAAGGAGGATGAATGAAGAAAATGTTCAAACAAAACACACAAATTTTGTTACTTCAACAACTTGTTTTCCACAACTAAAGAAAATAAAGAATTAGTTGCACCACTTCTATTGAAGCTCTCACTTGCAACTCCCTCAACTCCTTACACCTTCAAAAACTACAAAGTTATTAAAATAAGATGACCTTAATAGTTAAAAGTCTAACAAATAATTTCTTTCCATCAAAAAAAAAAAACAAATAAATCCTTCACACTTGAAAGTTTTTAGGTAATACCATGAGAACAAAAGCATCATTCATAATCTCTATAGAGCTAATAAGGCATCTGAAGCAGACAGCTTATGATCTTTGACAGCAGCAAGGGAACGGGAGCATCCATTAAAATATGTTTTCCCTAATTTTTATGCTCTTAAATGTCCGTTACTTCTTTCTTTATCAGATTTTTCTTTGCTACTCAAATTTATCTCATAACATCCTCTCTTTTTCTTCTTTATCTTCAATCCTTCATGTCCTCCTTAGCTACTTCCTAATATTCTCAGTTCTTCTTGATCTTCAATATTCTTCTCTTTATCTTCTCCATTCTTCCTATCCTCTTTAACCATATTTTCTACCCTATAACAGTTCTCACAGTTTCATTAAGAAACATTAGCAAACAGTTGAATAAAAGTGCGATCATATAAGAATAGGAAGCTAAGGGTAAAAATTAATAGCTCATAAAAGTCTCTGTTCCTCAAGCATTGGCACCTTCAAAGTTCAAAGGGAGTCAGCCAAGAATGACAAGTTGTGGCAAGCAACAAGAGGATGGCAAAGTATGTACGCAAGAGAAAAAATAAAATAAAATAAAAAAGGGCATACCCATTGCATATTATTCCCACCAATGCCTGCTCTAAGGAGGAATTGATGTACGTGGTTTACATCTGCATTTGCTGAGAGATTACTTCATGGCTAAAATCAGAGATCCCTAAATTATACTAAAGCTAACTTAAACAATTGCTCCAGACTCACCTTCACAACAACAACAACAAGCCTTCATCCCACTACATGCAGTCAACTACATAAATATTTATTCTCCATTGTGTCCTATTAAGTGTCAAATTCTCATTTAATTCTAATAAAATAAAATCATTTTTTATACTACCTAATCAAGTCTTAAGTCTACCTCTACCTTTTCTTATCATAAGTCAAATCTAATACATCTACTGTTCTAACTAGATCATCAAATGGCTTAAGTTTTATGTGACCAAACCATCTAAGGCGACTCTCTCGAATCTTTTCTACCAGTGGAGCTACTCCAACCTTTTCATGTATATATATATTTCGCATTTTGTCTCTAAGTGTAAAGCCACTCATCCACTTGAGCATCTCATCTCTGCAACACTTAACTCATCTTCACAAGGGAATAAAAAAATGAGAGTTGTCGAAGTGGGGTAGAGTCACAACAGTGAAGCAAATAAAGACGTGAAGAAGCATTCTACTACAATAGCCTAAACAATAACAACACAAGAAACACATTTAATGACAGTCAACAAAATTTTCCTAAGTTCTCAAAGACCATAGACTAATCAGTCTATGAAGAAGATGCGATAAACATATTTAGAACTAAAATCATTCCACTTCATTAGCTTACTCCACTATTACCAAGAAAACACAATATTTACATTAACATGGATAGAGTTACTTGGATCCACCATCATCAAATAGTAAATATCATTCACTTAAGGTTTAGGTGAGAGCATAGCAAAATTAAATCACATCAAAATATCCTACAAAAACAAGAGAGTTGTTGCATAATAATTCAACATTTCATTCAATGCTTTGTTAATATTCAAATAGCAGCAGCATCCTCCTCTGCTAACAGTAAATCTTCATGGACATAGGAGATGCCTGTTCCAAAAGTTAAAATAATTTCAGCACCTTATAATTGAGTAAACTTATAGGCATTCTTATATGAAAAAAGCAAAATTGTAAACCGCCAAATAAAATTACATGAGCAGGGAATAAACTTTAAATTAAGGTAGAACAACAGAAAATAGGAAGCAATCAACTAAAATAGCACCATAGAGATATGAAAGAACATTTACAAAACAAGAAAGGAAAAAACTAAAAAGGTTGATAACAAGTTGGGTTGGGTGAACTTGCTCAACTCAAACTTGATGATTGCTTTAGGGTTAAGTGACGTTAGAGTCGAGTCAAAAATGATTGATTTCAATGTAAAAATTATGGGCAAAATAAAGGGGGTAAACAACAATCATTCTCAGAATTGGTAGGAGTCATGGCTTCTACAAATTAGGAACTAAATTTAAAAAAATGTAAAGAGGCAGACACCTATCAAGAAGGAAAAAATTTAGCAAAGCAACTATCAATCAAGAAGCAATTCCTAAAATCAGCATAGGAGGCAACAGCAAACCTGCACCACATCAACTCCCTGATTTTCAAAATTCCTACGGCTAACCATACACAGGTAGGCCACAGCTCACCACAAAATCCAAGCAAGGAAAAACAACCAAATGATCCTAAACTCCTAGTTACTCATTTACATAAGAAAGAGAATAATGTTATGTTATCATTGTGCTTCCTATTATTTCTTATTCCTGATTTCTTCATGATTCCTTGAGTTCTTATAACCTGTATATAAATTGCATTTGGTCCTTCCCATCAAAATAAAAAAATAAAAACTAATTTCCTCTATTTTTTTATCAATAACAAACTAACAAAATGAATGCAAAAACACCAACCTGCAAACTCAAAAGTTTCCAACAACTTCAAATTATCAGTGCTAGGAATTTAAAACTATTAAAAAAAATGCTGTACGTTCATCTTAACATTCTCATTTCTACCACACATTCAACTTAGGGTTTGTTTGGGACGGTTGTAGCTTTTTAAAAAGTTAGTTGTAAAGCTGCTGTGAGGAAAGCAACTTTTTGAAAAACCATTATGTTGTTACAAATATTTATTTTCTTTTTAAAAAATTCAACCAGCAGCTTCCTAACAACCACCACACTCTAATAGCTCTAATTCTCAAAAGAAACTTTTCACCGAAAAACTTTCTGAAAAGCAATCAAAAAGCTAATAACCAAATACAACTGTGGTTATTTTCTAGTTGCTTTCTGAAAAGCAAAGCAGCCAGAAAGTTGTCTCAAACGCACCCTTAGATATCAAAAACTTTTTTATACTCAACATGTGAATCCATGCAACATTATTGTTTACCGAATTTCAATTTTCTTAAAACAATAGCTTAAAGCTCCTCCAAAGGAGGATAAGTACACTTAAAATTATCATCATGAGAAAGCAAAAGAGAATTGTGATTTCAATTAGTCTCGGGCTTAGAATAACAAATACAAGAAAGGTCCTAAACAAAAATAAAACAAAATAACAACAAACGCTTTAGCATTAACAATCTTAGAAAGCCAACAACCATTAGAATCATATAAGTTTTAAAATTTTGTTGCAAATATGCTTTGTCCTAACCAAAAAAAAGTGACAAGATTTCCAAACCAAGTATGTTTTATCGCAACACTAGTTATTTGAAGCCAAACTCATGTTCCACATCTAAATGATGTAAAATATTAGCTTTATTCATAGAATAACTATTGTCTATAGAAATAGAAATCTAAAACATGACTTCAAAATTAGAAATAATATGCTCAGCCTCCTTAATCTTGCTAAAAATATTACCAAAAATATTTGTAATCCACTATTAAAGTGCTAACATGAGCTTCATGAACTTAAGCAAAAAAGCAATTATTCCACTCCCCTCTACAAGAGCCCCAAAAATACTCTTAACAAAAGGCAGAAAATCATGACATTTATCTCATGTATTCAATAACCTAGAAGGAACATAAACAAAAATATGGGAACTTTAGAGGTATTTAAAACATAGGAGCATGATCACAAGAGGCCATACTAAGATGTTATGCTCTAGAACAACCAAGATTAGTCAACCACTCAAAAGACAAAAAAAAAAAGATAAGCTTTTTTGGTAGCAGTTGTCGTCTCCCTTTAGGAAACATAAAATCATGGCTATCTTATGTTATTATCCGTATCCATGATATATTATGTTATTATTGTGTTTCACATTAGGCTATAAAAGCATGGATATGGATGAGTTAGGGAAGAAAACATAAGTGGGAAAGAGTAAGGGATTCCTCCTCTTGCTCGGGTAAGTAATTCCCCAATATATTGGATGAGCCGCAATTACATTGGGGAATTATAGTTTTTAAGGCTTAGGGTGAGTGATTCACCAATATAATAAGAAAGTGAGTTTCCATATGGACATAGAATTATCACTTGTGATGAGTAAATCTCATATGTTGAGTGAGTGAATCACCACTCATCTTATTTAATTTTTCTTGCATCGTAATGAAATCCCTCTTTCTTTCGACTTTCAATCCAACTTTGATTTTTTTAGGCTACATCAAATTGATATCATAACAGATTTCTCGATGTCTTGATTCTAAGTATTTTCATAAGCCTTGATAAAAAATGATGAAGCAGGTACTTCAAAAACTTAATGTTGAGTTTCATTCAATGAAAGGGAGAATAATGAAGTATACAACGGATGGTTATTGTACTTCACAACAACCACCTACCACAAGTTATTCACCTCATTAAATTTTACCTCCCAAACACAAACTATACATCTTCCAACAACTCCTTAAATTGGCCCATAGTTTACTTTTAAGCTATAAAAGGCAAGCATGTGGAAGGGCTTAGGAGAATGTGTTAAGGATAATATAGTAAGAGATTCATCATATTTTGTGGAATGATTCCCTAATGTAATAGGTGAGTACATTTTGGTGAGTAAATCCCCTCGTATTATGGGTAGGCAAGTCATGTTTTTGAGCGAGTGAATATCCATTTATATCATATAAATTTTCTTTATGAGAAATTAAATCCCTCTTTCTTTCTACATTCAATTCTAGTTTGTGCTCTTTTTCTTTTTTCATATGCATCAACACTTACATATGTGCCTATGGAAGTAACCATATGTGTGTGTGTGTGTGTGTGTGTGTGATTATACGAAAATAAATATGCATGTATACACACATATTCAACTTATAATGACTTTATTTCAAGTGAGTCATCCTCAAGTCAAAGTAAAATGATTTTGGGTCTATTAAAATTAAAATTATTATCAACCAAATGTCGAGCTTCAAGCATATTATTAAATCTTTCAAGACACAAAAGTCCAAAAAGATAAGACAATCCACTATTTAAGACTTAACAGCAAACTGATTCTAGCATGAAAGGATAGTATCTTCAAGATTTCTATGTTCCAATCAAGAACCACTTGTGTGTAACCTCCCTCATCAATTTTCAATGAAAAATGGATGGTTTAACATTAATATGACCAAAGATGGAACCATATCTACATTAAAGATTAGGCTACTGAAATCCCAATTCTATCCTTTCTTCCAATCCTTGGTAATGGTAAACTATGGAGTGGAGGTTGAATAAAATGTATATAGTTATCCTCAAGGATCAACCATGATTGAATATTATCGTACAATAAGCCTATTGGCCCTGTTCTACTAAAGAAAGTAGCTAAGAAACTAATACAATAGATAAACATTCAATTGATGGATCTCGCCTAAGAAAGATGCATTCAACACTAACAAATGCAACACAAGAAACAACTTGCTTGAACACGACAACATTGATATTTGTTTCTTGAAAAGAATACCAAAGTCAAGGAGCGTACTAACATATCATAAACTATCGTGGGACTAACTTGACCATGTCATGACAAGAATGGACTTCTTCACTAGTTAACCGTCAAGAATCAAAGTTGATATCATTCAAGAAAGTAGTTTGGGAAAAGGTTGGACGTACCACAAAAGATGTATGTATTAGCTAATGTATGGATGCTTCAAAGCTTTTACTTTCAAAATATATGACAATAAAGAAGTTTAAAACTAACTATTAAATAAATGCCTTAAATCTTGACGTCAATTCTAGTTCCATTTAGTTGTGTTATGCTCTGAAGCAACAACTTTCTTCAATCAAATTATAAAGTTCATAAAAAAAAAAGAAACCTAATTTAACAACTCCAATTCAAAAAAACAAAAAATGTGATAATTACAATTTTCTAGCAGTAAGGAGATAAATATGACAAGCAAAGATCACCCAAAATTTTCATTAGCTATAAGTCTACAACTTGATGATCACTTCCAAAATTGGAGCAATCAACTAAAATTAGTCTAGCCAAGGCAGAGCATCATTAACACATAGCCTATTCTCATATCAATCATGGCATGTCTTATTAGACTTTTGGCACTACAAGAGCCTTCAATACATAACATCCTGCAACAAATCATGATAGCAAATTTAGTAGCATAGGCAAATAAAAAAATCAAAACTGTTCTTCACACTTCAGCATTTTTTTATACCAACCTTCGTAAAGACTTGTGTATGACCTAGAAAAGCATTAAACCACTTTGAATCCATGCCATTCTATAATTACCTGTCTGTAGGTTAATGCATGTTTAAATGTACATCTCAGTAGCAAGCTCCTCATGCTTATTATAAAAGCAAGCAACCAAAAATCATAAATACCAAATATTATCTAATGTCAATAAGGGGGTGAAACACTAGTATGTGTCCAAGTAAAATGACAACATATATTCATTAATGGGTATAGCAAATAAAACTAGAAATAATGCATCATGCTATCATAATTTAAGCTCAAGCAGTAGTGATGCAAAAACCATGCACTCAAGTCAAAGTTCAAATAAAACCAAATTATTCTTGATTTAAGATCTAAACACTAATATAATCTTAACATTTACTAAGCCCAACTAGGCCAATAAATTGTTGACATTACAAGATTACTATATGTAAATTTGTGTGAGGAAACTATAGAAATGATATGGATGGTCACATTGTGCTCCAAGCAACAAATGAAACAAACGAAGGCATGTCCAACGTGTTAAATAGTTGTTGAGTTCCATGTACAAGAGCGTGACTTCATCATTATTATGAATTATTCATTAGTAGCTTCCAATTTTGAAATCGGCTAACTTACAATAATATGAAATTTGTTTTGATGATGTTGTTTAGTTATGTTATGTTATTTGATGCAAAATAAAAGTCACAACTAAATTCATGAAAAAAGAGAAACTACCCTGTAAATAAGTTCACCATGGTTGTGAAGGCATCAAAAAGGTGCAAGTATGTATGGTAATATTTAAAATTTGGGGATACACCTAAATAAGGCTAAAAAACATTTAGTTGAATGTAAATGTAACTAATTTCACATATATTAGATTTAAATTAGTCCAATTAATATTGTTTCAACCAGTCAAATATCACATATAGTAAGTCATCAATTAATAATAAGAAAGTTAAACTTTGGGCTTGTTATGCCAATTAGCACTTACATTGTTTAATTATAGATTAAATTATACTTTAGTTAGTATATTAAAATAATGAACTAATAAAAAAAGTAGCCAAAATAATTAGTAATCTTAGGATGCTAGCCCCAAACATAATTAAAAATTAAATGGGTTTCATATACTTATTAGTGCTTAGATAGGACTAATAAATGATTACCTAATTTTGACTAAGCTAATAACAAGTACACTAACTATTAAAATATCAATAACCTAAGTACTTAGTAACTAATCAATAATTAGGTTGTCAATTTAGTGCTTCATAAACTTTAAAAAAATAGGCTAGTTAATAAAAAAAATGAAACTATTTAGGAATAAATTATGCTCAATTAGGGTATTAAAATTAAACAAATAAGGGCATTGAGGTCATCTAGCATTAAGAGCTAATCAAGGCTAGCTTGAATACACATAAATCAAGTATGGAGTTTCACTAATCAATCAAACTCAATTCCAAAAGCTCGAGTTTTCCAGTTATCTTATGAAAGAACAAAGATGAACATAACTCTTAAGAAGTTGCTACAATGGAATCATTGAAAGAATGAGAAAATGGGGAAAATAATTAATTATCAATATATAAAGTAATAGTATTTTCAAGGTGCTTTATGTTAAATATTCCTTATCAAACAGCGCAAGGTGCTTCACCCATGGGAACTTCTCAAAGAACTTCCCTTAAAAGAGCTTCGTGACCTACTTTATCAACAGCAACATTCCTACAAAATGAAGCATCGAATAAAAAAATGAAGGCAATAAACTCGTGTGGAGTATTGTCGCAGCACTGTATCAACATAACTGATTCACATCCCACTAGCAGTATCATGATATTAACCATATTAATTTAAAATCTAAAAAATGAGATGAAGGAAATTCCTTTAAGAGAACTAAAATCCTGAGCGTGAAACTCCAGTCTTACAACACCCATCAATCCGCTTGTATCATAAAAAGAGGAAACATTAAAAAAAACATCACCTTACCAGTCATTTCCCCTACACACAATTGATCATATCAAGCGAGAATCTGTTGCTCGAGAAACACGAAAGAGAATCCAATGCAATTTTTTTCCAAAAAATGTAAACAAGTCCTACCCTTCGATTGCATGGAAGTGAAGAGTGTGGGGGAGAGGGAATACCGCAGAAGATATGTTAACGCGGGGTTGGAGGAGGGGGCGAGGGAGGAAGCACCCGAGTCCGAAGCCGAATTTCACGCCTTTGTGGTCGGATCAGAGGGGGTTTTGCCTTCCGTTAAAAAAAGACTTCTTCGAAGCGAAGAAGAGGTGAGAAAAGGGCCCCGAGACTCGCTGCAATGAGCAAGACAAGATAGCAAGAGTTCGCGTGCTGTTTGCTCTCGTGCTGAGGTGGTAGTAGGGTTGCGAATGGCAATCATCTCTGAGCTGGACGGTTCGAAGAACAAAATGTATCTTGGTCAATTTATCGATATCAGATCGAAGTCAGACTACTCAATTCCTACAATTTTTCACTGAAGATAATTTTTTAAAATTTTGTTTTAAAAAAATAATTATTACTATTATAGTCAACAAATAACTTTTTAACAATTAAAATAAAATATATAAGACTTCATTGATGAAAACAATTATTGATCTTTCAAATCTTTGCCTTACAAAAAGTACGATTTACAAAATATAATTAAAATTATAATAAAAAAGCTGCTTTTAAATGATTAAAAAAAAGGATTAGCTACTCCAAGCAAACAGTTAGGACTAAAGTTTCGTTCGGCTAAACTTATTTGGTACTTTTAGATGTTAAGATCATAAAAATCAATTTTTTAATTATTTGAATAGGGTGCTTTACTAGACAGCGTTTAAATAAAACTCCGTTATGATCGATTTCAGAAAGCGAAAGAACGACTCCGTCCGTACTGCGCTCCGAATTGGAAGAACGGAAGTTTTGCGAAAATCACTTTTAAACAAATTTTTTTGCTATACGAAAATCTAAACCAAACGAACCCTAAGTGTGAGAAGAAGAAGATAATTCACTTATTTTTCAATATTAATACACAAATGAACCCATTCAATTGAATTTATGTATGGGCCTAATTTTTTTGTCATAATATGATTTGTTGAGAGTAAATGCACTTTATGTGCTAAGTGAAGTAGATAGATATAATAACTAAAAAAATAAAGATATTCCAAAAATATTAAGAATAATGAGCAAATAAAGTCAAATATATACTGAATGTTCATTTCTAATGATTCATACAAGCAAATATTACCTATATATAAATGTAAAAATCATAATATGTTTCATTATACTAGCTTTGATGCATTCTCAACTTAAAGAAAAGTTTAACAAGCTCTTTAATGCAGATTGGAGATCTGAGATTAATTAATTTAGGGATCGATCGAGTTCACTTTAATTTTTAATTTTATTTTATTTATGTTTTTATTTGAAATAAAATATATTTATAAGTGATGATTATTTTTATAAACACTCAAAACATTTAAAAGTTAATATGATTTATTTTCAAAAATAAAATAAATACACCAAAAAATACACTAAATAGATATGTATTTTAAAAAATAATATAAAATAAAAAAATAAAAAAAATAAAATTGATCTCAATATGCCTTTTGTGTGCTTGTTTAAATTTTTTGAAATGGGAATTTATTAAATCAGATTTACTGAGTAGTTAAAGATGCTGAATACTAACATAATTTTTTTTTTTTTTTTTTTTGATTATATTATGCAATGTATACTTTAGAGATTTCAAACATTATTTCAAATTTTTTGAAATTTTATTTAATGGATTTTTTTTATTTATTTGACTTATTCACTATTTACTTATATATGAACTTACTTTACTAGTTATATAATTAATCATCATGTGTATATTAGTATAAACTTAATCACTCACATATTTATTTGATCCATAATTTTAATTTATTATATTAAATCATGATATTTATTTATATATAAATTGAGTGTTAATTATGCATAAATAATATTATTATACTTAATAAATTTGAGCTTATTTTTTATTTATTGGATTTAATTATTTGTTTTGATATAGTTGCATATACAATATATTTATTTTGTATTTAAAATGAATTAGCTATTAATTTGTGAAGTTTAATTCAGTTAAACAAGTTATCATTGGTATTTCTCTATCTTTCATTTTCATAGAAAATGTACATTGGAATTAACCTAACATGCACGAGTCGCAACAATGCTTAATTCACTCAGCTTATGTAACAACAAGTTTTAAAGTCATTATGATTGTTGGCTATTTTTGAAAAAGGAAATGTGGAACATTTGCATTTTTTATTGTCCTTAAAAATAAAATGGTTTGCCTATAAATATATGACATTTTGACAATCAAATTACTAATTAAAACCAATTATAAACGGGTTTAAGGGTTATGATATTTTTGGATAAAATCAAGTGGAAATACAAAATGTTTATCAAAATCAATTATCGGCAATTTTTTTTAAAATAAGTACCCTTTTAAACTTAATTATTAAATTAAGTATTGTTAAAAAAAAGTAGAAATAGGTATAGTTGTCACTGAGTGAGCGACTGGTTAGTCACGTCAACTCTAATGTGGCAGGGAAACTAATTTGGTGTAATGCACTTACTAATTAACATGCTAATTAAGTCAGAACGTCTAAGCCTGTCCCGAATTGGGCGAGCTCTCAGATGTGTGTAGGCTAGTCGCCCACTTACACCAAGTCATTAAGCATATTTAAATCGTTAAGGTGAATTAATATCAGACATATTGAAATCATTAAGGATATGTACAGTCTAGCTATTACATCAATGATTGGCTTTAAGCTCTTATATTTTTTGCTTTAGATTGGATGTTCTTACTATGCTTTAAGCCCTTATCTTCAATTATCGAGGTCAACCTTAGAGTCTAAAGGTTTTCAATTAAGTAGATTTAAAACTAAATATACAGATTGTCATTTAAGTTGTACAAGTTATAGTGTTATGACATTAGGTGAGCGATTCAGATGAGTCATTACAGAAATGAATTTAAATTGTACAAGTCATTACAAAAATAGTGAGTACAAGTATTTATAAAAATGGACGATCAAAAAATAAAAATAAAATAGACAAGAACAAATGCAGTACAGACGCACATGACACACTATCCTAAACAGCTAACGCCTCTGCGTCTACGTTGAATCGCACCACTCTCAGGTGTGTACTGATCAGGTGCACGTGATGGACGATCACACAACTGATGGTGACTCTCCAATGCAAGATCTTCGGAAGTTTGTGTAGAATAGTCCTCTAACAGAAAGAAAGGTGGGTATGACTCATATGTAGGTTGGTAATGCACAAGGACTTGGATCAGCATATGTAGATGGACATGGATCAACATATGTAGATGGTCTGGCGCCCTAGTCATGCTGTGAGACATCCTCTATAAGCTCCAATCAGTAATGAGGGTCGTCGATATGTGCATGCAACCTCAAGTCTCTGCATAACACCTCGTACATATATATAGCTCCCTGTAACTCGTGTTCATCTGCATGGCAGAAGTACGGCTGAAAGATGTCTCGAGTCCCTAAGATGTGCTCTGACTGCATAAAAAAATAGCGTGTAAAATTAGCCTCAAGTAACATATTGAATTCAAGATAATACTGTTATGTTACATATATGCTTCTACGCGGATGGTAGTAAGTGGTCGACGATGGGGCAACCAATAAGTAGAGAGAAGCCCAAGATCTGAACTAGCACATATATTGATTGATAGCTGTCAGTGTGTCCTCATCTTTGTCCAAGCCTTCGACTATGTAATCCATCCACCTCTCCCAAGCGGCAATGTGCACCTGGTGGTAATCAACCCAGTCTACATCTACTTTACCTCGACCATCGACCCTTTTGAAACTAGGATCAACTCGTGCCACATTTACTCTGAGTATGAGTCAAAATTGTCGCAACACTTGATCAGGTAAGTGTCAATTCATCCTCTTCCAGCTGATCAGCAGGACTCGTGCCAACCATATATCAAAGCCTGCTGAGCATGTATGTGACAGGCGTAGTGTAATCTGCTCAGTGTACAACTCCCAAATGATCTGCACATATTAAAAATTATGTTAAATTAGAATATATATTATAGAAATTAAAATCAAAAAGTACTCTACAAGTCTAACTTGTGTATGCAGCAAGCCATCCAGCTCATTCTTATATAATGGCACGTTCACCATTGGCATTTAATGAACACATCTCTTGTTCTACCTATGCACACAACGCATTTTAAACAAACAAATAAGCTAAAAATTTGAAATTATATAAATTAAAATATACCTCAAACCAATACTGAGACCATCAAGATCAGTCGGATATGACACATGTAGGGTCGGCCTCCCCACATGAAGATGCTCCCAAGATCATATATGTAGGAGGTATAGACAGCCAGCCATATTGACTCTGTTAGGCCTAGTAGACTCATACAACTCCATGTAGAAGTGAGCCAAAACTACTCCTCCTATAGACAGCGAACTGAATGAATCTAGGTCCTCAAGAAGTAGAAGATATTACAGATGGACCTCGGAACCTGACGTGTCCTCCGGTAGGAAACACCCAATAAAAAATAAAATGTAGGCACGCAGGTGCCTGAAGTACTCCTTAATGCTCAGATGCGCATAGGAATCTCTATAAAAATACCACCTAAGCCACCTTAGTGGCATGCACGTCTGTGCCTATGCCTGACCCATCCTGAAGGTCGATCTGATGTGTAGGCTAATCATGTCATAATACACAACATCTTGTGTGGGATGTCATCCCAATAACTCATCGCAGCAGTCTGGCCAACTATGCCACCCTTTCCCCTCACCAAACAAAAATGTACTATCTAAACTGAGAACTGGGCGACAACTACCCCAGCCCAAAATGGAAGGACCAAATGCCCAAAAAAGTCTCTAGAATCGTTGTGTACTGCTAAACTGAATTTTATAGACTATACTAGGTAAAGTAGTACAAATCGCTTCCATAAAAAAGGTTGAGAGTCCTATAAGACTCTTCCCAGCTACCAAAAATTACTTTTATTGCCTTACGCCTATCATCCTAGGCTTTCATGTATGAAACTTTGACATTAAACTTTGATTTCATTATATCTATAATATCTCTAAGTTTCAGATCAATTTGATGCTTGATTACAAGTATAATGAAATAAGCTATGAATTTGGAACTGCAATGTCGATGACCACCAACACTAGCTGCATTGATACATCTGTGGTGTTCCCCAATTCTGGAGACTCTCCAAGAACCCCCTAAGCGTTTGCTGCTGTTACAATGCAAACATCAATTGCATGGTCTGGTAGGACTATCATGATATACACATATCACATTATAGTTTTTTTAGTTTAAGGTAATTGTTTGAAATTGAACATTATTCACTATACACTATCCAATAACAGCAAACTGAAGACTCCTTTTACTCGTAAAACACATTCCTTCTACAAGGTCACCTGGGATTAGGGGTTTTGATTATTTAGTTTTAACCAAAAAAACCAAACCGAACCAAAGTTTTTGAGTAATTTGGTTCGTTTTGAACTTAATAATTTGGATTTTGGTTATAATTAATGAAAACTTTTGGTTTTTGGTTTTTGGATCAGTTTGTTAAATAAAATTTTGGATGGAACCAAATAAACCAAAGTAATTATATGATATGCGGTATTATTAATTTATATATTATAGGCTTATAGTACAATAAAATATTATGCAAATAATTTTTAATATAGCAAACTTTGATTTATCCAAAACCAAATCAAAATAACCAAATCAAATTGTTATTCAGTTTGTTTGGTTTTATATTTTATTTGGTCAGTTTGGTTCAATATTTTTAGGAATCTAAAACTAATTGGTTTTAAAAATTTATAATCCAATCCATCCAAATCAACCAAATGCATACTCCTACTTGGGATTTCAACATCATCTGTTAGAATATTTTCATCAGATGGACCCTCAAAGTAAATATCATTGTCTCACTCTCTCGTAGTTTGGCACATTCATATATACTTATTAGTAGACAACATCTGACTTTCACTATCAATATTCCGGAATGAATGATTTTTCAAAAGATCATGACTGGCTACATTCTCAACCATAGTAACTTATAACCCAAGTGAACAATCATCATCACTGATATCCTACTCAGAGTCACTACTTGAGTCGCTGCTCATAGTCTCATACTCATCATCGTCTGCAGTACTCTGAATACGATTTCTCTGAATGATAAATAACATCATCGTTGCCACAAAAATCATAAGTAGGATGACACACATTGATATTAAATATTACCAGTATAAACAGGGAAAGATAGAGAAGGTATTACCTGAGGATCAATTTGTCAAAGCTGCTATATGTCACCACAGGAGCATGTACGATGAAATCTTGTATATGCGTCATTGGTATATCTACTAACCTTAATACCGGATCAGCTGACGTGGATGCAACATTAACATCCTCCACTTCTACATACAACACTAATATTTGATGGGAAGCTTCATCCAGTGTAACGTCGCAAACTTCATCATAAAAAATAACAGACATTATAAATCCATTACCCACCGAATAATGATATGTAAGACTTACAGAGTGGTGCTCTGAATTAATGTGTAAGGATCTTATAATTCATTGTTTCAATTCCAGTAAGGTTCTATGTCGCAGAATCTTAATTAGACGATTTTGACCACCCATATAACTTCGAATGAACTGCTCATCGACACTTAGTTTCTCCTCCATAGAATATGATCAGCGAAACAAACTCTCTACTCATTCCTCAAATAACTAAAGAATAACCAATCATATCAGTATTCCCTAAATCTACAAAAATATTGTGTCCAAATTTATTTGTTGTACACACTACATAAATCAAATGATATTTAAATCAATCGACACGTTATGCGAACGCCGCCATCTAAGGTGACTTGCAATAACTTATAACCTAGTTTTAATCTTATAGGCCAACTGCAACAACTCAAATCTAACTCATATCATTCATAAATATTTCACAATCATTTATAATAGTATACCTGACATATATTAAACATTAAAGATTGTATTACCACCTACAATTACAATTCAAATACCTAAACTGCAACACTTACCCAAAATTACAAATCAAATCCTGCTACAAAACTTTAACCATACAACACTAAGCCCTAGTACACACAATCTACTTACTTATAAATAAGAAAAATAAGGGATTTACCATGTATTTACAAAGAACGACGGTAATGTGCGCTAAAAATTGTAGAATTCACCGCGAGAAACTTCCCCAAAAGGAATGAAGCCTCCAGAATTGTCGCT
Source organism: Cymbidium sinense (assembly GCA_021442155.1). Taxonomy (NCBI): domain Eukaryota; kingdom Viridiplantae; phylum Streptophyta; class Magnoliopsida; order Asparagales; family Orchidaceae; genus Cymbidium; species Cymbidium sinense. The sequence continues at coordinate 69,727,276 of CM038217.1, read as the reverse complement.
GGAAGCTAATGTTGGGTTCCAAGGGATGTTAGCTTGAGAGAAAACTCGACACATGCAGCAGACAGGGCTATCAGCAAAAAAAATGATGGCGGTTCAACTAGAAGTGGAAGGTGGAGCAATGCCGGCGGTTAGAGCAAGGCCGATGGCTGTCGGAAAGGTTGGAGAGGAAGTTGATTATGCTCAGAAGGGAGAAATGCAGTGGGTGGCTCGCATGGAAGCGTTGGAGGCGGCAAGGGCTTGGATCAATGACAGAGTGGCTCGTGAATAGGGCCGATCAGTTGATCGGCCCTATTTTTTTAACTCTCGGCTATTCGCCCACTAAGTTGGCGATTGGCTTCAGCTAATAAAGCCAGTCGCACACTAAGTGGACGACTAGCTTCAGGTTAATGAACCTAGTCACCCACTAAGTGGGCGACTGGCTTCAACTAAACATGACAACTTCCCTGCCACGTCGGAGTTGATGTGGCTAGCTAGTGGTCCACTTAGTGGGCGACTATATCTATTTCTAATTTTTTTTAACGATACTTAATTTCCTAATGAAGTTTAAAATAATACTTATTTTAAAAAAATTGCCTAAATTATTTGAAGATTGTGTTTCGTAATAATCTTAGGTCACACCACAAAACCTTCGTAGATTTTAGTTTAACATACTAATTTATAAGCCTATGTGACAAACATTTAGTCATAAAACTTGGGTAATGTCCTCTTTTTAAAATGAGAAATGGGTTCACTTACTTGGAACAAAGATATTTGTGAAATTTCTATTTCTCAACATGCTCAAGAAGAAAAGAGTTTGTCTTGGAACAAAAAGTCAGTAATAGAATCCCAATCAATGTAAGAATTGTGCAAAAATAGTTCTCTTTCTTATATAAAGATTAAAAAAAAGTAATGTTTTATGTGGTGGATAAATAAATATAATTTAGTCATCATCAAAAGATCTTGATGTCAAACTAAGGCCTAATAATAAAGCTTTTAAACTAAGTTTAAAAGAGATAAAAATATCAAATTTCATTCAAATATTTTATCAAGATATGATTACAATGTTTTCCATGTCTATTTATATAGCATGTATCCACCAAATTTTCATAAACACTCTCAAGCCTAAAGCATGCAATATGAAAAGCCATAAAAAGCTTGTATATATTCATCTTGAATTTGATAAGTCACACGAAGCTTCAAGAAATTTTACAACTCAAGGCCCTCTTGATAGTATCAAATGCAGAAGCTAATATCAAACAACAAAAGTAAATAAAATATCAAATAAATCAATGTGAGAAAGCTAATGAATTTAATAAGTAAACATACTAACTAAATAAACAACTATATATTTGCAAATATGAAATATAAATATTATAACATGTGATATCATAAAGTGTGATAAATTTATTTCATGCATAATAGTAATGATATATTACTCAATTATAACTATATAAATTTGCATTCAATTAAACCAATTCTAAATAAGTAGCAACACACACACACACACACACACACACACACACACACACACACACACACACATATATATATATATATATATATATATATATATATATATATATATATATATATAATTTTTAAAAAAGGATTATTTGATAAAAATATTTACGTTTAATATGGAAGGATTTTTGTATAGTAGATTTTACAAAGAGATACTCGAAAAAGTCTAGTATAGTAAGAACAACTAATCTTATTTTAACTTATATAAAAAGATCCCAAAATTTTCTTTTCATAAATTTATTTTTAAAAATATGCTTTAATGTCTTAAGAATATTCATGAATACTCTCAATAAAAAAGAATGCTTATTGTTAGGTAAAACATGGGTCTATTAATGAATGACCCATTGAAAAGTCAAATTGAACAAATAGTCTTATAGGGTTTCATGGGATTTAGTAAGGAATCCAAGCAAATATAGACATAATTTGATCAAAATTATATGAGTCTATCATCCAAAGTAACAAAGTTCTAGATTTACTTAATAATGAATGTAGTAGACTTAGCCCAATTAGAGATTCTCTATCAATGACTATGATGTATCCCATAGAGGAAACTTAGGAATTAAAGCTAAATAAGAGACAATTTTTAAACAAACATATTATCCAATAGATTTGAAGAAATATAAGGCTTATTGTTGACCTCCACATATGTGCCATAAGTCAGGTCAAGCCTACAAGTCAAATTTGACGGACTTCGGAGGTGACAATGCGCAAATCGGAGCTCAAAATGCACTGGACGTCACCGAAAATGGTCGAAATGACCTCCGATCGCTGAACGGACTTCGTCGTTGAGTTCAGAATGTCGAAATTGATCATAATATAAATATTGCATAATCCAAAGAGCAATAGATCGAGTGATCGAGCTATTAATTTATCAACGCGCATATCGGAGTCAGGAAGCTATGATGATGTTTGAATGACCCGTTAGGCTAAGGCAACATCAGCAGCAAACCACAGACGCTCTGTTGCAAGCCTTAACTAACCACACTTAGAGAATGGAAAAGCGCCAGCATCGAATGTTGTCATTCTTGTATAAGGTCATTCATTGCCCAAGCCTCTTTACTCAACTAAATCAACTGAAAAGTTTGCATAACCACATTCTATGACCCCCTCCTTCTTCCCTTGCAAATGTGAGGCGAAGCGACAGATCGCGGGTTCTTCCCCAATTTTCGGCGTCGCCCTCCTTGCATTACCCTTCTAATTCACCTTCAGGGAAGGACGTGTGTGGCGGGTTCTTTTTTTCGATTTTGATTAAGCCCTCCTTGCATTACCCTTCCAATTTCACTTCGCCGTAACCATAGAAGAACACCATCATGAGGCGGGTTCTTCTTTCAGTTTCTAGCATCGTCTCCCATTTTCGTCCCCTTTTCGACCTTTCTCTTCACCGCAATTGGAGAGGAACACCATCATAAGGTGGGTTCTTCTCTTGGTTTTCGGCATACCCAACCCCATTTTCTTATTGATCATTGCAACACACAGAATGAGCGAGGCAGAACATATGGGATCAATGTGTGAATGTGGATATATATATATATATATATATATATATATATATATATATATATATATATATATATATATATATATATATATATATATATATATATATATATATATATATATATATGCTTGTGTCTTTCTTGAGGTTTGAAGGCCTCGTCATGCTCATGAGGGTGCAACGAGATGAAAAATCGATTGTGGTGTCGCAAGACACCACTCACTACGCTCATGAGGGCGTACCGAGTAAGCTAACATCCGTTAGATGTCGCTCCCCCTAGACCAAATGCTGCTGAAATTTTGTCTAATTTCTAAACTTAGAAAAAAAAGTGAATGTATATATATTGCATTACATGTCTTCTTTTAGGTTTAAAGGCCTCATCATACTCATTAGGGCATGACAAGATGGAAATCAGTTGTGGTGTCATAAGACACCACTCGCTATGCTCATTAAATAAGAAAAAAAAACTCTCCGATGCACTCTATACGGGATGGACGGATCTTTTCGAAATTTAGACTAAAATTCAAGACTTAAATAAATTCAAATGAAAATTACCTAAACTTAAGTCAAACAAAAGGATATATGATAAATATGAAGATAAATGTTAAATCATAGAGAGATATGAGAGAACATTTAAAGATAATTGTGAAAAAAATAGAACACTCATTTAAAATACAAGTAAAATTTGGAGAGGCTGATATTAAACTTACAAACTCTAATTGCGATTCTCTATGGCTTAAATTGAAGCGATAAAGTGAGTTCACTTTTATTCAAATTCCTCAAAATTAAACAAGCCTTAATTGAATAGGGAGACAAATGCCAAACTCATAAAAGACTTACAATAAATTTGAAGTCTAGTTTTCAAATAAATATGGGATTTGATGTGGAGTTAAGGATAAATTCATGTTAGATTGGAACTCTTCTTATGTGAATAAAGCTTGTCTTTGAAAATTCAAAATGTTAAACTCATGAACAAGTAATCAATATGAACAATATTAATTGAGCATTTGAACGATCATATTTAAATCTCAAATTAAGTAAAGATCTTAATTGAATATTAAAAGATAAATAATTTGGTGGCAAGTCTAAATATCCAGTTCTAAATTGAGAATAAAGTGTGCAAGAAATTTGGTAGATTTCTTATAAGCACAAATTCAATTAGGCAACTCATGATCATTCATGAATGTAGCCTTTAAAAGAACCATTTGAACCTTGCGTTTAAAATTAAAATTGATATATATGAGATTTGTTGAGTGCTATTTTCAAGTTAAATTAAAAATCAAATGAATTTCAAAAGAGATTTTCACTAAAGATGATCTATCTGCTGGCAACTATAACTAAAGCTCATAAAAGACTACAAGTCAAATAATATCTAAGAATTGGAAAATTTGATAATACATAACACCATCGGATCTACGACTCTTTGTATAAGCAGATAGAAGACGACACTAAATTAAATGCTGCACGAATGAAGGAACTTTCTTTCGATCCAAAAATAAAAAAAATTTAATTCTAATTATATTTTTTTATTGTCAGTGATTTCATTAATTAGATAAAATTATCTAAGCTATAAATATGTGCATGCACTCAGACATAGAGATTTAAAGTACATATTTTAGTGTCTGAAATGGCTATGCAGGTTAAATTGGAATCTATTAAATATTAATTTGAAAAATCTAATAATATATTAAATCAATTTACAACGTCTTCTACGCCACCAGATTCGCAATACATCGTACAAATGAACAGAAAACATTAATTAAAGCATTCTTAAATACACTCGCATAGGCCCCGATACTATGTTGAATGTTTAAATTCAAGTCTCTGAGGATGTTGCACGGGTTATTTCTCAGTTTAGTCTTAGGATTAGGTCCGGGTTAACAAAACATAAAAATCTATTATAAAAATTTCAATCTTTAAAAGCTTAAAGCAAACTCCACTCAATGCCACCAAATTCATGATAATTTGTAAAGCGAACAGAAGGCATTAATTAAGGCATTCTAAAAATACACCCGCATGGGACCTGACGCTATGTTGAATATTTAGATTCAACTGTCTGAGGATGCTGCTCATGTTGCTTCCTGGTTTAGTCTTAGGACTGGGTTCAGGTTAATAAAACATAAAAATCTATTACAAGAATTTTAACTTATTGAAATATCTAAGAAGTTGATTATGTCATGTGATAGTAGATCTGATCCTTTGTTAGGAGCTAAATAGAGTTGATAAGATCTAAAGATCTTGAATATATTCAAACCAATTAATTACCCCAATGATGACTGTGGTGAATGAAAATTTCAATCGGAGGGGATGTTTCCATCAAAATGTGATTCTATTTTCAAACCAAATTAACTCAAATTAAATATTAATATGAAATTATTTAAATGAAACTCTATCATTAAAAGCTTAAATAAAAACTCAATCTATCCACCTTCTGCAACTGTTTGTCGGGATGATAAATTAAGAAAACTCTAGCTCACAAAGGAACCAATGTCAAATAAAGTATTATACTATATTCACTCTCAATCAATCTCTTGCCAGTAAGGATGTGGCCCATGTCCTCTAACTGGCTTGGCCGATGGCTCCACGATGATGCATGAATGAGTCCTCTGATTGGGTGGTTTGGCTAGTCAGGTTCCATTGTATCACGATCATGATCATAGCCCGTATGCTCCCCAATGGCTCTACCCTTTGAGTTGTGAATCATAGAATATACTTGATAGGGCAAACAACCCTCTGCCAGCTAAGGTAGACTTAAGTCTATCTCCCTAGACAAATACCACCCCAAGTCTACAATGATTTCTTAGATGATGTAACCCATGTGTTGCTAATAAGGATCCTTCGGTCAGGTTGGGTCGACTACCTCCTCTGACTAAGTAGACTAGGGATCACGATAGCTCGGGATGATAGAACCATGGGATCAAGATTGGACACATCATCATTCCCCCCAACCATCCAATTTAAGTTAAAATGATGAATTTCATAATCTCAAATTTTAATATCCATATGCTGCTACTATACGCTACGCATTAAGCGATCTAATGACTAGCCTTAATCAAAAGTTCTCTCTCAGTTATTGGGAGGGGTAATTAACTATAGGGGCTTGCTCCTATAGGAAACCTAGAACCAGATCTAAAATCCTCACCAAATGAGGACGAAATCTCTGGATAGTGTCTTATTTACTATTCCATCTGCTTTCTGAAAATTACACCGACACATCTTTAAATCACTCTCTTCAATTCAATTTGTTGAGAGGTCAGTGGCGAATTTTTGGAGCCCACACTTACACTCATCTCAAAATTATGAAGATGCACATAAAGAGAGCAAAGGATAATTTGACTATTTGAGTTAGACTGCCCAACTTGCCTTGCCTTGCCTTCCAATGTTCTCTAATTAGGGATGTTGTCATCTTTTTTAGAATGAAGCAAGCATAGTCCTAACAAAATATATGTTTTTATATTATTCTTATCACTAGACTTAAGAGATTTAGTTTAAATAGCAATAATTACTTAAAATTATCAAAATATCCATAAAATGAAATCTTCCCTAAATGGAAACCAATCACCTAAATGTCCATCCCTTGAGCATGATATGAGTCTAGATCTTTTTTTTACCATGTTTGGATCATGGTCATGCCATTTTGACCATATGGCACAAAATAATTCATTTAGACCCATTTAAACATAAATTCAGAAGTAAATTTCATTTTGAAATGACTTAGGATAAATCTCTATATAATTTAAGAGCCTTCAGGCAACTTTTTGATCATAGTTAATTAGGTCTAATTAGATTGATTTAATGGGGCAAACATAAATAAAATTATTTTTTAAAAAAATTTAATTCTAATGAACTCAATGATTGTGAAAGATACTTAGAATCATGTATGAAGTAAAATCAAACATCCAAATCTTTGGGTCAAACTAATTGACCTAAATGACCCATTAAATGTATTTAAAGATTTAACATAATTAAATTTAAACAAACTTCAACCAATTTTGTTTAAAAACATTCCCATACTCTAAATGAACCTCTCAAAGATAAATTTAACTTAATTGAATGTAAATTAGCCTAAATAGCTCACTTGACCCAACATGGCCTATTATGATCACTTTGAGTCAAAACTAACTAGAATAGCTTTAATTCCCATGAATATTAGCTAGACACATCCTTAGGTATCTAGCCATTTGAAAAAAATATATCTAACCCAATTAGGCTAACTCAAGTACTAAACTGGCTTGAATTAAAGTCAATTTACAGTTTATTAAATCTCTAGGATGGCTCAACCAAACCAGATTTAACTCATCACTTTTGGAGCTTTTTGACAAATTATAAATGCTAATTAACTCTTTAATTAGCTAAATATCTATCATTGAATCAGTGGTCATGGATTGCCACTATGGCCAACACTAGCCATAAATATTTCTCCGATGGCCTATCCACACTCAAGTGATCATGGTCACGTGACAACTAATTGCTTCATCCGTAATGGTTGTTTACTTGAATTTTTTTTATTCTTAGCCTTGATAGGATAAGCTCCAACATTAGTCTATATAGTTCTTCTTTTCCATTAAAGTTTGGTTCCCTCTTTCACATTTAGAACATTCTCCTAAACTCCACAAACCATCTAATAGCTTTCCTTAGCTTCAATTCAAACTCTAACTTCACCCTTGACAAAACTCTAGTAAACTTGATTCAATCTTGGTCGTCTCGAGCATCCACGCTTTCCCATGCATTGCAGTCAACACCAAAGTAGCTTCTCCATTCTAGAAGAAGCTCATGAAGGCATTAAGATTGAGGTATGCCTAAACTCACTTTCATATATCTACAATTACATACTTTTGAAGGAAACTTGAGAGCTAAGTTAACCACATTATAGGATAAAGACCTTGAGTGCTTTAGATCATTTCTTGTACAAAAGATTTGAAAGATCTTAGTCTTAAATCATTTCCATTTTGTGGACAGTTCTTAGCTCGAGCAAAAAGAAGAAGATAATTGGATCACCATTCATTCTTTCAAATTAAATGGATGGTGGTCACCCCATTGCATTATTTATGATTTAATCATCCTATTCAAACTGTAGGGATCATCTTAATCGTCCAATATTTGATCTGATAGCTAAGATTTAATTCACATAATACTCTTTACATCTCAATTTTAGCCAGCCCAATAGGATGTGCCACATGGAAAGCATAGCCCTTAGATGCCACATGGGTAAATAAGATAAAGTAGGTTTAGAATTTTAAGAAATAATTTTAAATTTTAAAATTTCATGTAAAATTTAAATCAAATCCAAAATTATAAATAACCTTATTTTTTAGATTAAGCATGCAAAGTGGAATCTAACAAAAGTGAAAACCTAAAATTATTTTAAGTAATTTGAGAGTAATTAAAGAAAAATGATAAAAACTACATAAATTATATTAAACATAAAATATTAATAAAAATAACCACAAATATTATTGGAAATTCCTTAAGGTATGACCTTTGAGAATTTTCATATAAAATTTGAGCTAATTTTTTAAGAAATAATTATTAAAACAAAACAAAAAATCATAAGCAAAATTGAAGAAAATTATAAAAAAAACAAAACATTATTAAAAATATTTTTTATTCATTTCTTAAACAAAAATTTCTTCAAGTAAACTATTCTCTTTTAGTATTAAATAAAGTATTTGAATAACTAAAATAATCAATTAAATATTACTAATACAATAAATAACCTTTAACACCTTAAAAAAATTATAAATTGGCCAAATCAAATCTTATAATATAAAATAAAATTTTAAATTATGAAAACAAAACATAAAATTAGAGAAAACGGAATTCAAAATTAAATAAGTAATATTTGATTTTTATAATTAAATAAACTAAATTGAATTAATAAATCATACAAAATTCAACTTAAACCAAATTAATTCTAAAATTTTATTTAAGGTTTCAAAGGTAGTCTAAACCCTTTCAAAAAAGTTTCATAAAATTTAGAATTAATGTAATATGAAATTAAAATTTAAATAAAAAACTAATAATAAATAATAATTAAAATATAAAAAGGTCAAATAAATTTTAATAAATTTCAAACTAATTAGGGAAGTCCCCTTAGATATGCCAAATCATAAAGAATTATTTTATAATTTTTAGAATTTATTTTAGTATTTTTCTATTAAGATGTTTAGCCCTTTAATTGGGCTTATTGGTCTAAAATGATGGATTGCCTCAAGAAGGCTATGACATTTGACCTTTGATCAAATATAGGGCCAATATTGAAATTATTTTATCCAATGGTCAATTAAGTTTAAATTAAACAATATTGAGTCATAGCAATGGATATTTAAAGATTGAACCCTTAGTTAATCCATTAAGTTAGATTAGAGTTAAGCTTATGTTATATTTGACCAAAAGTTGACTTTAGTCAAACTTAAGAATATTAATGGATTTGAATAAAGAATTAAAATATTCATGATGCCCCTACTAGCTAATAAATTAAATTGGCTCTTTAGTCAATTTAGAGGTGGATATTAGTCAACTAAGTGTAAAGGTTGAATTCAAATTTTGCTAAGTTAGCTAAGATGTTCATCTAGAAATGAATCATAAATTGGAATTGGGTTTGTCAATTCTTTCCTACAACTTTGTGGTTTGGCAACCTCTTGATCTACATCCACTTATAGCCTAACAAGATACTAAAATTCCAACTAAATCTTGGTACCATAAGCTACTCTTCTTTACCCCATGAATGAACATAAAAACCTTCTTACATCAACTTTTTTTTCTTAACAAGTATGAAAGGCAATCCTTAAAATTATTCTTCAAAATGAGAAGTCGGGCACTTCTTCTTTTTTCACTAAATCACAACATTTCCACTTCAAGGTAAAGATTGAACTACTTCTAGCATAACCTCTAGGTAATGAAAATAATATTTGGCATAAAAGTAGAACTCTCTTAAATTTTGGAGGTGACTATATATGCCCAAAATAATGGGCAGGTCCAAGTGACTTGAAGAGTTTACTTATTAAATTAAGTGTTCTTGCATAAAGGGTACTTGACAAAAAAATAATATGTATACTTGCTAGAAGGTGTGCCTAATATGGGAAGGTCAACCTGATACTGTAAGCCAAGGACTTAAAGAATAATGACCTAGCGAACAATGCATGAATCAACTTGCCGACAATAGGCTACTACTCTCCTTAGCCTCATCCTCACTAGCGTACTTGTTCAATGATGGGCTACTCACCCCCACCAACTAATAGATTTATAGTCGCTCATATGTATACCTGCAACTAGCTTAGGCATAAATCTACTTGTACTAGATTTACTTTATATGTATTTTCATGTATGGTCACCCCTTGTTATTATAAAAGAGGGACTCCTTTCTTACAGGGGGGCCTTTAGGCTCTATCTCTAGATTTCAATTCTTTGTACTCAGATTTTGAGTAATAAAGATTATTTCCTTTGGACTTTATACTTTTTTTTTTCTTTCTGCTAATAGTCTTTCTATCTAACCTTATTTCTCAAGTATCTCATAAGGTTTTTCCTCCATCCATAGACAAATTTGGATTCAACATCCTTTTAGGTGCAATGAGAGTGGATGATGATTAGAACCAAAAGTTAAATACAAAATGGGTGATACCTTCAATGCAAGATGCTCCATAGTCATAAAGTAGAATGTCCAGTAATTTGTAAGTCAGCAAGATTTGCGAGGCATGGAGGACATGATCACTCCCCTTGCGCAAGCAGCCATCAGGAAATCACACCATGAAGAACTCATAGCCAAGGAAAATGAAGAATCCATAGGATATGTGTTGACCTCACTTTTAAAGTGAGGACTCATCCTTCCCATCTTAGACTTAGGAACCTTCTAGACACTTGAATTTTCCTAGTCATAGGACACTTCTAGTGATTAAGGGAACACTAAGCCTTAGCCTAGAGAGTTAGGAAGGCATACCCTAAGCTTAAGTTATACCCTAGGATAAATAGGTTCTACCTATCCTATGGACTAAACCAAGACCCATGCTTGTCCACTCATCTAAAACCAACCTCAAGCCAACACAACCAACCTCAATTGGATTTTGTTTCCTATCTAAGCTCCAAGCTAAATTAGCTAATCCCTAAGCTAAGTTAATCCCATCATCATCCTATGGGTCCAATCCAAAGCTTATTCAATTAATTTTTATAAAAGCACTCCAACCAATCAATACTCTATTTTAAACTCTTATAATACTTGCAATCATGCCAATCTAATCAAATGAATCCAATTAACCCAAGTTAGCCCATTTGACCCAAAAGGTCCAAATGAGTTAAAATCTAATTAAATACAAATCAATTGCAATCAAAGACATCAATCAACTCTAAATCCATAATTGAACTCTTCTCAACACCAATTCAATCCAATTCAACCCATTTGGTCCACTTGACCCAAAGTGGCCTAAATGACCAAATTGACTCAAACTTGAATCTAACTCAAATTAGATTGGATCAACTCATCCAATCTCCTCTATAATGATGGTTGATCATCCTTGATAGTCTAATGGCAATCAATTGGGTCAAACCAAATCAATTTGATCTCTTGATCTAAGTTGACCCAATTAACCTAATTAATCCAAAATGAACCAAATCTCATTCTAACTTCAATCAATTGCAATCAATGGCTCCCATCAACCATAAATTGAATATTGAACATGACTCAACCACTAATTGATCCAAACCAAGCCGAGCCTCTTGACCCAAATTGACCCAATTTGACCTAAAGAGTCAAATTAGACAAAATCTCATTCTGAATTAAATTAATTGAAACTGATGCCTATAATCAATCATAAATTGATTATTAAATAAGATCCAACCTTAAATTGAATCCAATTTGATCAGCCCAACCCAATTTGACCTAAAGGGTTAAATTGAGTTAAATCATTTCTAAATACAAATTAATTTAAACCAACAACTGCAATCATCCTAAAATGATCAATTGAACCTAAACTAACCCTCCACCTAAGCCAATTTGGCCAGTTTGACCAAATTAGTCAACTTAACCCACTTGACCAAAATGAACCTATTTGAACCAAAATCAAATCCACTTCAAATTAACCCAAACCAATGGAACCAATACATTCCAAAGCATAATTTGAACACACCAAAACTTTTGGTTTGACCCAATTTGACCAATTAGTTAACCTTGCCTAATTAAACCCCATTTCACCCATATGGGCCAAATTGAGCCAAACCATATCAAACCAAGTCCAAACCTAACCAAATTTGGCATGACTCATCCTTGGGTCACCAAGGGCCAACCCAAGTGGACCCAGTTTTGGTTAAAACCCTTGAATCAACCGACCCAAATAGGACAAAATCCCCATTTAGAGCAGATCACCTACCCCCCCATGGCACGGTAGGCACCTTTGGCCATTCTTGGACACTAGGACCATTAACTTATTCTGATCCAAGGTTGTTGGGTTCAACCTTAGATCATGAGAGGGTGAACTCACCCTTATCCTTCCATTGGTTCACTTGAAGGAGGAGATACAACCCATGCTAGCCCATACCACTGTTTCAACCTCTCAAGCATCTCCACCTTAGGAGTCCACTACTATCTACAACCACCTACCCTGGCCAGGCGATTGCCAATGGCTGAGCCAATCTCAGCCCTTGATTCACTTGGGGAGGAGAGTATACTCCTCCCCATCCATTCAAACTTTGCACAGAGCTTCCATAAAAGATTCTGAGTAGTCCTAGAGCTTTTTTCGATCCCCCCCGTGCTCTTCATCACTGACAAGACCAACCTCCATTCGAAACTGAGAGCCCTGCCCATCCAACCTGACATAAACTCTACCAAACTCAGATTAATTCTTCTCACACCTTCCCCTCACTCTGACGAGTCAAAATAAATTGATCCCCACTTGATTTGATCACCGAAAGGCACTCAAAGACCAACTCTGGTGACTTTCATGATGTTGCTTAGTCCACAAAGCACCGACGAGAGGCAGCTCGAGATCTTTTCAATAGGATTTTATCTTTTCAAGATGAGGCTACCTCAGTCGATAGACCACTGGTCTCTAGCTTTGGTGAGGTAAAACTTCGGTAAACCATAGAAAATCCCCTAGGTGTTGGTCATTTGTGAAGTGAATTATGATTGCATGTGATTTCCACCATAGGATCTCATTAGATCTCCTCCCCGCATGTTTGGAGTCGATCTTGATATCCTACGAGCTCCGGCGAGCTTGGGTCAAGCGACGAAAGGTGGACAGTGTCCATTTTCCGATGTTTGGGAGATGACGGATCATTGATCATCTACTTAGCATGATTAGAACGGACTGCCATGATTTAATTCCTTTGATTTTTTAATTTAATTCAATAGGAACCATGGGATTAATCTCCACCATCCGATCTAAGATCAGATGATGGGGATGAAATTGCGTCCATATCTACTAACTCAGTTGACGCATTTGATGTTTTAAATAACCTATTCTGTGGTGCCAAGTGGAAAGTGCTACCGTGCTAGCTTCCACGTGGCGTCAATGATTTAGGAGATTTATTGGTGATTAAAATATAATTAAATGGCCAAAACTTTGAAAATTCATAACTAATTGTAGAAAAATCCTAAAAAATATGAGTAAATCGATTATAGAAAGGGTAAACATAAGAGAATTTAATTAAAATAAAATCTTTAATGTTTGATTAATGAATAGTGCTTAATTAGGATTTGAAATTTAGGCTAATCACCATAATTAAAGCTTAATTATTTGGCCAATTGATCTCAAAATTGATAGAATGATCCTATGGGATATCCTTTGTCTCCCATAATTTTCTTGGGATTTATTAGTTATGTAATTTAGAGATTTTGAAATTTCAATCTTAAATACTCTTTCTAATCAATATAATAATTATTAAAAATGCTAAACAGTGAAATTTAATGCATGTGTCAGCTGAGTTAGTAGCGATGGATGCAGTTTCCTAATTATATTTTGATGGGAGGGTTAATTAATGCACGTGTCAATTAAGGATTAATTAAATAATTTAATGGTGAAATTAAATCAAATTAAAATGATAATTATTTCACAAAATTCAAATTGAATTCATGGGTTCCCTTTATGTGTTTAATAACAAAAAGACCTTTAAGAAACTTGTGGTTAACCCATGGGTCTGGAAAAACCATATAAGTACTTAATTTAGATTCTCCCTTAATTTAATTAATTCTTAAACATGAGCCTAATTACATTAGGTCCTTTTAGGAGCATTGCAAAGTTTGATTTGTCATTGGCATATCATTGGAGGCTCATGATTCGATAGTTATTTGAATTAAGGAGACTTAGGAAAGGGAAATTAAATTAATTGGCTAATAATTTGAACTTAATAAATCCATAAAATTTACTTAATTACTTATCTTTAAATACATTAAGTCACTCACATGAGATGGAGCAAAACAAAAATATCATTTCTCCTTTTTAAGTTTTAATAATTCAAATCCAAAATTTAAACTTTATAATAACTTTAGTTAATCTTAAATAATTTTATTTAACTTGATTATCCTTAGAAATTAATGTGGTTGAATGTATTATGTGGTAATATTTAATTATTTTGTTTCAATCATTATAAATTTGTATGCCATTTGTATCATGTATTTATGTTTTCAAATAAAAGAACAAAATGAATATAATTATATGTGAATAAGTTGGATGTGTTGAACTAATCTTATTATATGGTGTGGTTATTATCATTAATAAATTTCAATTATTTTCACAATTATAAGTTAAATGATGAAAATTTAAAGTGGTGTTAGCTATAAATATTATATGTGATTTACATTTGTTTATAGTTTAAACATGCTAAAGGATTGTTCTATTTTCATAATTCATGTGTATGTTTATATGTGTTTGAATGTTAATAAGTATATAGTCTGGGTATCCCGAGAATACGAGGATTTAAGTAGCCCCAAGGAGGTCTTAGATTACCTCACTTCTCTGGTTTAACAATGACACATACTTAATTTCATTCATATGTAGACATGTGTTATAATTTGGATAGAGCTTTACTTTACATGAGTAAATAAATTTGTTAATTCACAATATTTTGCATGATTTTAATTCTTATGTTTATGTATACATTCATATGTATTTAAGATAGAAAGTATATAGCCTGAACATCCCAAGAACACAAGGCTTTAAGTAGCCCCAAGGACACCTAAGACTACCTCACTTTCTTGGTTTAACAACAACACGTACTTGCTTAAATCTTTAATACATGTGTATGTACACTTAGCTAAGGAATGCAATCTCTCTTTTCTACCAAAAATATATACATTAACAATCTTTCAAGCATGCCAAAAATACACATATGTACATTGCATGTATAAGTGTGCTAAGTTCAATATCATATGCATGCTCAATAATCTTAAGATGCCTTTCATGTTTGAGTAAGATTCTTTAAGATTAACCCAAATTTGGGATTGTTAAAATGTTTAATAAATCATTCACCTAAAGAAATAAAAAATCATAATAATATGCCTTTAGAGAATAACTTAGGGTAGGGATGAAGAGGGTCAAACCTCTTTCATCTCTTTATGATAATTAGATGCTAAGTAAATGCTAAGTAAAATAAAAGAAAATACAAATTAGAATCCATTAATCATTTTAATAACTTAAAGTGAAACATCCCTTAATGTGTAACTTAAATGATTCCAAATTTTGATGATCATAATTCTAAGGCCTAGCTAGCTAAAACATACCACACGAAGCCTTAGCACACACATTAGTATACTAAGTCACCACTTTTAGTTCTAAGTTATGATGGTGTATGTTGTGATGTAATATTTTAGACTATATGTTAGGATTATTTATGCATAGACTAGATGTTAGGTCGCTATTAGCCTGATGATATTTTCGTAGGGGATTATGATAATGGGGCCACTAAGATAATAAATAAATATAAATGATTTTTCTTGTAAGTTGCTTATGCCCCTTTGCATAATCTACATTAGGATAGGTGAGCTTGGTTACCCATATGCGGGGTGCTAAGTCCAAAGTTATGGAATATAATTACTTAGTTTGTTTGGTTGTTTAGTTAACATCTATTTTGCAGGAATAGTTAGATTTTACTTGCAGTAAATATATAATTTTGTAATAAGAAATAGGCTTAGTGCTATGAAGATTAGGAAGAGCAGTGACTAGAAGGCAAAGACCTAGGAGGCCCTGTGAAGCCTTGGAGCAAAACTAATTCAAAAAAAGAAAGGAGGAAAGCAAGTTGAAGAATGAAGACCCTCATAATATTTACTTTCATTATAATTGTAATGTTCTTTTATAATCCAGGTTGTATAAGGGTAGAGCTCGGCTACCCAACTTCTTTTCTTTTTTGGGGTGTACGACGATATCCGGTTGCACCAACTTTTTATTTTTTTGTCAAAATCTATAAATATTTGATTATTGTGTTTATCTTTCACAATATAAATGACATAGTTTTCATAAGTTTCTTAAAGCTTGATGATTGAATGTGTGGCCTGGATGCGGTAGGATCTTTAGAATAAATTAATTTTTTTACCCCATTAAACAAACTAAATCTCAAAATAATTCATAATCTCACTTTAAATGTTAGGTTATAATCAAGAATAATTAAAAGATTTAGCAACTCCTTAAATGAATGATGTATGTTCTAACAATCATGCATATCATCTTGTTTCGCTCTTGAATAAGGAGGGTCTTCACTCTTACACAATAGGGGAATGCTTGACCTATAAGGGCTTCCCTTGTAGTGGAGATCACCTCCTCTTGCTAATTTAGTCAATAATCTTATTTCATCATGCATTTAGGCATAGTTTTCCTAAGCCTTTGTCCAAATGAATGTGTCAAAAGTAATATAAAAGATTGTAAAATTTTGCATTTAACCTAAGTCATACTTTCATGCTAATTATAATTTAGTCTCTTATGGAGTAAGTTTAGTACTCCAGTCTCCTTATTAATTAAATAATAGCTTAGCTATCTTGAATATACATAAGACCAGCCTACATGGTTTTGAATCGTAGGATGTGTTAGTTGGCAGCCACTCCAGGTGGTTGTAAGTCCAAAAGAGTCGGGATATGTTTATCCTCTCTTATGGAGGTAAACTATTATGTCTCATTTTTCGTTTAGATTTACATCATGCTTTTAGCTTGTGCTAAAGTATCCTAGATTTTAGATCTGAGGCTACTTGTTTCCTTCGGGCTACAAGTATAAGTCCTCACCTCTTAGGTATTTCTATAATCTTGTGTTGATGGATTATAAGTCCTAACATTCTAATAAAATTTTAACTTAAACTAAAATAAACTCTCTTTCAAACATACAAATCCTCAGTATAAGGTAGATTGGAGTGCTTACTAGGCTTTCTAGTATCATGAATGCTCCTTACTTATCTTCCTTTGGAATCTAAATATAAGTCTTCCAAATTGAACTTTCTCACTTGATTTCAAAAAATACCAAATCCATTGATAGTCTAATCTTGAAATCTTTGAAGATATTTATTGACTATTTTAATAGAGAGTGTTTTTGAAAAATTCTTATTTTTAAGGGTGTAATTAACTATGAGAGTTTATTTCCATAAGGAACTAAAGAATCCAACATAAAATAAACTTTGCTTTACTTTTTCAAGTAAAGTAGGGAAAAGATCTCGGGTATATATGAAGACTCATCTGCCTTAGGAGTCCTTATTAGGTGATTAGATCCATTACAGGGTGATGCATCCATCTTTTGAGATGGCACATCATACCTTAATATCATACCTGATCACTTCAATAAGTACCTTCTAAGATTTGTGTGGTGTCCACACAACTCCAAATTAAAACACCATAATAGGCTACTTACCAAGCTAGACAAGAAAGAAGACACCCATCTATCATCTCCAACTCTTATCCATCCAAGATCTCTAACTCTGGTGATGAATCCCATGACACAAGTGAAGAATATGGCATGTTAAAGAAGCAACCACAACCAATCAATGTTTTTTTTGTGAAAGTTGTCGAAGCTCACCCTCCTCATAGGTTCAAGATCTTGCATCTTGAATCATACAAAGAATAGACAGACCCCACCGATCATATATCATATTTTGAGCCAACCACATCACTACAAGACTTAGATGGTGCAATAAAGTGCTAACTCTTCTTCACCACTTTCAAAGAGTCGGCCTTGGTTCTCACATCTTCCTTTGGGAGTCATAACATCATTTGCCAACTTCAAAAGGATATTCACCATGCAATTTATTAGTACTCAAAAACTACTAAAGAGTTCTCAAACTCTCTTATAGACGAGGCTAGAGCCTGACAAGTCCTTAAGGAAGTTCACTACTCATTTTTAGTAAGAGATGCTGGAATTCAAAGATCTGAAACCCACAGTCGCTCAAGTAGCACTCACTCGAGGCTTAAAGTAGGGGACCTTCAAATACGCCTTGGAACTCCAACTATTTTAGACACTCACTGAGTTACTGGAGTGTGATGTTTATAATATGGAGTTGTAGGGACGCAATAGAGATCTTAGGGGTTACTTATTGAAATAGTTGAGCATGACATTAAGGAATGATATACTACCTCAAGAGATAAAAATATCACCCTAGAATAGGTTCGATCACCTAATAAGGACTCCTAAGACTGATGGGTCTAGGTGTATTAGAGTTTATTCCCCTACCTTATATAGAGAGTAAAATAGGATTTATTTTAAGCTGGATTCTTAAGTTCCTTATAGAGGTAAACCTTTATAGTTAATTACATATTATAAAATGGAGATTTTCTAAAAATACTCTCGATTAAAGTAGTCAATCAGTATCTTTAAAGATTTTCAAAAATTATGATCAAAATATTGGTAGAAATTTGGATAATCAAATGGGAGAGCTCAAATAATAATAGTTCTTTGTAGAGTTTAGAGGAGGATAAGTAATAAGTGCTCATGATACTAGGAAGCCTAGTGAGCACTTCTGTTTATTCTATAATAAGGCTTTATATATTTTTGAATTGAAGAGTTATAATTATTTGAGTTGCTATTTTATTAGAAAACTTTTGCTTAAATTTCAATAACATAAGATTGTAAAAATGGCTAAAATGTGAGGAGTTACACTCACAGCAAAAGAGAAACAAATAGCCTCTAATCCTTTATTTAAAGTGCTTTAGCACAAGCTAAGAGCTAAGCCTAATTCTACTCCCAAAAATGGGATGGATTGGTTCACTTCCACTAGCGAGAGTAAATCGATCCTGACTCTTTTGGACTTACAACTGCTTAAAGTGGTTGTCTGCTATCACTTCATATGATTTAAAGTTATGTAGGACAGTCTTATGTAAATGCATGATGGCTAAGCTGTTATTTATTATGATTGAAGCAAAAGCCCTTAACTCACCGCGTAAGAGACTATATCATGATTAGTATAAAAATCAAGCCTTAGACTAATGCAACAAATTTTAGACTTACGCTTAAGAAGGTTTATGTCTACATGCATGATGAAATTAAATTATGAGCTAAACCAGAGATAAAGGGTGTTATCCACTATAAAAGAATTGCTCACAAGTCAAGTCTTGTCCCTTATCATGCAAGAGTGGAGTTCCCTATTTGTAAGGAGTGAAATAATATGTATGCATGGTATCATAACATACAACATATAGCAAAATGGTTACTAAATATTTTATTTATTTTTATTAAGTACTTTGGCTTTAAAGTGGGGTTATGAGTTATTAAAATTTAACTGAAATTTATTAATTAGGGTAAAAAAATTTAAGTCCATAAAGAGCTTATCATATCCAGGCAACATAACAAAAGATTCAAACTTTAAGAAGCCTAAGAAAAATATGTCATTTCTATTATGCAATCAATGTAAATAAACTAAATAATCATCATCAATTAAAAGAATAAGAGGCTCATATGGCTAGGTACTGTTGTACACCCCAAAAAGAAAATAAATATAGGTAGTTGAGCTCTACTTTTATACAACCTAGATTATAATTAATTTACAATAAAAATAAATTATGGGTGTCTTCAATCTTCATCTTCATCTTCATCTTCATGAATTTGATGCTCTAGGCATCATATGGCCTCTAAGGTCGAGACCTTCTAGCCACTCTCATCCTAAACTTTATAATTCTGATCATAAGCCTATTACAAAAATTACTATTTCATTAAAATTAAAATCTAAATACACTTGCAAAATAGAAGTCAGTTGAACAGACATACACACCAAGTTGTTTATGTTCCATACATTAGGGCTTAGCACCCTACCTTAAGTCACCTAACCCACCCATCCTAATGGATCATGCTTAAGGACATAGGTAACACATATTAGTAAAATCATTTACAAATATTAGGGCTTGTAATTTTGAAGTTTCTATCATTAAGGATTAATTAAAATGCTAATTATATAACTAATCCCATCAGCGCCATGTGGACCACTGATGCGACGTGACAAGATTGGTTTTTTAAGTTATCACATCCAATGTTGCGTCAACTGTCCTATGCACTTTCTCCTCGACCATCCGATTAAAGATCGGACAGTCAGCATTAAGCTCGTGATTCTTAAGGGATAAATCAAAGGATCCTATGTGGATTAATTAGGACCGTCCATCCAAAATGCACGGATGGACGGTCCATGATCCATCCCTAAGTTTGCCTATGAGAGAGGGCAACCGTCCACTCTTTAGGGCTTTATCCAAGCACGATTGAGCTCAAATTGAGCTCAAATTTAACCCACACCATCTTCATGCAAGGACAAAGACATCCAACTATCAAAATGTAATGGGGTGAAAGTTTCTTTCACAAAGGACCAAGAACTCCTACACCTAAGCTCGATTTTGATCGATACCTCACCGGAGGCTATCACCGGTGCTCCGTACCATTGAGGTAGCTTCGTCTATTAGAGACAAAGCACTGTTGAAGATTTGAGGGCTTGAGGTTGAGTGAATCTTCCTGTGGACCAAAGTGAGCTTCAATTGCTTGCAGCCTTGATCAACTCTCCCTTCCTGTGGCTTGAGAGCTTGGATGAAGAATTAGGTGAGCTCGATTGGGTTCCCTCAAGGTGCTTGAAGGAGGAAATGAGTTGAAATTGGGTATTGAGTAAGTTTAAAAATCTTGCTACCTCCCCTATTTTCAGTTTTGATAAGCCAAGAAATGGAGAAATGCAAAGAGCTAGAGGATGCTTAGAGAAGCTTGGGAATGCTTGCTCTGACTTCCTATCACTCAATCGAATGCAAGAGCCATGCAAATGAAATGAAATTAAGGGGAGTATATCTCCCCCTAAAAGGATCGGATGGCCGAGCATGGTTTTGCCATTTTGATCAAATTGATCTTAGGGGCTGAGTTGGTTAGGTCATTTTGGACACCATGTGGTTTGGTTTGGCTAGAAGGAGGTAATGGAGAAGTTTCTTTGTGCTAAATGAGGTGAAGGAGTGATTCACATGGGCTCATTTTGAGTGGGGTGGTCAATTTTGGCCTTGGGTTAGGACCCATTGGGTCATGTGCACCACACCCACTAGTGTCCACTTGGTCCACTAAGAGGGTGCCAAGTGGCCATGAAAAGGATATGACCAAATTCCAAGTGAAATTGGCCATAGGTTACCCCTTGATAAAATGGTCATTTGGCTTTGATTTCACTTTGGATAGATTTAGAATAGTTTGAAATTAGGTTGGTCCAAATTTCAAAAAATTTAGAGTTAATTTGATGTCATTTGGCTCATGTTGACCAATTTAGGTCAAAATGGGTCAACTTGAGCCAAGTTGACCAATTAGTCAAATTGGGTCAAGTTCATGTGGCCATTTGAAATGTGTTGGCATCATTAGTTTGGTTCAATTTGATTTGTATTTGGTTTTGATTTATTAGATTTCATTTAGGTCAAATGGGTCAAGTTGACCAATTTGACCCATTTGACCTATTTGGGCTAGGTCATGGGTTGGTTTAGGTTTGGTTGGTCATTTGAAATATGTTGCAAGCTTTGGTTTTAATCAATTTTAGTTTGATTTGATTTTGGCTTAATTTAACTTTTTAGGTCAAGTTGGGTTCATGGTCAATTGAGCTAGGTTGGGTCTAGTTGGCCAATTGAGGCTTTGGTCAAGTTCAACAAGTGGTTTAGAATGAACTTGACCCATTGGTTGCAATCAATTTGGCTTAGATCAACTTTTGACACATTTTGACTTTATAGGTCAAGTTGGGTCAACTTGGGCCAAGTGGCCAATTGGGCTAGGTTAGGCTCAAATAATGACTTGGTCAAGTTCAAACATTGATCATGAATTAGTTTTGATCAATGGTTTCAATTAATTTAGCCTATGTTGGATTTTGGCTAGTTTAGGTTTGATTTTGGCTAAGTGTTGACTTAGTCAACACTTAGGTTTGACTTAGTTTGACCCAATTCGAGTGATTGATCATCTCATGATGATTGTTGCTCACCATGTGAGGCTTAGGTGGGCTTAGTTCAATCTAGTTTGGGTAGATTAAAATTTGGCTCAAAAGGGGTACTTTAGGTCACTTTGAGTCAAGTGAGCCTAATTAGGTCAATTGACTTGATCAAGGCTTAAAATTAAGTTTGATTGAACTAACATATGCACTTATGATTTAAATTTAAATCCATTTACAAGTGATTTGTAGTCAAATGGGTTTTGATTCATTTCATAATTTCAAGTTCAAAGGGTGAACATGAGTTTAACTTGGGTTTGATTTTTGAATTTAGTTTTAGCTTGATGATTGAGGCTGATGTTTACATTTGGTTTTATGATTGAAGGATTGATTGAATCATGAATAAAAATTAAAGGTTTGGCTTGATTTGAGTTTGATTTGGCTAAGTTCAAGAATTTGACTTGAAGAAGCATAGGTTAGATTTTGATTGGATTTGGATTTGAGCTTTGATTTTAGTTTTGGTTTGATGATTGTAGTTTATGCTTATATTTAATTTATGGTTGAAGGATTGATTGAATCATGAAGAAAAATCAAGGGTTTGGCTTGATTTGAGTTTGATTTGGCTAAGTTCAAGAATTTGACTTGAAGAAGCATATGTTGGATTTTGATTAGATTTGGATTTGAGTTTTGATTTTTGTTTTGGATATTTGAATTTGTATTTCATTTATATTTGTGAATATAAATGAGAATATAAATAGGTTATGAGAAAATTTCTTAAATTTGAATTGATTTAGATTTGATTTGAGCTAAGTCCATGAGATGGAATCGAAGTGACTTAGGAAAGATTTTAGATTTAGATTTCAATCATGGGCTTCAATCATTTGGAATTGATTCATGATTTAAGAAAATCCATTGGAATTGATTTAAGGTTTGGTTTGGAATTGATTTGAGTTTAAGGTTGATTTGAATTTTGAGTTTGACTTGAAAGGAGGAAATGAGGATTTGGTTCAGGCTATAGGGTAGGCAAATTTTCCTAACACCCCTAAGGCATAACCTATTCCTATGGCTAACTCTTCTGAGTCTCTAGGGTAGGTTGAGTGTTCACCTAATCACTAGAAGTGTCTTAAGATTAAAAAAACTTTTAGTGTCTAAGAGAAGTCCTATGTCTGAGATGGAGGGGTTGAGAGCTCATTTTAGAAAAGAGGTCAACAAAGGGCGCCCAATAGGTGTGGTGTGACTGACAAGGTACAACGCATGTATTAGTGTTGACCGAAATGATCAACAACACTGAACGATAACAAGTACTAACAGAAATGATCTTTTCCCAACCTATGGTGTAGAAGGAATATAGAGCTTTATGCAATGTGACTCTACTCATGTCAAAGACATAAGAGATTGAAGGAGGAATCCACTAGGGACTGAGTATATGAACAGTCCACCAGGGAAATAGGTTCAAGTCATCCACTGGGGGATGAATGGTTTGATTTGAGTCTCAATGGGGAGAAGTATTTGATTTGATTTGTTTGATTATTTAGTTGTTTTTAGTTTGGTTGTTTGTTTTGATTGTTTGTGTTTTGACTCTATTGGGGGAGATTGATTGGATTTGTTTTGTTTATTTTGTTGTTTAATTTATTTTTATTTTGACTCCATTGGGGGAGATTGATTGGATTTGTTTTAGATTTTAAATTTTGGATTTTGAGATGAACCCTGTCAGTTTGCGATCGATCGCATTGAGTAGGGGCAATGGAGACCTAGGCCTAACTCAGATTTACAAATCTAAAGAGATAGTCTACCAAACACATAGTAGGACTAACCAACTAAAGGGATGCGTTTTATTGTGCAACAACTATACTAGGAAGAAAGCGTAGTAGACTTACATCCTCCAAATTAGGGACCAGTTGCTGGGGTGATCTATTGGCAAGGCAATGGATTGAATCCAACCTAGGGCTGACTATTGAGTGAATGCCATTAGGGGGACTTAGATCAACTCAAAGATAGTCAAGATTATTTCATTTTTAAGTTTATTTTTGATGGATTCCATTGGTTTGTGATGGATCACACTGAGAAGGATATTATATCTGCCTAAGCCTATCTTAGATTTACTAAACCAAAGGAAGTAGCTTCCTGGCCTAGGGGAGAACTATCCAACTGAAGTAATGGCTTTCGATTTATAATGGTCAATTCAGGAGAAGAAAGCACGGAGATTCACATCTTCCACTACAAAATACCACTGGGGTAATCTGTTACTTTGGGCAACAAATTGAACCCGACCTAGGGCTGCCCATCGATTTGCGATAGTCATGCTAGAAAGAATGCATCATAGGCTTTCATCTTCAAAGCAGGATGACTGTCAGAGTAATATGCTTGTGGAAAAATAGATTGGACCTGACCTAAGGGCGACTACAAAGAGAAAGCCTACCTGGGGACTTATCTCAACTAAGGTAGTTAGGCAAGTCCTATAAGGAGTTCTGCTGACACTGCCTTAAAGATAGGATGCCTGCTTAGGAAAAGGGGGCCTTTGGGGACTTGAATTCCTAATCCACAAGCAAATAATTTTTGTTTGTTTATTTAGTTTACTTATCATGGATCTTGTTAGTTTGTGAGGGATCAAACTGAGAAGGAGCTTATACCAACCTAGACCTATTTTAGATTTACTGAACTAAGGGAGAATCTGCCATTAGCTGAACAAATACTCTAACCAGAGGGGTGGCTACTAGGAAAGGGGGACTATCCAATCCAAAAGTAACCCGTGTAGTGGCTAAATGGGGTTGCAAAGGACATGATCCAAATAGAGTGCCCGCAAGGAGAGTGGTAGTTAAGAGCTCAATCCAAAACCCTTGAGAAGATAATTTGCAATAGGTAGTTGGTGGCCAACTCAAGGAGAACGTGCGGGGACTCACATCTGCCAAGAGTGGTGTATCCATCGAGTGAGTCGTTGTCTGTATAGCGAACATCAACCAACCTAAGGTGCCTATTGGTTTGCAATAATCAACCTAGGAAGAAAGCTTAGGGACTGACATCCTCTTATAACGGAATTGATTATTAGGATAGTTTGTCTTTGGTTTGGCAGGTGCTATCCAACCTTGGGCAACTATTGAGTAAATGCCATTGGGGAACTTATATCAACTCAAATGTAGTCAAGAGGAAAAGTCCCCTAATCCTCAAATATACTCAACCTAGTTGGTACCTGATGATTAGTTTGTGAAGAAAGCACGGAGACTCACATCTTCTTAAACAAAATCAATCATGAGGTAGTTTACTGGCTGGGCAGTGAAGACTACCTAACTAACAAGGCACTCGTTGGTTTGCAATGATGAATTTAGGAAGAAAGTACGGGGACTCACAGCCGCCCAACAAGTTACCACTTGGGTGACATACTTGCAAGGTAACATGTAAACCTGACCTAGAGCAGTGAGTGAGTGTCATAGGGGGCTTACTCTCACATCAAAATAGTCTGAGATAAAAGATATGTGTTTATTTTTGTGCTTGTGTTAAAGAAAATAGGATGCCTCTTGGGTGCTCTTACACCTACCCTAAATAAACTTGGGAAATTGGATGAAACAGTGCCACAGATGGAAACTAGAATTCCCACCAAGAAAGGATGCCACTTGGGTTCTTTTACACCTAACCTAATTGTGCTAATCGAAATAGGATGCCACTTGGGTTCTCTTACACCTATTCTAATAGCATCGAGAGATTGTGTTTGATTGCGTTTATGCTGTGAAAGAGGGATAGGATGCCTCTTGGGTTCTCTTACGCCTATCCTAGACACGTCATGGAGGATTCACAAGATAAGCAAATAACACTTAAAAAGAAGAGAAACTTTTGATGAAATGGAATCAAATTTTTATTCTTTTGTTGACAATTATTTTCAAACATATTTTTATGGGTAATACTTCTTGAAATAGAGCCCATTAATTGGAAGCATTGGGTGTTCCCCTTTACAATCAATAAACTGATAGGATCCTTCTTGGTAGGCTTTCTCTATGACATAGGGGCCTTCCCAAGTGGGTTCAAACTTGCCTACCATCTTTTGACAGGCAATAATTAGTCTCCTTAGGACTAATACAAGTTATCCTACTTGAAAAGGCCTAGGGTGGACCAACTTGTTGTGAGCTTGAATCATTTTGGCTTTGTATAACTTGAAGTTCTGACACGCCCGTAGGCATCTCTCCTCTAAACGTTCAAGATCTTCTAACCGCAACTTTGCATTCTGCTCTATAGTGATCTTGCTACTTAATGCTATCCTTAGTGATGGGAGTTGAACTTCTAAAGGTAGAACAGCTTCAGACCCATACACTAGGGAGAACAATGTAGATTGAGTTGGAGTTCTGTATGTGGTGCGGTAGGCCTGCAAGGCTTCAACCAATTGCTCATGCTACTATCGCTTGTTATCATCAAGTGTCTTCTTCAATTTTTGGATGAGAGTTTTGTTGAATGCTTCTGTTAGACCATTTTCCCTAGGGTAGTAGATGGTAGAGTATCTTTAATTTATGCTGTGTTTTCAGGAAAAGCTGTTAATCTTGGTGCTCTTGAATACAGTACCATTATCAGATATAATTCATCGAGATACCTCAAACCTATGTATGATATGGTTCTTGAAAAATTGAAGCAGATGCTGAGTTGTGACCTCTTTGAGTGGGATTGCCTCTATCTACTTGGAAAAGTAGTCGATGGCAGTTAAGATGAACCAGTAACCCTTGGAAGAAAGAGGATCGATATGACTCACAATGTCGACACCCTAACACTCAAATGGCCACGTGGCTAAAGTAGGATGTAGGATATTGCGTGGTTGATGTAAGACCACACCGTGTACTTGACACTAATAATATCTCCTAGCTATATTCATGCAATCTATAGTCATCGAAGGTCAGTAGTATCCTAGTCTTGTGATCTTTGTTTTCATCTTTGGACTAGATTGATGCGCTCCACATAGACCTAAGTGCACCTCAATCACAATCCTACGGACTTCATGTTTATCTAAATAGTGTAACTACATTTAATCGAAGGACCATCGGTACAAGGTGCCATCCACGAGAGCATATGTGAGAGCTCTCTATTTCACCTGATGGGCTTGTAACTTTTCTTGAGGTAGTTTATCAGTGTTCAAATAATTTATGAATGGTTGCCTCCAATACAACTCCTCATCTCTATTGGCAACAATAATCTCCCCATCAAGAGAAAGTCTCTCGATGCGTTCAACATCAATAAAGGATATGACTTGTCTATTTTGGACCCTTATTGGAATGGACTCATCTTCTAGACATGCCAATTCTTTAGCAAGTTTGGCCAAAGCATTTTCTGCTACATTCTTTACTTGGGGAACCTTGTAGATGGCGACTTCAGGGATTTGGGCCAACAACTTGATGGTATACTCATGGTAGTGAAGAAGCTTAGGTTAGAGAACCTTGTAGGACTTGACAATCTGGTTGATGACCAACTGAGAATCCTCAAAGATGTTGATTCTCTTGACATAAGATGCGATAGTATGAGAATCTTATCACATCACGGTCTGGAGTTAAGAGGTCTATTCCTACCCCTACTTTTCTTAAAAGGGTAGATCATGATGCTTGTCCTTTATGAAAGGAAGCCGCACCATCAAAATACATCTCCCATCGGTGGTTATCAACTTCCCCTAAATTCATGATTTGTTCATCGAGGAGATCGTCACTAAGGGAGAATCAATAGGAAGTGGGTGTGCCGCTAGGAAATATGTGTCATACGTTCGGATAGCGTTGGGTGTGTCATGAGATACTAGAAATCAAGTGGATTAGTTCAGGAAATCAAGTTCACCTTATGAGAAAGCATATAGTGTCATAGCTTTTGGGATGCAAAGATCAAAGCTATGTAATGTTTCTGAATAGGTAGGTTGTTTGCTTTAGTAGGAATCAGACAGCGATTGAGGTATTAGAGAGCACTCTCCTTCCCTTCGTTATTGGCTTGGGCCAACAAAGCGTCGAGGGAGTCATCCAATGCAGTGGTGTAGAGGATGAGTGGCCTGCCCGGGATAGGGACTGTTAACATTGGTGGCTTCACCAAATACTGCTTGATATCTTCAAAGGCATGCTGACACTTATCATCCCACTTAAACTTGACATCCTTTTTGATAAGTTCTAAGAATGTCTTGCATCTCGCCGATAGGTTGGAAATAAAGCATCTCAAATATGCCAACCGTCTTTGGAAAGATCTGAGTTGAGTTAAACTTTTAGGAGGTGGCATTTCTAAGATAGCTTTGATCTTTTCAAGATCTATTTCTATTCCCCGGTGTTGGACAACAAACCTAAGGAATTTCCCTGAAGCTACTCCGAATGCACACTTCAGGGGATTCATCTTGAGGTTGTATTATCTTAACCATTTGAAAACTACTCTCAAGTCAAAGAGATGGTCTTCCTTTTCTTTGCTTTTGACAACTATATTATCAATGTAGCACTCAACCTGATGATGGATGAGTTCGTTGAAGATCTGAGTCATGGCCCATTGGTATGTAGCACCAATATTTTTAAGGCCGAAAGGCATGACTCTATAACAATAAGTTCTATTCGGGGTTTGAAAAGTAGTGTTTCTTTCATCCTTAGGGGCCATCTTGATTTGGTTGTAGCCAGATGACCCATCCATGAAGGAGAAAACTACATGAGATGGGTGATGTCTGCCATTAATTCTATTATAGGAAGAGGGAACTCATCTTTAGGACATGCCTTATTTAAGTCCTTGAATTTGATGCATATGCGAATTTGACCATTCTCTTCTTAACTGGTATGACACTGGCTAACCAGGTAGGGTATTTTTCTTCCCTGACAAAACCAGCATCGATCAGTTTCTTAAATTTAGAAATGACTTATTGTTTGATTTCTAATCGCATACGTCTAAGAGCTTGCTTCATAAGGTTAGCGTTAGGAACTATTGCTAGTTTGGCGACTACTACGTCAGCAGATAATCCGAGCATTTCTTCATAGCTCCATGCAAAGTAGTCTTTAAACTCAGTCAATAGCCTAACTAAGTCATTAGTTTCTTCTTCATTCAGCAATGAACTGATGTATGTCGGGCATGGATTTTCTTCTGTTCGAAGGTTGATTTCTTTTTAAGTTTGTTAATTGTTGAATGGTTCTCCTCTTCAAATTTTGGCGGTGCATCTTTGATTTGGAGATCATATGGATCTGAAGTTTCTAAACACAGAGCCTCATAAGAGTTAGTTTAGTGTGAAAATAACCTATGAGACTCTGAATGATTGGTGATAACTAAGCAGTAAGCATTGTCATTGACTGGACCCACTATACCGAATCCTAGTCCTGATCTTGATTGTGCATCCCTGCCTCTATTTTTCCATAGCTTCTCGAAGTACTCTGACCTGTGCTTAAAGCATATATAAGGAATCAAATTGTTCTTTGTAAGATTAAGAACACTAGGTGAATACCAATCAAAAAGCAATTCCATTAATTCTTTATTTGAAATATCCTCAAGTCTTACATTAATTTTTGGACTTGAGGATGATGATCCCAAAAAGAATCTCTTCGGCTTGACATCCTTGGAAGATTGAGGGGCTTCATTAACTACTAAAATTTTAAATTTTTAAGATGAAAGTTAGGTTAGAGCTAAGGTTCCTAACTGCTGCTTGATAGTTTTACATATATTTGATTCAAATACATTCGTGCTTTGTCTGGAGGCTTGGCCATTGTCATTGTCCGACTTGAGTGTCACCTCCAATGAAAGCCGCTGAGAGGGTTGGTTGGTATACTAATCACAAGAGAATCATCCTTAAAATACCTTGTTGAGGTTGAGCTATCCTACTTGCATGTCCATATGATGGAATGAACTGTGGCCTTTTGAAGAAAGAGAATTTAGTAGAGGAAGGAGGTAGAATGTGATATGCAGCTCTACTTCTTCTTCAATGTCCTTTTATTATTCATTTGAACTTTGTTTTTTTTCTTTTCTCTTTCTTTTTCTTTTTCTTTTTCTTTTTCTTCCATTTTCTTTTGCATTTGAGTTTTGATCAAGTTCACAAGGAAGGTATTTTGAGGAAGATAGTAGGTTGCATCCTCATATATCTTAACTTATCTGACTGAAAATGGCTTTTCATTACCTTTGACACAATATTCAATTCCATCCTTTCTAAACTTGATGCACAGATGGAGGGATGATGGAATCATCTTATTCTGATGTATCCAAGGCCTATCGAGCAAAGAAGTGAATGAAGTATTCGAATTAATTATGTAAAACTTAGCTTCAATCTTTCATTCACCTATCTCCAAAGGTAACACTATGGAACCTAAAGTCCTCTCGCCTTGTTCATTGAATCCTCTTAACATCTTTTGATTTCCTCAGAGTGTGGAAATGTCGATCCTCAAATAGGCAAGAGTCTTTAGACTCATAATATTCACTGATGCACCTGGATCAATAAGAACCCTGGAGAGTCTGAATCTTCCCATGTCCACTATAATATAGAGGGGATGGTTGTGCTCCATGTCACCTAGAAGAAGGTCTTCATTTGTGAAAGTGACTCCTTGGGCTTCTTTAAAATAATGTACCTCCTCTCCAACAATGGTCATCTGAGCTAAGCATATTTCAGGATCAAGAAGAGCCTTGATTAATGATTCCCTCATCTCTTTGGATACGACAAGGGCATCATATATTCTTAACTTAGATGGCAACTTTTTTAGGTGAGAGGGGACATTGTAATCCACTATAGGCTGATCCTCCACAAGCATATCTAAGGGTGGAGCATCCTGTGGAGGGGCTTCTCGATCATCTAAACCAATGACTTATTTTCCTCTATCCTGAGGTGTTGCCCTAGGAGGTAGAACCTTGTTACTACTAAGGTTGAC
Organism: Cymbidium sinense; assembly: GCA_021442155.1. Classification (NCBI taxonomy): domain Eukaryota; kingdom Viridiplantae; phylum Streptophyta; class Magnoliopsida; order Asparagales; family Orchidaceae; genus Cymbidium; species Cymbidium sinense. The sequence goes on along the minus strand of CM038217.1, from coordinate 69,696,157 downwards.
TTCAGTGATCTCTTGTGGCAGGTTAGTGGAAGGTTCTACTTGCTCATCAGTCTCACCTACAGCTACTCCTATAGGACTATTGACCTCATTTTAGGGATGAGTTCTCAACCCCTCCATCTTAGACATAGGACTCCTCTTAGACTTTAAGAGTTCCTTAGTCTTAAGACACATCTAGTGATTAGGTGGACACTCAACCAAGCTATAGAGACTTAGAAGAGTTAGCTATAGGAATAGGTCATGCCTTAGGTGGTGTTAGGAAAATTTGCCTACCCTATAACTTGAACCAAATTCCTCTCTTCCTTCATTCAAGTCAAATTTAAATCAATTCTAACTTAATTGATTTTCTCCAAACTCAAATCAATTCCATGATTGAAATCGATGATTGAAATCCATGATTGAGATCCAAGATTGAAATAAATGATTGAAGCTTATGATTGAAATTCTAAGTTCAAAATATTCCCTAAGTCCTTTGATTCCCTCTTAAGGACTTAGCCTAAATCAAGTTTAAATCACTTCAAATTCAAGAAATTTTTTTACAACCCATTTATATTCTCATTTATATTCACATATATAAATGAAATATAAATTCAAATCAATCAAATAGAATTCTAAATTGAAATTCCAAGATCAAAAATCTTTCCTAAGTCCTTAGATTCCCTCTCATGGACTTAACCTAAAAAAATCTAAATCATTTCAAATTCAAGGAATTTTCTCACAACCCATTCATATTGTCATTTATATTCACATATATAAATGAAATATAAATTTAAATCAATTAAACTAAATCTAAAATTCAAATCCAAATAAAAAATCTTTCATAAGTCACTTTGATTCCCTTTTAAGGACGTAGCCTAAATCAAGTTCAAATCACTTCAAATTCATGAAATTTTCTCATAACCCATTTATATTTTCATTTATAATCACATATATAAATAAAATATAAATTCAAACAACCAAAACCAACTCTAAAAATCAAACTCAAATTCAATCAAAATCCAACCTAAGCCTTTCAAATCAAAATCTTGAACTTAGCCAAATCAATTTCAAATCAAGCCAAACTCTTATTTTTTTTTCTTCATGATTCAATTAATCCTTCAATAATGAATCCAAATATAAACATAAACTTCAAACATATAACCAAAACTCAATCCAAAAATCAAACCCGAGTCAAACTAATGTTCACCCTTTTGAACTTGAAATTGTCAAATAAATCAAAACCCATTTGACTTCAAACCACTTGCAAATGGATTTATATTTCAATCATAAGTCCATATGTGAGTTCAATCAAACTTAAATCAAGCTTTGACCAAGCCATTTGACTTACTTAGGCTTACTTGACCAAAAGTGACCTAAAGTTCCCTTATGGGCTAAATTCTAATCCTAACCAAATTAGATTGAGCTAAGCCCATCTAAGCCGCACATTGTGAGAAACAATCATCATAAGATGATCACTCACTCAAATTGGTTCAAACTAAGTCAAACCTAAGGGTTTACCAAGTCAACACTTAGCCAAAATGAAATCTAAACTAGCTAAAATCCACCATAGGCCAAATTGATTAAAACTCATTCATGATCAATATTTGAACTTGACTAAGTCAATATTTGAGCCTAACCTAGCCCAATTGGCCACTTGACCTAAGTTGACCCAACTTGACCTAAAAGTCAAAATGTGTGAAAACCTGATATAAGCCAAATTTATGGAAACCAATGGGTCAAGTTCATTCCAAAATGGTTGTTGAACTTGACCAAAGCTTCAATTGGCCAACTAGACCTAACCTAGCCCAATTGACCATGAACTCAACTTGACCTTAAAGGTCAAATTGAGCCAAAATCAAATATAAACCAAATTGATTGGAAATAAAGATACCAATCCATTTCATATGACCAACCAAACAAAAACTGACCCATGACCTAACCTAAATAGGTCAAATGGGTCAATTTGGTCAATTTGGCCAACTTGACCCATTTGACCTAAATGAACTCAATTAAACCAAAATCACATATAAATCAAATTGAATCAAACCAAAGCAACAAAAACATTTCAAATGGTCATATGAACTTGACCCAACCCTTAGTTTGACCCAATTTGACCAATTGGTCAACTTGACCCAAGTTGACTCATTTTGACCTAAATGGGTCAACATGAGCCAAATCATATCAAATCAACTCCAAATCCATTGAAATTTGGCCCAACTCATTTTTCAATCGTACCTAACATATTCAAATTGAATTCCAAGCCAAATGACCATTCAACCTCTAGTCCATAGGGTAAATTTTGGCCAAATTCACTTGGAATTTGGTCAAATCCTCTTCATGACCACTTGGCACTCTCTTAGTGACCAAGTGGACATTAATGAATGTGGTGCACCTAACCCAATAGGTTTAGGTCAGCCCGACCCCACTTAAGGCTAAAACTAACCACTTGCATGAAATTAAGCACATGGAATCCCTCCTTTCATTGAATTAAGCACATGGGGTTCCACTACTCTACTCCTCAGGCCAAACTGAATGCAAGGACACTCTAACAACCTAACAAACCCATGGAATGAGGTTAATTAGATCAAAATGGCAAGATCCTTCTCAGCTATTTGATTGCTCTAGGGGGAGATATACTCCCCCTAATTCAAATTCATTTCATTAGTCTCCAATTCGATTGAGCAAAAGGAAGCCAGAGGAGCCATTTCCAAGTGATCCCAAGCTTTCTAGAGTGAAATCCATTTTTTATTTTCTTAATTTTCATAGATTGAAAATAGGGGAGCTCCACTTGAAATCCATCTCACTCAATACTCAACACCAAGCCAATTCCTTTTTCAAGCACCCTCAAAGGATCAAATCGAACTCACCCCAACCTTCTTCCAAGCTCCAAAGGCAAGGGAGGTGCTACTTCAACCAAGACCGAGCTCAAGTGAAGGTGAAGTTGGCCTCTAAGAAGATCCATCCAATTTAAAGGCCTCAAAACTTCAACAAATCTTTGTCTCCACTAGACGAAGCTTCTCCAAGGGAATCGAGCACTGGTGATAGCCTCCGGTGAGGTTATGGTGTTTATTTTTGGGATGTGGGACACCACACAGATCTTAGGTGGTACTTATTGAAGTGATCAAGTTCGACATTAAGGAATGATGTACTATCTTGAAAAATAGAAATCACCATCCTATAATGGACCTAATCACCTAATAAAGACTCCTAAGGCATGATGGGTCTTCGAATATACCAGAGATCTTTCCCTTACTTTACATGAAAAAGTAAAGTAGGGTTTATTTTAAGCTAGGTTTGTTAAGTTTCCTATGGAGGCAAGCCCACATAGTTAATTACATTTTAAGGAATGGGAATTCCTTAAGAATACTCTCAATTAAAGTAGACAATTAGGGTCTCCAAAAATTTCAAGGTTAATACTATCAAAGGATTGGCTATTTTAGAAAATCAAATGGGATAGGTCAAGGAGAAGACTTATTTAATCCAAAGGAAGAAAGTAGGAAATGCTCATGATACTAGGAAGCCTAGTGAGCATTCCAATCTACCTTGTAGTTGGGCTTTACATTTTTAAATTAAAGAGAGTTAATTATTTGAGTTGATATTTTATTAGATTGCTAGGGCTTATAATTCCATAATATAAGATTATGAAAATGACTAAGAGGTGAGGATTTATGCTTAGAGCCCGAAGGAAACAGCTACCTCAGATTCCTAAACTAAGGAGCCTTGGTACAAAATAAAGGCACGACCTAAATCTAAGGCTAAAATGCGTATATGGTTTACCTCCACAAGAGTGAATAAACTGCCCGACTGCTGGACATATTACTACATGGAGTGGCTACCAGCTAACTCCTTTTATGCTTTAAATCCATGTAGGCAAGTATTATGCTTTGTAAGATGGTTAGACTGTTGTTCATTTAGAAAGGAAACTAAGTCCTTAGACTCACTCCCTAAGAGACTAGAGCATGAGTGGTATGAATCCATGACTTAATCTAATGCAAATTTTGTGAAATTTATTTGATTCTTTTGGACTTTTTATTTTGACTCAGGCTGTGGGATTTTTGTATGCCTAAATGCATGAGAATTTGATTATGGGCCAAATCAAGAGAGAAAGGGGTATCTTCCGCCAAAGGCTCTCATAGGTTAAGCCTTGATTCTCTGGCAAGGATGGAAGCCCCCTCTTAACAAGAGTGGAAGAATATGACATGCTTGATATTATACATTCTTTCATCCAACTAATGGGTTACTAAAAATTTTATTATCTTGATTTAATTCCTAGGCTTTTATGTGATATTATGAGTTGTTTTAGAATTTTAGTTATGAGTTGTTAATTGGGGTAGAAAAATTAATTTTATCCTAAGAGCCTACCGCATCCAGGCCACACATTCAAACATCAATCATAAAGAAACTATGAAATGCATTCTATTCTAATGCACAATCTAAACACAACAACAAATAATTTTATAGACTACCATAAAAGAATAAAAGGCCTGCTTCCGGGTTAGACACCCAAAAGGAAAAAAAAGGGCAGCTAGCCTCTACTGAATTACGAAAATAATATATATCTTGTGGGGTCTTCTTTTCTTCATTTCTTTATTCTCTTTCTTTTGATTTGATTTACTCCAAAGGCATCTGGCACCCAGACTAAGCCACTTGCTCATCCTAATCCCCCATAACATTAATCCTAATTCCTAATATAAAATTACATCAAAAATAAGAAAAGTAAATCTAGTTACACCTGCAAAATAAAAGTTAGCTAAACACACCATACAACCTAAGTAATTATATGAATAATTTGGACTTAGCACCCACACATGGGTAACCAAGCCCACCTGTCCTAACATGGGTTACGCTTAGGGGCTAAGCAACCTACACAGCAAAAGCATTTATATTTTTATTATAGCGACCCCTTAAGCACAACCCCCTGCATAAAATATGATTAGGCTAATAACGGCCTAAGATCCAATCTACGAAACATACACCCTAACATCCAATCTAAAATATTACATCATAAAATAGAATACAACATCATACATACAACACCCTAACTTAGCACTAGAAGTGGTGATTAAGTATTCTAATGTGTGTGCTTAAGGCTTATGTGATAAGACTTTACTAGGATTTTTTAGTTTAAGTTTCAATTTGGAGTTTAAATTTAAATTTTACCTTTGGGTGATTTGAATTTAAATGATTTAATGATTTACTTTTCATTTTTATTTCACTTTATTTATTGAAAATGATGTTTAGGTTTCAAGAATGAATAGAATGATGAATTCCATTTGTAGACGAACTCACCTATTCTACATCCTAATTCCTAAGGAATCTAATTAAGGTCCTTAAGTATCTTAATTAGCCCATTTGAATTTGTGTAATTCATTTGATTTGAATTTAGATTTAGAATTTGAGTTTGTTTAAGCATATTTGATTGATTGATTTTGGATTAGATGTTTTAGTTTAATTGCATCTTGATAATTCAATATCCTTAATATCTAATGAAGTTTAAGTTTATTTTGTTCATGTATTTTGGTTGATTAATTTTAGATTAGATGTTTTGATTTAATTAAATCTTGATAATTCAATATCCTATCTAATGAAGTTTAAGTTTGTTTAAGTTCATGTATTTTTGGTTGATTAATTTTAGATTAGATGTTTTGATTTAATTAAATCTTGATAATTCAATATCCTTTTAAATTAATATTTAACTCTTTTCTTTGATTATGGTTATGTGATTTAACTTTATGTTTATTTAATTCGATTATGGTTCATTTATTTGTAGTTTGATGTGATTAGGTTATTTGAGATTTTATTTTGATTTTAATTAAATTTGATTCTTTGTAATTAGTATTTTATTTTTAATCTCATCAATTTGTCATATTCATCAAAGTCTGTTTGATTTCATACATTGGATAGTTGATTAGTTTATCTTATTTAAGTAGGTTGAATGAGATTTGGTTTGATTACATATTAAATTGATGAGAGTCTTTCTTAATTTAGTTTAATTTGATTTAATTTGATTTGATTAGCTTTATCTATGGGTTTGCTTAGGTTCAATGTGATTATGTGATTAGTTTAATTAAGAAGTGTATTTATGTTAATTATAAAGGTTTGTTTAATTTTTAATTTGGTTTCATATTTGTTAGACTAATGATGTAATTAATGACTTAATGGTTTAGGTTTAATTTAGTTTTGATTAGTATTTAATTGCATTTTGATTGATTAAACTTAAGTTTAATGTGATTAATTTGATTAACTTAATTAGTTTGTTTAAGAGGTGATCAAATTATAAATTAAGTAAAGATTTGTTTAATTTTTTTTCATTTGATTTCATATTTATTTAGGTTAATGATGCAATTAGTTAGTTAATGATTTAAGTTTAAATAAGGATTTGATTAATATTTAATTTCATTTTATGTTTAATTAAGCTTAAGTTTAATATGATTAATTTAATTGACTTAATTAATTTGTTTAATAGGTGTGATTAAATTAATTAGTAGATTAATTAAGTTTTTTTTATTTGGATTCATTTTAATGTGATTTATAAAATTAATTTAGTTTATTAAAATGATGGATTAATTTATTAAGTTTGCATTAATTAGATGTTTGATTAATTAAGTTTGATTAAGGGTTAATTAAAATTATTAGATTAATTAAGGATTTGTTTAATTAGAGATTAATGACTTAATGATTTAGGTTTAATTTAGGTTTTGATTAGTGTTTAATTGCATCTTAATTATGTTCGATTAAGCTTAGGTTTAATATGATTAATTTGATTAACTTAATAAGTTTATTTAAGGGGTGCGATTATTAAATTTAATTAGTTTATTTAAGCTTAATTTTAGAGTTAGCTTTAATGTAACTTATTTAAATTAATTTGATTAATTAAGGTAATGGATTAATTTATTATGTTTGCATTAATTATATATTTGATTAATTAAGTTTGATTAAGGGTAATTAATATTTTAAATCATTAGATTAATTAAGGGTTTATTTAATTAGAGATTAATGACTTAATTTCCCACATGTGAGTGATTTGGTTTAGTTAAGTATTTTCTTTAAGTTTGATTTGATGAAATGATTATTGTTATTACCATCATTGTTATTAAGTGAAATAACTGCTTATTTCATTTTAATTAAGTTTGATTATTTATGATTAAAGTTTTATTTGATTTGATTCATTTGTTATGTTTGTTTGATTTAGTTATTAGGTTGAAATATTTATTACTTAATTAATTATCTTATTCCAAATGGATGTGATTAATCATATGTTAATTAAGTTTACTTTAATTTTGTTTGGTTGAATTTGATTAGTATCAAATGATTAAATTTTCCTAAATTTGTTGGATTTTGGGTTTGATTTAAGATTTAATCTTTTAATTGAGTTTTATTAACCTAAACAGGTTTAATCATATTTAATTTAATCTCTTTAAAGATGATATTTTTGTAATTTGAGGTTTGATTAATGATAGCTTAAGTGCTATTTCATTTCTGATTTTGATTTAATATTTAAATTAATTTTATATTATATTTTAATTAACTCTTTAATTGATTAAAGTCTAATCATAAGTGTTTACCTAGGGTTCATTAAGATTCAGAAGAGCATGTTATTTTTTTAAGAGTCCTAGATGTCAATTGAAGTGATTTAAGCCATTTTGAAGATTTTTGTAAATTTTTTGAATTTTTATTTAATTTATTTTATTAAAATGGTTAATTTGAACTTCAAAATTTAATTTTTCTTAATCGAGAAGTCCTTTTTATTTGACATTTTTATGGTAGGTGTGTTCTAAGTTTAATTTTAATCCGTGAAAATTTCAACTTAATCTTACTTATATTTTTGGTTTAATTAATGAAATTTGATTTTTACTAAAACTTAAATTAAGCTCAAAATTTACCTAGTAAACTTTAGGGATTTTGAGTTTGTTGGATTCCTCTCGGAAAGACAAATCCAACGAGCCATTGTTTGTAATTTTTAGTTAGGTATTTTAGTTTTTATGAATTTTTGAAATTTCAGATGATTAAAATTAATTTTTTCTTTTTTTTAAAAAAAATGCACGCGTCTTTGCCGGGAAAGAAAATGACCCAGTTTGATCTGGTCGATCATGATCGGATGGTCGGATCGATCGTGATCAGTCGAGATCGACGATTGCGAACCACTTCGGATCTAGATCACTTTAGGTGATCCGAAGCTCGGATTGTGTGATCCGAGTCATCCGATTGTGCGAAGAGTATGATCAGACGGTCCAGATCTCATCATGCGATCTGAAGGCCAAGATCACGCAATCTACGCGTGATCCTAGCTGTCCGATTCCGCGAACCACGGGATCGAACGATGGCTGTGAGCCGCCGACGATGAACAATGTTTTCATGGGTTTTTTTGGAAAAAAAATGAGGGTTTCTATACCAAAACTTGTCCAAATGGACCCATTTTTGCGCTAGTTTGCATCGAAAAAATTCTTTTTCCTAATTGGGATGATTTAAAGTAAAAATGCTGGATTATCTAAGAAAAATTCCTAAAATCGTGAGAAAATTAATACAAAATGTGTAAAATACTAAGGCCATCTATGGTTTGATGAAATCTACCTCATCGAGGATCATTTTCGGTGGCGGTGGAGATTTGAGCAAACTCTTAGGTATGTGAGGAAGCTTTGGAGTGATCTTTAGCCCTTGCCTCCTTTCAGAATGCCGCCTTCTTCGATGTCTACAGTCACCTCATGGGAAGAACAATTACTTGTGTTTTTGAGCTCAAAAATGGCTCAAAGAAGTGGGGGATAGGTTCCTTTTTTGCTTTGAGAAGTTTTTGGCAGTTGAATGGTGATGGGAGGAAGAGATCTCAAGCCTCATCACCCCCTCCTTTTATAATGGCTAAAAATTAAATATTTTTTGAATTTTTTTTGCTCCAAATTGATTGCCATCTTGTCAGGGTGGTTGGGATGGATGCTAGTTTGATTGAGGACTTTGGATTTTTGCTCCAAAGTTCTCTCTTGCTACCATATGATCAAATTTATTCAATGCAAATGTTGGGGATGAGTTAAGTGCAAGTGATGGAGGGAATTAAATGAGGTTGGGTGGAATCCTATGTGAGGGAAGATTCATGAGGGGTTTAAATGGGTTGGGTTTATTTTGGGTTGGTCCCAAATAGGTTTGGGTCAGGTTTGATTAGCCCCCAATAGGTTTTGGCTTGGTTTCAAGGGATTTGGCCCAATTTGGGTCATATGGGTCATTTTGGGTCGAATTGACCCATTTGACCAAAATTGGCCAAATTGGAAATGGGTTGATTCATGTTCAATTGGCTAGTGAATGAATGTGGTCTTTGGTTTGAATTAATTTGGATTTAATTTTTATTTAGGCTAAATTGACCCTTTAAGCCAATTTGGGCTAGGTTGGGTCAAGTTGACCAATTGGGCTCGATTGATCAAATTGAGTATAATTTGGTCAAGTTCAATAATCAATTTGGAATGAACTTGAGCCATTGGTTGCAATTAATTTGGGTTAGATAATGATTTGGCCTGATTTGGTCCTTTAGGCTAATTTAGGTCAATTTGGATCAAATGTCCAATTAGGCTTGGTTTGGCCCAATTGATTGCAATTGATCATCTTAGGGTGATCAACACTTATGGTGGAAGATTTTGGTGAGCTTGGTTCAATCTAATTTGGGTTGGATTTGAAGTTGGCTCAAATAGGTCCTTTAGGTCACTTTAGGTCAATTGGTTTGGTTTTGCTTTGATTCGAGTTTAGTTGAACTTATATATGAGCCCTAGATTGGAATATAAATTCAACAACAATCAATTTAGAGTCTAAGGGATTTTGGCTCATTTAAAATTTTCAAGTCAAAAGGGCTAAGTTGGGTTTGACTTGGGTTGGTTTCGATTTGATTTGATGATCATAAGTTTCATTTATATTTGGGTAGATTATTGAATGAATGATTGATTGAAGAGAAAATTCATTGGCTTTGACTTGATTTGGATAGAATTTGGCTAAGTCCAAAGAATTGGCTTAAAGGGTTTAGATTGAGTTTGATTTGATTTTAGATATTATTTTGGTCATTTGAATTTGGATTTCATTTATATTTGTGAATATAAATGAAGGAATAATTGATTTATAAAGAGATCAATTGAGTTTGATTTGATTTAAGGGGAGTTTTGGCTAAACTTATGAATGTGGTTCATATGGCTTAGGAAGGGGTTTTAGGATTTGAATTTGATTTTGGGTTTCAATCATTTGGAGTCAAATTTTGAAATTAGATTTGGAATTTGAATATGAATTTGAGATTTAGTTTGAGAATTGAGTCTGGGTTTGATTTGAGAAAGTGTATCTAGATTGAGTTTAGACTATGGGATAGGTAATTTCCTTAAACCTTTAGGCATAACCTAATCTTATGATTAACACTTCTAAGTCTCTAGGCTTAGGTTAGGTGTTCACCTAATCACTAGAAATATCTTATGACTAAAGAGTTCCTAGTGTCTAGGAGAGTTCTAAGTCTAAGAAGAGGAGGTTAAGAGCTCACTCCAAAAGTGAGGTCAACAAAAGGACCCCCAATAGGTGTGGCGTGTGACAAGCACCACCGTGTGCTTTGACCAAAATGATCAACAACATCCAGATTGCAAAACAACGAAGTGATCTATATCTAGAGAAGGTAGATAAAATGATCTTAGCAATCTGACTCTATTTATGCCAAGGGCATAAGAGAGCAAGAAGGAATCTGCTAGGGATTGAGTGCATGAACCTTCCTCTAGGGAAATAGGTTCAAGTTATCCACTAGGGATATGAATCTAAGTTTGATTGTGAATATGATTTGTTTGGGTGTGTATCCGCTGGGGATAAGAATTTAATTGAATTTCTTTGATTTGTTTGATAAGACTCCACTAGGGAGGTTCGTTTAATTTGTTATGGCTCTGCTAGGGAGAAGGGTTCTAGATTGAGGGCCTATCCGCTGGGGATGTGCACTCGATTGAATTTGTTTTATTTAGATCTAAGCTCCACTAGAGAGGCTAATTTGATTTGCACCTCAATGGGGAGAAATTTGGTTTGTTCGATATGTTTAATTTAACTCCACTAAGGAGGTTGGTTTTGAATTTATTTTATTATGGACCCTGTCGGTGTGTGATGGACCACACTAAGAAGGAGCCACAGGGGCCTTGGCCTGCCTTAGATTTATAGGTCCAAAGGGGTAGTCTACGCCATAGGTGCTATCACCTAAGGGGTTGCAACAAGTGGCTTAGGAAGAAGGCATAGCAGATTTACATCTTCCAAAGTATGGATCATCCATTGGGGTAATCTGTCGATGGTACAACAGATCAATCCCGACCTAGGGCGACTACTAAGTGAGCACCGCTGGGGGTCTTACCTCAACTCAAGAGTAGTTCCAATGATTAATTTGATTTATATTGATTTGATTTGAACTGGTTTAATTTAATTTGGTGTGTTATGTTATGGACCTTGTTGGCTTGCGATGGACCCACTAAGAAGGAGCTATGTCGGCCTTGTCCTATCTCAGATTTGTAAGTCCAAAGGGGTAGTCTACTAGCCATAAGGTAAGACTATCTAGCCTAAGGGTTGCCTTTCAATGTGCAATGACTATATTAGAAAGAAAGCATAGCAGACTTACATCTTCCAAAGTAGGGATCAGCTGTTGGGGTGATCTGTTGATGGCACAACAGATCAATCCCGACTTAGGGAGACTATTTAAGTGAATGCCGTTGTGGACTCATATCAACTCAAGGATAGTCAGAATTACTTTAATTTTAGATGAACCCTATTAGTGTGTGATGGATATACTAAGAAGGAGCTAATATCAGCCTAGGCCTATCTTAGGTTTACAAATCTAAAGGGATAGTCTACCAGCCATTAGGTAGAACTAACCAACCTAAGGGTGCCTTTCGGTTTGCAATGGTCAAGTTAGGAAGAAAGCACGGGGACTCACATCTTCTAAACAAGGAACCACTAGTGATGATTGTGCAACAAATCGGATCCGACTAAGGCGCCATCGGTTGGGAGATCGTCGGAAAGAATGCATAATAGACTTATATCTTTCAAAGCAAAGATGACCGTTGGGGTAACTCGTTGGTGGCACAACAAGTTGAACCCGACCTAAGGGTGACTACTGAGTGAGCACCGCTCGGGATCTTACCTTAACTCAAGAGTAATCCTGATGATTAATTTAATTTGATTTGATTTAATTTAATTTTATGTGTTATATTGTAGACCCTGTCGACGTGCGATGGACCCACTGAGAAGGAGATATGTCAGCCTTGACCTATCTCAGATTTACAAGACTAAATGGGTAGTCTACCAGCTACATGGCAGGACTATCTATCCTAGGGGTTGCCTTTCGGTGTGCAATGACTGTACTAGGAAGAAAATATAGTAGACTTACATCTTCCAAAGTAGGGATCAGCCGTTGGGGTGATCTATTGATGACACAATAAATCAATCCTGACCTAGGGAGACTATCTGAGCGAATGCTGCTATGGACTCATATCGACTCAATAATAGTCAGAATTACTTTAATTTTAGATGGACCCTGTCGGTTTGCGAGGGATCTACTAAGAAGAAGCTAATATCAGCCTAGAACTATCTTAAGTTTACAAATCCAATGGGATAGTCTAGCAACAATTAGGTAGAACTAACCAACTTAAGGGGTGCCTTTTAGTTTGCAATGGTCAAGTTAGGGAAAAAGCATGGGGACTTACATCTTCCTAAACAAGAAATCATTGGGGTGATCGGTCGCTTGCGCAACAAATCAGGCCCGACCTAGGGCTGCCTGTCAGTTTACAATGATCGTGCTGGAAAGAATGCGTAATAGATTTATATCTTTCAAAGCAAAGATGACCGCCGGGGTAACTCATTGGTGGCACAACAAGTTGAACCCGACCTAAGGGAGACTATGAAGAGAGTACCGACTTGGGGATTTATCTTAAGTCAGGTAGTCAGGCAATTCCTATAGGGAGTTTTGCTGACACTGCCCTAAAGATAGGATGCCTGCTTGGGAAAGGGGCCATTGGGGGCTTGAATTCCTAATCCACAAGCGAATTAATTTTATTTATTTATTTATTTTAGTTTGTTTTATCATGGACCCTGTTAGTTTGTGAGGGATCAAACTGAGAAGGAGCTATATTGCAGACCTATCTCAATTGAACCAAGGGAGAATATCTGCATCGAACAAATTCTCCAACCACGAGGGTGGCAAGTAAGGGGACTGTCATTCCAAAAGTAACCGGGTAGTGTCTAAATGGGGTCTCAAAGATGTGATCCAAATAGAATGAGAGGAAGGGGGCAAAGGGCATCCAACACCCTAGAGAAAATGACATAGCTAGTTATATATCAAATAGGTATTCGGTGGCCAACTCATGGAGAAAGTGTGAAGATTTACATCTGCTAAGAGTGGTGTACCCACCGGGTGAGTCGCTGTCAGCATAGTGAATATCAACCAACCTATGGTGCTCATCAGTTTGCAACAATAAGTCTAGAAAGAAGGAGTGTTGGCTTACATCTGCCTAATGTGGAACTAACTACTGGGATAGTTTGTCTTTAGCTCAATAGGTGCCATCCGACCTAGGGCGACTATTGAGTGAATGTCATTGGGGACTTATATCAACTCAAATGTAGTCAAGAGGAAAGGAGCCTCTTGGGGACTTACCCTAAACCTCAAATATATTCGATCTAGTTAGATCATGATGATTAGTTCAAGAAGAAAGCATGGGGACTCACATCTTCTTAAACAGGATCAACCATGAGGTAGCTTACTGGCTAGGAAGTGAAGACTATAAAACTAACAAGGCGCTCGTCAGTTTGCAATGGTCAAATTAGGAAGAAAGCACGGGGACTCACATCCTCCAACAAATGACCACTGGGGTGATTGGTTGCTTTGGGAAACAAATTAAACCTGACCTAGGCAGCTAATGAGTGAGTGCCACAGGAGGCATGCTCTCACATCAAAATAGCCTGAAAGACAGATCTATTTATTTGTGCTTGATATGAAGGAATAGGATGCCACTAGGGGACTCTTACACCTAAACCTCGGGAAAACTCGACCTAGTCATAGTATGATGGCTAGTTCAAGAAGAAAGTGCTGGGACTCACATCCAACACAAGGTAGTTCATTGGCAGAGCAGTGAGGACTACCAAACTGATAAGGCGCTCGTAAGTTTGCAATGGTAAAATTAGGAAGAAAATATGGGGACTCACATCCTCCAACAAATGACCACTGGGGTGATCAATTGCTTTGGGCAACAAATTGAACCTGACCTAGAGAAGCTAATGAGTGAGTGCCACAGGGGGCTTGCTCTCACATCAAAATGGCCCAAAAGAAAGATAAGAGTGTTTGTGCTTGACATGAAGGAATATGATGCCATTAGGGGGCTCTTACACCTAAACCTTGGGGAAACTCAACCTAGTCAGAGTATGGTGGCTAGTTCAAGAAGAAAACACTGGGACTCACATCTTCTTAAACAAAGCCAACATAAGGTAGTTCACTAGCAAGGCAGTGAAGACTACCAAATTGACAAGGCACTCATAGGTGTGCAATGGTCAAGTAAGGAAGAAAGCGCGGCGACTCACATCCTCTAACAAGTGACCACTGGAGTGACATACTAACGAGGTAGCATGTAGACCCGACCTAGAGCAGCTAATGAGTGAGTGCCACAAGGGGCTTACTCCCACATCAAAGTAGCTTGAGATAAAAGATATATGTTTGTTTGTGTTGCAAAAGAGGGGATAGGATGTCGCTTGGGTTCTCTTATACCTACTTTAAATATGCCACGGTGGATTCACATGCAAAAGATATTTCTAACACAAAAGAAATAAAATTTGAGATGAAAAGAAATTTTATTGATAATTATTTTCAAACAAGATTTATGGATAATATTTTTTTAGGTAGAGCCCATTGATTGGAAACATCGGACGCTCTCCTTTACAATTTATGAGTTGATAAGACCCTTCTTGGTAGGCCTTCTCTATGGCATAAGGGCCTTCCTAAGTGGGTTCAAACTTGCCTCCTATCTTTCGATTGGAAATAATTGGCCTACTTAGACCTAAAATAAGCTCTACTACTTGAAAAGTTCTAGGATGAACCAACTTATTATGAGCTTGAATCATTTTGGCTTTGTATAACTCAAGGTTCTGGCATGCCCGTAAGCATCTCTCCTCCAAACCTTTGAGCTCTTCCAACTGCAACTTAGTGTTCTATTTTGTTATGATTTTGCTACCCACGGCTATCCTTAGTGATGAGAGTTGGACTTCTAATGGTAGAATGGCTTCAGACCCATACACTAAAGAGAATGGGGTAGATTGAGTTGGAGTTCTATTTGTGGCATGGTAAGTCCATAAAGCTTCAACCAACTGTTCATGCCATCATCATTTGTTGTCATCTAGTGTCTTCTTTAGTATTTGAATGAGGGTTTTGTTGAAGGCTTCTGCTAACCCATTTGCCCTTGGGTAGTAGATGGTAGAATATCTCCAATCTATGATGTGTCTCCGAGCAAAGCTATTGATTTTAGTGCTCTTGAATGTAGTACCATTATTAGATATAATTCGTCGAGGCACCCCAAACCTATATACGATATGGTTCCTGAAAAATTAGAGCACATGTTGAGCTATGACCTCTCTAAGTGGGATTGCCTTTGCCCACTTGGAAAAGTAGTCGATGCTAGAATGAATTGATGACCTTTGGAAGAAGGAGGATTCGGACCCACATGTTACTCACACTCCAATGGCCATGAGGCCAATGGATGTAGAATGTTGGGAGGTTGATGTAGGACCACCGTGTACCTGACATTGATGGCATCTCCTAGCTACATCCATGTAGTTTGTGATCATCGAAGGCTAGTAGTATCCTAGTCTCCTGATATTGGCTTTCATCTTCAGACCGGATTGATGCACCCCACATAACCTTGAGTGTGCCTCGATCGTGATCCTACGGCTTTGTGTTTGTTCAGATAACATAACCACATATGATCGAAGGACTTTTGGTATAAGGTGCCACCTACAAGAGTATAGGAAAGAGCTCTATACTTCACCTGGTGTGCCAATGATTTCTATTGAGGTAGTTTTCATACATTTAAATAATCCATTAATGGTTGCCTCTAATCTAGCTCCTCATCCTTAATGGTAATGGTAACCTCCCATTCAGGAGAGAATCTCTCAATGAGTTCAACATCAATAATGGATAAGACTTGTCTATTTTGGACCCTTATTAGAATGGACTCATCTTCTGGACATGCCAACTCTTTGGCAAGCTTGGCTAATGCATCTACGTTCTCTCCTCGAGAAATCTTGTAGATGGTAACCTTTGGGATTTGGGCCAACAACTCCATAGTGTACTTATGGTAATGATGGAGCTTAGGCTTTAGAACTTTGTAGGACCTAATGATTTGGTTGATGACTAACTGAGAATCCCCAAAGATGTTGATACGATGCATGTGTGTAACCCCGGATGCTGAGCCTCATATTTGGCTTCATTGTTGGTGCATGGATTGGACAGATGATATGAGAATCTCATCACATCGCAATATGGAGTTAGGAGAACTATTCTTACCCCTGCCTTCCCTAAGATAATAAGTTGTGGTTCTTCTCCTTTTTGAGAGGAAGCTGCACCATCAAAGTACGTCTCCCAGCGGTGAGTACTGGTATCCCCTAAGTTCATGATTTGTTCATCAGGGAATCATTATTAAATGGAGAATCAACAAGAAGTGGATGTGCTTCTAAGAAATCTACAAGTGCTTGTCCTTTTACGACACAAAGGGGTACAAATGTTATATCAAATTGAGATAAAATCATGGACCAATGTGCCAACCGTCCAGATATTGTAGTGGATTGACTATAGAGATCAAGTTCACCTTATGGGAAAGCATGTAGTGACGTAGCTTTTGGGATGCAAAGATTAAAACTAGACAATGCTTTTCAAAAGGTGGATAGTTTGCCTCAATAGGGATCAGACGACAACTGAGATAATAGAGAGCATTCTCTTTCTTTTGTTATTGGTTTGAGCCAACAAAGCAACAAGGGAGTCATCTGATGCAACAGTATATAATATGAGCAGCTTGCCCAGGATAGGGGCTGCTAGGACTGGCGGCGTCATCAGATATTGCTTGATGTCTTCAAAAGCATGCTGACACTTGTCATCTCATTTGAACTTGGCATCTTTTTTGACAAGTGCTTAAAATGGTTGGCATCTTCCTGATAAGTTGGAAATGAAGCATCTTAGATATGCCAACCACCCTTGGAATGACCTGAGTTGTGTTAGGCTTTTAGGGGTGGCATTTCTAATATCGCTTTGATCTTTTCCGGATCGATTTCAATTCCCCGGTGTCGGACAACAAACCCAAGAAATTTTCCTGAAGCTACTCCGAATGCACACTTTAGGGGGTTCATTTTGAGGTCATATTATCTTAACCGTTTCTCAAGTCAAAGAGATGGTCTTTTTTTTTCTTAGCTTTTGACAACAAGATCATCAATGTAGCATTCAACTTGATGATAAATGAGTTCATCGAAGATTCGAGTCATGGCGGTATGTGGCAGACATTTTAAGAAAGGCAGGCATGACCTTATAACAATATATTCTGATCGGGGTTCAAAAGGCAGTGTTTCTTTCATCCTCTGGGCCATCTTAATTTGGCTATAGCCAGATGACCCATCTATAAAGGAGAATACTACATGAGATGAGGTAATGTCCACCATTAATTTTGGTATAGGAAGTGGGAATTCATCCTTAGGACATGCCTTATTTAGATCCCTAAAATTAATGCATATGCAAATTTGGCCATTCTTTTTCTTAACTGGAATGACGCCAACCGTAGGATATTTTTCTTCCTAATAAAGCCACATCATGATTTCTTTGAAGTGACTTGTTAAATATCTAATTGCATGCAGGAGCACTTGATAGGGTTAGCATTAGGTTCTATTGCTAGTTTATGGAACTATGTGAGATAGGCGGGAATCTCTTCATAACTCCATGCAAGCAATCCTTAAACTCAATCAATAGCTTCACTAAATCATTGGTTTCTTTTTCATTCAATGGCGATATATGTTGGGCATGGATCTTCTTGTTCTAGGTTGATTTCTTTGAGCTCATCGATAGTTGATCGATCTCTTCTTCAAACTCGGGTATCCTTGACTTCAAAGTCATTTGGATCATTTGAAGTTTCTAAGCACACCTCCTCATATGAGTTAGCATGATTTGAAAAGAACCTATCAAATTATAAATGATTGGTGATGGAGAAGCGTCATCAAGGACCCTATCCAATCTCTTGATGAATGCATTTGTTGATACCATAACCTTTCAAAGTAATCACGTGTTTAGACCAAGCATGTGGATTAATCCTTTCTTTGCTAAATTAAGAACATAAAGGCATACCAATCAAAAGGTAATTTATTAAATCTTTATATGAATCATCCTCAAGTTCTACATCAGCTTCTTGACTTGAGGATGATGCTCCAAGAAAGAACTTCTGCATCTTTACATTTGTGGAAGACTTAGGGGCTTCCTTAACTACCAAACTCTCAACTTTTTGTGAAGAAAGTGGGGTTAGAGCTAAAGTTCCCAATTGATGCTTCACTGTTTCACATATAGACTCGGATACACTTATGCTTTGCTTAGGAGCCTAGTCTTCATTGTTGTCTGGCTCAATTATCACTTGCATAGGGATCTACTATCTGGAAGTGCTAGCTAGTGTACTAATCATATATGACTCATCATCTGAACTAGATTCTAAGTCTATATTGATAGTAGGTGTAGTCCTGGTAGCAGGGACATAACTCTTATTAATGGACAATAAGGAGGTCTTCTATCTCTAGGCATGTCTCTGGATCTGCCTCTTCCTCTCACAGTGGAGGTAAGTCATCACCCATATATTGAATGGAGTAATGAACTGTGGGTGGAATCTAATGTCAGGCTCTACTTTCTCCTCCAAGTCCATTTCTCGCTCCCTTTTATTTTCTTTCTCATTTCCTTTTTCTTTTCTTTTTTCTTTTTCTTTTTCTTTTTCTTTTATTTTTGTACTTTCACCAAGTTCATGAGAATAGACTTGTTGATTTTGAGGGAGATAGTAGGTCGCATCCATATATTCGATCTCATGTCTGAATGGCTTAAGATCTCTTTTGGTATTCAATCCCACCCTCATGAACTTCATTACAATGATGTAGAGAGGATGGAATCACGTTGTTCTCATGTATCCACAGTCTCCCAAGCAAAGCATTGAAGATGTATCAGTCTATAATATGAAACTTGGGTAGTCTTCCAATCATCTAATACACTATGCCTAAAGCTCTCTCGCCTTGTTCATTGAATCCTCTCAACATCATCCTCTCTTTTGAAAGTTTAGAGATGTCAATCCTCAAGTAAGTGAGAGTTTTTAGACTCATAATATTCACTGATGCACCCTGGTCGATAAGAACTCTGGATATCTTATATCTTTCAATATCCACTATAATGTAAAGGGTGTGGTTATGCTTGGTCGTCCCTAAAAGCAAGTCTTCATCACTAAATGTAACTCCTAGAGTGTCCTCTGAACTACGAGCCTCCTCTTTGATAGCGGTCAGTTGGGCTAAGCATATCTCCAGATCAAGAAGGGCCTTGATTAGGGAATCCCTCATCTCTTTGGATAAGATAAGGGCATCTTATACCATGGGTGGAGCATCTTGTGGAGGGATTATCTGCTCTTTAGAACCAATGATTTGCTTACCCTTATCCTAAGGTGCCACCCTAGGAGGTAGAACTTTGCCCTGAGGTTAACTTCATGACCTCTTGGATGAATTTATAAGTTCTACCTTCATCAGGATGTACCTACAACTTCTCCTATGGGATCGAGTCGAGATGACTCCAAATCAATCTCAATGGTGAACGAATGATTGAGAATGGGAAAATTTCTAAATCAAAATGATATCGAGTCATTATTATTTTGTAGACTTGAAGAGTTTTTGAGAGGAATAAAATCTAGAGTATCATAAGTGGACAAGATATAAGTGAAAGCTTTCTTCATTGATTTCTTCTTAGATGAAGGTACATGATAGAAATCTAATAAAGTAAGCGGGAAAGGGGTATAATGCCCTTGTCCTTGTCTGATACATGTGGAGAGGAGCTAGTGGAGGAAGAAGTAGTAGTCGGTGGTGGAGTGCTGGACTGGGGCGGTGGTTGTCTTCTTATGCTATCATGGGCAAGTAAGGTAGCTCATTCTTCGGGTGACACCTTCTTCAAGTTATCTTTGGTAACTTGTAAACCTTTCTTGGTGTTAAAGATTTGAGTTACTTCAGGAACCTATAAAGAAAGCTTCTTGATCTTAAAGACCACTTTTTTAGAGGTTTGGGATAAGATAATATCCCAACCTTCTTTTATCTTAAGAGGATTGCAAGTATCTCCAAGAATTACTCTGATAGAACTGGAGGGTTATTCTAACAAGTATTCCTTGGAGATAACAATAACTCCGACTGTGCTATGCTCAAGCCGTCCTTAAAGGTGACACAATCCTCAAGACATGGTGACCATGCGTGGTGGAAATAGTTACGATCATCACTCTTGCCCACATCTTTTGATCTCTTGGGCTCAGGTAACTGAAAGCCATGTTTCTTTAAGAGATTCTTAAAGATCTTCCTAACTATCTCTCTCTTGAATGAACATGGCTTATTCAATCTATCAGTAGGTGGGTGGGTACTGGCGGTGAATAGAGTACCGAGTATATTTTGGAGGAGGCGGTGCGTGGCGTTAGTGGTGGTTATGCTGGCGAGGTGGTAGAGGAGGTGGAAATGGAGGCTTCTATGCATGAGGTCTCTCATACTGAGCTCTGGCTAGCTTCTTCCTTTTGTCTACTGACACTACTATCCCTAGCTTCTTTGCAAATACTTTCTGCGGCTTGGGCTTGAACAATTGGTCTTGAAAAGGTAACTGTTTGGCTTCCCCTTGTAGGCTAGCCTCCTTGTTGATTAACTTCTCAAAGGTTTTGATTATAAATCACTTGAGCATGAAAGCAACTAGGCCATGAATATTCATGAGAAAAATTTCTATAGCATACTGTTCGAACAATTGTGGTTCACATTTCATAATCAGGTTTCACCACTTGAGAATATAATCAACAAGGCACTCATTGGGATTTTGTTGTGCCACAACAAGGTCACCCATAGTTACCCTTTGTTGGGCTCCAACAAACCTCTTGATGAAGAGGTGCTCCAACTCAGCAAAAGTATTCACTGAACCATTGGGTAGTTTTGCGTACCAATCAAATGTGATGCCTGTCAAAATACTGATGAAGAGATGAGATAAAAGTGCATCACCACCACCGACATTGCAACATATGACCCTAAAATGTGCTATGTGTTGCTGGAGGTTCCCACTGCCATCAAAAATTTTGACGAAAGGAGGTACAAAACCCTTAGGATATTGGACACCATCAAATTCCTCTGGGTAGGATCTACCCTTTGAAATAGATGATCTACCTCGGGATTGTGCCAACGCATCCTTCACTTGCTACTCCACTAACTACTTAATATCTTTTTCTTACATGGAGGTGCTCTCCACCACCTTCCTATGCATGCTGCCACTATCCTGGTCCATGGGAGATGTACTCTTGGGCTGATCTAGAACATGCAACAACCTGTGGTGGTCTCAAGGGGAGTAGGGCATCTTGATGGAGCTTGGCCTTGAAGTGCTAGGACTGTCGCTAACAAGTCTTTAACCCTTTTCTCCATCTTCTTGATATGCTCATATCTTTGCCTCTATTGCTTATGAAGGTGTTGGGTTGAATGAGGCGTCTTCTTCTCCTACAACACCCTCCGTTATCGATCCTAAGGAGGGAACCCCAGTATCAACCATGGACTGGTCCTTGAGATCATCCCCATCTGGATCAAAATTGACCCTAGTATCCTCTTCATTAGAGCAATCATCCCCAAAGAGTTCCCTCTTCTTAGCGAAGTACTGAGCGACGATCATATTTAAAGAGTGGTCTAATCGTGTAGAGATAAACACTCACTGTTGACCGGTGGTGGGGCTATGCTCACTGATAGAAATACATCAACTATTGCTTACCATTGTACTACTATCTCTAAGAGGACTATGCTCACTAGGTATATCGATGCGCGGGAACAATGAGCGGAGGATCTACGCCATGGGGACATGACTATCCCCTTCTCCTTCTATGGCTACTACAGTCACTACTTCTGATGGTGGTGGGTGTGGTGGTGTGACCATCATGTGGGGTCACCACTCCTTCTCTTCACCAAGGCGAGTAGGAGGTGGGAGAACTCACCTCACCTCAGTCGGTGGAGTAGATGAAGCGGGACCCTTTGGCCGTAGCCAAATCACTAATTGGGCTTTCTTCTCCCCAGATGTTGTCTTATGTGCCTTTGTAGGCATGGTGGATGGCAGGACATGAATAGATAATGGTGGGCGAAGAGTGGATCGGTGTGGTGGAGGTAACACTGACTTTCTCCGGCGAGCTTCTCTATGGTGGTACATAAGAATGCTATCGGTATGATAGGGTAGCAGTCGGAAAATCCACGAGGCCCAGGCCACACTCGTCTCTCTCGCTAGCTCATCTTGCAGCCTCCGCCTCTCCTTTGTTTGTCTCGCGTGAGGGATGATAGAATGTAAATCAAATTGAGCCCCATACTTTGATAATCCGTAAGCTCTGCCAACTCGACCGACGTCAGGCGACATCACCTTCTACTATGATAGGAGCCTCAAAATGAACTCGTGAGGTGCGAGATCCACCTAATGTCTTCCTCTCCATCGAAACCAGAGAGGGGGTGAAACTTATTCTCCGTGATAAGAGGAGATACTATCCTAGGTAACTCCTCTACTGTAGATTGGGAAGCTACCTTTAGCTGCTTAGCTATGCAGTCATGATGTCGCTTGATCTTGCGACCTTTGTTCGTGGAGTCCTAGGAGGGGCACAGAACTAGACCCAACCTTGTGGGTGGGGAGACTATCACGAAGATAGTAGCCTTGCCTTGAAAGGAGCCAACGAGTGGGTGCTGGCAGTATTAGGGCGAAGGGGAACCAGTGTATTGGCATTGGGCTGTGCACAGAACTTCCACCTTCCTCTTTAGTGAGGGAAACTCTTAATCAGATGGCATCTCAACATGGATGACTGGCTTTTACCCGATCATCATACTTCTACTGATAATTATGAGGGTGGTCCCCTCACAAGTGATCCTATCCCCCTCAAAACCTTGTCCAAAATTAATGAGGTGGGCAAAGTTGGTCTGTGGGAGGCTGGCCCGATCCAAGG
Source organism: Cymbidium sinense (assembly GCA_021442155.1). Lineage (NCBI taxonomy): Eukaryota > Viridiplantae > Streptophyta > Magnoliopsida > Asparagales > Orchidaceae > Cymbidium > Cymbidium sinense. The sequence continues at coordinate 69,672,977 of CM038217.1, read as the reverse complement.
ACAAATCCATCCCTAAAGGAAAAGTAAACATGTACTTCTGAGCTACCATGTGTGAAAACTTAAAAAAGCACTACGATCTAACAATATATCGCATTTGTGGAAATATAACTTGTCATTTCTACCTTGGTATTTGTTCCATCGTAGCAAGTTTGGAGTTTGAACCCACACTCAATAATTCAAATATGTTAAGTGGGGTTCATTGGAGATTTTGGATATTGAGGAGAGTCTTTGCCATTTGATTTTGATTTTGAACCCGTACTCAACCAATTTAGGTAGGTTGGAGGGGGTTCTAAAATTTGGGGAGAGATTTTCTTAGAGATATTTGTGTTTTGTGAATCTTGTTTGAAAATATTGATAGTTTGAAAGACATCTACTTAACAAATTTTGGTATGCTAAGAAGAGGTTGTGATTGTGTGTTTGAAATACTTTTGCTTGTAAAGATTTGATTGTGTGATATTTTGAAAATGGGGCTTCTTACTTAACAAATTTGGTATGTTAAGAAGATGCCACATGTGTTTGATTTGTGTTTGATGATGAGGCTTTCACTTAACAAATTTTGTATGTTATGTGTAAAGTTAAATGTGATTGTGAGATAAATTTGCTTTTCTTTGAAGATGGGAGTCCCACTTAACAAATTTGGTATGTTAAGTGAAAGCCCCAAATTTGTTTGAGATATATTTGTTTTTTCTTTGAGGATGAGACTCTCACTTAACAAATTCGGTATGTTAAGTGAAAGCTCAAGTGTGGTTTGACATGAAAAAGTTGGATCCTTAACAAATTTGGTATGTTAAAATATGGATCAAATGTGCGTTGAAAAGAGACCCTCAGTTAACAAATTTGGCATGTTAAGTGAAAGTCAAATGTGTTTATTATTTTGAAATTAAAACTTTCACTTAGCAAATTTGGTATGTTAAGTGAAAGTAAAATATGCTTATGATTTTTGGAAATGAAACTCTCACTTAACAAATTTGGTATGCTAAGTGAAAGTCAAATGTGATATTTTGTATGTTAAGTGAAAGTCAAATGTGTTTATGATTTTTGAAAATGAAACTCTCACTTAACAAATTTGGCATGTTAAGTGAAAGTCAAATGTGTTTATGATTTTGAAAATGAAACTCTCACTTAACAAATTTGGTATGTTAAGTGAAAGTCAAATGTGTTTATGATTTTTTTTGAAAATGAAATTCTCACTTAACAAATTTGGTATGTTAAGTGAAAGTCAAATTCTTTTATGATTTTGAAAATGAAATTCTCACTTAACAAATTTGGTATGTTAAGCGAAAGTCAAATGCATTTATGATTTTTTTCAAAATGAAACTCTCACTTAATAAATTTGGTATGTTAAGTGAAAGTCAAATAATATAATTTTTGAAAATGAAACTCTCACTTTACAAATTTGGTATGTTAAGTGAAAGTCAAATGTGTTTATGATTTTTTGAAAATGAAACTCTCACTTAACAAATTTGGTATGTTAAGTGAAAGTCAAATGTGTTTATGATTTTGAAGATGAAACTCTCACTTAACAAATTTGGTTTGTTAAGTGAAAGTCAAATGTGTTTATGATTTTTTTTTTTGAAAATTAAAGTCTCACTTAACAAATTTGGTATGTTAAGTGAAAGTCAAATGTGTTTATGATTTTTGAAAATGAAACTCTCACTTAACAAATTTGGAATGTTAAGTGAAAGTCAAATGAGTTTATACTTTTGAAGATGAAACTCTCACTTAACAAATTTGGTATGTTAAGTGAAAGTCAAATGTGATTGTGATTTTTGAAAGAAAAGAACTTATTTAACAAACATAGGTATGTTAAATGGAGTTCAATTTGTTCTTATGATTTTAAAAAAAAGGGGTTCTCATTTGATATACTTGAACATGTCAAATGAACTCCCAATGTGTTTTGAAGTCCAAGACTTTGGCAAGAAGGAGTTTTATTAGACAAATGCAAATAAAATTCAATTTGCTCTACCTTCTCAAAGGGAAGGGGAACTCCCATTTAACAAATTTGGTTATGTCAAGTGGGGGGTTCAAGTATGTCTTGACTTCTCTTTTGTGTGTGTATGGTTTATTACTTTTCGAAAATAGGAGAAACTTCAACTCTAGCACATGTGAAGTATGCTAAGTGTTTCAATTTTTATATCATGGTTTTATTCAAAAATAGAATCTCCATCCAACTAATTTGAGTGTGTGGGATGGGGATAGCCATTTCCAAAGAAAATGCGCTTTTGAAAAAGACATTAAAAATGGTTAATTTTGATTTTGAAAAGAACCTCCATGTAATAATCATCAGATTTGTTAACCGAGGTTTGGTTATATGTGTTTTGTGAAAATTCTTACAAACTTTTGTGTACAGATCCCTTATTATGTGGATTTTGTAAAAGTGCTTTTGGAAAGACATGTTATTTTGTAGAAGAGTTTTATTCTCTTATTGTTCATGGGATGAAGCTTGCCTCACCCTCAAAATGGTGAAGAGATCCTTAATTTTTGTCATCTCCTCTGTTTGATTAATTTTAATTTTCACTTATTAGGGGAATCCAATAGGGATTTTAAGACCTACTTGGAGTGAGGTCCTAAAACCTAAAGGATGTTGGCGAGCTTTGCTTAAGGATGAAATATGCTAAGTGCCAATGAAAAGAATGATAGTCTCGGGCCTATATAAAATATAAGTCTAATATCGATGCTTGGAGACAATAATTATCTACTAAAGATGGAGAGAGGAACCATCCCGAGTGGAGTCGCCAGAAAAATCTGTGGTATTTATTTTTGGGATGTGGGACACCATGTAGATCTTAGGTGGTACTTATTGAAGTGATCGAGTTCAACATTAAGGAATGATGTACTATCTCAAAAGATAGAAATCACCACCCTATAATGGACCTAATCACCTAATAAGGACTTTTACGGCATAATGGGTCTTCGAATATACCAGAGATCTTTCCCCTACTTTACATGAAAAAGTAAAGTAAAGTTTATTTCAAGCCAGGTTCATTAAGTTCTCTATTGAGGTAAGCCCCCATAATTAATTACATCCTAAGGAATGAGAATTCCTTAAGAATACTCTTGATTGAAGTAGGCAATTAGGGTCTCTAAAGATTTCAAGGTTAAGACTATCAAAGGATTGACTATTTTAGAAAATCAAATGGGATAGATCAAGGAGAAGACTTATTTTTGGAATCCAAAGGGAGAAAGTAGAAAATGTTCATGATGCTAGGAAGCCTAGTGAGCATTCTAATCTACCATGTAGTTGGGCTTTATATTTTTGAAATTGAAGAGAGTTAATTATTTGTGTTGACATTTTATTAGATTGCTAGGACTTATAATTTCATAATATAAGATTGTGAAAATGCCTAAGAGGTGAGAATTTATGCTTAGAGCCTGAAGGAAATAGCTACCTCATATTCCTAAACTAAGGAGCCTTGGTACAAAATAAAGGCACGACCTAAATCTAAGGCTAAAATGGGTATATGATTTACCTCCACAAGAGAGAATAAACTGCCCACCTTGTGGACTTATTATCACCTAGATTGGCAGCCAACTAACTCCTTCAATGCTTTAAATCCATATAGACAAGTCTTATGCTTTGTAAGATGGCTAGGATGTTGTTCATTTAGAAAGGAAACTAATTCATGAGACTCACTCCCTAAGAGACCGGAACATGAGTGGTATGAATCCATGACTTAATATAATGCAAATTTTATCAAATTTATTTGATTCTTTTGGACTTCTTGTTTTGACTTAAGCTATGGGATTTTGTATGCCTAAATGCATGAGAATTTGATTATGGGCCAAATCAAGAGAGAAAGGGGTGTCTTCCACCAAAGGCTCTCATAGGTTAGCCTTGATTCTCTGGTAAGGATGGAATCCCCCTCTTAACAAGAGTGGAAGAATATGACATGCATGATATTATACATTCATTCATCCAACTAAGGGGTTACTAATAATTTTATTATCTTGATTTAATTCTTAGGCTTTTATGTGAGGTTATGAGTTATTTTAGAAGTTTAGTTATGAGTTGTTAATTGGGGTAGGAAAATTAATTTTATTCTAAGAGCTTACCGCATCCAGGCCATACATTCAAACATCAATCATAAAGAAACTATGAAAAGCATACTATTCTAATGCACAATCTAAACACAATATCTAACAATTTTATAGACTACCGTAAAAGAATAAAAGGCCAGTGTAGTCGGGTTCGGCTGTACACCTCGAAAAGGGAAAAAAAAGGGTAGCCGGGCTCTACCCTTATACAACCCGGATTACAAAAATAATATATATCCTATAGAGGTCTTCTTTTCTTCATTTTTTTATTCTCTTTCTTTTGATTTGATTTGCTCCAAAGGCATCCTGGGCACCCTGTGGGACTGCCTTCCGCCATCATCCTAGTCCCCCAGAACACTAATCTAAATTTGTAATGCAAAATTACATCAAAAATAGGAAAGTAAATCTAGTTATACCTGCAAACAAATGTTAGCTAAACACACCAGACAACTCAAGCAGTTATATAAATAATTTAAACTTAGCACTCACATATGGGTAACCAAGCCCACCTGTCCTAACATGGGTTACGCTTAGGGGCTATGCAACCTGGACAACAAAAATATTTATATTTTTATTATATTAAGCACAATCGCAAAAAAATATGATTAGGCTAATAATCTAACATCCGCCTATTTAAACATACACTCTAACATCCAATCTAAAACATTACATCATAAAACAAAACATAACATCATACATACAACACCCTAACTTAGCACTAGAAGTGGTGACTTAGTATTCTAATGTGTGTGCTTAAGCCTAGTGTGATAAGATTTTACTAAGCTTTTTTAGTTTAAGTTTTAATTTGGAGTTTGAATTTAAATTTTACCGTTGGGTGATTTCAATTTAAATGATTTAATGATTTACTTTTCATTTTTATTTCAGTTTTATTTGGTTGAAATGATGTTTAGGTTCTCAAGAATGAAGAGTAGGATGAATTCTAGTTAACTATTCATACATCCTAATTCCTAAGGAATTTAATTAAGGTCCTTAAGTATCTTAGTTAGCCCATTTGGATTTGTGTAATTTATTTGATTTGATTTATTTGACTTGATTTAGGATTTAGAGTTTGAGTTTATTTAAGTATTTGATTGATTGATTTTGGATTAGATATTTTAATTTAATTTCATCTTGATAATTCAATATACGTAATATCTAATGAAGTTAAAGTTTGTTTGGGTTCATGTTTTTTGGTTGATTAATTTTAAATTAGATGTTTTGATTTAATTAAATCTTGATAATTCAATATCCTTAGTATCTAATGAAATTTAAGTTTATTTGAGTTCATGTGTTTTTTTAGTTGATTAATTTTAGATTAGATGTTTTGATTTAATTAAATATTGATAATTCAATATCCTTTTAAGTTAATATTTAACTCTTTTATTTGATTATGGTTATGTGATTTAACATTATGTTTATTTCATGCGATTGTGGTTCATTTAATTATAGTTTGATCGGGTTAGATTAATTGAGATTTTATTTTGGGTTTGATTCTTTGTAATTAGGATTTTATTTTTAATCACATCCACTTGTCATGTTCATCAACGTTTAGTTTGTATTTTGATTTCATCGATTGGATAGTTGATTAGTTTATCTTATTTAAGTAGTTTGAATGAGATTTGACTTGATTACATATTAAATTGATGAGAGTCTTTCTTAATCGTTAATCGATTTAATTTGATTTGATTTGCTTTATTGGTCTATGGGTTTGCTTAGGTTCAATGTGACTGTGATTAAATTAAGAAGTATAACTATGGTATAAAGGTTTAATTTTTAATTTGGTTTCATATTTGTTTAGACTAATGATATAATTAATGACTTAATGGTTTAGGTTTAATTTAGGTTTTTATTAGTTTTTAATTGCATTTTATTGATTAAACTTAAGTTTAATGTGATTAATTTGATTAACTTAATTAGTTTGTTTAAGAGGTGTGATCAAATTAAAATTAAGTAAAGATTTGTTTAATTTTTTTTTCATTTAAATTCATATTTATTTATGTTAATGATGCAATTACTGAGTTAATGATTTAAGCTTCATTTAGAATTTTGATTATATTTAATTGCATTTTACAAGCTAATTGCTTGCTAATATGATTAATTTAATTGACTTAATTAATTTCTTTAATTGGTGTGATTAAATTAATTAATAGATAAATTAAGTTTTTCTATTTGGATTAATTTTAATGTGATTTATAAAATAAATTTAGTTTATTAAGTTGATGGATTAATTTATTAAGTTTGCATTAATTAGATGTTTGATTAATTAAGTCTGATTAAGGGTTAGTTAAAATTATTAGATTAATTAAGGGTTTGTTTAATTAGAGATTAAAGACTTATTGATTTAGGTTTAATTTAGATTTTGATTAGTGTTTAAATGCATCTTGATTATGTTTGATTAAGCTTAGATTTAATATGATTAATTTGATTATCTTAATTAGTTTTTTTAAGGGGCATGATTCTTAAATTTAATTAGGGGTTTGATTGAAGCTTAATTTTGGAGTTAGCTTTAATGTAACTTATTTAAATTAATTTGATTAATTAAGGTAATAATTAATTTATTAAGTTTTCATTAATTAGATGTTTGACTAATTAAGTTTGATTAAGGGTAATTAAATTTTTAAATCATTAGATTAAATGAGGGTTTATTTAATTAGAGAATAATGACTGAATTTCCCACATGTGAGTGATTTGGTTTAGTTAAGTATTTTCTTTAAGTTTGATTTGACGAAAAGATTGTTGTTATTACCATCATTGTTATTAAGTGAAATAATTATTTATTTCATTTCAATTAAGTTTGATTATTTATGATTAGAGTTTTATTTGATTCAATTCATTTATTATGTTTGTTTGATTTAGTTATTAGGTTGAAATATTTATTAGTTAATTAATTATCTTATTCCAAATAGATGTGATTTAATCATATGTTAATTAAGTTTACTTTAATTTTATTTGGTTGAATTTGATTAGTATCAAATGATTAAAGTTTCCTAAATTTGTTGGATTTTGGGTTTGATTTAAAATTTAATCTTTTAATTAAATTTTATTAAGCTAAACAAGTTTAATCATATTTAATTTAATCTATTTTAAAGATGATATTTTTCTGATTTGAGGTTTGATTAATGATTGATTTGTGCAGATCACTGTGCCTAATCAACTGTTCTACTTGATCTTAACCTATGGTTTGTATACTCTCAATGATTGTTATTATGGCAAGCCTGTGGGGTATTTCTGCAAGAATTGTAATTGGGATATTGTCGCTATTATGAATGTTCCTTATGTGGTAGCTTTTCGATATTCACCGATCAATTTGTCTCTGGGGAGACATTATCCTATATCTTTTAATATGTCACACTTTAATCGCTATAATTTGGTAGCTTAGGGACTTTGGATTTACCTTTCATTGACCATTTTCTTAATCCTGATTACATGAGGTTACTTTGTTTGGCTTGGTTCCAGCAGATGCTTCATATGATTATGGGTTTTAAGCTGTATGCCTGTCCAGATTATGTCTATGTTTGTTTTGGCCATTGGTGTCTGGGCAGAGGCCTATCTGAATTATGGTATTATGTTCTCCCTTCTTTGCTGGCTATGGCTTTGTCATGTCGCCGGGTTGTCTTTACTCTTGGCTATTTGCTGCCTTGTTTTCCTGGATTCTCATATGAATCATATTTGGACACCCAATTTTTTATCTTATTTTATTTTATGGATGCTTCTTTATTTCTTTGGCTTTCTGAATGCTCGTGCTGTTTATCTCCTTTCTCTGATCTACTTCACCTGCTACCTCGGTTCTGATTTGATGGTGTAGTCTTATGAGATGTTTTTTCAGAAAAAGTGGTATTATGGCTAGTTTAGTCCCTTCCTGTCTTGGCTGTTATTGCCTTTTCTGTCTTGTTCCTGACATTGTTGATCCGGATTATGAATCTTGAATGCCGCAATTGAGTCAAGCCTTTTCTGGGTACCAATATTGGTTGGTTGCAGTCCATTCCCTGTGTTGAGCTATGCTGTCTTCCCTTACTATTGTCTTTCTACAGGACATCAACTAGGGGATTGTTTCTTGCTGCACTGAAAGTTTCATTTACATATCATGTGATTGGGATGCTTTTAATTATAGGCTCATTGACTTATCTAAGTGATTTCAAGTTGTCTCCTCTGAACTAATTTCTTTATTGGATATGGCTATTCATGAGATTCTAGCTAAGATGGCTCATTCTCTTATGTTAATGTATTCTCATGTCAAGATGACTATATTGATGATAATTTTCTTGAATGAGACTCCTTATCTTTCAGCTCTTAGCAATTACCTATATATTTTAGATACAATTTTGCTTAGGTTTGCAGGTAATAAAGCTCACAAGAATATCAACAACTGGTGCTACCTTCTCACAGGTTTGTTGGCTATGATGACTATGATGATCTCACCCTATTGGTCTTAGTAGCTCATGTGATGTAACCCTTATGAAGTTTGGATGCTCATACTTGCATTCGCCTCAACAGATGTGTGATCACTGAGCCATCTCTATCACAATTCCTTACTTTCATACTCATAGTATACTATTTTCTTCAAACTTTTGTCCAGATTACCTTAACCGTTCTAATCTTCCTCTTATTATAACATTGCGTGATTCTCTCCTTTTGCCCTGCCTGATTATCATGCATTCCCACATCCTCCAGAGCATTTTATTCTTACTTTAGCTTATTATGTTAATCATCTTGTATCTTTTGATTATTTTTATGCTTTCTTTTACTCTTGGATGTACTTAGATGGGGATTTACTCCTTGATTGTAGCTCTTTGAGCAATAGTCGAGTTTATCCCCTTTTAAGGACCTTGTAACCCTCTTTTTGTGGCAATAAAATACCCCTACATGGGGCTTCCCTAAAAAAAAAAATGATTGCTTAAGTGCTATTTCATTTCTGATTTTGATTTAATATTTAAATTATTTTTAGATTATATTTTAATTAACTCTTTAATTAAATAAACTCTAATCATAAGTGTTTATTTAGGGTTCATTAAGATTCAGAAGATCAAATTATTTTCTTAAGAGTCATAGATGTCAATTGAAGTGATTTAAGCCATTTTGAAGATTTTTGTAAATTTTTTGAATTTTTATTTAATTTATTTTATTAAAATGGATAATCTGAACTTCAAAATTTCATTTCTCTTAATCCAGAAGTCCTTTTTACTTGACATTTTTGTGGTAGGTGTGTTCTAATTTTAATTTCAATCCTTAAAAAATTCAACTTAATCTTATTTATATTTTTAGTTTAATTAATGAAATTTTATTTTTACTAAAACTTAAATTAAGCTCAAAATACTCACTAAACAATAGGGATTTTGTGTTGGTTGGATTTCTCTCGGAAAGATGGATCGAATGAGCCCTTGTTTGTAATTTTTAGTTAAGTGTTTTAGTTTTAATGAATTTTTGAAGTTTCATGTGATTAAAATTATTTTTTTTTAAAAAATATGCGTGGCGTATTTGTGCTGGAAGAGAAAGTGACCCGCGGCTCAATCTGGACCGTCCGATCATAGATCATAGGGCCCAAATTGGATCGAGCGATCCAGAGGTCAGGATTGCATGATCGACGCACGATCTGAGCCCCTCGATCGCTCGAACCGCGTGATCGAATGATCTTGATCGTCTTAGGCGATCCGAAGCTCGTATTGTGCAATCCGAGCCGTTTGATCGCGCAAACTGCATGATCAAATGGTCCAGATCACATCATTCGATCTAAAGGACCAGATTCTGTTATCCATGCGTGATCCCAGCCATCCGATCCCTTGAACCGCAGGATCGGACGGTGGCTGTGAGCTGTCGGCGATGAACAGTGTTTTTATGTGTTTTTTTGGGAAAAAATGAGGATTTTTAAGCCAAAACTTATCCAAATGGACTCATTTTCACACACCAAAAAAATTCTATTTCTTAATTGGGATGATAAAAGTAAAAATGCTGGATTATCTAAGAGAAATTACTAAAATTGTGAGAAAATTAATACAAAATGTGTAAAATCCTAAGGCTGTCTATGGTTTGATGAAATTTACTTCATCGGAGATGATTTTCGGTGATGGTAAAGATCTGAGTGAACTTCTAGGTATGTGGGGAAGCTTTGGAGTGATCTTTAGCCCTTGCCTCCCTTCGGAATGTCACCTTCTCTGATGTCTACCGTTGCCTCGCGAAAATAGCAATTACTTTTGTTTTTGAGCTCAAAAATGGCTCAAAGAAGTGGGGGATTGATTCTTTTTTTTACTTTGTGGAGTTTTTGGGGGTTGAATGGTGGGAGGAAGAGATCTCAAGCCTCATCTCCCCCACTTTTTATAATGGCCAAAAATTCAATATTTTTTGAACTTTTTTGGCTCCAAATTGATTGCCATCTTATTGGGGTGGTTGGGATGGATGCTAGATTGATTGAGGACTTTGGATTTTTTGTTCTAAAGTCCTCTCTTGCTACCATATGATCAGATTTATTTAATACAAATATTGGGGATGAGTTAAGTGAATGTGATGAGGGGAATTAAATGAGGTTGGGTGGAATCCTATGTGGGGGAAGATTTATGAGGGGTTTAAATGGGTTGGGTTTATTTTGGGATGATCTCAAATGGGTTTGGGTCAGATTTGGCCAGCCCTCAATGGGTTTTGGCTTGGTTTCAAGGGATTTGGCCCAATTTGGGTCATATGGGTCATTTTGGATCGATGACCCATTTGACAAAAATTGGCCAAATTAGCTTAGGATATGGGTTGATTCATGTTCAATTGGCTAATTGAAGATGAATGTGGTCTTTGGTTTGAATTAATTTGTATTTAATTTTGATTTAGGCTAAATTAACCTTAAGGCCTATTTGGGCTAGGCTGGGTCAAGTTGGCCAATTGGGCTCGATTGATCAAATTGAGTTTAATTATGACTTTGTTCAAGTTCAATAATTAATTTGGAATGAACTTGAGCCATTGGTTGCAATCAATTTGGGTTAGATCATGATTTGACCTGATTTGGTCATTTAGGCCAATTTAGGTCAATTTGGATCAAATGGCCAATTAAGCTTGGTTTGGCCCAATTTATTGCAATTGATCATCCTAGGGTGATCAACAATCATGGTGGAAGATTTTTGTGAGCTTGGTTCAATCCAATTTGGGTTGGATTAGAAGTTGGCTTAAATGGGCCCTTTAGGTCACTTTGGGTCAAGTTGACTTAAGTGGGTCAATTGGTTTGGTTTTGGTTTGATTCAAGTTTAGTTGAACTTATATATGAGCCCTATATTGGAATATAAATTCAATGGTAATCAATTTGGAGTATAAGGGATTTTGGCTCATTTAAAATTTTCAAGTCAAAAGGGCTAAGTTGGGTTTGACTTGGGTTGGTTTTGATTTGATTTGATGATCGTAGGTTTCATTTATATTTGGGTAGATAATTTAATGAATGATTGATTTAAGAGAAAATTCATTGGTTTTGACTTGATTTGGATAAAATTTGGCTAAGTCCAAAGAATTGGCTTAAAGGGTTTAGATTGAGTTTGGATTTGATTTTCGATATTATTTTGGTCATTTGAATTTGGATTTAATTTATATTTGTAAATATAAATGAAGGAATAATTGATTTATAAAGAGATGAATTTATATTACTTTCATCACTTTATTTCTTTCATACATGCTAAATGTGTATGTCATATGAAATTCATGCATTCATATCTTTTAAAAACTAAAATTGAAATAAAATATTTTCTTTATGTCAAATTGCATATTTTGGCTAAAGTAGAAATCTGAATGACTATTATCACTATTAAATTTAAAATTATTTTCAAAACTTAAAATTCAAATATCAAAACTGAAAGGTATGCTACTTATATTTTATTCATAAGCTTACATGTGAATATAAAAATGTGTCTTATGTTTGTTTCTTTTATTTCCTCTTAACATGGATTTGAATAAGATTTGCAAAGTGTATAGTTCTTTTAAAAGAACATAACACTTGTTTAGAATCTATTCTTATACTCTTCCATGTTATAACCTAAGAAGGATCTTTACATTTACACATAGAAATTGTATAAATAAACCAAAAATTAAATAAACATAAACTTTGCATCTTTCTTTCTCCATTTATTTTTTTTGTACATGCATATGTATTTAAGGAAAGTGGTATATTAGTCTGGACAACCCTGGGGTTGTGAGGCTTTAAGTAGCCCTAAGTTGATCTTGTACCTTACACTCCTGGTGCTAACAATGGCGTCGTACTAACTTATGCCTTTCATACATGCACATGTGCATATGAATAAAAGATAAAAGAATACCCCCTTTTCTACTTAATGAAAATCATGCATCATGAAGCATTCCAACTTTCTAAGTAACATTTCTTAGCATTCATCATAAAGTGTGCTAAACATTTCTATTTATATGTATAGATATGCTTAGGATTCATTCATATGCATGTTGTACATGTTGGAAAAGAAATGAAGTGATGTGTATTTTGTGATATTAGTTCACTTTACTTAATCTTAAAATACCTTTCTTTTGAATAGGTTTGTTTAGGGAAAATCTAAACTTATGATTAATTAAAACACATAATAAAATATTCATTAAACAAAATCAAATATGAATCCACTTTAGAAATTACTTAAGGTAGGGAAGGAAATAGAAGTTCTCTTCTCTTTTTCCTCTCTTTATAACTTAGTAATTAATTGTATGATTCGCTTAAACTAAAATAAATCACCAAATAAAAATCACCCAAATCAACTAAACACTTAAATGGAACCACCCATCTAAGTTTTACATCTTCACACTTAGAAAATCTAAGCCTTAAAGCCATAGCTAAGTATACCACACAAGCCTCTTAAAGCACACGCATTAAGTCACCATTTTTTAGGTTTGGTTTGCTTTTTTATTTTATGATATATTATTTCTAGTTTGGATGTTAGGGTGAATGTGCATATAATAAATGGTAGGATGATTTAGTCTAATCATCATCTTCTACAGGGGATTGTGCTTAAGGGGCATTGTAATAAATAAAAATATAAAGGCTTTTGCTATGCATGTGCTTATACTCCTAAGAATAATCCAATAGGCCAGGTGGACTTGGTTACTCATGTGTGGGGTACTAATTCCAATATACATGCTTGGGATTTGTATGATTTATTTAGCTAATCTCCATTTTGCAGGTATTAGTTAGATTTACATTTCCTCTTCATGTAATTTTTATAATTAAGATTTTAGAATGAATGTTATAGTGAATTAGGATGAGCATTGATTATAAGATTTCATCTTATGTACCATGTGAAGCCTTTAGAGCAACCAACTTCCAACCATCCAAAATAAGGAACCAAAAGAAGAAAGAAGAAAGAAGAAAGAAGAAATAAGAAAAGAAGAAATGAAGACCCCCATAACATGAATTTCCTCACTTGATTGTAAATTAATTCATTTGTAATCCGGGTTGTATAAGGGTACAGCTCAGCTACCCAATTTATTTTTGAGTTTGTACGGTGGTGCCTGACCATAAATGTAATTTTATTCTTTTACGTTAACTTTATAAAATGTCTGATATTTTGTTTAGCTTGTGCATTAAGATGACATTTTATCCTAGTATTTTCCTTGCTTGATGTATGACCTGGATGACGATTAGGCTCTTAGGAAAAAATAAAGATTCAATCAAATTAAACAACTCAGAATTAAAAATAAACAACTCATAATCTCATTTAAAGCCTAAGTTAAAATCAAGATAAAAGAATTAGTAACCTCTTAGCTGGATGTGCACTTTTGTTTCTAACATCATGCATAAAAGCATATTATTTCACTTTTTATTGGAGGGCTTTCACCTTTGCCAGAGAACTTGGCTTGACCTGTGAGAGCTATGGTGGAAACACACCTCCTTATCTTGCTGATTTTAGCCTATAATCTTATTTTTCATGCATTAGGCATAAAGAATCCTATAGCCTGAGTCAAATGATTGCCCAAAATAAAAATAAAATATGTAAAAATTTTGCATTAGATTTAAGTCATTTGAAAGCATGTCCTTACATGATCTAGTCTCTTTAGGGAGTGTGTTTAAGGACTTAGTCTCTTTCTAAATAAATAACAACCTTGCTATCTTGCATAAACATAAGGCTTGCCTACATAAATTTAAAATCATAGGAGGAGTTAGTTGGTGGCCACCCCCAGGCAGTTGTAAGCCCAACAGTCGGGTGGCTTATCCTCTCTTGTGGAGTGTGGTGAAAAATTTCTATATATGGTTGCCTTCAATCAGTGCAGAAAAGGGCAAGAATATAAAAATTCATTTTTTTAGAATGCTATGCAGATCTACAGATATGCTTATTCAGGTGATCGGGTACGTCATCAAAGAATAGTATACTACCTCGAAAGATAGAAGTCACTACCGTTTAATAGACCTAATCACCTCAATAAAGACTCCTAAGGATGATGGGTCTACATATGTACCAGAGATTCTTCCCCCACTTTATATGGAAAAGTAAAGCAGGGTTTATTTTAAACTGGGTTTGTTAAGTTCCCTACAAGGGCAATCCCCCATAGTTAATTATATCTTAAGGGATAGGATCCCTTAGGAATACTCTCGATTAAGGTAAATGATTGTTGTCTTCAAAGATTTCAATAGGAAAGGACTATCAATCGATTGGTTCATTTTTGAAGATAAAATGGGATTGATCAAAGAGAATGAGTTATTATCAAAGTCAAAGAAAGATAAGTAGGAGATGCTCACGATGCTAGGAAACCTAGCATGCTTTTCAAACGATCCTATGATTGGGATTTACATTTTTGAAATTGGTTTAATTTATTTGAGTTATATTTTTTATTAAAAATTTAGGACTTATGATTCAATAACACAAGATTAAAGAAATACCTAAGAGGTGAGGATTTATGCTTATGTCCCATAAAAGGGAGAAGCAACCTCAAAACCTAAATCTAGGGAGCTTTGGCGAGGGCCAAAAGCACAACCTAAATTTTAAGCAAAAATGGGTATTTAGTTTGTCTCCACAAGAGAGGACAAACCACCTGACTGCTTGGACTTACAATCGCCTGGGGGTAGCCGCCAACTAACTCCTCCTATGATTTTAAATTCATGTAAGCAAGTCATATACTTTTGCAAGGTAGCTAGGATATTATTCATTTAGAAAGAGACTATGCCCTTAAACTCACTCCCTAAAGAGACTAGATCATGTAAGGACATGCTTCAAATGACCTAAATCTAATGCAATTCAAATTTCATTTTATTTTTATTTTTGGACAATTATTTTGACTCAAGCTAATAGGATTCATATGCCTAATGCATGAGAAATGAAGTTATTGACCAAAATCAGCGAGAAGAGAGGAGGTGTGTTTCCACCATGGATCTCAAAGGTCAAGCCAAGTTTCTCTAGCAAAGGTGGAAGTCCTACAATAAAGAGTAAAGCAAGATGCATTTGTGCATGATGTTATAAAAGAAAGTACTCATCCAGTTAAGTGGTTAGTAATTCTTTTATCTTGACTTTATACCTAAGATTTATGTGAGGTTATGAATTCTTTATTTTTAGTTTTGAGTTGTTAAGTTTGGTAAAAGATTTTTTTTTCTGTAAGAGCCTAATCCACATTCAGGTCATACATAAAGCAAGGAAGAAACTAGGAAAAAGATGCTACTTAATGCGAAAGCTAAACAAATCATCAATCAATTTATAAAGCTAATCACAAAAGAATAAGAGGCCGTTGTGGTCGGGTACCACCACACAAACTTAAAAAAAATAAATTGGGTAGCCGAGCTCTACCCTTAGACAACCCGGATTACAAATGAATTAACGCTTAAGCAAGGAATTCATTGTTATGGGGGTCTTCAAGCTTCATTTCTTCTTTCTTCTTTTCTTCTTTCTTCTTCTTTTCTTTTTTCTTCTTTTCTTCTTTCTTCTTTGGTTCCTCCTTTTGGATGGTTGGAAAGTGAATGCTCCAAAGGTTTCACATGGTGCATAAGATAAGATCTTATGACTAATGCTCATCCTAATCCCTAGAACAATCATTCCAAAATCCTAATTGCAAAATTTACATGAAAAGGAAAAGTAAATATAGTTAACACCTACAAAATAAAGATTAGCTAAACTAACCACCAAACCCTAAGCATGCGTATTGGACTTATCACCCCACACATGGGTGACTAGGTCCACCTGGCCTATTGGATTATGCTTAGGGGTATATGCTCCTGCAAGCAAAAGCATTTATATTTTTATTTATTACAGCGCCCCTTAAGCACAATCCCCTACAGAAAATAATGGTTAGATTAAGATTTCCCTATCATTCATTCTATGAGCATACACCCTAACATCCAGTCTAAAACATATATCATAAAACAAAAGTAAACATCAAACATGCATCACCCTAACATAAAGCTAGAAGTGGTGACTTAGCTTAATGTGTGTGCTTTGGAGGTTTGTGTGGTATGCTTAACTATGGATTTAAGTTAGAATTTTCTAAGTGTGAAGCTGGTTCAACTTAGAGGAGGGTTTCATTTAAGAGATTTAGTTGATTTGGGGTTGATTTTATTTCATATTTTGATTAGGTTCAAGCGGATCCTATAATTAGTTACTAAGTTATAAAGATAGGGAAAGAGAAGAGAACTTCTCTTTCCTTCCCTAACTTAAGTAATTTCTAAAGTAGATTCATATTTTAGTTTCATTTAGTGAATGTTTTGATTAAGTGTTTTAATTAATCCTAAGTTTATATGAACTCTAAACAAACCCATTAAAAAAAATGTATTTTAAGATTAAATAAAATGAACCAAATTCATAAAACATACATCACTTCATTTCTTTCCCAACATGTATAACATGCATATAAATGAATCCTAAGCATATCTATACACACAAATGAGAATGTTTAACACACTTTATGATACATGCTAAGTGATTCATTTAAGGAAATTTGGAAGTTTATGATGCATGATTTTCTTTAAGTAGAAAATAGATTTGTTATCCAATTTTCACATGCACACATGAAAGTAAGAAAGGAATAAGTGAGTACAATGCCATTATTAACCAAAGGTGTAAGGTACAATATCTACCTAGGGATACTTAAAGCTTTGCAACCTTGGGGTTGTCCAGACTAATATACCACTTTTCTTAAATACAAACATATGTATAGAAGAAATGAAATGGAAAAGGAAGAATACAAAAATTTGTATAAGTTGATTCATTTTGTTTATGCAATTTATGTGTGTAAGCATAGGTATCCTTCTTAAGTGTTGGTATAGGAATGAATAGGATATGGAATTAGGCAAGTGTTAGGTTCTTTCCAAATGAACCATACATCTTATCAAATCCTATTCAAAACTATACTAAAAGAGAAAGAAGGAAGACCTACACTAAGCACATCTTTATATCTTACTCACATGCAAGCTTATAATTAGAATGTAAGTAACACACTTTCAGTTTTGATATTTGATTCATATATTCTTGAAAATAATTTGAATTTAGTAGTGATAATAGCCACTCATATTATTACTTTAGCGAACACATGCAAATTTGACATAAAGTAAACATTTTCATTTTAAATTTGAATTTGAAAAGTATCACTGCATGAAACCCCATGACACACATATTTAACATGTTGGGGAAGAATTAAAGCAATGAAAGCATGTAAACACATTCACTCTAATTAAATCCTAAAGACAATCTTATGAAATAAGAAAGCTTAAAATAAATCAAAGTTCATTTAGCATGATTTTTGTTTGATCTTGAGTTTGATTTAATTTTTAAAAATGTAGATTGAGTTTGTTGTTCCTAGCCAATTCCCACATTTGTTTGACATTTTTTTTAATTTTTAGATGATTAGATTCATTTTAGATTTTTGGTTAGGTTAATGTATGAATTAAGCAAGTTAATTAACCCTTACCTACACCACCTTAGCATAATTAACCAAATAATTATGAGCCAATGAGATGACATAAAACCTCACAAAGAATTTAAATTTGCAATGCACTTAGGAAGAAAAGGGCCTAATGCAATTTTAGAATATGATACAAAATCCCTTAAAATCAATTTTAGAATATTCTAGATGGAATTATCTTTCACAAAAATTTACCTCATATTTTTTCTGATTTTTATTTAGGGAGATATAAATTTTTGAAGCTTAGGGGATTAATTAAAATTAATTAAATCCCTAACTAATCCCCTTAGTTCACAACATGACATGCGACGGCGGCGGTCAGCGTGCTTTACATGTGTCGCACTATGAGAGGGTTACTTAAACGTTGCAACAAAGGCGGCGTGGCGACGGGACGTATTTTGATCCCCGTCGTTCGATCAAAGATTGGATGACCAGGGATCACCCCATGGTTTAAAAGGGATAAATGATTTATAAAACTTGTGTTTGATCTCATTCGTCCATCCAAAATGTGTAGATGGATGGTCGGATTTACCTAAGTTCTTCCCTGAGGATCAATGGAGATCATCCCTGATCTAAGGGAAGATCCGAGCTCGATTGAGCTTGGATTGGAATAAAACTTTACCCACACCATCTTATACTAATGGTAAGCCTATCCAACAGTGGAATTCTCATGCCATGATAATTTCTTTCACAAAGGACGAATACCTCCTAGGCATAGTGGTCAAAAAATGTCATACCTCACCGGAGGTGATCACCGGTGCTTGAGTTCAATGAGGTAGCTTTGTCTACTAGAGACAAAGCCTTTTTGAAAGTTTCAAGCCTTGGGGTTGCGTAGATCTCTCTATGGACCAACACCTCCTCTCCTTGCTTGTGGCTTTGATCGAATTCAACTCCTCCTTGCTTTGGGAACTTGTGTGAATGCTTGGGTGCACTCGACTTGATCCCCTGAGGGAGTGTGCAAAGGTAATTGTAGTGAATTGGAGTATGGAATAAGTTATGAAATGAGTTGAGCTCCCCTATTTTCTAAGGAAGAAAATTGAGAAAGCTTGATTTCAATTCCCTCCTAGGAAGCTTAAGAATGCTCTCTGATGGCTCTTAACACTCTCTAGGACTCAATCAACAATGAGGGTGATGAATTCAAATGGAATTAGGGGGAGTATATCTCATGGCATGACAATCAAGCTTGGGTTGCCATTTTGATCCAATCGACCATATGGAAAGGGTTGTTTAAGTTTACAATGGTCCATTTGAGCTCTTGAGTGGATTGGAAATCTCTCGTGTGTTTCAAATCAAGTGGAGGGAGGTTTTTGAATTGGCCAATTTGAGCTAGGGTCAGTCTTTGGCCTTGGGTCCATTTGGGCTGACCCAAAACCATTGAGTTGGGTGCACCACTCTCCATTGGGTCTACTTGACCTATTAGGAAGGTATCAAGTTGATATGAAGAGGGCTTGCCCAAATTACCCATGGATTTAGCAAATATGTGTTCTATGGACTAAGTATAGAATGGTCATTTGGCTAATTTTTGAATTTGAATATGTTGGGTATGTGGAGAAAATAGGTTTGGCCAAGTTTCATGAGATTTGGAGTTCATTTGATATGGTTTGGCTCATGTTGACCCATTTAGGTCAAAATGGGTCAACTTGGGTCAAGTTGACCAATTGGTCGAATTAGGTCAAACCAAGGGTTGGGTCAAGTTCATATGACCATTTGAAATATTTTGGTTGCATTGGTTTGATTCAATTTGGTTTAATTTTGAAAATGACTCATATGACTTCATTTAGGTCAAATGGGGCAAGTTGACCAATTTGACCCATTTGACCTATTTGAACTAGGTCAAGGGTAGGTTTAGGTTTGGTTAGTCATATAAAGTGGATTGGTATCTTTATTTTCAATCAATTTTGGTTAAGTTTGAATTTGGCTCAACATGACCCTTTTAGGTTAAGTTGGGTTCAAGGTCAATTAGGCTAGGTTAGGTCTAGTTGGCCAATTGAGGCTTTGGACAAGTTCAACAAGTGATTTGGAATGAACTTGACCCATTGGTTTCAATCAATTTGGCTTAGATCAAGTTTTGACACATTTTGACCCTTTAGGTCAAGTTGGGTCAACTGGTGGCTTTACAAATGTGGACTTGATCAAGTTCAAACATAGGTTATGAATGAACTTAGATCAATGGTTTCAATCAATTTGGCCTATGATGGATTTTGATTAAGTTAGGTTTCATTTTTAGTTAAGTGTTGACTTGGTCAACCCTTAAGTTTGACTTGGTTTGATCCAATTTGATTGATTGATCATCCCATGATGATTGTTGATCATGATGAGAGGCATAAGTGAGTTTGATTCAATCCAATTTGGTTAGAATTTAACTCATATTTTAGGTCACTTTGGGTCAAGTGAGCCTTGGGTCAAATTGGTTAAAGCTTGATTTGAGTTTGATTGAACTTGTATATGGACTTATGATTGAAATATAAATCCATTTTCAAGTGGTTTGAAGTCAAATGAGTTTTGATTGATTTGACATTTTCATATTCAAGGAAGAATATGAATGGATTTGGGGTTTAATTTTTGAATTGGGTTTTGATTGTTTGATTGAATTTAGTATTTATATTTGGATTCATGATTGTAGGGTTGATTGAATCCTGAAGGAAAATCAAGAGTTTGGCTTGATTTGAAGTTGATTTGGCTAAGTTCAAGGTTTTGACTTGAAAGGCTTAGGTTGGATTTTGAGTGGATTTGAGTTTGATTTTTGGAATTGGTTTTGATTATTTGAATTTATTTTTCATTTATATATGTGAATATAAATGGATCATGAGAAAATTTCAAGGATTTGAAGTGATTTGATCATGATTTAGGCTAAATCCATTAAAAGGAATTTAAAGGACTTAGAAAATTTTTTGAGTTCGAAGCTTGAATTTTTGAATTTTGTTTAATTGATTTATATTTATATTTCATTTATATATGTGAATATAAATGAGAATATAAATGAATTATGAGAAAATCCCATGAGTTTGATTTGATTTGATCATGATTTTGGCTAAGTCCATTAAAAGGAAATTAAGAACTTAAGAAGAATTTTAAATTTGGAATTTAATTTTTGGATTTGATTTGAATGATTTGTATTTATATGTCATTTATATGTGTGAATATGAATGAGAATATAAATGAGTTATGACAAAATCCCATGAGTTTTATTTGATGTGAACATGGTTTAAGCTAAGTCCTTAAGAGGGAAAACTTAATGGACTTAGGAAATGTTTGGACTTTAGAGGTTAAATTTTGGATTTAGTATGATTGGTTTGATTTTATATTTCATTTATATATGTGAATATAAATGTGAATATAAATGAATTATGAAATAGTTTCATGAGTTTGATTTGGTTTAGATCATGATTTAGGTTAAGTCCTTGAGAGAAGATTAAGGACTTAGGAAAGATTTGAACTTAGGAATTTCATTCATGGATTTTAATCATGAATTTCAATCATGGATTTCAATCATGAATTTCAATCATGGATTTCAGTCATGTGGCATTAATTTGAGTTCGGAGAAAATCAAATAAGATTGATTTGTAGTTTGACTTGAAAGAAGGAAGGTGAGGAGTGGTTCAAGCTAAGGGTAGACAAATTTTCCTAACACCCCTAAGGCATGACCTATTCCTATGGCTTACTCTTCTAAGTCTCTAGGGCTAGGTTGAGTGTCCACCTAATCACTAGATGTGTCTTAAGACTAAGAAACTCTTAAATTCTAAGAGAAGTCTTATGTCTAAGATGGAGGGGTTGAGAGCTGATTCTAAAAATGAGCTCATTCCAAATACCCAGTTTTGCTTTAGATTTAAATCGTACTTTCGACAGTCGCCAAAGCCCCTTAGATTTTAGTTTTGAGATTTCTTCTCCCCTTTGTAGGCTATAAGTATAAATCCTCACTTCTTAGGCATTTCCATAGCCTTGTACCATGGAATTGTAAGCCCTAACAGTCTAATGAAAATTCAAGTCAAACACATTAATTGAATTTCAAAAATGTAAAGCCCAACCATAAGGAAGTTTGGGATGCTTACTAGGATTGCTAGTATCATAAGCATCCCTACTTGTTTTCATTTGGCTTCAATAAAAACTCCCTCCTCTTGATCGATCCTACTTGACTGTTTAAAAATAAACCAATCGATTGATAGTCCTACTTTTTCAAAATCTTTGGAGACAATGATCATTTACCTTAATTGAGAGTATTCCTAATAAATCTCATTCCTTAGACTGTAATTAACTATGGAGGCTTATATCTATAGGGAACTTAATGAATCTAGTTTAAATAAATCCTACTTTACTTTTCTATATAAAGTAGGGGAAGAATCTCTGGTACATATGCAGACCCATTGTTGCTTAAGAGTCCTTTTTGAGGTGATTAGGTTCATTGTAGGGTGGCAACTTCTATCTTTTGAGATAGTACACATCTCCTTAATGTCATACTCGATCACCCTAATAAGAACATCTGTGGATCTACGTGGTGTCAAAATGCATAAGAGTATATTTCTATCTTTATTTTATTCTGCATAGATTGAAGATGGAAGTATACATCTTAGAAAAATGATGAAAAATTTTCACCACAGATTTTTCTGGTGACTTTGCTGGGGAAGGTTCCTCTCTCCATCTTTGGTAAATGATTGTTGTCTCCAAGTATCGATAGTGGGTTTGTACTTTTGTATGAATCCAAGACTATCTTTCTTTCTATTGTCACTTAGCTTATTTCATCCTTAGGTTAAGCTAGCCAACATCTTTAGGTTTTAGGACCTCACTCCGTGTTGGTCTTAAAACTCCCGTTGGGTTCCCTAGTCGGTGAAAATAAAAGTTTAATAAAGATGAATTAGTTAAATACTTCCTCCTTACCATTTTTATGGTAAGAAAAGGTTCATTCTAAAATAAGAAAGACAAAATAAATCCTTCATAAAAAATCTTGCTTTTCAAAAAGCACTCTTTCAAAATGCACATAATAAAATGCTGTGCATAAAAATCTTCCTAAATCACCTTCATCTAATAATCTTCATGATTGTTATATGTAGGATCATCTTTACAAAAATAAGATTCCAACAATCACATTTTCTAAAAGCACAAATGAACTTATTCACTCAATTCATTTTGATGAAGACTTCATTTTCAAAAATAAAATTCCAACAATCATGTTTTCAAAAGTATAAAATTTGAAGATGGGCTTTTCCATTCAACACATCCAAATGTGTTGGATGGATGTTACATCTTTAAGCAAAATCACAATTTTGAGATTCCACTCAACACATTCCACGTGTGTTAAGCTGAAATTTTCAAATTTTTCAAAAGAAAACACATATGAAACCCCTCCATTCAATATACCCATATTTATTGAATGGAGGTTTCATTTTCAATCAAAATCAGAAATAAATTTTTAAAAAGCACATATGAATATCTCCATTCAATATGCCCAAATTTATTGAATGGAAATTTCATTTCCAAATACAATAACATCATTTTAAAATGCCACTTAACATATTCCATGTATTATTAGGTTGGGATTTCCTCTTTCAAAAAGCAATAATCATACACAAAAATACGTCTTTGAAGAATGAAACATAATTGATTTCCATCTTACATACCCAAATTTGTTAAATGGAAATCTCTCTTTTCAAAATCAACAAAAAATAAAGTTTTTCAAAACATATTTGGAACTTCATTCTAGGATACCCCATTTGCAAAAATGAAGTCTCCCTTTTTCAAAAACAAAAATTTGAAACACATTTTTGGAATTTCATTTAGCATACTCAAATTTGCTAAGTAAAATGTCCATTCCACAAAATTTTCAAAAACACTTTTGGAACTTCATTCTTTCGCATACCATATTTGCTAAAGTGAAGTCTCTATTTTCAAAACAAAATCAAAACACAAAAATTTTAAACACATTTTTGGAATTTCATTTAGCATACTCAAATTTGCTAAGTGAAATTTTCATTTCAAAAAATAAAAAAAATACATTGGAACTTCATTTTAGCATACCATTTTTGCTAAACTGAAGTCTCCATTTTCAATCAAAATCAAATCAAAATTAAAAGAAACACATTGAGACTCCCTTAACATACTTAAATTTGCTAAGGATCCTATTTTTCAAAATCAAATCAAAATCAAAAGAAACACCTTTGGATTTTCTTAGCATACTCAAATTTTCTAAGAATCCTATTTCCAAAGAAAATATCCAAAAACTAAACACATTTGGATTTCCTCATTTAGCATACCCAAATTTACTAAATGAGAATTCCATGTTTCTTTTCAAATCACAAATGATTCATAAAATAAAGAAAATAAAGAAACAAAAAGAAGAAATTATTTTCAAACATCTCACTTAGCATACCCAAATTTTCTAAGTGAGTAAATTCCAAAAATACAAATCCAAAATAAAAGCAAATTGACCCTTTACTTAAACATACCCAAATTTGTTAAATAAAGGGTCCCCAAAATCAAAATTAAAATTTAAATATGAACCTATGGAAGCATCTCTTCAAAAATATTTGAACTCATTTTCAACATATCCAAATTTGTTGAAAGTGGATTATATATCTAAAAATTTCTCTTTCCAATCAAATCTTAAAATCTATTCTAAATCATTTGAGCCCGACTTAACACTTCCAAGATGTTAAGTATGGGATCAAATTCTAAATTCTAAATTGAAAATCAATAGGAATCTAATTCAACTTTATTTTCAATATTGTAGACTTTCGTTCAGTGTCAGTTTCAATTTTAATTGATAGCAATTGCTGTGCAGAGATATGTGTTTACCTTTCCCCATAAGATGGATCTGGCCCTGGATCAGGCCAGCCTTCCCTGCTCTGACTATGCCCACCTCATTCACTTTGGATGAGGTTTTGATGGGGTCTGTATTACATGTGAGGGCACTCCCTCATGACTGCTAGTAGGAGCATAGTGGCTGGGCCGGAGCTGGTCATTCGGGTCAACATACCATCAGATTCTGATATTCTCTCACTAAAGAGGAAGGTAGTAGCTACAACAAGTGGCAAGCTGTTAGTGAAAGCATTAGGCCAGTGGTTCTGCTACCCCGAGGGCTAGCACCACTCATTAGCACCTTCCAAGGGGAAGGCTCCCCTGATCCTAGGGATTGTCTCCCCTGCATTTGAGGTCGGATCTTGCTCTTACTCTGCTCGCCCCACCAAGACACAAAGGAGGAACGAGAACCACATGATAAAGTGGTACCATACTCACATTGCTAGGGAGATGGAGGCAGCTACATGATTTATTATTAAGGAGTTACCCACTTTGATTTCCCTGCTGGTTATAGCGAACCCATTCCATCCTCTCTCTAGGTCTGACAGAGAGGATGTCAGGAGGATCTCTACTTCACCTCCACCAACGGTTTGATTTCAGCCACCAATCAATCAGAGTAGCAGGTCATATACCGGCCTCCATTCAATTTTACACCAGGTTGGCAAAGCCTATGGACGGTCTAAGTTTGGTGCTTAATTTGACTTGAGATCTATTTTCCCCCGCAGCATGGGAAAGCATCTTTGACAGAAGAGGGCCAGAGAGGCCCATACCTCAGTTCATATCACCAATCAGGAGAGGTAGAGGTTGAGCCATCAGTCAACAGCCTCTGCACTCATTAATTTTCTTGATCGGTGCGCTACCCGTGTTGATCATATGAACAATATTCTACTCACAGCGACTACCCATCATAGGAAAAGAGCTCATATTCCAAGAGAGTCGATGGTGCCTCCACCACACCACTCTACCCCCTGTCCACCGATGCCTGTCCATGTTTCAGCATCTCCAGTTTTGCCAAAGGCCATGAAGGCCACATCTGGGGAGAAGAGGACTCCATTGGTGATCCAGCTACAGCTGAGAGATCCCATCCCATCTACATCACCTACTATGATGAGGCCGAGCTATCCTGCTTGACCTTCTGCCTTAGTAGTGATGAAGAAGGAATGGCAACCTTGAAAAAGTGGTCGTCCCTTTATCATCACCACCGTAGTAGGACATGGAGATAGTTATAGCAGTTGCCAAGGGAGAAGATGATAATTGCACCTATGATGATAGATCCTCCTAGAAGTGTCACCCCATATAGAGTCAGTGACAGTCAAGAGTGTATTTTTTCCAGCGAGTATATCCCTCATAGTGTTGATTCTTCAACAGCAGGAGAGGTCCAGTGCCTCAAGGTACATGATAGTGATCCCACCACCTGTCAGCCAAAGTCATTTGACTGATTATTCTTGATGATATATTAGCTCATTATTTCATGGAGAAGAAAGAGATCCTAGGATATGACTGGTCTAATGAGAAGAAGATTAGCTTTGATCCCAACGAAGTCGATTTGTTGGGAGACTCAATAGGAGTTTGCATGGTAGATATTAGAGGATCCTTCCTTAGAGAGCAGCATACTATGGAATGTGTTGAGGCCGAGCAGGAAGACACAACCCACTTGACCCAACACCTCCAAGCACAGATAAAGTAGAAGGATGAAAAAGACATATAGGATGGAGAAGGGGCTCAAAGATCTGTTAGCAGCTATCTTAGACGTAACCTAGCCGTTTATCCTACCACAGAGACTAGAGTTAGTGCATGTCTTGGACCCAGCCAAGACTTTACCTCAAGTAGAGCAAGGTAGCACCATCATGTATAGGAAGGTAGTGAATAGTACCTCCATACATGAAAAAAATATCAAGTCCATGGTTGAGCAGCAAGTGAAAGAAGCATTGGCTCAAGCCCTAGGAGGATCATTAGTTCCAAAGGTAGACCCTACCCATAGGAATTTAATGCAATCTAATATCCTAAGGGTTTCGTGCCACCATCTTTCAAGGGTTTTGATGGCAGTGGGAACCTGAGGTAGCACATCACACATTTCAAAGCTAGTTATTGCAACGCTGGTGGCAGTGATGCTTTACTCTTCCATCTCTTTGTCAGTAGCTTAGCAGGAATAGCTTAACAGTGGGAACCCAATAGTTCAGTAAAGACTTTTGCTGACTTAGAGTAACTCTTTATCAAGAGGTTTGCTGGAGCTCAGCAAAGGGTCACTGTTGGCGATATCGTTGTGGCTCAATAAAATCCTGGTGAGTTCCTTTTTGATTATATTCTCAGATGGCATAATTTGAGTATGAAATGAAAACCACAACTGTCTGAATAACACGCCATTGAGATTTTGCTTAAGAATATACATGGCCCTGTTGCCTTCATGCTCAAAGGTCTCACCATCAAAACCTTTGAGAAATTAATCAATAAGGAGACTAGCTTACAAGGAGAAGCCAAACAGTTACCTTCTCTAAATCTACCAATAAAGCCAAAGCCGTAGAAGGTATACGAGAAGGAAATTTGAGGCCGTGATATCAGTGGATAAGGGGGAAACAGAGAGCAATTTGAGAGACCTTGTGCTCCACAGCCGACACTTCCACCTCCTCTACCACCACCGAAAAAGCCCTACCGACTGACACAATAGCCTCCATGGCCTACACCGCTTCCTCCTCAGCCGCATCATCAGCAACAGTGATACACATACCCACCTCCAAGTAGCTATGGTCTACCTATTCTTTTGGATAAAATTAATAAGTTTTATTCATTTAAGAGGGAGGTAATTAGGAAGATCTTTAAGAATCTCTTAAATAAGCTTGATTTTCAACAACCCAAACCTAGGAGACCGGAGGAAGTGGGCAAAAGCCATGATCCTAACTTTTTCCCCTATAATAGATCTAATCACCTGGATAAGGACTCCTAAGGACTATGGGTCTTCGTATGTACCCGAGATTCTTCCCCTACTTTACATGGAAAAGTAAAGCAGTGTTTATTTTAAATCGGGTTCATTAAGTTCCCTATGGAGGCAAGCCCCCATAGTTAATTACGTTCTAAGAAACAGGATTCCTTAAGAATACTCTCGATTAAGATAAATGATCATTATCTCCAAAGATTTCAAAGATAGGACTATCACTTAATTGGTTTATTTTTAAAAGATCAAGTGGGATTGATCAAGAGAAGGGAGTTATTATCAAAGCCAAAGGAAGACAAGTAGGGGATGCTTATGATACTAGGAAGCCTAGTAAGCATCCTAAACTATCCTATGGTTGGGCTTTATATTTTTTGAAGTTTGAAGGGAATTATTTATTTTGAGTTGAATTTGTATTAGAAATCTATGGCTTATAATTCCATGACATAAGATCATGGTACCTAAGAGGTGAGGATTTATGCTCATAGCCCATAAAGAAAAGTAGAAACCTCTGTACCTAAATCTTGGGAGCTTTGGCGAGGGCCAAAGCATGACCTAAATCTAAAGAAAAAATGGGTATTTGGTCTACCTCCACAAGAGAGGATAAACTACTCGTCTGTTTGGACTTACAACCGCCTGGGGGTGATCTCCAACTAACTCCTCCTACGATTTTAAATACATGTAGGCAAGTCATATGCTTTTGCAAGATAGCTAAGTTGTTATTTATTTAGAAGAGACTAAGTCCTTAAACACACTCTCTAAGAGACTAGATCATGTAGAGCATGATAAATGACTTAAATCTAATGCAAATTTTGTTACATTTTATTTTTATTTTTGGACTATCAATTTGACATAGGCTTATAGGATTCATATGCCTAATGCATGAGAAATTGAATTATGGGCCAAAATCAGCAAGAAAGGAGGTGTGTCTCCACCATGGCTCTCAAAGGTCAAGCCAAGTTCCCTGGCACGAGTGGAAGCCCTTCAAATCAAGAGTGAAATAATATGCTTTTTATGCATGATGTAAAAAAAAAATACAAAAATGCAACATCCAGCTAAGGGGTTGCTAATTATTTTATCTTGTTTATAACCCAAGCTTTAGGTGAGATTATGGGTTATTTATTTTTAATTTGAATTGATTAATTGTATAGAAAGTTTATTTTCCTAAGAGTCTAATAGTCGTCCAGGCCATAAATCAAAGTAAGAAAGAAACCAAAAAAATATGTCATCTTAATACACAAGCTAAACAAACATCAAACAATTTATAAAGCTAGCCAAAATAATAAGAGGCCATTTATGGTCGGGCTCCACCACACAAGCTCAAAAATAAATTGGGTAGTCGAGCTCTACCCTTATACAATTCGGATTACAAATGAATAAATTACAATAAAGAAGGAATTCATTGTTATGGGGGGTCTTCATTCTTCATTTCTTCTTTCTTCTTTCTTCTTTTCTTCTTTCTTCTTTTGGTTAATTGGAATGTGGTTGCTCCAAAGGCTTCACATGGTACATAAGTCATAGTATTATAACCAATATTCATCCTAATCCCCCATACTAATTATTCCAAATCCTAATTGCAAAATTACATGAAAATGGGAAAAAGGAAATCTAACTAAAACCTATAAAATAGAGATTAGCTAAACAAACCACACAATCCCAAGCATGTATATGAATAAATTGGACTTAGCACCCCACACATGGGCAACAAAGTCTACTTAGACTATTTTGGATTATGCTTAGGGGTATAAGCAACCTGCATAGCAAAAGTATGTATATATATATATATATATATATATATATATATATATATATATATATATAGATATTTATTTACAATGCCCCTTATGCAGAATCCCTTGTAGAAGACAATGGTTAGACTAAGATCACCTACCATTTAGTATACACACATACACCCTAACATCTATACTAAAACATTATATCATAAAATAAAAGCAAACATCAAACCATGCACCACCCTATCCTAAAGCTAAAAGTGGTGACTTAGCCTAATGTGTGTGCTATTTAAGATTTGTGTGGTATGTTTAGCTAGGCTTTAAGGTTGAAGTTTTCTAAGTATAAAAATGTTCAACTTAGAGGGTGATTTCATTTAAGTGATTTAGTTGATTTGGTTAATTTTATTTTATGATTTGATTAGGTTTAAATGAAACTACAATTAATTACTAAGTGTTGTAAAGAGAAGAAAAGAGAAGAGAACTTCTCTTTCCTCCCTACCTTAAGTAATTACTAAGGTAGATTCAATAAATATTTTTATTTAGTGAATGTTTTATTATGTATTTTAATTAATCTTAAGTTTAGATTTTTCCTAAACAAATCTATTCAAAAAGAAAGGCATTTTACTCTTAAGTAAAGTGAGTTATTATCACAAAACACACAACACTTTATTTCTTTCCCAATATGTGTAACATGCATATGGATGGACCTTAAGAATATCTATAAATGCAAATGGAAATATTTAGCACACCTTAATGATGAATGCTAAAGGATGTTACTTAAGAAAATTTGGATGCTTCATGATGCATGATTTGGTAAAGTAGAAAAAGAGAGATTCTCTTATCCATTTTCATATGTACATTTACAAGTATGAAAGACATAAGTGAGAATGACACCATTATTTACACCAGGGGTGTAGAGTACAAGACTATTTGGGGTTACTTAAAGCTTCACAACCCTGGGGTGTCCAGACTAATATACCACTTTTCTTAAATATACGTGCATGTACACAAAGAAATGCATTGAAAGAGAATCATGCAAAAAGTTTATGTTTGTTTGATTTTGGTTTGATTATTTAGTTTACATGTGTGATGTGGAGTTCCTTCTTAATTCATGACATAGGAGTGCATAAGAAAGGATTTAAGCAAGTGTTATGTCCTTTTCAAATGGACTATACACTTGGAAAATCCCATACAGACCTATGTTAAGAAATGGAAGGAAATCACATAACACATTTCATATTATTCACATGCAAGTTTATAAGTACTTATAAATAGCATACCTTTCATTTATAATGTTTGAGTTGTAAATTTGGAAAATAATTTTGGGTTTAGCGATGATAATAGCCATTCATATTCTTACTTTAGCCAAAATATGCAATTTGACACAAATGAAATATTTCATTGTAATTTGATTTTTCAAAAGACATGAATGCATGATTTTCATATGACATACACATTTAACATGCTAAGAAATAAATAAAGTGATGAAAGATGTAAATTCATTCTCCCTAATTAATTCCTAAAGATAATCCTATGGAATAAGGTTATTTAAAGTGAATCAAAGTTTAGGGAAATTTTGATTTGGTTTTGAGTTTGATTTGAGTTTTAGGAAATGTGAGAAGGTTTGTTGGTCCTAACCTAGCTCCCACATGTGTATGTTATTTTAGTTTAATTTTTAGAACCCTTAAGTGGATTTTATGTTTTACTTAGGTTAAGGTGTTCATTAAGTTCATTAATTACCCCTTACCTACTACACTTCAACATATTTAACCAAATAATTATGAGCCGATGTATGACATAAAACTATAAGGAATTTAAATTAGCAATGCACCTAAGAAAGAAAGAGGCCTAATGCATTTGGCTTGCAATTAATGATTAATTAAGCTAAAGGGTTTAATTTAAGTACTTTCATAATCCTTCTCACACATACAGGATAGATATGATTTCCTTAAGCTACTTAGGTTATTGAACACCTAAGCATCTACCCAAGATGGAAATTATTGAGTTCTGGAATTATTTAAAAATTTTATCAAGTTAATTAAGTAGGTCATTATGGGTTAGCCCATAATTAAATTTAGATTAAGGAAGGAAAGGAGTTTAGGGAATGACTTGGGGAAAATATCTCAAACCCATTCCATAAACCTTCTCTTCACTTAAACAAAGTTTAATTAACTTAATTAACAAGAGATTAAACCACTATTCACATGCTTAATTAAGCTTAATTACATTAAGAGAGTGATTAAGGATTCATTAATTGATTTTACAAATTAACTCATCAATAAATTCTAAGAAAATTAGGGGAGGCAGAGGTCATCCCACTAAGTACATCTAAGAAACTTGGAATCAATTAATGAAGTAATTAGGGTTATTAAGTTTTCAATAAAATACTAATTAAGGAAAATTCATTGTTCAAAATCAATTGAAAACAATTTTAATGAATTCCCTTCTGAATTATCTTCAAAATGCATTTTATTTTGTATTTTTTTGATTTTTCTACATTTAGTTATGTAATTTTGAAGTTTCTATCATCAAGGATTAATTAAAATGCTAATTATATAACTAATTCGGTAGGCGCCACATGGACCGTTGACGCAACGCACGCTTTCCATGTGGTGCAATGAGATTGGTTATTTAAGTTGTCACATCCAATGCCGCGTCAGTCAGCGGCGCTACGTGTTTTCTCCTCGACCGTCCAATCAAAGATCGAATGATCAGGATTAAGCCTGTGGATCTTAAGGGATAAATCGAAGGATCCTATGTGGATTAATCAGGAACGTCCATCCAAAATGCACGGATGGATGGTCCATGATCCGTCCTTCAACTCACCTGCCAGAGAGGGCAATCGTCTACCCTTTAGGGCTTAATTCGAGCTCGATTGAGCTCGGATTGAGCTCATATTTAACCCACACCATCATCTTCCAAGGAACAAGACATCCAATTATCAAAATGCAATGGGGTGAAAATTGTTTTCATAAAGGACCAAGAACTCCTACACCTAAGCTCGGGTTTGATCCATACCTCGCCAGAGGCTATCATTGGCACTCCCAAGCATCGAGGTTGCTTCGTCTAGTGGAGACAAAGCTCTGTTGAAGATTTGAGGGTTTAAGATTGAGTGGATCTTCCTATGGACCAAAGTGGGCTTCAATTGCTTGTGGCCTTGATCAAACTCTCCCTTCCCATGGCTTGAGAGCTTGGATGAAGACTTGGGTGAGCTCAATTGGGTTCCCTCAAGGTACTTGAAGGAGGAATTGAGTTGAAATTGGGTATTGAGTAAGTTTGAAAATCTTGCTACCTCCCCTATTTTTAATTTTGATAAACCGAGAAATGGAGAAATGCAAAGAGCTAGAGGATGCTTAGAGAAGCTTGGGAATGCTTGCTCTGACTTCTTATCACTTAATCGAATGCAAGAGCCATGAAAATGAAATGAAATTAGGAGGAGTATATCTCCCCCTAGAAGGATCACACGGTCGAGCATGGCTTTACTGTTTTGATCAAATTGATCCTAGGGGTTGGGTTGGTTATGGTTAGTCCATTTTGGACAAAAATGTGGTTCGGTTTGGCCAAAGGGAGGTTGTGGAGAAGTTTCCATGTGCTAAATGAGGTGGAGGAGTGATTCACATGTCCTCATTTTGAGTAGGGTGGTCAGTTTTGGCCTTGGGCTGGGTTTGGCTGATCAAAACTCATTGGGTCATGTGCACCACACCCACTAGTGTCCACTTGATCCACTAAGAGGGGGCCAAGTGGCCATGAAAAAGATATGACCAAATTCCGAGTGGAATTGGCCATAGGTTACCCCTTGACTAGGGGTAAAATGGTCATTTGGCTTTGATTTCACTTTAGGTAGATTTAGAATAGTTTGAAATTAGGTTGGCCCAAATTTCAAAGAATTTAGAGTTGATTTGATGTCATTTGGCTCATGTTGACCCATTTAGGTCAAAATGGGTCAACTTGAGCCAAGTTGACCAATTGGTCAAATTGGGTTAGGTTCATGTGACCATTTGAAATGTGTTGGCATCATTGGTTTGGTTCAATTTGATTTGTATTTGGTTTTGGTTCATTGATTTTATTTAGGTCAAATGGGTCAAGTTGACTAATTTGACCCATTTGACCTATTTGGGCTAGGTCATGGGTTAGTTTAGGTTTGGTTGGTCATTTGAAATATGTTGAAAGTTTTGGTTTCAATCAATTTTGGTTTGATTTGATTTAGGCTCAATTTGACCTTTTAGGTCAAGTTGGGTTCATGGTCAATTGGGCTAGGTTGGATCTAGTTGGCCAATTGAGGCTTTGGTTAAGTTCAACAAGTGATTTAGAATGAATTTAACCCATTGGTTGTAATCAATTTGGCTTAGATAAAGTTTTAACACATTTTGACTTTTAGGTCAAGTTGGGTCAACTTGGGTCAAGTGGCCAATTAGGTTAGGTTAGGCTCAAATGATGACTTGGTCAAGTTCAAACATTGATCATGAATTAGTTTTGATCAATGATTTCAATCAATTTGGCCTATGGTAGATTTTGGCTAATTTAGATTTCATTTTGACTAAGTGTTGACTTGGTCAACCCTTATGTTTGACTTGGCTTAACCCACTTTGAGTTATTGATCATCTTATAATGATTGTTGCTCACCATGTGAGGCTTAGGTGGGCTTAGTTCAATCCAATTTGAGAATGATTAAAATTTGGCTCAAAAGGGGTACTTTAGGTCACTTTGGGTCAAGTGAGCCTAAGTAGGTTAATTGACTTGATCAAGGCTTGAATCAAGTTTGATTGAACTCACATATGGACTTATGATTGAAATATAAATCCATTTGCAAGTGATTTGGAGTCAACTGGGTTTTGATTCATTTGATAATTTCAAGTTCAAAGGGTGAACATGAGTTTGACTTGGGTTTGATTTTTGAATTTAGTTTTAGTTTGATGATTGAGGTTTATGTTTACATTTGGTTTCATGATTGAAGGATTGATTGAATCACGAAGAAAAAATAAGGGTTTGGCTTGATTTGAGTTTGATTTGGCTAAGTTCAAGAATTTGACTTGAAGAAGCATAGATTGGATTTTGATTAGATTTTGGTTTGAGTTCTGATTTTGGTTTTGGTTTGATGATTGAAGTTTATGTTTATATTTGGATTCATGAATGAAGGATTGATTGAATCATGAATAAAAATCAAGGGTTTGGCTTGATTTGAGTTTGATTTGGCTAAGTTCAAGAATTTGACTTGAAGAAGCATATGTTGGATTTTGATTAGATTTGGATTTGAGTTTTGATTTTGGTTTTGGATATTTAAATTTATATTTCATTTATATTTTAAATATAAATGAGAATATAAATGGCTTATGAGAAAATTTCTTGAATTTGAATTGGTTTAGATTTGATTTGAGCTAAGTCCATGAGATGGAATCAAAGTGACTTAGGAAAGATTTTAGATTTAGATTTCAATCATGGGCTTCAATCATTTGGAATTGATTTAAGGTTTGGTTTGTAATTTATTTGAGTTTAAGGTTTATTTGAATTTAGAGTTTGACTTGAAAGGAGGAAGTGAGGATTTGGTTTAGGCTATAGGGTAGGCAAATTTTCCTAATACCCCTAAGGCATAACCTATTCCTATGGGTAACTCTTCTAAGTCTCTAGGGTTAGGTTGAGGGTTCACCTAATCACTAGAAGTGTCTTAAGACTAAGGAAACTCTTTGTGTCTAAGAGAAGTTCTATGTTTAAGATGGAGGGGTTTAGAGCTCATTTTAAAAAAGAGGTCAACAGACAAGATTAGACTTTAATATTTAAATTAATCTAAAGTTGGAGCAGGGGGGGGGGGGGAGGTTTAAATTTACCATTAAAGATGATTATAGTTCAAATGATTAATGATTTCGTATAGTGAATTTAGATTCCAACTTATTCCTTTTGATTTCATTCAAATTTAGAATTTTAAATAGAGGGAGAGGAGGAGTGGGAACCACCTCAGACCCTAATCTTAGGTTGAACTTAAAGATGAGTTTCATAAGTTTTAATTATCTTAATGAAGCATTGGATACTTTTATATTAAATTCTATATTTTGATTTTACTTAAATATTATTATGACAACACAAAAGACTTCTCAAGATTAATGGATTCAAACCCTAATTAATTTATTCATATTTTCTTAGCTTTGTTTAATCACTTCATAATATTTACTTAAAAGGAGTTGTTTATTTAGAAGAGTAAATAGATTTAATATGCATATGTATATTTACATATCACTTAAAGTACTCCACACATTGATGCACGATAGATTAATATATTTTATTTGTTTATAAACTAAAGGTTTGAATGTATAAATACATGTGATGCATGCATGAGTTTTATAAAAAAGATAATTCAATAACCCCTTATATATACACACACATATTAGTAAATTGAATTTATACATGTATGTATCATTGTTAGACCAGGGAAGTGAGGTAATTAAAGACTACCTTGGGACTACTTAAAGTCTCACACTCCTAAGATGTTTAGACTATATACTTATTAATTCACATACTCATGCACATCGATATAAGTATAACGATGAATTGCAATGATTTTAAGATACCTGAATGTCTATCTATGAAAATAATTTGACCTTACTATGTATTTCATTACAACTTTTAAGGTATGTGTCATTGTCAGACCAGAGAAGTGAGGTATTCAAAGGACCTCTTAGGACAACTTTCAAGTATACAACTTATATATATATATATATATATTAATTATTTAAGATTAATTTAGATATACATTAATAAATATTTTAAGTTTATTGAATAAAATAAGTTGAGATTTACTAGTAATAATAGCCACACTATTAACCTAAAATATCCACTTAATGAAATCTTTATTTATTTTGAAATATGGATGCATGAAATATGTGAAACACAAATTTATAAAATGATTGAAATAAAATAATTAAACATCACTAAATAACTTATTTAAAACCATTAAGTATTGAAGATAATTATACTTAAGCTACCTAATCAAATTCATTAAATATTAATTTTGAAATGTGAGTTATTTAAGCCTATTGAGGAGACAAAGATCTAAAAATATCTCTTAACCCATTTTTGTTCATTAAGTAATTAAAAGTAATTTTAGTTTTTTATGAACTAATTATGGTTAAATAATTATTTTAACCAATTAACCCCTAAAGAGCCTAAAAATTTAATTATTCCCTAATATAAGCCCAAAAATTATGAAAAAATTATTGAACATACATAAACATAAAATAAACATCTCTTAAAAGTTATAATGCAATTAGATTTATACTTAGGGGTTAACTGAAGAAATAGGGAAACCCAAAATCATCAATTATACTCAAAATACCCCAAATAAATTAGAGATTTTGATTTTATTGAAAACCTCTTTATTAGCCGAGCACAAAGAAGGGTTGATCATAGTTTTTAGAGAACTAGGCTAATTGTTATACACTTTCTAAATCATTGAATAATTAATAATTTAATTAATTAATAAAAACTTCTTAAGGGTGATTTTAAAAAATAATTAAGATCAATGGCCCAAATTTATTTTTGTAGTCAACATTGTTATTATAAAACGTATTTAAATGCTCCTAATGATTTTCATAATTTTTGTAATTATATAAATTTATTAAATACATAAAATGGCTATTTAGGGTTTAAAATTTTGAAAATTTTAATTTATCTAACCAATTGACTTAAAATAATTATGGGAGGTATTTCACAAATTAAAAAAATTGCAAACCCTAATTAGTCATTATACACTTAATAAAATTTGAGGCTTTTATTTTTTCTAGATTCTAATATGTCTAAACTTTTCATAGAAGATTTATTTATATTTTTGGATATTTCTACAATTAGTTATGAATTTTAAAGTTCTGACCATTTAGTTGGATTTTTAACCTTAATTAATTGATATACACAATCAACACTGCATTAGTACTTTCCATGTGGTGCTACGCAGTTTGTTACTTAAAAAAATATCCCTTGTGGCATGCTGACTCAATGACGATGGATGCGATTTTGTCTATGCTATATGATCCACAACAATGGTGGACACAATTTTGTCTCAGTCATTCGATCATAGATCGAATGGTCAAGATTAATTATACGGATAAAATGTGATTAAATAAGAAAATCTAATGTGATTAATCACTTCCTTTCATTCTGATCATGCAGAATAGAGGGCAGGTGATCCGTCGCTGACCTCCAGCGAGAGATGAACATCATTTATCTTTTCTGCTTGATTTGAGTTCACTGAAGCCAGTTTAACCATGGATTCGATTTCAAAATATTCAAGGGATGATTTTAAGGGGATCTTATGATTTGATTCACACCACACAACGCTTGGCTTCATAAAGGATCAACACCTAAGGGGCTATGCCTACAATTTGAAGGGATTATCTCACCACAGCTAAAGATTGATGACCCATTGACTGATGTAGCTTTTCCTTGAAGAGATGAATTCCTATTGAGATGATCCTTTCTTACCTCCTTGCAAAATGTTCACGAGACCAAGCTCTACTGCCACTCACCAGAGTTTGATTGAAATGATTGCTCTGGAGATTAAAACTAGTATGTTTCAATTCGTTCTTGCTTGTGAGGATGTGGGAAAAGGTGTGGGAAGGCTTAATTTGATTTTGGTTTGATTTTAATGGAGTTGGGTGTGGGAGGTACTCAGATTTGAGGTGTATTAGTCTCGTTGGTGGTTGAGTGCTCAAGGGACTCTAAGAACTTGAAGGACTAGCTCTAGGATCATGATGAAGGTGTGCCTTCAGTTTGAATCAGAGAGGAGGTGCATACCCTCCACCCAAAGTGAATCAACTAAAGAGGTTAGTTCAAGTAATGTGGGAGTATTCAAAAATGGCATGGGACTAGTGAGGTGAACATTCCCTAGTGGATGGAGAAGTTTGGTGGCCAGTGGTGAGAGGGACAAAGCTTGGTGGCTGAACCACAGTTTGCCCAAGGTGAGGGTGACCTCTCCTTGGTCAATGGCTAAACCCATCAGCTTTGGGTCAGGTTTAGTCAGCATGAGTGAGCTTAAGGCATGCTAAGATGACTATCCAAGTCAAAGGGAGGGGTTGGGCCTTCCTAATTTGGCTTTTTATATCATATGGGTGGCTTGCTTGATTTGAGTTGGACTGGATTCATCTTGGGTGTCCACTTGCATTGGTAAGAGGAGCCTAAAGATGAGTCATGCCATGTTTGGTTGAGTTTGAACTTGGTTTAGTTGGGTTTAACTCAATTGGACTTATATAGGTCAATTTGGGTTTAATTGTCTTAGGTTAACCAATTGACCAAATTGGGTCAAATTGGCTATTAGATTAAGTTCAAATGATTATTTAAAACTCATTGGTGCAATTGATTTTGGTTCAATTTGGATTAGATTTGAATTTGACTTATATGGGTTTATATAAGTCAAATGTGCTACGTTGACCAATTTGGTAAAATTAACTAAATTATGTTGAATGAGAGGTTTAGTCATGTTTGATTGGTCATTTATATGATTGAAGGCTTTTATTTGATTTGAGCTAGATTGAGTTTTGGTTCAATTTCACCCTTTAGGTCAAATTGGGTTAAATTGGTTTGTTGGGCTATGTTGGTCAAATTGGATTCAATTGATGATTTAAAAGTGTTCAATCATCCATTTAGAAATGATTGTAGGCATTGGTTCAATCTGATTTGGCTTAGATCAAATTTGATTCAATTTAACACTGTAGGCCAAATTGGGTCAGGTTAAATGGTTAAATTTGTTTAATTAGGTTCAATTGTTTACAATTGGGTGGTTGATCACGATCAATAATCACTTTGGAAGTGATTGGGGTGATTAATTTAGTCCAATTTGGGTTGAATTGATATTTGATTCAATTTAAAATTTTAGGTCTAATTGGGTCAAGTGAGTTAATTGGTTTGATTGATTCAACTAAAATCAACCGACAGTTGGAATATGATCAATCATTAATTTATGGGAGATTGATATTTTTGATTGGATATAAAATAGATTGAAGTGAGTTTTGGCTCAAATTTGAGTTTTAGGCTAAATTGGGTCAAGTTGGGCAAAATGGATTAATTGATCAAATTGTATTGATTGGAATTAATTGTAATGTCCAATCAAGTGATTAGAATGATCATGAGCCTTAGATTGATTCAATTTGGTTTAAATCAAGTTGGATTGAATTTTGGCCCAATACGGTTCAATTATGTTAACTAGGGTCAAAGGCCAACTTGGTTCAATTTGGTTCAATTGGATTACAATCAAACTTCAATCAAGTTCAATTGAGTTTAAAATGAATTTGGGTAGATTCAATTTCAAACAGGTTTGAATAATTTTAGGTTTAGCCTTTCAAACTCCAAATGAGTCAAATTAGGTCAATTAGCAAAATCGGGCTTGCTTTGGCTGAATTGGGTTTAAATTCATTTGGCCTTTGCTTAACCCATACTTTGATCAAAATCCTAAACCCGATCGGGTAACCCTAG
The DNA here is from genome assembly GCA_021442155.1 of Cymbidium sinense. NCBI lineage: Eukaryota > Viridiplantae > Streptophyta > Magnoliopsida > Asparagales > Orchidaceae > Cymbidium > Cymbidium sinense. The sequence goes on along the minus strand of CM038217.1, from coordinate 69,633,203 downwards.
TCATGATCAGGTAAATCTTTGTAAAAATCACTTCTCAAGTAATAATAAATTTTATTTGGACTGACATGTTGACCACACTTTTAGAGTGAGTTCTCAATCTCCCCATTTTAGATTTAGGAGTCTTCTCGACATTAAGACTTTCTTAGTCATAATACACTTCTAGCAATTAAGTGAACACTTAACCTAAGCCTAGAGACTTAGAAGGGTTAACCATAGGATTAGGTTATGTCTTAGGTATTAGGTTGATCTACCTATCCCAAGACTTAAACCCAACCTATGTTCGCCTTCTTAAATCACGACCAAATTCAATTCATATTGAATCCAAACCTAAATCCAAATCAAAATCAAATGATTGAAACTTATAATCAAACCAATACATACTCAATTGATTTTCTCCTAAATCAATTCTACAATCAAATCAATTTTCCAAAATCTACAATCATACCAAAACTAAATATCAAACCCAAACTAAATCCTTCCTAAGCCATGTGATCTAATTCTATGAACTTAGCCAAATCTCTAATCAAAACAATCCAAATTCAATTAATTTTCTCAGAAATCAATCATATCTTCAATCATCTCCATAAATATAAATCAAATATATGTTTAAATCATCAAAACTAAATCAAACTAAATCAAACCCTTCTCTAAGCCTCATGACCTCCCATCATGAGCTTAGCCAAAATTGCCTTTAAATCACTTCAAACTCAATTGATTTTCTTATAAATCAATCATATCTTCAATCATTTCTACAAATATAAATCAAATATACATTTAAATAATCAAAACTAAATCAAACTAAATCAATCCCTTTCTAAGCCACATATCTAACTCCATGGACTTAGCAAAATTCCTTCACTCCAAACTCCAATGTCAATTGATTTTCTCATGAATCAATCATATTTTCAATCACATTCACAATTATAAATGAAATCTACAATCATCAAGTCAAATCAAAATCAGCCCAAGTCAAATCCAATTTAGCCATTTTGACTTGAAATATCTAAATGAACCAAAACCCATCCAAGCCCAAATTAATTGCAAATGAATTTATATATATTAATTCTAAACCCATATATATACTCAACTAAATCCAATTCAACCCAAAATCAAGTCAATTGACCCACTTAGGTTCACTTGACCCAAAGTGACCTAAAAGACTCATTTGAGCCAAACTTCAATTCAACCCAAATTGGACTAAACCAAGCCAACCAAAATCTCCTATCATGATTGTTGATCACCCTAGGTTGATAAATTGTCATAAATTGGGTCAAACTAAAGTCAACTTAGTCCTTTAACCAGGTCAACCCTCTTAACCCATATAAATCCAAACTAGCCAAATCGCAGTCTAAACCAAATCAATTGAAACCAATGTTTCATACCAAAACAAAATCAATATTTGAACATGACTTGACCTTCAATTGAGCCAAACCAAGCCCAATTGGCCCTCTTGATCCAATTTGACCAAAATTGACTTAAAAGGCTAAATTGGGTCAAATCAAAATATAAGCTAAATTGATTGCAACCAATGGCTCAAGTTCATTCCAAATTGATTGTTGAACTTGACCAAAGCACCAACTGAACCAAATTGACCCTCTTAGCCAAAATTGACCTAAATGGTCAAATTGGCCTAAATTAAAACCAAATTAAAATTAATTGAAACCAAACCCTAACCAACACCTAACCCAAGCTAATTTGGCCAATTTGGTCAAATTGGTCAACTTGACCCATTTGACCCAAGTTAACTCAAATGAGCCAAAATAAAATCTAAGATAAACTAAATCAAACTAATTGAACCAAAATATTTCAAATGATCATTTGAACTTGACCCAACCCTTGGTTTGACCTAATTTGGCCAATTAGTCAACTTGACCTAACCTAACCTAATTTGACCCATGAGATAAATCAACTACAAATCACTTGAAATTTGGGCTGGCCCACTTTTGACTCATTTATAATCTGCCCAAATCAAATATAATGCTAAATGATTATTGTACCCTTGGGTCAAGGGTAACACATGAGATAAATCACCAATGTAAGTGGTCATTTTCATTCTTTGGCTACTTGACACTCTCCCATTGGTCCACCTAGGCACCTAGGACACTGCCTAACCTGACCCAAGGGGTGGCTAGGTCGGCCATGACCCATGGGGAGGTGAACTCACCTCACCTCCCCCATTAGCACATTTGAAACCCAAGCACAACCACCATCCCACCTTGGCAGCCATTTTTTTGCCCTTGGCCACTCAAATCGAGGCACCTAGGATGATTCCCTACCACCCACAGCCACCACCGGTGGCCAGACGACTGTTAGAAGACAAACAAATCTACACCATTCGATCAAAAGGAGGAGGGGGTATACCCCCTCCAATTCAATCTAAATCAAAGCACTTCGACATCCTCAGAGCCCTAGCAGCCAGAGACGAACTCCCTAGAGCTATTTTCAAGCTCCCCAAGCTCCCCCATTTTTGATTTCCTTCAAGCAGAAATAGGGCAATACCTTAGTCAATCCAACTTCCCCATTTTTTTCACAAACCCAAATTAACTCCACACACACCATCCCCACACCTCATCAAGCAAGAATGAATCACCCCCCAAACCCTCCGACCATCGGACCTACGACTTCGATCAACACCAACCTCCAAATCATCGGTTCATGGCCTTCCAAGTGAACAGTGAGGAATTGATCCAATTGCTGCTCAATAAGGCTTCATCTCCACTAGATGAAGCTTCCTTAATCAAATTCATAGCTGATCTTGAGCTTTGGTGAGGTAAGTCCATTAAAACTAAGCTTTGGATGATTTTGGTTGGAGCTTTTTAAAGGAAAATTGAATGCCATGTGATCTTTGCCATTGGATCCCTTTGGATCCTTGATGCGAAGGTGCGGGATCCATTTGGAGTTGATTTGAGCTTGGTTAAGCTCGGATCGAGGGAGGAATGGTAGACGGTGTTCGTCCCTTGTGTGATGACAGATCACACACCATCCGTTTCGCATGATTGGAACTGACAATCATGATTAGATCCACTAGATTGATCTGATTAACTCTTTAAGGACTATATGATTAATTTGCGCCATCCGATTTGAGATCGAACAACGGAGATGAAAATGCATCCGCCGCCAGCCATGTCAGTGCTGAGTCGGACACATTTAAGTCACCAATCTAGTGGTGCCGCGTGGAAAGCGCATGACGTCGACGGTCCAGGTGGCATCGACTGGATTAGGCTTAATTAGGGCTATTTAATCATTTTTATGGCTAAATCTTCCAAAATTCATAATAAATCACAAAACAATCAAAAAAATATAAATAAATATTCATTTAAAAGGAATTTCAGAGGAGAACCATTTAAAATTAATTTTAATTTTTTTAGAATAGTAATAGAGGCTTAATTTAGGTTTAATTAAAAAATTAATTAGCTTAATTACTCCTTAATTACTCAGGTAATTAATCCCAAACTTTGTGGGTTAGTCCAATTGGATGACATTTGCCTTTCATAATTTTTTTGGGATTTATTGCTTAGTTAATTGAGGTAATTAACTATCTAAGCATTAATCATTCTTTTAATTAGTCTAATTAATTAATTAACCTCTCAAATAGTAAATAAATAATTAATTAAGCTTGCTAATCACTGATTGAATAGTAAATGGGCAAGGCGAATGGGTTTAAGACCCCTTTCTTAATCTTTTCCCTAAGTCCATATCATTTAAAAGGAAGGTTAATTAATTTAGGATTAATTAAAGGTTTAATTAATCAATTAATTAATTAACTAAAGCACAATCACATCACTTAATTAATTAAATAATCGGTAGATCTTTAGGTGTTTAATAACCTAAAGCCACATAAGGAAATTATGATTAGTCCACATGTGTGGGGAAACCATAAGAGCACTTAATTAAATTTCTTAACTTAATTAACCATTAATTGTGAGCCAATTGCATTAGTTTTTTTTTTTTTCCTAGGACCATTACTAATTTAATTTTTTAATTCATATGCATATCATGTTGGCCCATAATTATTTGGATAATTATATTAAGTTAACATTGGAAAGGGTTAAGTAATGTATTTAATGCATACCATAACCTAATTAGCTCATAAAATCAACTTAATTACCTTTTCTTAAACCAAATCCAACCACCAATGTGGGAATAGGGTTTATAGTAGCAAATGATGAGCTCTCTTCCTCTTTAAGTTTAATATAAAAATCAAAATTAATAAATGAACTTTTGTTTTCTTTAAATGGGTTTATTTAATGTGATTGTTCTTAGGAATTAGTTTAATTGAATGAATCATGTGTCTATATTCAATTATTCCTTTCCAAGCACATTAAATATTGTATGTCATTTGATTTCATACATTCATGCTTTCAAATTTAAATAAATCAAACAAATTTCCTTTATGTAAGCTTGCATGTGTTGGCTTAATTAAATGTATGTGTGACTATTATCACCAATTAATTCAAAACTATTTCCTAAAGCTCATAAATCAATTATAATTCTTAGAGTGTTGATAGTTATAAATACACATTAGATTTGCATGTGTTTATCACTTAAGCATATTAAATGAAGCTCTCTTTCTTATAATTCATATATGGATTTACCTGAGTTTGAACAACAATGGGTATATAGTCAAGACTCCCCGGGAATACAAAGCTTTAGTTAGCTCCAATGAGGTCATTTGATTACCTCACTTCCCTAGTTTAACAACAACACATGCTCATTTGGTTTCATCTATGTATTTTGATGTTAGAATTTAGATAAAATTTTAATTCATATGCCTAAATAATTTAATTTAAGAAAATATAATCTTTGCATGATTCTCATCTTTATAGTTGTGTATACATTCATATGTATTCAAGATAGCAACTGTTTAGTATGGACATCCCGAGAATACGAGGCTTTAGTTAGCCTCAACGAGGTTATTTAATTACCTCACTTCCCTGATTTAACAATGGCACGTACTTGCTTACATCTTTTACACATGTGTAGGTATGCTTAATTAAAGGATGAAAATCCCCTTTTGTTACCAAAAATACATGCATTTACATTCACCTAAGTCACTAGCACATGTGATTTGTATAAATTAACATTCTCTTTTCCTTATTTCATGTATAGATTTACATAAATTTGGAATGTCAATAAGTATATAGTCTGGGCATCCAGGGAATACGAGGCTTTAGTTAGCCCTAAGGAGGTCATTTAATTATCTCTCTTCCCTGATTAACAATGACACGTACTTATGTGATTCCATCCTTATGTATTTTGGTATTAGAATTTGGATATAGCTTTGATTTAAATATTCATATAATTCAATAAAAATAAAATTCCAAACATACACATTCATCATCATTTAAGTGTGCTAAAGCATGTTGCATGTATAGATGCACTAAGGATTAGATCATATGGATGATATTTGTGATGGAAAGGAATTATTTAATTTGTGTCATGTGTTTGTAATTCAGTTGGATTAATCTTAAGAAGCCTTTCAGGTTAAATAAGTTTATTTAATGTGAACATAAACTTAGGATTAATTTAAAATATATGATAAGCCATTCACTAAAGAGAACTAAATCAAACTAACATGCTTTAGATATGGCTTAAGGTAGGGATGAAAGAGGGAAATCCTCTTTCCTCTCTTCATAACACTTAATTATTAGGTGTAAATCATATCAAATAAAATGAAACATAAATTAAAATTTACAAATCAATTAAATAGCTTGAAGTGGAACCAAATTTTATGTTAAATTAAATTCTTTCACACTTAGAAAATCATAACTCTAATGCTTAGTAAGACATACCACACAAAATCTTAACACCCACATCAGGATTAAGTCACCACTTCTAGCTCTAAGTTAGGATGGTGTATGATGTGATATATGTTTTATTTTATGATGTATTATTTTAGATTGGATGTTAGGGTGTATGCTTCGTAGACTGGATGATAGGTCGATATTAGCCTAATCATGCTTTCTGTAGGGGATTATGCTTAAGGGGTGCTTAAAAATAAATGTGAATGCTCTCTTTATAGGTTGCTTAAACCCTTAAGCATAATCTAAGTTAGAATAGGTGGGCTTGATTACTCACGTGTAGGGTGCTAAGTCCAAATTATACATATAACTGCTTGAGATTGCATGCGTGTTTAGCTACATATGTTTTACAGGTGTAGTTATATTTACTTTTTTTTCTATATGAATCTAATTTTGTAAGAGGAATTAAGATTAGTGTTATGGCAGATTAGGATGAGCAGTAGCTAAAGGGCTTTGTCCTAGGGTGCCCTATGATGCCTTTGAAGCAAGCACATCCAAATCAAGAGAAGGAAAAAAGAAGACATGAAGAAATGAAGGAAAGGAGACCCCCATAACATTTAGTACAATTGTAATTATTCTTTCATATTCCAGGTTGTATAATGGTAGAGCTCGGCTACCCATCTTTTCTATTTTTGGGTTGTATGATGGTACCCGATCGCACCGACCTTTTATTCTTTTATGCTAGTTTATAAAAAAAATGTTTGATGATTTGTTTAGTTTATGCACTAGAAATGACATTCTTTTTCTAGTTTCTTCATGATTGATGTTTGAATATGTGGCTCGGATGCGTTAGGCTCTTAGGATAATACATTTTCTATTCAACTAATCACTCATAAAATTTTAATGACTCGTAACCTCACCATAAAGCCTAAGATATAAATAAGATAACTAAAAGATTTAGCAACCCCTTAGCTTAATGTTGTATGTCTCACATTATGCATGCATATTATTTCACTCTTGAAAATAGGGGATTTCCATCCTTGCATGATAGGGGAATGCTTGACCTGTGAGGGCATCTCTTATATTGAAAAATACCCCTTTCCTACTGATTTAGCCAACAACTTTATTTCATCATATATTTAGGCATAAGGAATCCTATAGCCTTTGCCCAAATGAAGTGTCAAAAATTAAATAAAATTTGAAATTTTTTTTATTAGACTAAGTCATTGCTCATACCACTCATGCTATATTCTCTTAAAGAGTTAGTTTAGGACTTTAGTCTCTTTCTAAATAAATAATAGCCCAACTATCTTGCTAATTCATATGACCATATCACATGCATTTAAAGCATAGGAGGTGTTTGCTGGCAGCCATTCTAGGTGGTTGTAAGTCCAGAAGTCGGACGATTTATCCTCTCTTGTGTAGGCTAACCTTATGTCCACCTGTCCCTTAGATTTAGGTCATGCTTTAGCTCTTACTATATCTCCTTAGATTTAGGATCTGAGATAATTATTTTCTTTGGGCTACAAGTATAAATCCTCACCTCTAGGCATTCCCACAACCTTATGTTGGTGGATTATAAGCCCTAGTAATCTAATAAAAATTCAAGTCAAATAAATAAATTCCTTCACTTTCAAATATATAAAGCCCAATCATAAGATATATTGGAATGCTTACTAGGCTTCCTAGTATCATAAGCATTTTTCTACTTCCTCCCTTTGGATTCCAAAAATAAGTCTTCTCCTTAAACTTCCCTAATTGATTTTTCGAACATAACCAATCATTTGATAGTATAACCTTAAAATATTTGGAGATGTTAATTGTTTACTTTAATCGAGAGCATTCTTAGGTAATTTTATTCCCTAAGATGTAATTAACTATGGAGGCTTGCCTCCATAGTTAACTTAAGAACTCATTTTAATATAAACCCTATTTTATTCATTCATTTAAAGCAGGGGAAAAATCTATGGTATATTCGAAGACCCATCATGCCTTAGGAGTCCTTATTAGGTGATTAGGTCCATTGTAAGGTGATGTCTCTATCTTTTGAGATAATACATCATACCTCACTATCATACCCGATCACTTCAATAAGTACTCCCTATGATTTATGTGGTGTCCCCCCCCTCCCCCCGCCCATGCATCCAAAAATAAACACCACATGATATAATTTGCTTGTATGGGTTGTCATTGGAGATCATCATTGATAATGAGATGCAATTCACCAAGAGAGGCCTAAAGGAGTTCCGTGAGTCTAAAAAAATCAAGCTGAAATTCACATTAGTGCATCACTCACAAAGTAATAGAAAAGTGGAAGCCACTAACAAGAAGATCCTTAACATGCTCAAGAAAAAGGTCAAATGTGCCAAAGCTAAATGAATAGAAATGCTACCTGTGATACACTAGACACTCAAAAAAATCCCACTAATGTAATAAGATACTGCCCTTCATATTGTTGCATGCAAATAAGATGTCCTGCTAATTGAGTATGAAGTCTAGAGTTAGAGAATTCTAATAATGGAAAAATGGGAGATGAAAATGGTGAGTGGAGTCAAGCAAATTTGAAGGCCCTAAAAGGCACACTTGACATGTTCGAAGAACTTAAAATTGAGGCATCACTAAGATAAGAGGAAATACAAATGTGAATGGCCAAGTATTATAAATGTTATATGAAGGAGAAGCATTTAAAAAATGATGACCTAGTGCTGAAGAAAGTAGATGCTCCTATTTGACAGAATGTTCTAGGAAAACTTACCCATAACTGGCATTAACCTTTTATAATTAAAGAACAAGTTGGTCACAGTGTATACTGACTACAATATCATTTTGGTGAAGGCATACCAAGAACATGGAATTCCAGAGATTCGAAGAAATTTTATCCCTTAAGAAAAGTTTTTTTTTAATTTGTACTCACTTTTCTAGTTTTGAATATCATGTATCTTCCTATTTTTTAATAATAAAGTTTAATATTTTGCTCCTTAAATAAGTTAACTTGTAGGATATTGATAGCTACCAAAGGAGCATACTTAAATGCTGAAAGGTGAAACTTGTACTCGGGAAGCTATGTGATGACTCAGGATACTCGACGTGCCATTTGTGACCTAGAAAGTGGTCCCACTCGGTGAGTGGTGAAAGCCCGATTTGGACATCTGAGTACTTGGTGTACCACTATTGGTCCAATAAATAATGAAGTCGAGAAAAGCCAACCCTTGATGTGAAAACACTCGGGGAGCTGCGTGATGACTCACTATACTCGGTGCGCAATTTTTAGCCCAAGTAAGAGTCCCACTCAACGAGCGGAGAAAGCTTGAGTAGAAGATCAAAACACTTGGTAAGCCACTCTTGGATCGAGAAAATTAAAGTCAAATAAGCAATCCTTGAGTTGAACTAACTTTAGAATGCTAATAGTGTAAGACCAACATGTTGTGAGATCGACAATTAAACTAAAAAAAGATCAACTCTTCTAGTTGACAACTAAAAAGACCAACACTCAATATAGTCGAGGACTATAGTGTAAGACTAAAAACCCGTGAGATTGCAACTAAATGTAAAAAGACCAACTCCTAGTTTACAACTAAAAGACCAACACTCTATGTGGTTTATGATTATAGTGTAAGATCGACACCCAATGAGGTGGGCAACTAAACAAAAAATAGGCCTACTCTCATAATTGGAAACTTAAAGGACCAACAATCCATGCAGTTGAAAAATATAGAGTAAGACTAACATCTCATGAGGTCAGAAACTAAGAAAAGTTCAATTCTCTTAATTGGCAAGTCAAGGTTAATTCTATAAAAAGGCAACCAAAGCACTATGCAATTGCATATGGAAGGGTCTCACATGTGGTTAGTGACTTAAAGTATTCTAAGTCACAAATAAAATTATTCATACAACAATAAGTGAAAACACACTCAAAGAGATATACCAAACTCATCATTCTAATAAGATTAAACATGTAAGGCTCTCTCATGTGACCAATGACTTCAAATATTCTAAGTCATATGCAGGGTTATTCGCACATCAATGAACAAGCATCAATCCAACGAGTATAGATAAACTACTATGCTAATGTGACCACCAAGGGAGGTTCTTTCTATTAATTGATGGCCCAAAATGTTCTATGTCATAAGTCGAGTTATTCAAACATCAATAAGTAAATATCATCTTTGTGAGTATACATAGACTAACTATGTTAAAATGACTATGCATGTGAGATTCTCTTAAAATATTGTGAGTCACGAGAAAAGTTATCCATGCATCAATAATCGAGTACCAATCTAATGAGCGTACATCATCTCGCTATACCAACATGACCACCCAGGGAGGCTCTTTTTGTTGATCAATGATTCAAAACATTCTAAGTTATGATCAGAGTTATTCATGCATCAACTAGCGAGTATCAACTCAATGAAAAAACATTCATTCAACAATGCACAACAAGGAAATAAATTTAGTCCCTACTTAGATAAGTATACTTGACTAAAAATACACTTATATTCAATCATGATTTGTTCCAATTAGCCATAATGAAGTAGGTGCCATCTTTGAACTTCTATTGTAAAACTTTTTGGTACTTATCAGAAATAAGAAATTCAGTAAACTCTGCTTCTTACTTCTGAAACTCTTCCGTACGATGAGAAAGTTCCTCCTCCAATTCCTTTTTCACCTCCATAAGGCGAGTAAGCTTCAAAGTTGTTCTCTCCTTCTCCTTTTCATGGTCAGTAGCTTTGGCCACAAAGTCCCTATGGTTGGATTCAAGAGATGTCAACTTTATATTCATACTCATAAGTTGGAACTTATTTACATAGGCCTCTTTCCTCTTCTCAAAAAAATTGTGGAAAACTTCTCATGTCGACTGCCACGCCATTGCCTGAGCGATTACAACAGAAAGGTTCCCCAAGAGATTATCGAGACATTTTGAGAAGATGGAGGAGTTGAGTTCATAGGCTTCATGGGTAGGCTTGCGCAAGTTTAAAGTGTAGTTATTCTCTAAGCCTTCATCTTCCTCTTCCTACTCCTTGGACTCGCCGCCATGTTGGCGGTTGTGAAGAGTCGAGCTCACGACTCTTTTTTTGGACTTTTTAGGAGATATACTCAAGCATGCTTCATCGGTGGCCTCAGTATGAACCATACTCGGTTCCCCTTCCTCTTCTTCCATATTGTTGACTTTAAAAGAGTCTAAATCCTCATAATTAGCCACTCTCTCACCTATTTTGAGCTCACCTTCTTCAAGGAATTAGAGCACACTAGCCCTAAGCTTAGGGACAGCTAGTCACCTCTCTTGGGAGTAAGTAAGATGAGAAAAAATTACAAGAAGATGAGTTGCCAAAGCTACAAAATGGATAATGAATAGAAATAGAAGTATTTATTGAGGACAATAGAAATCTTATTGAAGCAAAAGTAGAGAGAGATGCTCAGGGTGTGACCCTACGACCTCACCATGACCTCCTCCGCTTTCACACTCAGCTTACCAAGTTTGGTTATCCTATTCGATTAGTGAAGAAGAGAGATCGTCATCACTAGCCAATGTGACACACTCTTTATAAAAAGAAGTTTCAAATGCCGCTTATGCACTTTATTTTATAGATCATGAATTTTTAGTAGAGTCGTTGAAAATTGCATGATCTCATTTTGGTGGCCTTTCACCATAAATGCTTGCTAGAAGAGGTCCAGGCTCCACGAAATGCCCTCTTCTCACAAGTACAGGAAAGTAGTGATGCTCACTACTGAGTTAAGAAGGATTTGGGTAGGCACCACTTTGAAAAATCAAGAATATCAATCCACTAGCGAGGAAGAGGAAGCCTAAATCCATTCTTTAAATGAGCAAGTGGGATGCATAGCTCATGCATCCTCACCGAGTTTAGGTGCTCGCTCTTCTCGGCCACTCACACGGTAAAGTTAGTGTTGATGCCACAATATCCATAAAACATAAAGGCTGCCATAGAATAGTACAACTCTGGAACCTCCTTGATCTGGGCTTGATGAAAAGTTGAGGTTGCCTTATTCTACAAAGTCATACCCACTAGTGATGGAGATGTGATCTAGATCTACTTATAAAGAAGGTTATACACATGTGTCTCAGGAGAGGAATAATGTCTCAACTACTCTATTTAGAAAGAATTTAAAGACATGATACAAAAGTTATGGTAACATGAATGTCACATCAAGTATTAAGGGAATAAATGATTACTCGAATCCAGTGAATATCTTAAGTAATAGAAGTTACAGAAAAACATTCAATGTGCAATGTACAAAAATCAAATAGTATTTGGGAGTAGAAAATATAAGAAATATTACTATCTTTATTCGTGAGAAAAAAGTACAACACACTCGCTATAAACCTTATATTTACTACTCTCCTCAACCCCATCCTCATTCACATACTCGTTTGATGATTAGCTACTCGCCCCCACCAACTGACAAATCTATACTCGCTCACATGTATACCTGCCACTAGCTTAGGTATGAATCTACTTATACTAGATTTACATTATATGTACTTTTCTTATATGGTCACCCCTTGGTATTTTAAAAGGGGAACTCCTATCTTACAGGGGGGACATTTTAGCTCTCTCTCTCTCAATCCCAATTCTTTGTACTCAGATTTAAAGTAATAAAGATTATTATTTTCTCTATAATTTTCTATTATTTTGTCTTCATGTTTGTAGTCTTTCTATCTAACCTTGTTGCCCAGGTATCTCAGATAATTCTCCCTCCATCTATGAATAAATTTTGATTCAACATCTTTTTAGGTGTGATATCTAGAATTTAATATTGCATTATATGCACTGTACTATATAATTAGTTCAATTCAAAATAGATTAAGAACATCATATTGCATCATATTTATCATATAATATAATCTATGAACAAATCATACTTAGCTTGATACTCTTTTATTTATTAGGAAATAATTAGAATTCAAAGCATATCATAATGTATGATTAATATTATGTCATATAATCTTCCCAAATTTTGATTTATAGTTTTTTAAGAAAATACATTAGAATTTATATTAAAATATTTATAAATATATAATTAAATTATTTAATACTTTTTAATTAATTATTATTCTTATGTTCATAACTCAATGAATATGGTAAAAATATAAACTTAAACCTTTTATTTTTTGTTATAATACTAGGTTTCTAACACTAAGCTTGGAACATACTAAAGTAACTCTTTGCACTTAAGTCCTAACTAGTTCATTTTGAGTTTATTTGTACTTTGCACTTGAGCCATGATTTATTTCTTTTGAGTTCATTCCAAATTAAACAATGATCCAAAATAGTTTGGCACACTATGTTATCTCCATGTTTTTTTTATTGATACTTGAATAACTTATAACATATAGAACACTCAACAATCTAGATTAGATGACACATAACATAAAGTTTGTAATAATTAAATCAAAGATTAAGGTACATATGAGTCACTTGGGTTATAATGTTAATAATCTACTCTTATTTAATTGATGACACGTCATTATTAGTATGAAAGATAGAAGCTAATAAAGATTTAAATAATTCATTCTTGACAAAGTTGAAATGGTGCTAGAAAGTTGACTTGACACTAGCTTCTTTGTTCAAAGGGTTTTTAAACATAATATTTCCGGAGATACTTTCTATTAATAGATTTAGATGGGAACCATCTCTATCCAATAGAAGATAGACTTCTCTTTTGTTGACTATCTTGATTACAATATGACCATCCTTAGTTAGCCTAAACTTAATATATCATTAGTCGTTAGTAATAATTGGTTTTCATAAAGATAAAATAATTTCCAGTGAAATTTTTTTTGAGTCTAACAAGCCTATCTTGTACTATAATCATGTGATCATAATAAAGCTCTAAATTTTGCTAATAATGCAATTTAAGCTCATCAATATCATCAAGTTTTTAAGATGTTATCAAATTTTATGATTATCATTAAAACTTGCATTATTGCTATGCATAAATATCATGGCTCAACTTCCAATAGAAGGATTACCATAAACCTAAGGTCAAAGCATACATAGTTGACCTCGTAAGATTTCCATAGGTGATTCTAATGCTATTATCATTTTATTTTACCATTCTTCTTTATTGGAAGATACAATTTTCTTTGAGTGGTTGACTAATGTCTTATTAAATGCATTAGCTAGGTAATTATACTTAAGGTAATAGATCAATGAGTATTGCTAAGCAAACCTATTAATTATTATACTTTAAATGATCATGTCATTATTAGAGATAATTTGATAAAGTACTCCAAATTAATATGGTTTATAAAGAACTACAATGTATCTGACTTAACCTTTTTTAGTACGATTGATTTTGCCATTTTAGGAAATAACAAATTTTGATAAAGTTAATTTTATGCCTCTTATAAAGAGAATTTATCAGGCTCACAACATCAGTTTGCTAACATCTAAAAGGCTATGATCTATTGTTAGGTGTAAAAAAATATAAAGATAAATGTGAAATTGAGCTATATATCTAGCATTGATGGAATTTCTTAATAAAATGCACATAATCATAAGTGATGGTTAGCTAGTAATAGCCAAAAAATTTTGATTTTAATTTCATTTTGAGATTAAATTGGTGGGACTCATATAGACCTTCATATTCCTCACCTTTCACCTTACTAGCCTTGTCTTCGTTGAGAGAATGTAATCATAATTGGCCAATACTACATATAAGTTTCACATTTGTCTTGGTCTTTGAACTTAGATTTTGTATTAAATGACTATATTATAAAAAATCCACCATATTCATAAATTGATTTCAAATTATGCAGAAGAGCATATATTATGAAAAAATTTTATGAAGAAATATGCAAAAACAAGTTTGGAGATATTTGAGCACATCACAGTGTAACTAATGTGGTTTTGAAGAATTTAAAGCATTAACACCCAACTTGGCAAGAAATGAGATTTAGTTCATGATGAAGAAATATTAAATAAAAATACATGGACCTCAACATTAACAACAAAAAAGAAAAGAAAGGAGTAAAAAAATGATTTTACAGGATCTCGAATTACTTCTCCTTGCTTCTATCTTTTCTCTTTACTTTAGACTTCATTAAATATCCTCCCAAAAGCTTCAAGAAAATGGCAAATAGAAACTTTAAGAGGGTGCCTTAAACTTTAGTAGAAATCTCCTTCAACATTTTTTTTAAAATCTTCTTAAAAGGCTCATAATTTAGGCTCCCAACCATTCTCTCCATCATCAAATAAGGGTAAAATTACCAGCAGCAACTAGTGACATGTACTACTAAGCATTGAGCTCTCTATCTTCTACTCCAAAATTGGCTAGATCATGTGCATAGGTACTAAATTAGGTGCTTAAGTACTAGGATCTACCACATGGGTGTCAGGCTCTCAGTTTTGAGCTTTGTATCAACTTATGTTGGGCATCTAACTTAGGAACCTGGTTATTGGAGATGTAACTAGATGAAATAATTGAGTTTATTTTCAAAATTTTAATGAGTTATTTTTTATTGGCCACAAATTAATAATTTAGGAGGTTCATTCAAAACCAAGAGATGAAGGCTGCACTCAGCTTGAATGACATATAACGATGGATCATAAGTTAGTGATAACTACAATAAACTCATGAAGTCCTAGTTTATTTTCTTATACTTAAGAAAATTTTCTTTTGGTAATGGATTTATCACTGAAAGATAAGAAGGTTGTGCAAGTGAAAAAAAATAATCACAGGATTTCTAGAAAGAGGTATGTTCTACTTTGATTACGCTATATTAAAATATTTTATAGCATCTTCCATTGGGTTATTTTACCATGTCAACAACCATAAGTTGCATTATCTAAAGCTAGCTTTTTGAGCTCAATCCGAGGAAAGGAAACTAAGATTTCTAGATAGATGAGTTCAAGTAATAGATTAGAAGGATGTTAGACATATGATCCTTAGCATTATAGAGAATTTCTAAAGAAGAAAAAGAATTAGATAACCCGATCATATAATTTTATCTTGGTTAGAATAGCCACTAGACCTTATGCTTAACAATCAAAATCATCACTATAATACAAGTTCTACCCTAAAAAACATGATATGCAATGCAAAAAATCTATTTTTAATTGATCAATACCTCCATATGTATATTAATATGATAATGTTATGAATATATATCAATGTTGAAGAATTTTGATAACTAGCTAGATCTTATGTCTTATCTAAAAGATAAAAAAATAATAATTTTTAAATAATAGTGATTTATAAGAGCCTTAATTTAAAAATAATCTTGAAATAATTTTAATTTTGTTATTAATTTATTAAAGTTAATAAAAAAATTTTTCTTAATAGTCTACAATTAACATATAATTCATAGATTATTAACTATATGAATCAATAAACCAAAAAACAAAACTTTACACATGATGCAAAGAATAATAAAAATAATAAATTGGAAAACTGTGATGGAAATAAAATAATAATATATGAGCTAATACCTAGGAAAATGAAAAATGAAAGTACTCATCTTGAATGAAATGTAATGATGGATCATAAGTTAGTGATAATTATAATAAACTCATGAGTCCTAGTTCATTTTCTTTTTCTTAAACAAAGTTGTTTGTAATGGATTTATCATTGAGAGGTAAGAAGATTGTGCAAGTGAAAAATAATCATAGGATTTCAAAAAGGTAAGTTCTACTTTGATTAGGCTATATTAAAATCTTTTATAACATCTTTCATTGGTTTATTTTACCATGTCAACAACAATAAGTTACATTATCTAAATGTAGTCTTTTGAGTTCATACTGAGGAAAGGAAACCATGATTTCTAGATAGATGAGTGCAAGGAATAGATTAGAAGGATGTTAGACATATGATCCTCAACATTATAGAGAATTTCTAAAGAAGAAAAGAATAAGACAACCAGATCATATACTTTTATCTTGCTTAGAATAATGACTATCGAGCATGTTAAGGCCCCTATGCCTAACAATCAAAATCATTGCTATAATACAAGTTCTACCCTTAAAAACATGATATGCAATGCAAAAAAATCTATTTGTAACTGATGTAGACCTCTATATGTATATAGACATGATTATGCCATGAATATATTGATGTTTAAGGATTTTGATAACTAGCTAGATCTTATGTCTTATCAAAAAGAGATAAAAATAATATATTTTTTAATAATAGGATTTATGAGAGCCTTAATTTAAAAAGATTCTTGAAATAAGTTTAAGTCAGTTATTTATTTATTAAAGTTAATAAAAAGTTTTATCTTAAGAGCTACAATTAGCATATAATTTTTTAAATTATGAACAATACAAAGCAATAAACAAAAAGTCTTTAAACAAATTATAAGGAATAATAAAATAATAAAATGGAATACTCTAATGGCAATAAAATAATAAAGTATGAGCGAATATAAATATACCCTTGCCTCCCTCCCTCCAAAAAAAAGAAGAAGTTGCTGAGATTTAGAACTGCTAAATCTATATAAATATGAGTAATTGATAAAAAATAAGCATAAGGATCCCTTTTCTCTTAGTCATTACCATGTGGTTCATTTTGTACTCCTACTTTGTACTATTAAATCATCTTAAATGCTAATGTAACTATATGGTACTAGAAGTGCTCCTACATCTCGATCTAACAATATACTTACATGAAGACCTTTGCTTATATCTTATTGCACATGTAAGTTTTTACTAGATTAAAAATTATATTAAAATAGTTAAAAGAAGTACTAAATTTTCTATTATAGCATAATAAAAAAGTGGGGGAATTAAATAAAATATTATAATGCAAATAATTTCTTAATAATAATACTTGAGTTGACATTTTAAATAAGTTGACACATAGCTTCTATAAAAAGGGAAGAGTAATGACCATATATTTGACATTTATGAGAAAAATATATATCTATCCTAGTGTAAAAAAACTAGCCAAGTTATTCTATACACCAACAAGTAGCACACAAATCCTAACTAAACATATAGAGCTATAAGCCTTTTATAAAGGGGATCCTCTAGCAAAATATTAATTTAACCATATCCTAACTATATACTAAGCAATTGAGGAGTGTGACCTTTCATAGAACTTAAGTTTGTAAAGTCATGATGTAGTGAGTGTTACCTTATATGAACTAACCTATCTTAGTGATTCACTCAAAATAAGCCCGTCACCTAAATATTAAATCATAAAGTTAATTTTATAATTAATATTGATAAAGTTGAAAAAAGTTTAAAAATAAATAAATATATTTAATTTTTTAAATTATAGAATTAATTTGTTTTTTTGCAAGTTTTAGCCTTATGTATAGTTTAAATATTCAAAATAAGCCCATCACCTAAATATTAAATCATAGTTAATTTTATAATTAATATTGATAAAGTTGAAAAAAGTTTAAAAATAAATAAATATATTTAATTTTTTAAAATATAGAATTATTGTTTTTTGCAAGTTTTAGCCTTATGTATAGTTTAAATATTCAAATTAATCTAAAAAAGTTAATTGAACTGATGTGCTATAGGTTGTTTATCTACCCAAAAAGTCATATGAGGTCTTATTATGGTAGGATGATTTTTTTTAGTGGACTATGATCCAATAATGATAATCAACTATTATGATGAAGTCAAATCCAAAAGCTAAATATATCATTCTCAAATAATGTATATTGATTGATGCCATGCATATGTAAATATAATAATATGAGAGGTGATAGTTGAAATCATCAACTATCATGGTAAACATTGAAGTTCTTGAGAAGGGTACAAACACTTAGAAAAAAATAGAGATTTTACACATTTAGAAAAGGCTCTAAATGTTTGGAGTGCAAGACTAGTCCTAGTATAAATAGTTTACCCGAAAAAAAAAAATGGTCATAGATGTGTACTTTAAACTATAAAAGAATGTTTAACCATAGGATATAGTTGGATAAAAGAAAAATCTAGTTATAAGTGCATGAGTAAGTTAGGATTTAATTTAACTAAAAGTAGTATGGCTAAGCTCTAACATTCCTATAAGAATGTTTTGAACTAAAGCTAGTAAGTTAAAAAAATGATCTTATTAAATATGACTTAGCTAAGTGACCATGGTTATATTAAGGGCCTTATTTGAGGCATATGACTGGACTGATGAATGACATGGCTAAAAGAATATGACAAAATTAGGAAAGTATAGCCAATAAAATATGGTTACACTAAAGATGAACTTGGCCAAAAGAGTATGACCAATCTAAAGTGTTTTATAGTTAAAAGAGCATGACTACAAAAATCAATAGCATAGTCAAAATGATATGATTAGACTAATAATAGGCAAGGCCAAAAGGGTATGGCCAATCTAAGAAGATTCTTAATCAAAAGAGCTTAATTTAAAAGATTTTTAAAAAAATACCTAAAAGAGCATACTTGTATGAAAGATATGCTTAGTTAAACTAGTATGATTAAACTCATATGAAGCCTAACTATGAGTGTACAACCAAGCTAGGAGTCAAGTTAATAGAATAGTCAATATGATTTATGCATGTAGGTGTTGTATAAGGCGTAGACCAAAGTAAACTCTAAAAGTGCTTAATAATAATTATGACATATAATGTCAATTGGACCTTCAAAAATTTGGGGAAGACTATCATGGAATATTATATAAGTAATCTTAAGGTGATTGATCCTCTGCTAATCAATTTATATCAATTAGGTATGATAAGAAGTCATTAAGTTAAATCAAATCAATCAAGTAGAGAGAGATTACAATGAGTGAGATTACACCCTGGATTGATGTCTAATTGCAAATTCAATGTGCAAATTGTATATGTTAAAGAAATATTTAATACTAGAAGACTAGTGAATCAAAATTTATCAAAAGTTAGTTTAGTTTAATGCAAATACAATATAAATGTACACAATATTTTAAATAGCTATTTTGTTATGGGCAACTTAAACTAAATCAAATAAAATTTAATTTTGAATATTTTAACCCCATTAAATAGCTTTAAGAATTTATAAAAAATTTTAAAAGTTATTTACATTTACTTGATATTAAAATTATCTAAAATAATGGAGATGCATGAGATTGAAGATTTATAAATTTTAAATTTGAAGTTTTAAAATTTTAATTTTAAAAATTCAAATTCAAATAGATAGTCAAAGTCAAAATCAATAGTTAGATTTCTACTTTCATAATTAAGTGATTAATTAAAGAAAATTAGATATCAATCAAGAGAAATTGAAAAGTTATTCAACTCAAGAAAAATTAAGTTGATCAAATCTCTATATACTTTAATGCAGTGCTAAATATTAAGGGCATTTTAAAAATTGATTAATATTTTTAATAATTATCACCTAGTGGTAAAAAATGATAAAAATATCAAATAGATTAACAAACTCTTTAGAGTATTTAGGTACAATCAATATTTGACACTTGACTTTTGGAGAGCTTAAATTAAGCCTTGATTGATAAAATTAAATAAAATTAGTATTTTCTATTATGAAAAGATGGTATTTTAATAGTATATATATGTTGAAATGCAAAATCTATGCACATGACATTCTAAACACATGCTCATGAATATGAAATAAATATTTATAATATTTTATTTTTAAAAATTATTTGAATTTTTTATAATTATTATTAAAATGACAATGATTAAGAAAAAAAATCAAATAAACTTAAAAATTCAACTAATTTGGAAAGTATTTTAAAACACTGAAAATGATGCATGTAAGAAAAATCATTCATGACTGATGCCATTAATGAATGATTTTGATTTTCTTAATTATTTTTATTAAAAATATTTTATACTCGAAAATGTGATGTTATGCCGCATGAATCTAGAAGTCATATGAATGTATTGATAGGCTAAAAATATGATGTTTAATCAACTCCAAATTTCTCAAAGCTATGTAGAACATTTTTCTATGAATATATATATATATATATATATATATATATATATATATATATATATATATATATATATATATATATATATATATATATATATATATATATATATATATAAATTAATAAATCACTACAAATAAATTTTATAGGAAAAATATAAAATACATGGATATGGCCTTAGAATTTTATGTGAAAAATTTAAGAACATTAATATTAAGTTTAAACACTCTCAAATTTTATAAGAGTTTTTTAAATCTTTTGTTTTGAATAAGTTTAATAATTAGAAAATAGTGAATAAAATTTTTAAAATTAGTAACCCTAAATTCTTGAATAAATTAAAAATATGTAGAAACATGTTAGAAACTTTTCTGATTTTCTTTAATAAGTAATTAAAAGCATTTAAAAATTTAGACCTTTTATTATATTATTTATCATGTTATGAGATAATTATCAAAGGCTTAATAGGACCTTTTGAGCTACTAAATAAATTTTGCAATTTTTTAAAATATATTTAATATGTTTTATAATTAAATAAAAGAACTTAAAAATTTTAGGCTTAAGCTTAAGGTACACTAGCTGTGAGGGTTAGTTAAAGGTGTTAATTATACTTAAAAAATAATAATTAGTCAAACCATTAGCTCAATTGGGTTAGGCTACTAATATCCTAGACTAGCTCCATTTTTAGTGATTTTGACCAATTTAAAGAGTAATATTAATTTGATTCAATCGAATTCATTAGAGTTCAATTGAGTCAATTTAGGTTAAATGATATAAATTAGTTCAATCAAGGGATAAATTAGCCATTTATGGATTGTTTAGAATCCAAATAAGTTAACAAATTTAAGACTTTAAGGTGTTTTAGTTCAAGTGAACATGTATTAGTTTACTTGGATCAATTTGTTTTGTAATGAACCAATTGACAACCCATGGGCCTAATTGAAACTCAAGAGTCTTAGCTAAATTTTGGACACTCTATTGGATGCTTTGATTCTATTGGTTAGTTCAATTAAATATTCTAAATCTACTAAAGTCTATGGTATACTCGATGGGATAGGGTTGACATTTCTTGATAAAAGAGTTGACTAAAATCTAGTTAAAGAGTCCTAAGAGTCCACATATATGAATCACTTAGGGATGCCCAAAAGAGGTTTTTGAAACAATGAATTTAGCTTAATCAAATTGATCCAAATGGTTTAAAAGGGGTTAACTGTCGTTAAATGTATGAGTTCACCTTACTATCTTGATCACCAAGTTGTAGGGTCAAATAATTGAAATATATTTAACATTTTTAAATATTTTGATTCTCTTAATATGGAAGCCCTTCTTTACATTTTTAGGATTTCATATTAGGTTAATTAATTGGGTAAGGGCTTATTTTGATGGGGGTTTCATGTTAAAATTAATTGTTTTTTTCAGAGTTTTTTTTAACTCTACCCTCTTTATATACACATCTTTGCTATTTTAATGGATAGCCATTTTGGTATTTTAGACCATACATGTGCTTAAAAATCTCACTTCAATTGCATTAAACAATCTAACAACATTTTGGTAATAATGTTTTACTTTTTGGGAGGGCTAGTGATCTAAACCTTCCTTCTCTTATACCTTGTTTATATAATTTTAACTCCATATTTGGGCTTTCTTCAAAAATGAGTAAGCACTATAACATTTCTACCGGTCTTTTTTCAAATAACCATTTCTTCATTTCAGTTCTCAATACTCATCTAACTCCCTTTTCTATAGTTAACATTAAATATATGTGTTTTTTAATCTTTAATTTATAAGTTGTAATCTAAACTTTCTACATAGATTTCACCCTTATTTTTTGTTGGCTGGTTTCAATTTGTGTGTACTTCCTTCACGACCATGTTTAACTTTAGGATTCACATGATTGGTTTCAATTAGTTCATGCTTCCTACACCTTCTATAAGGTTTTTTATTACTAGATTTTATGATTGGTTCTGTGTTTCACCACTTTTACAAGATACTGCTAATCCCTTCTATAACTAGGAGTGTAAACAAGCCTAGTTTGAGCGAGTTGAGTATCTGCTCGTGTTTATATTTTTGTTCAAAATTGGCTCTTGCTCGAAATAGCTCATTAACAGAGTGTTCGTGTTCAGCTCGAAAAATTGTTCGTGTTTGTTTTAAGCTCATGTTCGACTCAAAATTGGCTCAATTTACTATTTTTAAAATAATAATTTTATTAGTTTTACTTTAAAAATTAAAAAAATTCTTCTAATAACTAATAAGTAAAAAAGTTATTATTTAATTGAATCATATACAATTTATGGTAAACAAAAAAATATGTAATACATAATTATAAATAAATAAAATAAAAGATGTACAATATACACATTTATATAATAAATTTTTTTTACACAAAAAATTTATTAGATGTTTAATTGTTAACTCATATAATTACAACTGATAATAATAAATTCAACCTAAGAATTTACATGATTATATACAACTAATAATTTAATTGAATAAAAGCTAAAAAAACACTAACACTTAATAACAACTACATACGAAATGACAAGTATATTACAATTTATATATTAACATAATTACAACAGTGATTTCTAAGGCTACAACATTCTTCAATATTCAAATTTGTCATCTCTTTACTATTCATAACTCATTATTCAACAAAGATAATTATTGTATAGCTGCATCGATGATAAATATGCACTTCATGTAAACAAAACTAACCAAAAAAATATGTAAGAAAAATAACGAATGGAAAATTAAAATATGTAATCATTGATGCCATCACTAGTTTGTTGGCTGCTTAAATTAAAAACTACAAAAAATATGATTAAAAGAAAGATTAATAATAGTAAAATTATAGTGAAAAATTAAAAACATAGTGAACATTGAACAACCCAAAATTAAAGTGAAAAATAAAAAACACACAACTTAGTCCATAATATAGCAATAAACATAAATCACAAAATGCTAAATTGAAGGTATGAAAAATCCAAGTAGCCGACTATCAAGCCAAGTTGGATCTCATGCATTTATTGATATTACCATCATAGCCCATTAAAAACTATTAAGTCTGTAGAAACTCATTAACAAAGCAGTGTAGTACAAGTGACAAGACTAAGTATAGCATCTATTGATCTTAACTCTTAAAAACAAAAAGATAAAATCAATAGTTATGTACAATAAATCAAATTATAACAAAAAAAAATTCCAACATCAAAAGTAGAAATGCATCAAATTCAAGCAGAAATAGTAACATATTACAACAACAAATTACATATTACAATAACTGAATTCAAAATTACAAGCTTACAATAAAAAATTCAAGCAGCCAAACAAAAATACCAAAAATAGTATAATAGTTGTAACCGAGAAATAGAAGAAAAGTCCAACATCACTAAATGTAAAGAAATAAATTATTTTTAATTAGAAAACTACCAAGATATTTTTTATGTTGGGTTGACCACCTCTGATCCAACTAGCTGTACAAACAAGTGCATTATCTGCTTTTACAAATTAATAGTTCTTGTAATCATCAAGAACTCTATAACAGCACTAAATGTAGATTCAGATGCAACTGTGATTACGAGAATTATTAAAACATCCTTAGCCATTTTGGATAAACATGGATACTTAAGAGTATTCATCTTCCACCATTCAAGAACATTAAACAAATCATTATTACACATGTATAAGCCCTCCTTTAAATAAATTTGCAAATCAGATTTTAATGGCTGAACAGAACCAGAAGCAACCACAAAATCAGCAAATCCAAGCATACAATCAAAATTGGATAAAAAAGATACATCAATTAGTAGTTGTGAAGGTCTACTAGAAATTGATGAACTTGAACTAGCAATATCTATTGAATATTGATTATAGATTTCCCAAATAACATCCTCAATAGTCTTAATCTTAGATCTAGTTCATAAGATGAGTATATTTTAGGAAATGTGAAAGTAATGAATTTTATTTTTAAACGTGGATCAAATACCGCTGCCACTGACATAAGTAAATCACATTCATCACAATCTTTATCGAATTTCATTTTCATTACAATTGCCATTTTCTTATGAATTCATCTCACAAATTGTATTTCTCAATGAGTAGTTTCTTTATATACATGACAGTCAGGAGAAAAATATTTGTAGTAGAATTAAAAAAACTTGAAATCATTTTAATCATATTATAAAAATAACAAGAAACTTTCTAATTTGCTCATAAATATGCCACTCAATGTCAAAAGGCAACAATTTATAATTAGAATCTCGAGCTGCATAATGGTTGAACACATTACGGTAAATACAAGTAGACTCAAGCATTAAATATGTAGAGTTCCACCTCGTTAGAACATCAATGCATAAACCCATTGAAGTGGGAATCCCTAATTGCTTCGCCACTTCAACAAACTTATGTAACCTTAAAGGAGATTTTTTAAGATGTTTTGTTGATTCTCTGATTTTATGAATTATTACTTGAACCTCTCTCAGTCCATCCTGAACTATTATATTCAAGATGTGAGCACAACATCTAACATGGAAGAAATATCCCTAAAAATATAACATCCATGTAGACTGAAAGTTAGCTTTTAAAGCATTTGCAGCAACATCATTATCACTAATATTATCTACTGTGATTGTGGACACCTTTTCATGCAGATTTCAATCCAATAAACAATCACATATTTCATCACAAATAAATGTACTAGTGTGAGGTGGATCAAGCTCAATAAAACTGATGATATGCTTATGTAGTTTCTACGAATCATTGATGTAGTGAATTGTTAAGAACATATATCCTACTGTTTGATTTGAAGTCTAACAATCAGATGTCAACAAAACTCTATGAATGCTCTTAAGATATGTTTTCAACCACTCTTTTTTAGATTCATATACTTTCACACAGTCATTCTTGATAGTGTTTTTGGACACCCTTATAACTTGGATTCAACACCTTCAACAAAATATTAAATCACATATACTCAATAATCATAAATTGGTACTAGTGCACAATAATCATCTTTGTAATTATTGCTCTTATCTAAAGATGATCATAATTTTTTGGGTCATGAAGTATGGGGATCTCAATTTCTGAATTGGCATCAAAAGGCATAAAATTAATTTTTTTTCCTTTTGTTTGGCAATTCAACTACTTATTTATTCTTGGCTTTAATTTTACATGTCTAGTTGTGAAGTTATGCCAGTTTTGGATTTATGAAATTTTATGCGATAACATATGCATTGCAATGAGGGTACAGTCACTCCCTTGACTGTAGAAGTAGTTTCTGTAAAATACTCCCATACTACAAATTTTTTATTCTACCCTTCTTAGATTTGACTTTATTATTAATAGTCTCAAGTACATGTACTTATGATCTAAGTGGTTGTGAAGAAATATTTGAAAATTCATTACTATATTCAGCTTCTATTACTATATCATTTCCACATGATACAGTTTGAGAAAGATCCATAATTAACATGATAACAAACTAAATAAAAAAGAAAATATGAGTTAAGACTACATCCACTCTCTATAATATCACAACATGTAACTTTATTGAAGCAAAAGTAATAAATTGAAATGCATAACATGTGATTTATGCATCCATGCTTGATTCTTGAATAATATGTATTTACCATAACATCATTAACACATTAGATATTAACAAAATGACTGAGATAAGTAGCCTATATTTGTTCATTAAAATGCTTTGTATGGAAATTATCATTGCATAGAATAAAGCTACATAAACAACTAAACCAAATGAAACTCAATTATATAACTCAATCTAGGTATAATTAGTAAACCCTAACATCAATTATATGAAGCTATTATAATTTATACAACACTAACATCTATGAAGCTATTATACAACATAACATCATCACTGATTGAACACAACTTAATATCATTACCATCAAACAAATCAACAACTATATAAGAGGGTTGAAAAGGCCAAACAAAAGGCCCGAGCTATAGAACAGATCACTCGAAATATACCAACAAAAAAAGTCATTGTTGGAAATAAGCAAATCCTCATGGAAAGCAATTTTGGAAATAAGGAAAATAAGGGAACATATTTGAAAAACCTAATACCTCCATCAAGAAATAAACAAATACTGATGAAACAATTACATGATTTTAAAAACAAGGGATAACAATTATCTGATGGCTAAAAAGCTCATTTTAGTTATATATGGTGAAAGATGTAACATATTCCACATTTCACTAAAGTTGAAGCAATGAAACTATTCTTCACTTGCATTTTAATAGCTTTGAGATGCACTTGGTAAGAAAATTTCCACTTTATGCTAATAGTTGCAATATAAGTCATACGCATGGTGAGTTCACACATGAAACAAACACTATCTAGTTTTCTCATTATCTCCAATAAACATCAATGACAAATATAATTAACTAAGTTTGCTAAAGAAGGTGCACATTGCTCAAAAGACTCCATAATTTATAATTAAGCTTTCAATGTTGTATAGATCCGAGTGCTAATAGTAGAAAATTCATTAACATCATTGATTCACTATAACTTAATATTATCACCAGCAAATAAAATCAATAGCTACAAAAGAGGGCTGAAGAAGTCAAACAGAAGGCTCAAACTACAAAACATAGCTTCCAAAATACCCAATTCAAAAAAAAATCTCACCAACAAACCCTACCATAAACAAGAAACATAAATATATGAAGGTGCAAAAATATCCAAAGCCTAAATTTCAGACGACAAAAATAAATAATTTCAGAAACCTACAAACCTATTTTCAAATATGAAACCTACAAACTAAATTTTAAAACAACATAAATATTGCCAATGAAATTTCTAAGATGCAACATTTGCCGATAATAAGATGAAAATACAGAAGAAACTCTCAAAAGAGCCAAATCCGCAAACCCTAGAAATGCAATATACATAATTTTGCTTCATAAAACCCATGTAATCATCATTACTAATAAAATTTCTAGGAAGCAAGTTTAGCTCTCAAATGAGTCAAATCCGTAAACCCTAGAAATACAACCCATACAGTTACGCATCATAAAATCCATATAATTATCATTACAAAAACTGAGAAAGGTGGAATAGATGAACTTTCACCTTTTCTCTATAAATAACAAAAGAAGAATCATCAAATGAAATCCTAAAATGGAGGAATGGATAAATCAAGCTTAAAAATATTGTTCAAGAATGTCTCATTTACTTAATGAATGACCCGAACACGAGTTGTTCGTGAACAACAAATTTTTTTGACAACCCTATCTATAACTATTCTACTGAATGAATCTTAGTTCAAAATTGATTTTAGCTTGATAGTATATTTTTATATTATTTAAGCATAAATTTATATATCACTACTCTATTTTGAATAATTTATTTTTAATTCTTAATTTCATTCAAGATCATTGCTCCAAATGCAATTGTTAAAATCATAATAAAAATGTCTAGTATTTTGGTAAAAAATTGATACATTCAAATTTAAACTTTTTAATGCAGTAAACATCCTACCCAATGTCAACACACAACTGCTAAAAGGCTGTTTTGCTACAAGTATAATAGATCTCAATTACTATTTAGCAAATATATGTAAATTCTAAGGATGTTCTACTTCAAAATTTATTTGGCGTGAAAGCTACTAAGTTTTGCTAAACCTTGATTAATTATTTGAATGTCATTTTCTTATTTTTTAAAGGACTTTGAGTTAAAATAAGGTATTTGTTACGATTTTGGAATATAATTTCAATCCAAAGCAAACAAGAAAAATCATGAAAAAAACAGATAGCACGTTGATAAAATTAATCCTACTAGTAGATAATATGAACTGTAATTCGACTATTTATTATGGTCTGATTGCGTGCATTTAAATTAAATTTGTAAGGTGATTTGATCCTCCAACGTTATTTAATATTTAATTTAAAAGTTAATAACAAATAATTTACTTATTAGAGAGTTTACACAATTTCATTACGATTCACTTAAAAAAATAATTAAACTAAGCCCAGATCATAATCATTTATTATGATAATACATAAACAAATCATGGATGACATGAACTATAATTACACGAATTATTATGATTTAACTTATTAAAGCTTATTAGACACAATTAATTAATCCTATAGTGAACTACAATCTCTGACAATCAATACTTCATTTATACAAACATCCTCCCAATCAAACAATCTCATAACAATTTACTAATAGGATTCCCAATCAAGGAGGTTTTTACAAAAACCAAGTATATAAATAATAGAGTATTTGTTCAGATCAAATAGTAAAGAATGAATCTTGAAACTTTTTTCACAAGAGAATTCATACAAATGTAAAGTTCTAATGATGGCAGATACTTAAGCCAACACAATTCTTAGTATAGGAAAAAAAAGAATACAATCAAAATGTTAATTATTCTTTTAATGAACAAAATTATTTTTTTTTCTTCTGAAATATAGATTGTTTTCCTGTATTAAATCACATTTTGACCATATTAAAGCAGCGGGGAGTCTCCTTTCTCAAGCGCTTGTAGGATTTCAACTGATCTTTGAAGAAATGTCCTCGCTTGCTCACTTTTTTCGATCTCGATTAGATGAATCAACTCTTCTCTGAACTCGACAACTCTCTTTTGTTCAGAAGGAATGTTTCTATTTAGTTTGACAATCTCTAGAATGCATTCTGAAGCAGAAGCATGAAACTGAGAAGACAAATGGATATGATTACAGTATGTACAAGAAGAGCATAATCTAAATAATCAAATTGAGGAGAAAAAGTAGCTTAAGATTCTATGAATGGTCAGCATAAAGTAAATGCGGTGAATGAGAGGAATAATACAGTAAGTCACATACAGCATTAAAAAAATAGAAAAATAAAACATTCATGGGGACACGAAATAGGATAAAAATTTTAAATAATTCTTGAGACGAGAAGAAATCTACATTAGATGAAATTATGTAGTATATTATAACCACTCGAAAGCTTTGATTCAATTCATTGGTTTAGACGTCATTCTCTACTACTGCAGCTGTTTTTTTGTCAACATAATGACGCACACATTTGATCAAGAGTGCCTCTGAATGAGATTTTTTTTCTTTTTTTAACCTACACACTCCACATATGAGGTTTTTAACTTTTGAACACTACCGTTGTCAAATTCTAAGTCTTGGATGAGAAAAATAGAGAGTTATGTTAGATAGCCGATAACTAATATAAGAATTGTCAAAAAATCATGATAAATCCATTAATATATTGTGTTAATGCAAGGGCATTCTTTGAAATCGACACACTATATAGTCAATACATAAAAGTGTCAAATGTATCGCCAGTGCTGTTAAATAAGCAAGAATTCTCACACTGTAGACGGATGGAGGTAAAGCTAGTTAAAAAAATAGAATTAGACTGAAAACTTAGAATATAAGTACTCTTATAGGTAAGCTAATAAAATTACAAGATATTATGATTTATTGGAAGACATATCTTACATATTTAAAAAACTAATTGATAGTTTAGATTTTAAATTTTAAAATTTAAATAAGAGTCATACTAGAAATGATATGAAAGATATAAATAAGACTTTGAAGGATAATAATCTAAAAATTAATAAAGACTTTGAAAGATATAATTATAAATTTAAAGATTATTGTTAATACTAAAATTATTAATGTTATAAGTGTTTATATCTCTCAAATAAGTTTAAATGTATATTCAAAAGAAAATTTTTGAATTGAGTTTGAGAGATTGATATAAAGAATATCTCTCGAAGAAAAAATATTTATTAGATGAGATTTAAATTGACATATTAGTATAACAGTAGAAAATTTTAAGGGTATTCATGGTGGTTATGAATTTGAAGTGATTAATGAAGAAGATAAAATTATATTAGACTATATTTTACATTATAATTTTATAATTACTAATACTTTATTTATAAAAAGAGATGAGCATTTTATCACTTATAAAAATAGACTTAGTAAAACACAGATTAATTATTTTATGATAAGAAAAATAAATTGTTGAACTTGTAAAGATTATAAGATCATTCTAAGTGAAAGTTTAAATACCCAAGCACTGACTACTGATTTTGAATTTTAAGATAAATAGTTGGAAGATGAACAATAAATAAAAAATTATCTTAGGATTAGATGGGAGCACTTAAAGAATGCTATAAATACTTTTAAGAGTAAGCCATAAGATCTTAGAAATTAGGATGTTCATGAGTAAGTTAATGATAAGTACAAATATAGTTAATAAAATTAAGCAATTTCTAAAAAACATGCTTTAGAATTAAAAGGAAAAACTCTTTTTAGTAAAAATAGTTAGTGGTGGAGTCAAAATGTGCAAGAAAATATAAAAAATAAAAAATTTTATAATAAAAATTGGTTTAAATGTAAAAGGTCAGAGAATTGAAAAAAATTCTAAAGTAGCCAATAGATATTTTGAGAAAGAAATATGTGATGTAAAGAATTCAACATTAAATGATTTATATACTTGATTAGATACAAAATAGGGTGAAAGATGTATATATTAGTTAGCTAAGTAAAGAGATATGAGAAGTAAAAATTTAGTTCAAGTGAAATGCATTAAGGATAAATATTAAAAAATATATATTTTTTTAGAAAATGATATTCAATATAGGTGGATGAGATATTCTAACAAACTTTTCAATAAAGGTTGTGAGAATATGATTGACTTCAACAACTTTAATACTCTAAATAAAAATTTTAAAAAATTATTTTTATCATTGTATTAGTAAAATTGAAGTTAGAGAGACTTTAAAGAACATAAAGTGTGAAAAAGTAGTAGGATCTGATGATAGTGTGAAAAAGTAGTAGGACCTGATGATATTCCAATAGTAGTATGAAAATGCTTAAGAGATTAATGAATTTTTTTGATTTACTAATTTTTTTAATATTATTTTAAAGACTTAAAAAGATGCTAGATGAGTGGAGAAAGAGTTTGTTGGTTCTTATTTTTAAGAATAAAGTGATGCACAAGACTGCAAATTATAAACGAATTATGTTAATGAGCCATACATTAAAATTATGGTAGAGTAATGAGCATAAGTTACGAAGTGATACAAAAATTTCTCAAAATCAATTTAGTTTTATGCTGGGTTAAGTCTAATATAGATGCTATACATTTGTTCAGAGGTTTGATGGAGAAGTAAATAAAGAGTAAGGAGAATTTACATATGATATTCGTTGATTTAGAGAAATCATATGATAAAGTACAAAAGAAGTACTTTAGAGAGTTCTAAAAAAGAAGTTAATCTTAATTATATTCAAGTCATTAAGGATATGCATAGTATAACTATTACTTGTGTTCAAACGCAAGGAGGATTGACCAAGTGTTTTCTTAAATGAGTTGGATTACATCAAGAATCGACATTAAGCTATATCATTTTTCTTTTGTCACGGATGTTCTTACTAGACATTTATAGGAGGATGTAACTTGGTGTGTGCTTTTTACTGATGATATTCTTCTTGCTGATAAGACCAGAGAGAGAATTCAAGAGAAACTTAAATTATGCAAGTCAACCTTAGAGTTTAAAGGCTTTTGTTTAACTAGATCTAAAATCGAATATATGGAATGTAATTTTAGATGTAGAAGATCTAGTGGTAGGGTTGTGACAACCAGTGATCAAGCCATTAAAAAGAATGAATATTTTAGATATCTCAGGTCTATTATCCAGAGTGATGGTGATATATATTGGATGTTATTAGTAGATTTCAAGTTGGATAGTTGAAGTGGTGGAATGCATCAGACCATGGTGTGATAGAAAAGTACCGCTTAGACTTTAGGGGAAATTTTATAAGATGGTGGTGAGACTTGTAATGCTTTATGGCACAAAATATTGTCTAGCAAAAAAGAAGCATAAAATTAAGTGTTGTAGAGATGAGGATGCTCAGGTGGATATGTAGTTTTACACTTAGAGATAAAATGCAAAACAAATATATATGTGAAAAGATTAGAGTCGCTCCAGTGGTAGATAAGATTAGAGAGAGTCGCCTTAGATGATTTGATCATATAAAACGTTCGTCTGATGACCCAATTAAGAAAATAGATATATTAAGTTTGACCTATGATAAAAAAGAGGTATACCTAAAAATTATTTGTTTAGAAAGTATAAAAGATGTTCTTATTTTATTACAATTAAATAAAAAATTGACATTTAATAACATAACAATGGAGAAGAAGGAATTATGTAGCAAACCCCACATAGTGGATAAAGGCTTGTTGTTATTATTGTATGCTTAACCCTTTGATTCCACAAGTTTTTTAAACCATCAAGCAACTTGCCATCTATCAAAAAAAATATTGAAGAAAAAAATGTATGTTTGATAAGGTCATGAAAGAGAAGAATCAAAATATTAACTGTAGAGTTGTTTTATCTGCAATAAACACCAATTCTAAAAACAGCCAAAAACTTGAAACCCCATAATCCATCATCAAACTTTATAAGTAATTGAGTGAGTTTACTCATGAGCTAATTTGAGTTAGCTTCAATGAAATAAATTGCAAGCCTAACCCAATGAGCCAAAGAATCAAACTTGAACATACCCTGATAGCTATTTAACTCACGAGCTAGACTTCTTTGAAAAAAGATATTAACATATAATATTATAAAAAACTGAACTTAAGCATTCAACTTCTAAGTTGAAAACTAAATATAGTAGTTTCCTACATTCTCTCTTGGTTTCTCTTATGTCTCATTTTTTCCCATGATTTAAATGCCGCAATACTTGATTTCATCTTTTGTCCTTCATAAGAAAATGAGCTAAGCAAGCAAGCTTAAACTCATTGATTTGAGTTTAAAATTTGATTAATTAGTTAAGCATCAAGCATAAGCCAAATATGACTTGAACTTGCTCAACTCTTTTATACCTTTATTCCCAACTATCTGTGATCAGCTTTATGAATCTTCATTTATTTCTTTTATTTTGTATTGTATGGGGTGTTAAGCTTATTGGAAATCATTTAAAATAATTTTTACCTATATTATCTTAGATTTGCTCATTTTCTTTCCTAATGCTTTGAAACTAATTTTATTTAGTCATCTAAGAAGTACATTTTCTACTCTTATTAATATGTCAATCACCAAGGCCTATTTTTATTGAAATAGTATTCATTCTACGACCAACGGTTTTCATCTACAACAACCTACCAATTCACAAACAATATTCCATTTTCGACAATCTATATGTGAACAACACCTTTTCATCCACAACAATCCAACAATTTGTCCAAAATAAGTCTTCATCTATAATAATATAACAACTCATGGACAACTTTTCATGTGCAACAATCCAATAATTCGTAAATATCAGCTTTCCATCAACAACAATCCAACAATCTACAAACAACAATCCATTTCTTCTTTGTAAATAATTTTGGATTTCAGAATTAAAGACTAATTTTTAAATTTGTGTATCATTGATAGTTGTTTTTCCACTTATTTATGTACAAATTCTCATCTATATAATTGATTAAAAAAATTCTTACAGAACCCTGGTAATACAAAACAATTACAAGATCTATCTGGATGAAAAGAAACAAAGATGAGATTGTTAAACAAGAACAAAGAAAATTAACAAGTTATGGAGGACTAGATACCTGGGCGATCTTCACAATGCGAATGGCTTCAACTAGCTTTGGAGCCACGGAATGGAACAACTGAAATAAATGATACCAAAGTGAAAGCAGATATTTGCTGGAAGAAAGTGTTAATCATAGATTGTTTAGATATTACCTCATAAATAAAAAATGATGAATCATAAGAAGCATCGGTTTTATCCAGACTGGGTTGAAGTTTCAAACAAAGCTCTTTAGTCGACGACAAAACTGACAATTTGACTGCTCACAACCCCAAATACACAAGTATCAGAAGTCATGCGTGCTTTTTGCGCTACAAGGAATATAATATCGGAAATAAACCACAATGGGAGAGTAC
The DNA here is from genome assembly GCA_021442155.1 of Cymbidium sinense. Classification (NCBI taxonomy): domain Eukaryota; kingdom Viridiplantae; phylum Streptophyta; class Magnoliopsida; order Asparagales; family Orchidaceae; genus Cymbidium; species Cymbidium sinense. The sequence continues at coordinate 69,598,669 of CM038217.1, read as the reverse complement.
CAGTCCAATTAAATCCAGGTAGCATGGAACATAAAAGGATATGAATAAATCTTCCTTTTTCTTCGAGGACATCCTCGAGTCTAGCCACATGTATACAAGCTGTAACACAATCCAGGACCTTCTCAAGCGACAGACTAGTGTCTTCAATAGGTTCATTACCTAAATCAAGAAAGCTAATACATAAATACAACAATTTAGCTTTTAATTAACCATGTACCCAAGAAACATAGAAAGTGCTCAAGGCTCCTGCCACAGGAATTGGAGAAATTGGAGAGGGTTGTTGTGCGTAGTCTACCTCACTACAGAGAACGACAATTTCCATAATGGCCGCTCTCAAAAAGAATGAAGCAAGATTACACGATACACAGATATAAAAGAAAATATAAATAGCAGCTATTAAGTACAAATGGACTAACATGATAATGGAGTTTTGTTTTTACAATAGGGAACTGTTCTGACATGATAAATTATACATATAAAATCTATTTGATTTCAGCTTCATAGAAAATCCAACATATTTGTGCTTGATTAAAACTTAACCAACTAAACGAGTATCATAATGTAATATATTTTGATGATTTGATTAAAACGAGAATCAAATAAAACAGAATAATAAGTTACTATTTCTTTGATCAGCACACTAGACAGTCATCAAACTTGCATAATCAAAGCAAAACACACGAACTGCCTCATCACCAAGGTGAAGAATATTGTACTTTGAATAATTTTTAGCATCTAAATATAAATGTAGTTTGCCAACTCAAAAGAAACTTAAAAGTAAAAAATTACTCCAAAAATTGAAAACATTTGTCTGTTTCAAAAATCATAAGCATGGCTATGCAACACAAATTCTATTATTGGATGCTTGTTCATGGTTGTCAACAGCAAGAGATGCAAGCTAAGTGATGGAAAAGATAGATAGGTTAGAATAGGGGTATAAACAAGTCTAGGTGAGCTCAAGTCGAAGCGAACTCGAGCTCGACTAGTCAGCCAAAGATGTAGCTAAAACTCTAGCTTGAGCTCATAAAGCTCATTTTATGAGCTCGAACTTCTCTCCTCTGCTTATTATACAGAAAGACCGTCGTTTTCAGAGAGAACAAATAAACGGAAGAGATATGATTAATTAACAAAGGGATAGAGATAAGGATTCATAGGCAAGACAGATATGGAATTCACGGAGAAAGGTCAATGTGTAGCTAGGCTGGAGGAAAGATTGAATGGAAAAGAATGTCAACTTCTTGGAATGCTATTCGCCCCACCAAGTAGGAGAGAAAGGAGAGAGAACGGAAGGCTATAGTGGGAAAGGGGCTAGCTAATATTTACTCATTCGAGGTTCGATAAACAAAATCAAAGCCATGGTTATGCCTTTGAGATAGCCAAATTGCCCAGACATTCATCCATTTAGTGCAGCTACGATGCCATTGCTTAGAACAGAGCTCGATTAAAATGCTGGATTTCCTTTAAGTTGAGAAGTCGGAGAAGGCAAGACAAATGAGGTCCTGGGGAAGATGAAAAGTTCAACGAGAGAAGTCGGCAAAGGTAAGACAGATGAGATCTACGGGATGATGAAAAGCTAAAGTGTAACTGGCTTTTAAAAAATAAATAAATTGCAACTTCGGAAGTTGGTAGAAAAAGTAACAAAATAATGATAATTGTTTCATTTAGTAATATTTATTATATTATTAATGTACATTAATATGTTATTTATAAATATCAATTGTTACATTATAAATATTTATATTAAACTGGCTCAATGAGCCAATGAGCCAAGCCGAGTAAAGCTCGAGCTCGAGCTCATGTAATATATTGGCTCGTAATCTGAGATTGAGCTCGAGCTTGTGCCTCGATAAGCTCAACTGATGAGCTTATTATCGAGCCGGCTTGCGAGCCGGCTCGGCTTACTTACACCCCTAGTTCAAAACAATTAAACATTTGCAATAGTGAAAAGATTAGCCACCAATGAGAATTTGGTAGCCTCCACCTTGACTTTAACCAATGTTGAGTAGCTTCAAAACAAAATAAAAAGATTATTCAATAATGAAAGTTTTCACGTAATCCATCTTTTAAGTCAATAAATGTTAGGTATGTAATTCTTGAGATATACTAAATTGAATAGTTAGTTATTATCATATAGTTTTATCTTTATTATGCATTATTTTCTCTCAATTGAAAATGTTTTCATTGTTATTTCCTTCCTATCATACATATTGTACTCGCTTATGTATAGGCACATGTTTTATATCAAAATCAAGAAACTTGTTTTCAATTGTTTTAATATCTTATTAGAATCCGATTAGGACATACCAACAATGTTCCCTTGCTTGCATTGTCAATGACTAGACCATCTCCATTGTGTTATGCATGCTCTTGCTTCTGTTGACTATAGTATATTAAAAGACAAGTAGGATAAACATCTTCAATATCGACCTTTCACCATTGATTCCACTACTATAAAAAAATAAAATAAAGGATTTCTTGTTGCGAAGTTTCTCTCTAGCCTCCATCTATCTTCCAAATTATTCAAGCTCAGTATGGATGCCTCTTTGGTTGCTAATATCTCCATAACTCCATACCACTCACATACGTTCTTAGAATAATTGAGATTGATGCCACACCCTCTTCTACTCTTGAGCATATTGCTCTTTCTAGTAGCATTATAAGCAATCATGGTAATCAAGGTCATTGTGGTCATAGTTGTAAAATCCCATTTAGAGAAAAAAAAGGATATTTGAACTTGCCAACGATAGTTCAACTGAACTTGAACGTTGAACTTGAATTGACGCTAACTGGTTTGCTATTCTTATAAGATGAGATAGGAGGATTTTTTTTCTCATGAATCCCGAGGCTGGGCGATGAATACAATAGAGCCGAACAAGGGTCGAATCCAAGATTATAGGCTTTAAAGGTATTGTAAATGCATTTATTTATTATATTTTAGTTTCTCTAAGTGTGAGCTGAGTTTTTGTTACCTTAGGTTTATTATATGATGGAAACCCTAACTCCAACTTTTGTTCAGAAACTTAATTATAAAAATATTTAATCATAAAGGATGATATCTTAAGAAGAGAAAATAAATCTGTTATAAAAGAAAATACATAATATTTTAATATAATAGAATTTTTATGTGAGGGATTAGTTTATTTATAGTGCAATATAAAACTTAAGAATTAGGTATTTATTTTGTTGTAATATCTAAAACTTAAATTTTAGAATTAGAATGATCAATTGAAATAAATGTGTAATCTATTTAAAAGGTTGTGAAGGTTTGTCACAAAGTTTATGCTTTTATATTAAGAAGATAATTTTAAGGAGATATTATATTAAATGAAATAATATTAGTTAAATAATAATAATTAAAATAATAACATTTCTAATATTTATTCTCGTAACAACATTATCTAATTAAATTAAATAATTAGTTATTCAATTAAATAAGATACATACGTATGTACGTATGTACATACATACATACATACATACATACATGCATGGATGCATTATAGAAGATACTATTTAAATGAAATAATTTTCAACCAATAATGACATAATATAAGATATTAAATATGAAATTATATAATATTAGTGTATAAGTTATAATATAAAATTATTAGTTAAGCGTATAGTTAAATAATTTGTATAAAATCAAATTTTAGAACTTTGCATTTTGAAATTTATTTGGCTCAAGTCATTAGGCTATTTAATGTTTGAATTTGTAGATTGAATTAATATCAATGTGTGGATTAAGCTTAAGAAAAATCAAATAAAATTCCTTCAAGTTGAGTTTGTGAGGTGATCCTAAAGTGAGTACTCATGTTCTTAATTTAGTAGTTTTATTATTTCCTTCTAAACTACTTGTTTGAGGTGTCATGGATAAATATTTTACATTGTTTGTTATTACAATGAATGTCTTAGAAATTTTTTTTTTTCAAATATTTAGCAATTGTTTAGATTTTACATATATTAGTTAAACACTATATGAAATGAAGTATATAATTGTTATGAATTAGATCAAAAGGTTGTTTGTGCATATTCGATGGAGTTTCATTTATGACTAGTTGAGACGCCAAGAGCAGCATATGAAAAATATTATTAATATTGAAGTGTCTTAAATTATACAACTTTAGACAATGGCACTTGTGATGAATGTAAATAATATAGATAAGATAGAATATTATACTGTACAATATAATATGTTAAACCTTCTTGATAGACTCATAGTTAGATATAAATCATCACTTGATCATATACTGGTTTATTATGTCTAACTGACATGCATAATATTTTCTTTTCATCGTGTTACTGTAGTTTATAAGTATAAGTATTTACTGACTGTTGATAGCTCATTATGATTTTAACCTAATCCTTGCAGGTGGAAATGTTGATATAGAAATGAACAATAGAGAAGAGAATGTTTATAGAAGGTGAGCTCAGAATAGAGAATGACATATTTATAATTTTTTTAACTTTTTTGTTACTATTAGTGGCTCTTCCAATGTATTAATTAATTTTTAGACAATGATAGATATTGTAAATTTATTCTTTCACTATCCGACTATCTTTTCCTGGCTTAGTAATTCCAAGCTCTTAAGCCGCATCGTGATAATAGTGTATGTGAACATCATGGCAATTTCTTTCTATCTTATTAGCATTGTCAAAGAACTAATCATTCATTGAATTACCATAGAAAAAAATTTTGGTTATTCTTTTAATTACATGGCTTGTCATTACTACCTGTTATTCTACTAACATTAATTCTAGACCTCTCCCCAATATAGAATATGATCGCTTGCCACATCATGCTTACCTTTTATAGTACCTACATACTTTGGTAAATCTTAAATCTTAAATTCTAATGCATTTTTGAACATAATAGGTAATCCAAAATTATTTCTCTCATAATAAAAGCTCTACATCTTAGTATTGTTGCTATGGATCTCCTTCTCTTATTTTTAAGAAAGGTTCTATTTGTCTCACTTTACTATTAATTTAAGATAATGTCTTATATGTTTCCAACTTTCATGCCAACTCATTATCTATAAATTGTCTTATTAAATCTCAAAACTGTTAGAAAATCTTTTCTTCATCCCAATGTTTTACAAGATCTTGGTATAAAAAAGATGATTGGAGGTGTTGTTGAAGTTGGAGGCATCTACCATCTCTCTAACCTCTCTTTCACCATCTCCCCTTGTAAGTGGGATTATTGTCTAGGTCATTCTCCTCACTCTCTTAAGGGCATCATCCCTCCATTATCTTTAAGTTTAAACGTGAAGCCTATAAGTATGGTAAACACTATTGTGTCTGTTTTCCAATGTCAATATCTCTCATAGTGGTGTTACTTTATATACATGTTGATGTATGGAGTCCATATCCTATCATACCCCAATCTAGGGTTTCATTATTTCTCATTTATTAATAATTGCACTGAGGTTACTTGGACATACTTGTTAAGGGGTTATCCGAACTTTGTGATGCATTTAAATAATTTTTAAAATTCATTTTTTTTACTTATCTTAAAATTCTTCTTTTTAATAATGCCCTCGAATATATATAATTCACTTTTTGTTCCTTCTATGCTAAAAATGATTTCATACATTAGTCATCTCATCCTTATATTTCGCAACAAAATAAGATGGCTCCTTAAGCTTGCACCTTAATATTCCACATGAAGATTCTATAGTCTGCTACTGAATGAACGATCTTCCACTAGAAAAAATGGGTATTATTAGTTAGTCTAAATGGGGCTACTCCTTTTTTCCTCTAATTTATCAATACTTAAACTCTTAAAGACAACTGTTGTGAAGAATAGTTAGCATATTTTTTTTTTTAATAAAGGCTCTAGGACGACTTTGCCTTTTCAATCTTTCCAGAAAATTGGATTTTTGTAACATTTATGCTTCTACTTGAGGGGTACTATAATGGCATTATAAGATTGGAAAGTTAGTAAGTAATTAGCATATGTGTTGTCTTTATTATGTAATACATTCTCTTAAATGAGAACATATATATTTCCTTCAAATTCTACCTATTGTACTTGCCTATATATAAGCATCAGTTTTATACTGAAATCATTGAAATTGTTCTCAATTGTTTCAATATAGTCAAATAAGAAATTTCCCATCAATAGAACGAAAGAAATGCACAAGAAATTTTTGATGAATACGGGAAGTACACTTTGGATGTATTCCAATCTTTTTATACTTAAACTCTTAAAGCCAACTGTTACTCAGAGGGGGTCAAGCATAGAACCTACATATTTATCACATAAATATTAGCTAATGCAGGAGAAAAAGCTGGCATCCCACCCGCCAAGCTAGCCTAGGCAGAAACAATAAAAATGCAACCAGAAAAATAATCACTCCCCACACAAAAATTTCTTAAAACGTTAAGATGCTGTCCTCTTAGAACTTGCCAAAGTACGCATCACTGGTAAGTGAATCAATAAGCGATTCAGTAGTAACGTTTCAACCACTCCTAAGAAGCAGCTAACTGATTTTCCAGACATGCGATAAAGAGTCAGACATTATTAATTACAGATTGTACAAGTCTGTTCTAATAGAGGGTCTATTAAAAAAGAAAAAAACTAATAGCTTCAGCTAATCTAGGAATCTCATACACAAAATCGTAGAAATGTGAAATTATTTTAATATTTAGTAGTACCTATTGCTGCAGAAGTGTTGATGGTATTAGCGTTTGTAGTTTTGGCAACAACGACTTGATCACACACCTCGTACAGAAAGGGGAAAACCACACTGAAACACTCTGGATCATCAAAAGCTCTAATAATCTGCAAGCTCAAGCAATAGGATACTTTATTAAAAATTGGCACAATTAAAAGGTCCCAAGAAAACTATGTTTAAATATAATGATGAAGCAAAATTATAGATGACGTGAGTAATTGCAATGCTTGTTAAATCAATACAATGAACAATGAAATGAATTTAAAAAAATAGAATTACATTGTCATCGGATAATATAACCTATTGTAACTAGAAATAATACACAAACGGTGTGAATTTATCTCCAGGAATAGAAAAGAAAAGCCACAGCTTGAAGCCACAAAAATATTCCAGTACATACCATAATGAATTTTCAAGAAAATAAGTTAGTCCCACACATGTTACTTTTCACAAAAATACAGTAGTGATTACCTGCTGAAGGCATACGAAGGCTGCTTCACGATAAGATTTTTCCTTCTTGCCGCATGAGGATATTATAGAGTTTAGAATAACCCTTGGGGCGACTGGGTCAGCAGCGGAGATAGCAATACTGCAGGATGAGCAGAGCGAAGCTAGAGCATGCAGAATAACATCTTTTCCCTGCAACGAGAAATTGAAAAAAATATCAATTAACGCATTCATATATTATCCTTAAATTATTCAAAAACAAACCAAAGAGCAACAACAACAACAACAAGCCTTTATTCCACTAAGTGGGGTCGGCTACATGAATCCTTCGTCTCCATTGTGTCATATTATGTGTCAAATTCTCATTTAATTCTAGTATACTAAGGTCATTTTTTATACATCTTAACCATGTCTTTTTAGGTCTATCTCTACCTTTCTTAACAAAAGGCAAATCTAATGCATCTACACTCTCCTAATCGGGTCATTGGACGGCCGATGCTTTATGTTGCCAAACCATCTAAGGCAACTCTCTCTAATCTTATCATACTTTCCAACTTTTTCTTGAACATACTCATTTTAGCATTTTATCTCTAAGAGTAAAGCCACTCATTCACAGCATCCTCATCTCTGCAACACTTAGTCTCATGCTTCTCTTTTATTGGCCAACATTCTGCACCATAAATCATTGCAGGTCTTACCACCATCTTATAAAATTTTTTCTTAAGTTTAAGCGGTACTTTTCTATCACACAATAGACCAGATGCATTCCTCCACTTCAACCATCCAACTTGAATTCTACTAATATCATCTCCATCTATTTCACCATCATTTTGAACAATAGAGCCTGAATATCTGAATCGCTCACTCTTTTTAATAACTTGTTCACCTAATATCACAACACTACCATTATAACTTCTACAACAAAAATTACACTCCATATATTCAATTTTAGATCTACTTAAACGAAAACCTTTAGAATCTAAGGTTGACCTCCATAATTCAAGTTTCTCTTGGACTCCATCTCTAGTCTTATCAATAAGAAGAATGTCATTAGCAAAAAGTATACACCAAGGTACATCTTCTTGTAAATGCCTAGTAAGAACATCCATAACTAAAGCAAAAAAGATAAGGGCTCAAAGCTGATCCTTGATGTAATCCAACTGAAATAGGAAAATATTTTGTCAATCCTCCATGTGTTTGGACACAAGTAATAGCTCTAGTATACATATCCTTAATGACTTGAATATAACCAATATTAACTCATTTCTTTTCTAGAACTCTCCAAAGAACATCTATTGAAACTTTATCATAAGCTTTCTCTAAATCAATAAATATCATATGCAGATCCTCCTTGCTTTCTCTATACTTCGCCATCAAACCTCTTAACAAATGAATAGCATCAATAGTAGATCTACCTGGCATGAAACCAAATTGATTGTGAAAAACTTTTGTATCACATCGTAACCTATGCTCAATTACTCTCTCCCATAATTTTAATGTATGACACATTAACTTAATTCCTCTATAATTTGCACTCTTGTGCATCACCTTTATTCTTAAATATAGGAACTAACAAATTCTTTCTGCACTCATCTGACATCTATTTAGTCTTTAAAATAATATTAAAAAGATTGTAAGCCAATAAATTCCTTGATCTCCTAAACATTTCTACACTTTTATTGGAATATCATCAGGTCCAAAAACAAACTAAAGAGCAGTAAAAAAAAAACATCCACTGAAATTAATGAACTAAAATATCTACGATATAAGCAGCACTTCCTAATTGCGGAAATGACAAAAAAAAGCATAGGGTTAATTACTGTGAAGTGTGCCTCAAAAATGAATAGATAAACCCGAACAAACCATATCATCCTTGCCTAATCCTACAGGAGACTTTGAAGAACCTTCATTGTTGCCACTAAAGCTGCAATTATCCAAACGGTTAATGCTCTACAAGGAAAATTATTTTTCTACCACCATAAGAATACCCCAAAAAAAACCCTTCCAAATATTCGATTTGCCTTCCATTGATATTTTTTCAACAAAAGCAACTAATCAGACAGCTTTATGTTTCCCAATAAAAGAAAGGGTAACAATTCTGATGATAATAGCGGTTGGTCTAAGTATTCAAAAAAATGAAGAATTGATTAACATGCTGCAAATTGAAAAAGGAACACACTCATTGACCAAGAAAAAAAAAACCAAAGAATATTGGAATATTGACCTCCTTATCTGGTCTACAACCCAACTCAGTCAAACACGATAAAAACGAAGAACATACACAATATTATGCAAATTTGACTCAAAATGCCTCAATTGCAATCAAAATCATTCAAACATCGCCGTTTTGCAAAACTGACTATAATGATGCATAAATTGCCATGCAAAATTAAAATGCAAAATCTATCCTCGTGCTAGATAAAAACAAAATTTTGATATGCACAAATCGAAGCAATCAACAAATCCAAGGAAATCTCATATCTTGTAGTGCCGCATAACCTCCTGTCTTAGTCCCATCTAAGTCAAGTAAGAGGCCATACGGCGTTTGTTTGAAAACAATTATCACCAAAAAAAAAACCCTTACGGGCATCCCTCTTTAGTTATTCCCTTAACTCAAGCACTTTAGATCTTCCTCTCATTCTTTCATGTATCTCTTGCCTTGTCCCTTTCACTCTTACTGAAGCACCCCAGACCAACAAAGTAGTGGGAAAATGACAGCTTATGATGAAGGCACAATCTAACTAGTGGCGTGCGAGGAAAAAAAAAGGAGTTTGAGAAATATGTGGATCAAAGTTATGCCTTGCATAAATCCAACAGGAATGTTTCTATCAAACAATAGCAGACGACCCCAACCGATCAAATTGCTAACAGCCAGTGCTCTATTAACACCATGACCTCTTCCTCTGGTTAACAGATTACTTTCCTATAAGCTCTGAACATTGTCGTGGGTTCGCTCGTATGCTTCCTTGCCCGAAACTTTACACGCAAACGACCTTGCCTCTTCCCAATGTAAATCTCACACCTTGCTTCTCCTCAATGACCTTCAACAACCAACCCACTACTGATGATCTCAAGCTTCAATGAACTCTCAACAACCTCCTACCAAGCATCGACAACCATTCTGGTAGCTTATCTTGCCGATGACTTCACCATTTCTTTATCTTTCTTCACTTTCTCTCTCTCTCTCTCTCTCTCTCTCTCTCACTATCCCTCTCTTTCTCTCACCCTCATTCTCTCCACTCATTTTATCTTCTATCTGTCACTCTTCTCTCTTTATCTTTATTTCTTTCTCTCTGTCACTCTCCTCTATATAACCCTTTCTATGTAATATCCCAAACGAATAAATAGGTAAATTTCACAACTTTAAAACATACTCAATTTTTCATACACTCTGAATAATTATCATACATATTTTCATAAAATTCCACAAGTAATTTTGAACGAAATGATATATATCATTTATAATATATTAATTAAATAACTAAATACATTAATTTATTTCTTAAGTTAATTAATATTTAATTACAGTTTAATTAATCAGTTTATTAAAATCGAATTTACTGTAATAATTTCACTGTAGCAGTCGTGAATTCCACTAAAACCTGTATGCAAGTTAGGTGAGAAAAAATTAACGGCTAGGATTTGAAAGAATTAATATTATATTAACTAATATTAATATATTTCTTATAACATATATAAAATTAGCTTTAGCTAAACCCTTCCCTTGTATTTCGTCCATGTTACTCCATTTAGTGAGACACAAGCAAGTTGATGGTGAGAGTCGGAGCAGAAATTGGGAAAGAATAAGGGAGAAAATTAAGGTATATATATATATATATATATATATATATATATATATATATATATATATATATATTATGAATAATTAGTTCTATTTATCTACCTAAGCCACTATTTTCTATAGCTAGGTCAGACAAAGAATAGTAAAGGTTTGGAGGTTGAAAGGAAATTCAGGTATGTTATTTAAGAGTTTGTATATAATCAAAAACATATTAGTATTAAAAACATTTTCCCCTTCCCAATATCCACTATAGCAAGTCTGAAAATCTGGGGATTTATTTAAGAAAAATAGTAAATAACTTGGGAATGGAATGTAATTATATAAAAAAAATATATGTATAATTTAGAATTGACAAATTAATTCAAACCTAAAGACAAATATATTAATATTTGAGTGTAGTTATTAAATTTAAAATAATATGTTGTATATATACATATTTATGTGATTAAGCAAATTTTTGTAATATTACTTTATTTTAATCAGGTAATCAGTATTAAATATTAATAGGAGAGTCATTGCGTGAAATTTGGTTGTAAGTCAAAAAGATTTATATGAAAAGCCAAATTCAAGTAAAATGCATATTGAAATGATAAATGCAGTAATATAAATGCATTATAAGCATTACATGATTTAACAAAAAACTATAATGTTAAGGTTGTGTACTCGTGTCGATGAGCGTGACATGATAGTAGCCTGAATACTGATATGAGTTATATAGTTGCTAATTTAAATTAAAATTTTTATAAGACTGTTGATTGCCACTATTTTTAATTTTTTGAATATTTTATAAATTGCATATAGATATTTCTGTCATATCTTGTTTTGATATAAATGATTAGTTACACAGCCTATAACTATGTTTTAATAATTTACTACGATTATAATCCAATCAAATACGTTGATGTCATATTACATTGCTATATATATTGAAAATATTTCAGTACAAGTATTGCTAATTACTAAATAAAAAATAATGCATATGATAAGCTGAGAAATATCATGAAATTGCTATATGTGGACTATTTTATGAACTTGTATAGATAGACAAAAGTTCCGATGAGATGAACCTATGATAGAGAATCATCAAATTCCCTACTTTTGTAATTCAGATTGGATTAGACCAATTAGTGTCAAGGTAGCTATTGATATGCAATATTGGGATGACTAGCCTTATCAGCAGTTTTGGCGGATGGACTGGGTGACGACCCTCATATTTCACAAGAGTCAAATCTATAGAAATATAAATGATATTTTTAATAAGATTATTTGATTTAAAACTAAACGAACCTTTAAGAAATCAATTGCCTATATGTTTAGTTATCTCAGTTGATTACTATTTACATTTCACAGCTTTATGGACTACTGATCAGTTCTTATACATGCAAGCATGTCTTTACTTACCATTATTTTCATACAAGTTCAGGTTCACATGCATGTTTCCTCTATTGTGTGTTGGATTTATTTTAACATAACTTGTCTTACTAGGCTTCTAACTTAGGATATTACACGTTAACTTTTAAACAATAATGAGAAGAGTAGAAGCTAGACAGAATTATTAAATTGTATAACTTTGAGAGACTATAAAGACTTTTAGGTACGTAATAAATTTTATTTTGATGCTGTTAGTTGCATTATATTTGTATTAGAAACTAATTTTATACGCTTCTAAATATGTGATTTAAATATGAATTGATTAATAGATGAATTCAAAATGTAAGAATTTATTTGTAATGATTTAGTGAGATTTAGTTTTCACTTGCTTACTCCGAATCCTTACATGTCAGAATGAGTTGGTGAAAATGATGTCGGACCTGACTGAGCCATCCTATTCTATTATATCTCAAACTGACTTTGGAGAAAAAAAATGGGTTGTTTGGAGCGTGACATTCTATTTCTCCTCTCTGTTTCTCTCTCTTATACTTTGTTTTTCTCTCTAAAAATGGTGAAAAAAAAGAAAATTTGAAAGTAAAAAAGAATAAAAAACAAGAAGACAGAGAAAAAAAAGAGAAAAAAAAAAATTTCTTGTACCACAAATCTTGTCAACAATTGTAACACCTCAAGCAAAGGTATAGGATGGAATGTGACCACATTGCAACACTTCAACACTTAAAATAAAAAACAAATTAAAAAAAACACTTCAACACTTAAACACACTTTCTTTAAACAACAAAAAAGTCTTTTATTTGCAAATTTCTTGTGCAAGTGAAAACTCATACACATTTTTCTTGGTGTGATGGGGAAGAAGACTCGATCGTTATATAAGTACCCGTGTGATCATTTCTTGATGCAGTAGAAAATCGGTTGCAAATTTTTGTGCATGTACTGAAACTCATACATATCTTTCTTAGCGTGGGCTCAAACATAATGTTTGCACAACATATACATGCTTTTTTTAGTATGACAGGCAAGCCTAGTACTTCACCAAATGCCCCCTATATGGAGAAGCAATAGGGAAGCTACTGAAGTTCCATGTGAACAAACTTATGAAAGACTTTGAAATGATAAAATGAAATGACCTTCTAGACCACCAAACACAACAAGAAAGAATACAATTAAAAAAAATAAAATAACTAAATGAACAATGAAAATGCAATAGATGGTGCAAGAACCTATTTACCTCGATACAAGCTTTGAAATTCAACTCGATCGAACATGACAAAAATAGTGGACAACAAATATGATCAAATTTGGTTTGTGCCATTGTATGAATAAATTGATTGTTGTTTCAACTGAGTAGTGGAAGATTGATCTTTAACCTATAGCTTTTAAAAATTAGGAAGGATTCTTTAGAATATAATAAGCCAAATATATAATAACAAAGCATTTCCCATGAAACTTTTAACATGTTATTCAAGTTCCACAAAATTTATATGCTATACTAATTGTTCTTTCTTGTTTTTGAAAATTTAATTGAGTGCTGGATTCAATTTAGAGATGACACTCCTAAACTACAAAAATTTGTAATTAAAGTACTCGGTCTTACTATCTTACATATTATTTCGTATTTTTAATTAATTTAATAGTTTAATTATGTGGTATAAAGCAAAAAAAAATGCCTCGGAGTCTATAGATTACATCATGGACAGAAAATGCTTCAATACCTGATTGCATAATATTATATCATGGTTGCAACAATTGTTGGTTGGTTAGCTAATAAAAAGTTAGACGATAAACAAAAGGTATGAACCATTTTCTTATAAAAAAGAGTCATCGTGAGCTTCTCTTTCTTTTATGCTTGTTCCAATATTTGGTGAGAGCTTGCTTAAGGTATTTTGTGCCTTAAATGCAATCCCCATAAATTAGTCCTTTTATCCATATTGGAGAACTTGCTTAAGGTCTTCGGCACCTTAATGGAGTCCCCGTAAAACTTTGACAATTCTAAACCTTTACGTCCAAAGCAAGCCTTCCATATGCTCCTCTATAAAGAGTTGTCCCGAGCAACATATTCAGGGGTCTTAGGGCATTACAATATCATTTTAGTGCAACATTAATTTAAGCTCGCCAAAGTACAAAGAGTTGGAGTTTCTTGATGCCCAAAATGTTGAAGAATAACCAACTAATTTCTCCCTAAGAGAAATTTATGATAACTTTAAAAGATAAATAAGACATAAGAAAAAGAGATACCTTTATAAATTTCTACATGAGATACAAAACTGATCTCTTCTCATCTCATCCCAATTACCTTCTGGTTGACCATGTCACGAGTAAACTCTTTAAATGCTTTCATGAATAACCCCATAAGATATCGCTTCGTGAAAAAACAAATGAGACTAAAGCTCACAAGAATTTTAAAAGCAATCAACTAAAAGTCCAACTAACTTTTAAACCAAAAAAAATTTATATCCAAACTAATCAAATCAAACAAACTAAATTAAATTAAAAGAAATAAAACATCACAGTTCATTGTGAATTTGTTGAGATGCCTACACTATCAATATGCAGTCAGCATATTAAATAAGTGCTTGTGGTCTTTATCAAGACGCATATACTTACGAAGGTAAACAGACTATTCACCCAAATTATGCTGAACTCATCGTGGTACTAAAGAACACACCTAGATAATCAACAAAGCATCTTCAGCACTTGTTTCCCCAACACATCTATTGGACCTTAGTTAAGTTATGAAGAGCTTTGCTGAGACAATCTTGTGCTTAAGAAGAGGTGTTAGTATGTTTATCGAAAGATTCATCTAGACATCAAGACATTAAGATGTCCACCAAGACATTATGTTGTCTACTTGACAAACATCCTCCTGAGAAAGGCCATGTAGAGATACTAATCAATCTGCCAAGATCTTTGGAAAGACACTGCCTCATTTGTTGAGATGTCCACATTCTTGAGTTCTTGTGAACCAACTTGACATCGCTAATGCATTCATTGTTCCTTGCTAAGTTATCCATGGCGCCAGCTAAGAAACCTGTGGCTGAAATCCAAACCAAAACATAAAAAAAAAGGACAAACCTGTTCAAGCTAAGTCAAATTAATGCACTTCAAACAAAACCATCAAATCAAACCTTTTGGGCCACCCTAAAATCAAGGTTGTGTGCCTTGACCATCTAAGGTACAAGCTTTAACGTGAACTTAAGTCTTGATGCTAAAAACATAAAATAAAAATCAAGCCAGATCTAATATCCTAGGTTTCCTCTTAAGCTGAGGCAACAAATATTGATCTTCCAAAACAATTCAAGAAACACAAACACCTCAAAGCACCAAGCCACCATGCCTAAAGGGAAAGGTCTTTAGGCCCATATTTGGGTATCTATAATACAAGAGAACTAACCGCCAATCTTTGGGCAATTCATAAATATTGTTATAAACTTCAAACTTGAAATCATTTCGGCCCTCAAGCACATATTAAGAACTAAAAAGATGACAAAATAATGATCACAAATGTGAAACCCATTAAATATTTTTGCGATATTGATGCAACATTACTAGCTCCAAGTTCACATAAACCACCCACTAGATCCATGGCGGAAAAAAAAAATGATATGGTCCTTGTATTTTGGGTAGTTTGAAGTTATGTTTATTTTCATATTTTCCTGTTCCCTTTATTTTCTTGCATTTATTTTATTTTCACATACCCACTAAATTATTTCATATCATGCATTCCTGCATGGTATAACTATCAAAAGCGTAAGTTGTTCATTTTGAAAATCCAGGAAAAGGAGAGAACTGCTTTGCGGAGTCATTCATGTTGAAAGCTACTTGAAGGAATACTTGGTTCATGCATCCTTAATTGTAGCCATCGGCCATAAAGAGAAGGAAGAAATTTTCCATGGTACACATATCCACTTGGAAGGCCAAAGCATGGTTAATGCATTCTTGCAGAGGTAGTTTCCTTGCATGTATTTTTAAACATAAATACATGTATTATTTTCGTCATCTACACTATGTATATATGCATGTCTTTTCATTTTTCCAAAGAGACTCTTCATATTCTAATGACTATTGGACTTCTATTATGGTTCATGCATTTAGAGTCCTAGATATGGCCTTGAAATTGAGAAAGCAAAAATCAACTTTTGAATATAATTGAGAATATTTCTCTTTCCAGATTTAGTTTGATAGCTAGTTTATTTTTCTCTTCCTTTGGTGAGGTCAAATAAGACCCTTACTTTGGTGAGGAAGTGATATTTATCCTGTCACCTTTATTGTTACATTGCTCCAGATTCAATCCATAAGAAACATGTACTTATCCTGTCCTTAAATTGGAGAATGTACAAGTGAAAATAAATTGGTGACAAGCCTTTGACAAAATTGATCTTAGAAATTTGCTGTTTGCTTCAATAATAAGTCTTCTCAACTTTCAATTCCAATTTTCTTTGACTATATTCTTTTATTTAGAAACTTGGACATTTTTGTATCGTATTTTTAAGTCATACTATTGTTGCATAAAGTTCAGTTAGTTGCCTTCTCTTCTATTTCAGATCTAAGTCAATGTCAAAAAGCTTAACAATCCCTCTCTTACATGTGTGATCCATGGTAAGGAGTGTGTTCCATTTCCAGATCCTTTCCTAAAGTGCAATTTTTACTTAAACACCTAATGTAAATTAATTAATGTTGACATAAGTTATTTGGTAAAATTTTCTTCTTTTGTTTTTTAAAATTCATTTTGATGACCTTTAAAATTTGCAAACAAAAAAAAAAATCCTATATATAGTTCTGAAATTTAGGATGTAATGTAAACATCAACTTTTTTGAATAAAATTAATACTCTCTTTTTGCAAACATAACTTGGTGGTTTGTTTGTTTTCCTCTTCTTTTTGTGAGCCTAGTGAGGCCCTTCCATTGATGAGGAAGTGGTAGTTATCTTATTAATTTTTATTACAAACTTGCTCTACCGTAGTTATTTTTCCACTCCAGCACCACTTCATCAAATACATTTGCATGAGGCCTTCAACATCATTTTCAGTAAAACATTAAGTAAAAGGCAAAACATCTCGGGCTACCATCAGGTCGAGGTTGTAAGCCTAGGTCATATGACCATTTTGAAGACAAGCACAACTTCAAATCAATTCAAATTGGAACAAAGACAACGAAACCAGATCATCTCTAATAAGTTTGTAGATACAAGGCTTCACTTACGCACTAGTCCCACATCAGGCCGACAGAAGTCCCTTCACTATACCAGTGCAAATTTCAAATAAAAAATCCAACTTATGAAATCTTAAGGCTTTTGGACTGTCTGAATCAAATTTAGACACAATACTTAAATGTGTCTCAAACCTACCATAGTTCATGAATTGAACCTCTCAAACTGTTTCTATAAAATTGAGACAAGTACTCAAACATGCATAAAGCTATTCAAATTCCCCAACATATCCCAAACTCCTTGGATTGACTTTGTCAAATTGAGATATAATACTTTTCAGGCCAGCATAAAACCATTAAGCCAACAATCATCTGAAATCTTAGTGTACAAAACTGTATTTAAAGTCAAATGTATCCTAATCAGAAGCTTAGACCAACTAATGGCTCCAAATCTGAGACACCTCAGGGATACATTAAAATATCCTCTATCATGTATATGATAACCAAAATAGCTTCTCTTAAAGCCAGAATGAGTCAAATTTTCAGTAGGGGCTGCAGCCTTAAATACTTTCTTTACAACACGTAAACTCTCTCAATTTGGTGTTCAAGATATTCTCCTCTCCAAAGTGGGAGGTTCAGGACATCATAATCAGCCGTTGAATCGACCTTGCATTACGCCTCCTTCCTAATGAATATATCAAGCTCAGTGCATTGAACACCATTGGTCAAGTAAAAACATCTCTAAACAGTTGATATACATATTGGCCTTCTTCAAATTATTCGAGTGAGTTCCAAACAAATAGTTCTTATAAAAGAGAGTGAAATGTCTTAAGCATACTTACCAGTCTACAGTAGATATCTAATAAGAGGCAACTCATGGATGGTACTCAAACTCCTTGGCCAATATGACCTTATGACTTTGTGTCGATAAATTAAGATCATTAGGTCGACCTGGGAAGATAGATGATGAGTTCATCAGTTTAACCCATTCCCAACAAATGCCTAACTCCAAAAGCAAATCCAATTGATTCCTCAATCCAAAGCGCAATGATGTCCTTAATCAAGAGTGCTCTCGACCATCAGACATGAGTTGTAATTAATCATATAAGCTTGTGCTGATAAAAAACCTCAATTCCCAAATCTAATATAAACCCAATATAGTACAAATTGTTGTCTTAAAAAATTGCTTGTCATAAAAATTCTATGTTGCTTAGAAATCTTTTCCTTGAACTCTAAGAGCAAGAAAAAAGCAAATTACACTAAGTGAGCATCCGTGCTTTGAGACCCACAATACAGTAATTGACATGACAAACAAGCCACCGTATTTAAATTACTTTTGAATTTCTAATCAACAAATGTACATATATGTGTGGCAGTAAGTGGATTTACATTAGCATTTAGCAGCTAATCTAGTTTATCATGACAATAATAAGCATACTATGCTAACTTTCATTTATTATAAAAAGGGATGAGTTAGATGAATCACCCTTTAGACATTCATTCTAAAGAACAAAATGCTAATGTAAACACTAAATAATTTACATTATAATTTATGGATAGAAGAGAGTCGGCTATAAACAATATAGTTAGCTTGTCATCAATGAAAAATCTCAACATAGGCATGCTCCCACTAAAAGATATGCACTAACAATTATAAGTTTCTACATTATATCAAGAAAAAAAAAGATTGCAGTATATTTCAAAGTATTCTATTCATTAGAGGCAAAATTTGGTTAACATTACAAGTTGGTGATTCGATTAAATAGCGAGATAAGTGATGCTCATTTTGAAGTTATTGTGTCTAGTGGAACAAGTAACTTGGCCAAGTGTAAAGCACTAGCTACTAAGTGGTTGCTGTCAGTCTATTTGTAAATGATTTGGACTATAATCAATTAAAACACTACTGTGTGTTATTATAAAAGTCCATTTCTTTAGCAAGTAAATGTGATCAATCATCATAGGATCAAGTATATTGAAATTAACTATCATTTTTATATTGAAAAGGTTTAGTTAGAAGAACTAGGCATTCATGCATGTTTATTGTACTTCTAAATCATAAAATGTGAATGTAAAGCTTAATGAATACAAACTTAAACATGGACATTATTCATACATGCTTGTTCTAAAATGCAAAATGTTAATGTAAATAATAAGGAATAACAATTCAATCATGAACAATTGATGTTATAAAGGAAATGACAACATTCCACACTACGGTTAAATATAAAACAACAACTAAAAAAGGATGACTACTCTTCAATGAGCTAAGCATACACATTTTGCTCATCGTATTTTGGTCATATCAATTTGGTTTCTATTAAAATCAGTTTTAGTCCTTGAATTTTTTCATGGCCAAATTTGAGGATTTACCATAAAAAAAGCTACAACTTGTTATTAGTAGAATTCAAGTTGGATGGTTGAAGTGGAGGAATGCATCTGGCCTATTATGTGATAGAAAAGTTCCACTTAAACTTAAGGGAAAATTTTATAAGATGGTGGTAAGACCCGCAATGACTTATGTGCGAATGTTGGCCAATAAAAGAGAAGCATAAGACTAAGTTAAGTGTAGAGATGAGGATGCTTAGGTGGATGAGTGGCTTTACTCTTAGAGATAGAATGCAAAAGGTATGTCGGGAAAAAAGTTGGAGTAGCTGGTGGTAGATAAGATTAGGGAGAGTCGCCTTAGATTTTTGGCCACATAAAACGCCGTCCATGACCCGATTAGGAGAGTAGATGCATTAGATTTGCCTTATATTAAGAAAGGTAGGTAGACCTAAAAGACTTGGTTAAGATGTATAAATAATGATCTTAGTATACTTGAATTAGATGAGAATTTGACACATAATAGGACACAATGGAGACAAAGGATTCATGTAGCCGACCCCACCTAGTGGGATTAAGGCTTGTTGTTGTTGTTGTTGTTGTTGTAATACCCAAATTGCATCAAAAAATTTAAAGTTTAACACACTTTAAAATATACTTAATTTCATACACCTCCGAAATCATTGTATACATTTCCATAAAATTCTACATTTTGTTTTGAATAAAAGGATATATATATATATATATATATATAAATAAACAATAATTATCATCTATTAATTAAAGAGTTAAGAATCAAATAGTCCCAGATTAAATAGAAGGACCAATTTAGTCTCTTGATTATTTGAAAATAAACTAATTTAGTCTTATCATTTGAATTTGGATGGAAATGAGTAGACATATAACGGAGAAGATGGGGCAATATCAAAATTACAAAATAAGTTAACATTATAATGACGTTTAATATAATAAAAAATACATAAAGTTTTTGCCAAAAAAATTATTTGCTCAAAAATATGATAATATTAATCCAATCTCCTTGAATGTGATTGTATCTGTAGCACACAAAAAAGAAAAATTAATAAAAAAATTTAAAATTTCAAAAATACCCCTGCTTTTAATACCTCAAACCATTAGTATGGTAAGATCAAATTGGTCCCTTATCAAATAGTCAAGAGACTAAATTAGTTATTTTATTTAGTTTGGGACTATTTTCTTCTTACATAAATAGTTTGGAGATCAATTTGACCCTTAACTCATTAATTAAATAAGAAAGTAGATTAATTCACAACTTAAGTTAATTCCTATTTAATTATAGTTTAAATAATCTAATTTATTAAATCCAAATTACTATAGCACGTTAATGGATTTCCACATAAACTTACATGCAACGGTGGATCTAACAATTAGAATGTTTGATGGTAGTGATTAAAAACTATTAAATCACTTAATTGATTTAATTAAGGCTGATTCGAATTGCATCTGTAATATCCATTAATTTAATTCCTAATTAATTTTGTTTAAGCTAATTAACCCGTAATCAGAAGTAGCCATCAGCACCCAAAGCTAAGCATGCAACGATCGGATTAACGCTTCGACGCTGCATATGGGGATCGATCGAAAAGGTACCCGTTTCATTTATTTCACTTCCTTCCCCACCGCTTCGCCTTCAGTGAGTTCTTCTCCTCCTTTCCTTCCTTCGCCGGCCGACGACCCCCCTTGACAAACGCAGAACCGCTTCTTCCTTCCTCGGCGGCTTCGCCAGAAGTGCCGCCCGTGCATCAAGGCAGCAGAACCCTTCCGCTGGACCGCCAGACTGGAAGCTCAGAGGCCTTCGTCCGCTTGGAAACGACATGTAAGTCCCTGGAAATAAATTAAGCGCTGGTTTGGGAAATCCGTGAACCAATCGGCTGGGATTTCGCTCCCAATCGGAAACAGGAATTTTGTAAGTTGCTAATTTTCTTCCCTATCCCTTTTCTTCAGCCCCTTCCTTGGTGTTGAAATGCGTGATTGGAAAGTTCAACCTCTGCAGTGAGTTGTAAAATTATTGAATGGGATTTAGATCGGTGTTTGTTAATTTTAGTTTGTTGATTGAATGTAAATATGCTAGAGTCGCATCAGAAGTTTATGCGATATCAATGGTAAGATGGGTGTTAATTATGAGTTTCATTTATGATGTATTAGAAGTATTTAGAAGAGTTATTTCATTATGTACACTGAGGAGGAATCGAGAGCACATCATTAACCGACTTTATATGAGGTATAATCTAAGTTAAATTCGTTCTTCTATACGCTTCTACCACTTTGTATAAATCAGAAATGACATATGATATTTCATATCAGATGCAAATACAAACGCTTATTACGTGACCCAAGAGCGATTTATAATGAATATAATAGAGTTAGTATGATATGATTTCAGCATAAATGTTTGAAAGTATGCGAAATTAAAACAAAAGAAATGTCGAAAAATTGATAGGAAGGGCTATATTCTGGAATCGGTGAGATAAAAAAAGTTGACGGATGAGTGACTTAGATCCCACTCTGCATTGAGGTTGGGTCGTTAGTCAACCGGTGTGGGTCATTGTGGAAGGGCCCGCCTTTATGACCTACGTGACTACCCTTTTATATGAAGTCAAAACCCATGAATTATAAATGATAAAAATGATTTATAATCGAATCGAAATGATTTAATAAAATTATCGATCCTCGATGATATAAACTGATCTAAAGATATCGATTGTTGTTGTTATATTTCTACAAAGACCTACAAAGATATTGTCAATACATTGTTACATTATGCACATGTTTACCGCTTTTGCAAATTCATACGCATGCATGATTGTTTCTTGTCTCTTTTAAGATTCTTGTCTCACTGCTTTTAAATTATGATGCTACCTGAAAATTTCGAGGACGAATTTGGGTGGTAGCTTTTGTTGAATCAGATTGTAAGTTAAAGGCTTTTTGCAAATTAAATGTCTTTTCGATTTATTTCACGCTTCCAAGATTTGTGATATGAATTAAGTTAAGATATGAATTGCAAATAGTTTAGTGATGATTTGATTACACCTTCACCTTTCAAGAGACGTGCGGAACGGTTGGAACTGTGGTCCAATCGAAGTCATCCTATTCTCATTGACACCCCAAGAGCAAGAGGGTCATCCGGGTGTGACAAAGATCTTCCATTTAATTCTTCCTCCCTGTATGATACTCTCAAACCCTCCACCTTTACCTGACCCGCGTGAAGTGTAGAGATGGGAAACTTGAATCCCCCGTGTCGCTTAGGCTGGCTGAAAGAAAATTTGGGGGAGTTTGAGGAATTGCAGATGTTGGAATTGAGGGGAGAGAAAAGTAAGATAACAATAAGCATATATATATATATATATATATATATATATATATATATATATATATATATGGTCAAGTTTATTAACCCAAATCATTCTCTACTAAATTCAGGTAATATTTAATTCATTTCTATAGCTCCACCCGAGATGCTGCAACAATTTTAAATTTTAGGGAGAAATCAGTATATAAGTAAATATAATGGTATATAGATATTTTAAAGAGAAAAAAAAATAGTGAACTGTAAAGGAAAATTTGAAATGAAGGAAATAATTTATGGATTGAGGTAATATATACGTACATACACATTATATAATTTATACAAATTCATTAATTTTGTCTAATTATAAGAAATATGATAATATTAAGGTAAATTTTTTTTATGATAATTAAAACATTATAGACGTATAAATACGAAAGTTTAATGATATTAATTTTAACATAATTAGGTAAGTAACCTTAAAAGTATAATCGAAGTAAGTGAAGAAGCTCGGTAGTGCATTAAGGAGGATTGCATAAGGAGAAACCATATTCAAGTGACACATTAATATGTTTGTTGTATGCATACTCACGTTTTTGTTAAGCATTTCATTGAGTTAAGGAAAGAGTTGTTGTTAGGTTGTATATTCAAGGAGTCGAACACTTCACGATACTGGCTCAAATATTGAGGTGAGATATGTAATTACTAATTTAATTCAATTTTCTCTAGGGGTATTGGTTGCCACTACTTCTACTACTACTTTTGAATATTTTATATATTGCATATAAACATTTCTATCATATTTTGTTAAGATGCAAATGATTATTTACACAGTCTACAACTATGTTTCACTGATTTACTATGATTATAATCTAGTCAAATGCATTGATCTCATATTACACTGCTATGTATATTGAAAATAATTCAGTATATATATTGCTAATTGTCAAATGAAAAATAATGCATATGATAAACAAAAAAATATCATAAAATTACTATAGATGAACTATTTTATGAACCTGAGTAGACAAATAAAAGTTCCGATAAGATGAGAGCCTTAGACAGGGAATCATAGAATTTTCAATTCTTGACATTGAGGTTGGACTAGACTAATTGATATCAGTGGGGCTGTTGGTATGAAGTATGGAGACAACCAGCCTTATCAACAGCTTTGACTGACACGCCGGATGACGATCCTTATGTTTTACTAAAGTTGAACCTAGACAAATATAAATGACATTTCTAATAAGATCATTTGATTTAGAATTAAACAAATCTTCATAAAATCTAATGCCTATAATTATAGTCACATCAGTTATTTATTGTTTACATTTCATTACTTTACAGGCTACTGATCAGCCTCTATACTTAGTAGCATGCTTTTACTACTATTTAGTTCTTATACATGCAACCATGTAAACTTACTGTTATATTTCTGGAAGTTTTAAATTGCTCATGCATATTGTTTCTTATGTCGTGCTCTGAGTTTACCTTAGCTTTACTTGTCTCACTGGATTTTTAGCTTATAATATTACACGTTGACTTTCAGATAGAACGAGGAGTATAATGGCTAGACAGACCTTTTAAATTGTATAATTTTGGTGTACAAGTTTTGGAGACTATAAAAACTTTTTGGATATATACAAAATTTTATTTTAATGCTTTTAGTTGCTCTATATTTGTGTTGAAAACTTAGTTTACATGCTTCCAAATATGTGATTTAAATATGAAATGATTATTAAAAGAATTTGAAATTTAAGAATTTGTTCGTGATGATTTGGTGAGATTCAGTTTTCACTTATTCTGAAGCCTCACAAGTCGGGATAAATTAGTGGAAATAGCATCTGATTGAATCGTCTATTATCGGTTAAAAAAAATGAAAGCGAGGGAAATACCTTAGCAACCACCATTTCCACATAAGCAAAACCGCACGGGAGAGGATGGCGCGAATGGTTAGTGAACAATTGGAGCTATAAAAGGTAGAGAAATGCTTCAGTCAGCCAAACTCTCTAGACATACACGCACCAAAGTTGACTGAGAGAAAAAGAGAGGGAGATCGAGTAAGAAAAACTTACCATGCCTTAGCCGACTGAATCCCTACGCATCGATCAACCCTAGCTGAAGTAGCCGAACTCCCCCTTGCTTGGATACCCTAGTCACCGATACCCCTTTGGTTGATTGATGCACGAGCCACATCCCTCTTCTCTATCGTGCAAAGACGCAGAGCCTTAGACATAGCTTTGGCATGTAAGGAGGCTAGACTGAAGGTTTAAAGGGGGATAAAGATATTAAAAAGCCAAATCTTCATATTGCCCTTTGCTCCTTAGGTCTTAGGGAATAATAGCTAAGGGCATTTTCATCTAAATTGGCGAAAAAGAGGTTTTAATGCTCCAATTTTGAGTAAATTTCAAAACTCATAATTTTTATAATTAATTTCTTGCATCTACAGATCAAATTGAAGGTCTCCACTATCGAGCTTGCTTTCAATGTAAGATAAAAAACCTCCCCCCATCGGTTGCGGATCCGGAGTAAGGGAGAAGGCACGAGCATGCTACTGTGCAAAAAATTGCAATATTTACCGCTATTTTACCAAAATAAAAAATATATAATTAATATAAATTTTAAATTATTTGAAATTAAATAAATCGCAGATCCCAAAATTCAAAAACTAGTGTCCATCAATCATAGATCCTGTCAGGAATTTTACGAAGACCTCCGCTGTTGATCTTGGATCCGGTGCGAGATGAAAGTCATCCTTCGTTGACCTTGGATCCGAAGCAAGGGAGAGAGTGCATATCACACTAAAATTTTACAAATATAGCACTTCTAAGTTGTTATTGTGCCAAAATTTATTGGAAATAATTCCACTTAAAATATTAAAATTTAACATAAAAATGGACATAAGAAAAGAAATTATTAAACTTTTAATCATAAAATGAAAATAACTTATAATTTACAAAGATCATAATCCGATTAAACTTAATGAAATTTCGGGACTTAAAATTAAATCATTAAATCATCCGGTGGATTTGAACATATTGGTACATTAAAGATGACTTTTTTATAAGCATAAGTCCAATTTGTGTATACAAAGCAAACACCATCAACACATTAAACAAATAATATTCCAAAGAGATGTTAAGTCTAACCTAAATCCTACTTGGCATTCCAAATAGATGTAAACCCATCTATTTGTTCACTAGGCGAACTCCAAATATTAAATATTTGGTATTCCAAAGAAATGTAAGTTCAAATCTGACATTCTAATGGATGTAAGCCCAATCACAAGTTCGCCCTGTGAACTTCACTAAAATTATGGCTTTCCAATGGATGTAAGTCCAACTAGTATTTGTAATGAAAACATTATCTCACACAAATTGACATTCAAATGGATGTAAGCCCAACTACTTGTTCGCAAGGAGAACTCCAAATATAAAAGTCATGGCATTCCAATTGATGTAAATCCTATGCTTGTCTGCAATGCAGGCTTCAATCATATGAAAACTGGCATTCCAATGGATGTAAGCTTAGTCAATCACTTATTCGCCATACGAATTTTCCTAAAATTTTGGCATTCCAATGGATGTAAGCCCTAAGTATGTTTGTGATGCAGATTTCATAAAATTGAATTATTAGGTAGGCTTATAAATTAAGTTTAGCTTAAATAATTTAATAAATATTTGCACTCATAATAACACCTACATAACAACTCAAGTCTACTCGGGATCTTTGAGACGAGACAACCCATGACTGCTAATCAGATTCCTTAGACATTACGGCTAATAGCCCTCTAATGTTGATAAACTGAAATAACGATAGTCTTGGGATGACGGAACCATGGGATCTTGATCGGGACTACTCTCTTTTTTCCTTTTAGGCAATCATCCACATCACATAACTAGATACCGATTTATATCAAAAATTTATGATTATTTCCAACCTTAATTGAGAGTGTTCTCCTACAACGGTAAGAGGTGTAATTAACTATGGATGCTTGCGTTCATAGGAATTATAACCTAGATCTAAATAAACCCTAACATAAGGTTGGAGGAAATTTGGTTGAATATAAATTAATCTGCATCATGAAGAACAAACTCCCTAAACATCTTATAAGATGATAGAGATTTTCGAAGGAATTTTTCCTAAGCGATCATCATCCCATTCTCTTACATCCTAGACTAACTCTGAGATAGAGGGTGTCATTTGGAGTGTGACACAACTAGCCTCCATGGATACTTCTTGCCAGAAAAACTACATTTGTTTATAGAAAAAGTGAAGAAAAAAGGTAGTGGAAGGCGGGGTATTGATTGACATCAAATTGGAAACTACCCTATTCATGATAGGGAGGTGTCAGAGGAAGGTAGGGAGAGCATAAATGAATATTGTTGAATCCAAATTTGTTCGTAGATGGAGGAGGAACTTTCCGTGATACTTAAGAAATAGGGTTAGAAATATTGCAAAACAAAAAGATAGAAAAGTAAAGAAGCACAAGAGAAATAATAATTTTATTCCTCAAATTGGAAGTACAAAGAGTAGAGGGCAGAGAGAGAGAGAGAGAGAATGTCCCCTTATAAGAGAGTAGTTCCCCTTTTATAACACCAAAGGGTGACCATACATATAAAATACATATAACGCAAATTGAGAACAAGTGGAGGCCCACCCAGGCAGGTGACAAGTACACATGTAAGAAAGTATAGATATGACAGATAGTAGAGGCGAGTAGCCCATCGTTGTGTGAGTACGCGAGTAAGGATTGGGCTAAAAAGAATAGCCTCCTTATTCCATTGAGTATTCGCCCGCTGTCGACGAGTTGATTCATGCCTTGTTCTCTGGGTTATTATTCTCTAAGTACTCAACTCGCTTGCTCAAGTTGATTTTTTCTTGTCGGATACACTTTCCAACGAGTATACTTATTATGATAACCTTTGTTGTTGAGTAATCTTTACGGCGAGTGTGTTTGTCTTGATAAATAAACTCGCCAAGTCACTTGGACCTGCCCGCTTCTTTGGGTATACAATCATCTACAACATCATAAATAATATAAATAGCAATACAAAAGCACTTTAAGAACAAAAGCATTGGAGCATTTTAGTTAATTCTATTAAGTTAAGGCTTATATAGATATATAACCCACATTAATAAGAAAATACAATAACCAACATGATTAATTGGTGAAAAGAGGAACAATATTGTTTCGAACTAAATAACAAGGCCCAAATTGTTTTGGACAAAAATTTTACTTCAAAATTGATATTTGGGTCTATTCTGAAAAATAAAACATAAATATTCACCAATCAAGTTTCAGAAAACTGAAGGGTGAAATCAAAATGACATAAAATGCAAATATCAATATTCAAAAGATTAGATGCTGTGACCTGCATAAGCCTTACAAATCACAATTTCAGAAGAATTTTCAGTAACATATATTAGTCTTCAAAAAAAGAGAAGCCGCATCTCTACATAAATCACATTCATGCATATGATGAAGGAGAAAAAAAAAACAAAAAGTTCACATAAAATACAACAGTATCACATGCAAAAGTGGTAAAAACAACGTGATATCCACCGTTTTACATCCTTTTAGCTCACATACCTCCCAAAATCGACCTGGCACCTCTTTGAGAAGACAGTTGAGTAAAACTTGGTGGGATGCTGATACAGAATCACCCATCGTTTCAAAAAGTTTAATTATTGCCTTGGCAGACTGTTGTAAGTTGCCACAAAAAAGAATATTACTCTTAATATAATCCAAAACCATGGAACATGTGCGATCCAAACCTATGTACTGATACAATTCATAAATCTATACCTTCCTTTTGCTTGCCCATGATGATGAAGAGATGCAATTACAAATTAAGGAAACAATTTCTTGTAAATATAATTGAAGAGTGACACGATCACTGGCTGAAATATCCTCCCATAGCTCCTCATATAAGGTGCTAATATCTTTGTCATCTTCAAACCTGACAATAGTAGGTTTAGAGGAAAACTTATGCACAGTAACTGTGGAATATGCCCTATGTTCAATACAGATTATTTCCTTTAACGTACATCAATCACCAAATAATTAGTTGAAAAAACAATACAAAGCTCATTATAGACAGAATAAAAAAATTTTAAAAAAAACAATTGGTTGTGGTGATAAACATATAAACAAAGTTCTAGAAATTAAGAATTTGTAAATAAACCAATATACTTGATGAGCAACTTGATATTTGTTTGATTTTTGAACAAGTTTGAACAAAATTAAAGAAGTTGATATTTGGCTGAACATAATTAGAAAAGTTGGTAAACATAATTAAATGCTAACATATCAAATATATTTCCCTAAAATTAGTTAAAGTTCGATTATGGCTCAAGTAAATTAAAAAAAAAATCTTGAACATGATTTTAAATTCAAATCATATTTAAAATTGTTATGTTCCATAACAACCACCACCTTCAAATTGATGCGAGACATAACAGAGGAACAAAATAAATTTTTATCTAACACCCTAGTATCCTACTCACCATAATAGAGTGAGTGGTAAACTCAATCATCAAAATCCACCCGAACTATATATAACACAAGATTATCATCTACATAGATTTAAGAAAATTAAACTAGCAGAAGTGGAAGCAATAGATACATTACGTTAATATATCTAGAAAGCATCTTCTACCTTAAGATTCACATACAAAATATTACACTTCATTTAATACATACCTTAACACCATTCATATCTTACATTAACTACCCATCAAATATGATACCAAAATTTAACCAAATTCTTTCTTAACATCAACTTTATCTCTTTTTTTTTTTTGAAAAAAATTAAAATAATAATTCAATGAACTATGAAACTTAGATAAATAACTCAAATATAAAATTCAAATAATCAAGAATAATAAACAATATATGTTAATCATGACTAGACATAATCATATTTTAATTGGTACATTATTCTAACATTCAAGGTTAAGTTTAGCTATATGAGGATTAATATTCATATGCTGGCATAAGAGATATAGCAACAAAATGAAAACTAAGAATTTCTTCATAGTATCATGCTAGCCAAGGATTTCAATGCTTATATCTTTAGTTAATTACATCAATTCATCCATTATTTATTTCTTGACACATTAATTTCCTTTCACTTCAGCCTTAAAATATATTATGCAAGATTTTCTAAATTTATTGGTCATATTATAAGGTAATGAACTATAGACTCACACCATAATACATAGGGCATAAACTAGGATGGAAGGACATATCATAAAGTTCAATTGAGCTAAAGGGAAACCTAGTATTTCTATGAATATGTACTGAAAATGATTTCTATAAATAAATATTTTAAATGACTAAGGTGTTAAAGTCAAAATAGTATTATGTAGTTTTGATGATAGATTTCGAAATAGCCGTTGCAATAGAAATTTATAGCTTTTAAATATTTAGCAATTCTCAGCTTGATATAAATCAAACATTTGGCGTACATAATATCAACAAAATCAAGTTAGTTTTTATGGTTATAAGCAAGTTCTCAAGCTTATATAGTGATTTTTTTATATTACATTATCTCGAGTTTAAGAGCTATTATAGCTAGCAAGATGCCCAGACTAAATTAGTTAAAGACATTGCTAACATAAATGATGAGTCTTTGGTAAAGAAAATCAAAGCTCATTGAATTATAGAGTTAGTAAATTTATAAATCATGTTAGTATAGGGGTCGTCAATTTGAGTTAGTAGGATATAGTTTTAGTTGTTCCTACTATCCATCACAAGCTATTTCTCAAAGAACTCAAGCCATAGGAGGTAATATGATTACAACAAAAAATTAACATCGTAGAAAAGATAAATAAGTAAAAACAAATTTTTATATACTACTCCAAAAAAGATAAATTACCCAAAAATAAATCAATAATTATGCAAATCAAAAAAATAGCTCTACAATACTTTTTGCAAACAATATCCTTTACAGTAAATCCTTTGATCAAATGTGCTACATTTTTTACGGATCAATGAAGCTAATGAGTGGTGACTAAAAGTCATGAAGAATTTTATGGTGTGCATCAATTAGGACCTAATATGGAAGTTAAAATTAAGAAAATGAGCAACTAATAAATGATTGCATCAATCACACTAGAGATACAATGAATGTCAAATCTATAGCAACACTACACATAATCCTCGAAATCTATTACACTTAACAATCACATCATAGCCTTTTGAATGTTGAGGCAAAAATATAATTAAACTAATTGAACCTTCATTATCTGTAGACACCGCTTTATTCTAGCAACAATTGAATATTTTTTTTTTCAAAATGGTTGAATCTAGTTAATTTAAATAAGTCACTTCTGAACAAATAATTAATTTTTTCACCTACAATATTGTCCATCAATTTGGAGTATCATCCTATATTATCTCAAACAATAGGCCAACTTGTTGAAAATACAAAGATATACATATTAATTGATACAAATTGATTGGCAATACTCCTCAGCATACAATTCGCAAGAAAATGGCCTAGTGAAAGCATTAAATAAGATATTGGTTAGGCCACTCAAATATTCTCACCAAAAATAAGAGAGAATAGCAAACCAAAATAGTAGAAATGTTATGTGCACACCATGCTACCTACAAAATGCCAAGTAAAGACCTTATTTTTGTGTTAGGATTGAAGCTAAAGCAATCTTGTTGCTCGAGATTAAGTTTTCATCACTCTTAATAGGTATTCAATAGGACCTCACTAAAAAAATCAAACAAGGATGTCCACAGGCAAGGATGAATACCATACTACAATCCACAAGCAAATGGCATACAATGGAAAAACTTGGCACAATCAATGAAATTAGACTTTAAGCTTAATAGAATTTTTAAATTTATCAAGCTAGGTTGTCTAAGTCCATTGATCGTATGGTGCATCATTAGATTTTCAAGAGGAAGAATTGATTTTGATGCTATGAAGAGATATTATTCTCCATCGAATAATGGATGACAAATTTGGGCTTAGTTGCAAAGACACCTTTGCCACTGAGAAGGGATATCAAGGCGAAGTTTACTAGCTTATTAATCTAAGTGGTCAATGATAAATGTTACTATCAATGACCAATTTATGTAAAAGTATCACACAATGGCTTAATCAAAAGTGTTATATCCGAAATTCCCTTGTAAGATAGGTATTTGTTTTATAACTTTATTCCAATATTGTTGTATAAATTTTTTAAAACTCTCTTATAACACAAGAATATGTTTCCAAGCTATAATGAAAATTTCTTCACAAGACAAGAGTCATATTTAACTTTATAGATTAAAAGAAATCCAAAACTTCCTCTATAATTTAAGTTACCATCATACTTCATGTCGAAATCTCTAAATAAATATTTCAAATCAATATTGCCAAGTTGCATCCAATGCATAAGTAGAAAGGTAAAATCAATCTTTAAGATATATACAAGACAATTCTAAATATTAAAGGTTTATCTTTTTAGCTCACCAAGATTCTAAATGCCAAGTGAAAGAACTCCAATAATTGTAATATTCAACCAATCAAATTGGAGAAGCACAAATCTGTTATAGCTCAAGCCTAAAACTTGAGTGAATCAAAAAAGTCGGACTCAATATGCTTAAACATGGCCTTGTTGACAACTTTCCTTAGCACATGTAAGAGCAACCATAGTAAGAGAGCCTCCACTTTCATCATATGGGCTCCGAAAATTTACGTCCGACCTCGATGAAAAGAATTTCATTAATATAGGTCAAACTTTCAAAAGACATATGAGATCGTAGATAACACACTACCCATAAATTTTACCCTCATTTTGTGAGGACTTTAGATATGGTTCCAAGTTTCCAATAGGTGTAACCACCTATAGTTAATTACCCCTCCCAATTCTAAAAGAGAACTTTTGATTAAGGCTAGTTATTAGATCGCTAATTGCTTAGCGTAAAGTAGTAGCAAATGGAGTAAAATATTTATGAAATTTATCATTGCTAACTTAAAGCAGATAGGTGGGGGCATGATGACGCGCCCGATCAAGATCTGATGATTTTGTCATCTCGGATTATTATGATTCCTGGTCTACTTAGTCAAAGAAGGTAGTCCATCCAACTTGACTAAAAGATTCTTATCAGTAGGCATGAGTTGCTTCGCCAAAGGGAATCTTATAGAGCTAGATTGATATTTATCTTACGAGACAACTTTAAATTCACATTAACTAACAGGGGACTTTTTTGCCCTATTAAGTGTACCTTATTGTTCACGACTCAAGCGGCAGAACTATTGGGGAATATATGCGATCTAATCGTGACCGTAATATAATGGTGACATTTGAAGACAAACCACCTAGTCAGAGTGCTCAAGTCATAATCGTTTCATATGTAGAGTCTACTTGCCAAACCACGTGGACATAGGACTCGAGTCACGTCCTTATTGATTTGAGATTATTTAAGAGTAAACATAATAGACTTGACATTGGCTCATTTATAAGTTAGAATTTTCCTAATTTATCACCTACGACAAAAGGTTGCAGAAAGTGGATTGATAGATTTTATTTAAGTTAATTAATGTTGAATTTTATTTAAATATTTTGAACTTAATAATTTATCAGAATTTGACATTTGTATTGATGTCTGATTTAGGTTGATTTGGTTTGAAAATTTAAGCACATTTTGATGGTAATTTTCCCTTTAGTTGAAATTTCTATTCAACATATTCATCATCCGGGTAAGAACTTATCAACTTTGCTCTTTTAATAGTAGAGGATTGGGTTTATGATTAGAATTTATAATCATATCCATCATCTTAAAACATAAAATTTGTAAGTTTGAATATGAGTTTTTTTTTTATTAAAATTTTTTATGGTCGTATATAAATGTAAAATCAAAATATTTATTTAAAGAGTGAATGTTTGATTTATAGCCATTCTTGTCAACTTTTATTCTCATGAGGAAAAGGAGGATCATACTGGTTAAATGAAGACTTACAATTTCATCGTAGAGGCGATGGTGTCTGATCAAGAATATATATGATCAATAAATTTAGGTTTAACTTTAAAAATAAATGTTTGTTGATCATTTTAACATAGGTGTAGGTCTTGAAGTAAGATTGGATATAGATTAACTCTAATTTTAGTCTGCATAGCATTCTCAGATCATATGATTTAGTGTTTAACATATTGGTTAGAGCACATGCAGGTATTTCAGATTTATTTTATATTAACCCATACAACATCCTCAAACAGTGAATTTAAACATTCAACATATGTGTTAGTGCACATGCAAAAATGTTAATTGTAATACCAAAAATACACCAAACAGGTAATTTCACCATCATTCCTATATATACCAACAATTTTCACATACCCCAAAACTTTTCACATGTACTTTCATAAAATTCTACACTTAATTTTGAGCAAAATGATATACACATATGTATATATAATACATGCCTATTTATTAAATAGAACAATTGAATAAAATAATTAAATAATTCATTAACACTAACTTCAGTCTCATTACTATTTTAAAATAATTAAATGGATTATTTATTGTAGACTTAATTACAATCCAGTAATCTCCACATGCATTGGTCGATAGAGGAAGGAAACACATGCAAGGATTAGATTAATGGAATGAAATCACATTTAAGTTAAATCCTTATACAATTCTTCAGAATTTCTTCCCATTTTTCAGCCGAATTCTCTTCATTATAGGTCCTCTGTTGTAATATCCAATTAATTTATGCCTAATTAATTTTGTTTTACCTAATTAATTTTGTCGTATCAGAGATTAGATCAGCTAAGCATGACGGTTTAACCATTCAGCCGTGTATGGTCTCTCAGCCTTCCTATTTCATTTCCTTCCCTATCATGCCCTCGGTCCTTCACGATTTCCTTCATGCGAGTTCTTCTCCTCCTTTCCTTCCTCGGCTTACGACGGACCGCTCGGACTGAACGAGAACCGCCGCTTCCTTCCTCGGCGTCGGCCGGCTGGGGAGCCGCTCGGACGCAGCGCCGGTAACGGCAAAGGATTCCGCGTCGGCCATTGAACCGCCGATCCCAGAAGCGCTTCGCTGACAGCTGGCCGCCGCTGAAACCGCCATCTGTAAGTCCCGGTGACGGTCAAAATCCGTAGCCGCTTCTGTGGAAATCCATGAACCGATCGGCTCGGTCGATTTCCGCCACGGGGAAACTTAGAATTTTGTAAGTTGCTAATTTTCT
This sequence comes from Cymbidium sinense, assembly GCA_021442155.1. Lineage (NCBI taxonomy): Eukaryota > Viridiplantae > Streptophyta > Magnoliopsida > Asparagales > Orchidaceae > Cymbidium > Cymbidium sinense. The sequence continues at coordinate 69,563,361 of CM038217.1, read as the reverse complement.
TTCTATCCCTTTTTTCCCGCCTCCTTCCTGGTGTTGAAATGCGATCGGGAGTTCAAGCTTTGAGCTAGGTGAGCTGAATTATTGAATGGATTTAGGACATTGTTTGTTAATTTTAGTTTGTTGATTGAAGGGTAATATTGGCGATTACTTTGAGTCGACTCAGTTCTTATGAGGAGATATCAATTTCGGTAAGATTACGCTTTAAGTTAGTAATACCGTATAATTATGAGTTTCATGTACAAGTATTTAGAAGAGTTATTCCATTATAGGTTGTGTACTGGAGAAATCGGAGCACATCACATAATCGACATAATCGAGCACATAATTGCTAATTTAAATTCGCTTTATTCACATGTATGCCAATCGTTTCTACCACTTCAGATAAATCAGAATGAACGACATATGATATCCATATTGAATGCAAATATAAATGTTTATTACTTCTGATGATTATCGATTTACAATGATTATAAAGTTCAAAGATATGATTTCATTGCATATGTATAATGTTTAAAATGCGAATGTGATAAACAGGGAAATGTCGGAAAATTGTGATAGGGGCTATGTTATAAATCTACGCAGATCAAAAGTAAAGATGAGCCGTGATTAAGGGATCTTAGATCCCCGACTGACATTTTGAGGTTGGGGTCGTTAGTCAACCTGTGTATAGGGTATGGTTACCGCTTTACCTTCCTTCAACTTTAGCCGACGCCGACGACCTTATGTATGAAAGTCAAAACCTGAATTATAAATGACATTTCTAGAAAAATGATTTGATATAACCCAAATGATTTTCATTAAAGAACCGCTCTTTTGATATCGACATCGTGATACAATCTACATCATATTGTTCGTTATATATTACATTTCGAAAGACCTACAAAGATATTGTTTCGATAACGTTATACATTCTGACAGCTTTACCAAATTTTGTAAATTTACATGTATACGAATTGATTGCTTACCGTCAGAATCAGCTTACTTTGATTCGTCTCACAGTTTTTTACGACGCTAAATTTCGCGAAAAGACGAATGAGTTTATTTTTATCAATCAGATAATTTTAGTTTTGGCTTTTAGACGCAAATTAAATGTCTTTAATGCTCAGATTTTATTTACAAACTTAAAGATTCCACGCCCAAAGAATTGTGATATGAATTAAGTTAAGAAGTATATGAATTGCAAATATTTGTGATGATTTGATTAGATGCAAATTTCACTTGCTCGCTCCACAAGGAGCGTGTAAAATCGTTAATCAGTCATCCTATTCTGTACACCTGACCGACCAACATGGGGATCATCCGGGTGTGACATCCAGCTCCATTATGTGTGGATGAGAGGAGCATATGAGAAGTAGGAATCGAAAATTTCCCTCCTCCCTTCTCGCTGATTCCCACTACCTTATCCCCATGATGTTTTTTGAGTTGGGGAACACTACCGTGTAGGCTGAAAAATCAAAAAGGTAAGACTGCTAATTAATGGTTGGAAATGAATTCATGTAGTTAATATATATATATATATATATATTACTTCTCTTAAAATAAGAAACTTATTTCTTTATGGATATGTATTATAATTAAAATAAATGACACGATTTATTGAGAAAATAGATATAAGTGTATATATATTATTTATGACATAAATAATAATTCATTAATTTGAGCTATTATTTAGATAACAAATAAACATATGAACATAAGGAAGCAAACAAGGTAATCTTTCTGCTAAATTATTGAATTAAATTCAGATTTATTTACTTAGCAAAACAACAGAATATCAATACAACTAAAATGAATGTATATTGATATATTAGTGTCAAAAATGAAAATAGGGGTTAACTTGACTAACAATAAGATTAAATTAATTGATAAATCAGTGTACAAATTTGACTATAATATAGATTATAAATGTAATTATAGACATAGACTTTGATGATAATTATACTTACATAAGAAGATTAGGAAAAATGCATACATTTATATGGAGCATGTTAATATTAAGTTAGAATTATTTAAATAATAATTAAATATTACAAATGTATAAATTGGATAAGTTTAATGACATTAATTTTAATGTAATCACGTTAGTAGCCTTTAAAGTTTGATTGAAGTGAAGAAACTTGGTTGTGCATTCGGAAGGATTGCGTGAGGAGAAATCAAACACATGTGAGATATTAATATGTTTATTGTATGCATACTTATGTTTATGTTAAGCATTTTATTGAGTTAAAGGAAAGAATTATTGTTATGTTGTATATTCAAGAAGACGACAAATACGTAATATCATTGGCCCAAATATTGAGGTGAGACTTATAATTGATAATTTAAATTCAAATATTCTACAAAATTGATGTTTGCCACTAATATTTCCTGTGATTGCATATTATATTATATTTAGATATTTTTTTCATACTTTGTTCAGATATGATTTATTACATGCACCACTTACATATCCCGCTTTATTAATTTACTATGATTTTAATCTAATCAGATTCATTGATATCATACAATCTTGTTATGTATATTGATAAATGATTCAATACAAGTATTATTAAATGTTCAAATGAAAGAATGTACATTGTAAGCAGAAAATATCATAAAATTATGATAAGAAGATTACTTTATGAGAACCTGCATAGGTAGACAAAGGTTCTGATGAGATCGATATTGAGATTGGAAAGACCAATTGATGTCAAGGGGAGCTGTTTGGTAAGTAGCATGATACCAAGCCTACCATATCTTCAGCTTTGAGCTGGCGAGCCAGGTGACGACTCTCATATTATAAAAGTCAAAACTTATGAAATGATATTTCTAAGAAAATGATTTGACATAAAATTGAACTTGATTTCATTAAATGAATGATATATATATATATATATATATATATATATATAGAGAGAGAGAGAGAGAGAGAGATATTTCTACTATATATTATTTAGATGTCATAGCTTTACAGATTTCTGTTCAATTTTTACACTTGACAATATACTCTACTACTGTTATTATATTCTGCAAGTTTCAAATGTGCATTCACGTTGTTTCTTATTTCGTGTTGAGTTTACTTCAGCAGTACTTGTCTTACTAGACTTTTAGCTTATGATATATACATTGAGTTTTAGGCAAGAACGAGAAGGGTAGTGGCTAAACAAAACTTTTGAATTGTATAATTTTAAAAGACTAAAAACTTTTTGAGTATGTACAAAATTTTATTTTGATGCTGAGATTGAGTTATATGCTTTTAAATATGTGATTTAAATATGAATTGTTTATTAGAAGAATTCAAAATATAAGAGATTGCTCCTGATGATTTGGTGAAATTCAATTTTCACTTGTCCTGAATCTATGTTTGGATGAGTTCGTGAAATCCGCATCTAAATCATCTCATTCTGTTACACCTCAGACTGACTCTGGGATAGAGGGGGTCGTTTGGGGTGTGACATTAATTCTGAATGCTTACATGGATTTTACAACTTTAGCAAGCATTTTGATGTAATAATTCAAATGTAGCTCTCAGCCTATCATGAATCCCAACAAACTTCATATTAATTTGTTTCAATATGCTCAATACAATAAGCAATGGAATTTAGGTGTTTAGTAAAATGTTTGGCATGTGCTTATTGATGAGCTATTTAAGTCATTGTGAGTCTCTTGTGAATGCCATTTGTGTTCTTATTCTTGTTTGAGGACAAACATCTTAACATATTTTGTGTCTCACATACTTTGAATTTTGCATTCAGTTATAACCCTCTTCAACTTATTTAAAATTAGATGTCGCAACCTTGAAAGCAAGCATCTGTTATATTTCGACTTACAAGTGTTTCAACTTTCATATTCAGAGCCAAGAAGTGATACTTAGTTGTTTGAAATGTCATATTCAAGCCCATTGATGAGCAATTGGATTTACTGCAAATCCCTTATAAGCCTTGCTCAAATTGCGTTTGTAATTGAAAACTAGTTTTCAAGTTCATTGTGAGTCTCTTGTCATCTAATTGTACATTCATTTGAATTTCCTCGTAGCTTATTCAAAGTAAGATATTGCAAGGACTACGTTCGGGTTCATTAACGAGCCATCAAATCCTTTATGGGTTTAGCTTAAATTTCTTTAACTCCCTTTAGCTCATGTAGTGTAAGTTAAAGCACAATTCATTTATTCATCGAGCTCTACTTATGTTCATTACTTTTTGTAAATTTGACATCCTTGAATAATCAATGAGAAATTGGTCAAGATAGTTGATGAAATGCCAAACTTCATTCTCGCTTATAAGTGAGCTCTGAAGCTCATATTAGCTTTCCAAACTTGATTATTATTAATTGAAATCAATTTTTTGTTGTAAACCCAATATTTATTGAATAGGCTATAGTTATGCTCATTGGTAAGTATTGAAGTCATGTTTTTGCTCATATATGAGCTATCAAACCCAATTTGGCCTCATTCTTAATTCTACTTCAAACACCATTTTTAATTAAGAAAAATCAACCTTAAAATTTGTCACACCCCAGATGACCCCCTTAAGCTAGGGTCAATCAGTAATAGAAGTGATGATTCGACGACAGATTCCACACACGCTCCAACCTGTCTCACAAAGCAGCGAAAGGTGTATCTAATCAAATCATCACTAAACCATTTCAATTCATATACTACTTAACTTAATTCATATCACAAATACCTAAGACGAAATCAGAAGTTTGTAAATAAATACAGAAAGAACTAAAGACATTTAATTTAGACGCATCAAAAGCCTTTAAGCTTCCCAAAACTATACAATTCAACAAAACAGCTTTCTACCCAATTTCCTTTTCAAATTTTAATCCAGATCATAAGCTAAAAGTTAATGAGACAAGAGCTAAAACAAATTTGCAAAATTTGGTAAAGCGTAGGTAAAAGCTATGCTATGATAATGTAACATTATGGCGAACAATATCTTTGTAAGTCTTTGTAGAAATCAATATAATCGAATAATATCTTTGTAAGTTCATCTTGTATCAAGATGTCGCATGATTTTTTCATTATTCGATTATGTCAAATCATTTTTAGAAATGTCGTTTATAATTGCATGGGTTTTGACTTTCATTCATGGGGTGCGTCACCGCGTCGACTCGCGTAGGTAAAGGCGGTAGCATACTCTCTGCACGGCAGGTTAGACGACTAGCGACACCAACCTCAAAATGCCGAGTCGGGGATCTTAAGATCCCAATCGGCTCTCGTCGAGAACTTTTCTTTATCTGCGATTCGCGTAACGCCTTCTATCGATTTTCACGACATTTTCGCATTTATCACATTCTTGCATTTAACATGTTTTCAACATTTTATATATGATGAAATCAATCTTTGAACTAGGCGATTATTTGTAAATCGTTAATCATCTGAGGTCGAATAAAGCATTTGTATTTACATTATATATGATACATTATATGGCCAATCATGTCGTTCTGATTTATCTGGCGGTAGAAGCGATTGGCATACGTAGCGAATTTACGTTAGCGATTATGTCTGCTCGATTAATACAGGTCGATGTCGTGATGTGCACTCGATTCCTCGCCGTACCTGACGCATAATAAAATAACTCTTAAGCACTTACATGTCACTCGTAAATGAAACATAATTAACACCAATCTTACGAAATTGATCTCTCCTCGTAAGCTTTGGAAGCAGGTCATCAAATCTCAAAGAAATCTCACAACGTCCTATTAATTCGCTTAAATTATAAACTAAAATTAGCAAAAATCGATCTAAATCTCACCAATAATTCTACTCACTCGTCAAGCGGTTCAAAACTCCGATCCATTTCGCATCGAGGAAGGTGGCCTAAAAGAAAAGGGATAGGGAAAGAAATTAGCTACAAAACACTAAGTTTCCCCGTCGGCGAGCAGAATTCCAGCCCGGCGTCAGTTCAGAGCCAGCCGTCGGTTCCGCAGGGGCGAACCAGCGACGGATTTCCAAACGTCGGTTCTGAGACTACTGTCTGGCGTCGGCGAAGGAAATCGCTTCAGAGTCTGGAGTCAGGGAGTTCTGACTCGAGCGTCATGACGCATCGCGGCTCAGCCGTCGGAGGAGGAAGGGGACGGTTCTGGAGTGTGAGGAAGCGGAGCGTCGATCAGAAACAGGAAGGAAAGAAGGAAAGCGAAGAAGGAAACTCATGACGTGTGAAATGAAAGGAAATAGGCAGCGGTAGGAAGGAAATAAAATTACCTTGATCGATCCGACCATACAGCGTCGAGGCTTTAATCCGGTTGCATCTGCGAGTAAAGTGGATTCTTCTGATGTCTGATAACGGGTTAATTAAGCAAAAAAATTAATTAATAATTAATTGGATATTACAATTTCCCCTCTTAACAAAATTTAGTCGAAATTTCTTACGAATCATTCAAGCGGGGAAGGAAACTTACGCATCTCTTGTTCAACCTCAGTAGCTTCTTTGATTGATTACGTGCTTCCATTTAATTTTAACATAGGAAATTTGTACATTTGGTAATCTCTTCACGTCAATTCTAAAATCTTTTACGGCTCCGTGCATAAGTCAAATCGGTGCGTATTTCAAACTTTATATGGAATCTTACGCTCTGATGATCCATTTTCTCGACATTGAAATGTGAAAGGCGTTGTGAATGTCTGAATTGATGGGTAAGGCAAAGTGTATATTGCCGATCCTTTCGATGATTTCAAAAGGTCTATGTACTGGGGCTCAATTTACCTCGTGACCAAATCTACTAATTCCTTTCATAGGTTTGACTTTCAAAATACAAATTCTCCAACTTGAAATTCTACATTTCGGTGCTTTAAGTCGTAATACTTACCGGCGATCACGGCGACTTTCAATCTATCTCGATTAATCGATTTTCTCGTAGCTTGATCGACCAACTTTGGACTAACGGTCTTTCTCTCCGACCCAACTTAATGGAGTTCTACACTTTCGACCATACAATGCTTCATGCAGCCATTTGAATACTAGATTGGTAAATTTATTATTGTAAGAGCTTCGATCATAGGAATATGATCTTCACTCCAAAATCTAAAACACATAACCTCAAAATCTTAGGACTTGAATTGTTCTTTCGATTGTCCATCGGTTTGAGGATGAAAAGTACTTAAGTGCTTGTGCAAACCTCTCACGAATTCCTTTCCATAATCACGGAAGTAAATCTACCATCTCTGTCGAGCGATCACTTTTGTACACCATGAAGTCTTTACAATTTAACTTTATATAATCACGGACAATTTATCAGTTGAATCATGCATTTCATGGGTAAGAAATGAGGCGACTTAATCATCTATCCAACAACCCATATCTTATCGACCTTTGCAGATCCCAGGAAATCCAACAAAATCCATGATTTCTTACTTCCACTCAGGTATAGGTAATGGCGTAACAATCCAGGTCTTTGATGCTCGCTTTATCGACAAAGGACGGCAGACATATTCGGTATATCTTTCTTCATGCGACCACCAAAATGTTGCTTTTAAATCTTTATACATTTTTACGCGGATGAATAGTATATCACTTTGATGAGCCTCCGTAAAATTTCTTGTCTGACACGCATCACGGTACCCATAATTGTGAATTCTTAGAATAACACCCTCTGCATCTACGAAAACCCGACGTCTGGATTTGTTCGAATTTCGATATCCACGATCAGTTTACGTGCGACTTTGATTATCGAATAAAGTTGATTACCTTGTCGATTGAGATAAATGCAGGTATCCTTGAATTTTCTAACTTGTAGAGCCTCAATTCTCGATCCTCGACTTTTGAGTAATAATCCAAGCGGCATTTTGGACTTCGACTTAATGAATCGGTATTCATTAACTGCGCAATCATGAATATCTTCGTAATCTTTAATAAACTTCTCTTCTTTGTCTTAGATTGATTCTTTTGTGTAAAGATATATTTAAGACTCGATGATCATAAAATTTCGCATTTCACTCCATACAAGTAATGTCTCCAAATTTTAAGAGCAAAATCAGCTTAACTTAGATCATGCAGCGGGATAATTTCTTTCGTGAGGCTTTAATTGTCTCGAGCATAAATTACTCTTACGTTACGCATTAAAACCCCCAAACCTTTTAAAGAGGCGTCACTAAATATTTGGAATCCCGGTCGCGATGGAGCTAAAGCGGGCGGTGGTCGAATCTTTTTCAATTCTTGAAAACTCTGCTCGCATTCAATTTGTCATGGAATTTGATATCCTTTCCGATAAATTAGATAGAGGCATTGCAATAGAAAATCTCTTGACAAACTTCCGTAATAACTGTAAGCCAGAAAGCTATGAACTTACGTAACGTTCTTTGGTGCGGACCATTCTAAAATTACTTTTACTTTTGAGGATCAGTGAAACTCGCCGATAATGTGACTAGAAATCGTATGCATCAAAATTCACATTTTGAAAATTTGGCATATAATTGATTTTGTCTTAACTTAAAAAGCAATCGCCGATGATTTGCATGTCTTTCGGTTTTAGAATAAATCAAAATATCATCAATAAAGATGATAACAAAGCGGTCCACCGGGCTTGAAAACACGATTCATTAAGTCCATAAAGGCTGCGGGAGCATTAGTTAAACCAAATGGCATGAAATTCATAATGTCATAATGCAGTTTTAAAATATCGGTATCTTTAACTCGATGATATCCGGATCTCAATCGATTACGGAAAATCTGGTGTCCATTGATCAAATAAATCATCAATCCCGGTAGTGGATACTTGTTCTTGATTGTCACTTTATTTAACTCCATGTCAACCATAATCGCATAACATCCTTTTCTTAACAAATATCTTGGTGCACTCCGGTGAGTTCTTTGTGAATAAATCCTTTGTCACCAATTGCAACATTTCAATTCTGCAATTCTTTAGGAGCCATCCTAGGAGATTTATGTATAGAAGTTGTACCGGGTTGTACATCGATCCAAACTCTACTTCTGTTGGTGGCAACCGTAATTCTTAGGAAACATCGAAATTCAGAACAAGCGGAATGTTTTTTTCTCAAACACCTCCTTATTCAACATCCCAATTTGGTAAATACAATTTCATCGCTTCTTAAATATTTATTCAACTTCACCGCACTAATCAAAGAAGACAAAGATTCTTATCACAAGAAAATAAAATGATTTTTCACCGTGCATGCAAAATTTCACTCTCCTCTTCCAAAGATTCAATTGTTGCAAAATATTTGATCAACCAATCCATACCAAGATAACGCCAAAATGTCTGACGGTAAGATAATTAGTTCGTAGGAAAGTGTTTATCTTGCTACAACACATTTCCTATTAAGATTCAAACTATCACCGTAAGGCATTACCACATTCAATAGGTGAAATAAATAAGATCAACTAAGTAACCGGTGGAAAAGGAATCGAAATGAACGCGCTAATACGGAATCAAACGAATCAACCCAAATGATTCAAATTTTAAGCATACCGACACCACTTCATTTGATTCCTTTGCTTCTTGTGGAGTGATAGAAAACTCAGAGGGTTGGTTTTCAAAGTTTCTTTTTTCAATTGAAGGTCCCCAAAATTGTGTGCTTCCCTCGGCTTCCAAAATTTTCTTTGTCAATTTCCCGATAATCAGATTTTTATATCCTTCTTCCATCGCAGTTTAGCACGATGTCAATCTCGACCACATCTGTAACATCTCCCTGATCCAGCCATACATTGACCAAAAATGTCTTTTCCACACTTGTCACAAATAGTTTAATCAATTTGTTTCGCCTATCATCAAACTTAAATTTCTAGAATCTGCCTTCTTTCAAAGTTTTGCGCCCAGAATCCCAATCGCTTTGAAAAATTTAACTCATTTTCAATTTTCTTTTCAACCAAGACAGAACTCATCGATATCAAAGCGCTAATGCCAATCTCAATTGATCTCGAGGCTGCAGAAATCTATGACATTTCTCTTCTGTCGATATAATGTGGAGTATATCTAGAAGTGAATTCGCTTCATATTGCATTATCGTTTTGAGCCTTGAGTTAGATTGAAAATTTGTCAGAAGCCACCGTCGATGGAGGAAGAACCAATCTTTGAATACTTTGACAAACTCATCCCATTTGATCTCGAGTAATGAGTATCGTCAAATCTTTCCAGTGTTGAGCCACCACCTTTCGCTCCCTTCTAATAAAAAAAGTAAGACTACTCTTCTGTTTTCAGGGCAAATCATCCCATCCAGAATTTTTCCAATTTTAAGCAGCCAATCTTCCGCCACTATAGGATCACTGGCTCCCTTGAATGCTGGTGGTTTGAACGTTTGAAATATCCTCAAATGTTGGTCCACTTCTGAACCATACTCGACATGCTCAGATTTTTCCATGATGGCTTTATCAACAACCCGGAAATCAACCGAACTACCTCGCAATTCATCGATCTACCTTCACCACTGCTTGTTGTAGATTTCACTCGTTAATTATCTCGCAGTTCGTGGTCAGATTTAGTCTGTAGGATCAACTCTAACCTTTCTCGACATTTCTTCAAAGAAATTAATTCAAATTATAAAATATCATACATGCATGAAATTAAGAACATATGGATTCCTAACCCAAAATTAATCGTCTATAGCTCAGATTGATCAATTCAACACTTATTCAGATCCAAATCATGCTTCCATTACTATTGTTTCATCAATCTTTTTGCTCGTTTAACCTTATCGCTCGATAATAACTTTCACACCCCGCACCCCTGCTGTGGTAATCTTGTATCAGGATGACTGATCGGACAGATTCCACGACACGCTCCAACTGCTCAGAACGAAAGTGAAAGCGATCTAATCAAATCATCACTAAACTATTCAATTCATATACTACTTAACTTAATTCATATCACAAATACCTAAGCATGAAATCTTTAAGTTTGTAAATAAATACAAAGAATTAAAGACATTTAATTTGTATGCATAAAAGCCTTTAAGCTTCCCAAAACTATACAATTCAACAAGACTACTACCCACTGCCTTTTCCGAAATTTTCAATAGATCATAAGTAAAAGTTAGTGAGACAAGACCGCTAAAACAAGCTCAAGACAAGACAAGAAACAATCGCATATATGTAAATTTGCAAACCGGTAAAACTAGAAATCAGATAAAGAATGTAATATCAGAATCGAACAATAGTAGTCAGAAATGTAACAATATAATCAATAATATGTCAGAAGTTCATATTGTATCAATCGTCGAACATGATTTTCATTTCGCCGTTATATCAAATCATTTTCTAGAAATGTCATTTATAATTGCATGTTTGACTTTCATTCATAAGTGTCACACTACGTTTGCCTAAAAGTAGGTAAAGTAGGAACCATACTCTACATACCTAATTTCCCCAAATTGGATGACTAACGACACCAACCTCAAATGCAGTCGGGGATACTAAGATCCCAATCACGGCCATCTCCGTAACTTTTGTTATTCGCAGATTCTCGTATAAAGATTCCTATCACAATTTTTCCGACATTTCCCTTTATCACATTACGCTTTAACATGTTTCAAACATTTCTATACGCCAATGAAATCAATGCCAACTACGACACATCAAATCATTAATCTACGCAGGCCAAATACTAAGATTTGTATTTACATTCAATATGACAAGACATTCAATACGATAAATCTACGCTATTCATACAATTTATACGCAGTAAAACAACGATACAATATAAACTGAATTTACATTAAGAATTATGTCTCACCTCGTTTGTCAATCGTGATGCACTCGATCCTCGAAGACACAACCTATAATGAAATAACTCTTCTAAACACTTCTATAACATACAACTCATAAAACCAATCTTACTAAATTGATCTCTCATGTTTAAACACTGAGTACGACTCCAAAGTAATCTCCAAAGAAATCTCCTAACGTCACTATTAATTACCTGCTTAAATTAAAAACTAAAATTAGCAAAAATGCCAATTCTAAACTCCCATTTTACTACACAATAATTCTACAACTCACCTAGCAGCCAAAACAGCTTCAAAACTCCCAATCAGCATTTCAACATCATGCCTACCGAAAGAAAAAGGATAGGAAAGAAATTAGCAACTTACAAAACTTCCTAAGTTTCCGATCGGCCGACAGAATTCTAGAGCCGATCGGTTCACGAGAGCCGAGCCGATCGGTTCATGGGATTTCCAAACCGGCGCTTACGGATTTCCAACCCCGGCTCACTCTGACATACTCGGGCGCCGACGGCGGAAATCGGGCTTCCACCGAGCGGCGCGAGTCCAGCGGTTACGCTCGAACGTGCGCAGACTGCGCCACGGGAGCGGTCCGTCGAAGCCGATGCCGAGGGAAGGGACGGCGGTTCCTGCGCTCTGTGTCACGGGAGCGGAAATGCGTCGATGCCGAAGCCAAGGGAAGGGAAAGGAGGAAACGAAGAACTCGCAGCGTGACGGAAATGAAATAGGCCGCGGTAGGGAAGGAAATAAAATTACCTTCGATCGATCCCGGCCATACACGCGTCGAGGCTTTAATCCCGCTGTACGATAAAGTGGATTTGCTACAGTAAGTGCTACAGTAACAACGGGTTAATTAGCTTAAACAAAAATTAATTAGGAAATAATTAATTGGATATTACAAAATTTATTGCAAATCTATGAGTTTGGTATTAGTCTCGAGTCTCATTTGTATTTAACTTGAGTACCTCCGTTTGTTTCAATGTGCAAACAACTAGACTCAAACATTCACAAAAAAACATAAGCTGTTGTTCACAAGTATTTCAATCATTAGAAATTTGTTTCAGTTTGATTCTTGTGAATTTGTCCTCAATTACAAGTTTATATCTCATGCTCAATTTAATTATCAATTTGAACTTTGATTTAGGCTGCAAATGTGATCTTTTATTACATATTAATTGAATTTTTTATCAGTTCAAATTTTTATAGCATCTTGATGTTATCCCCACGTAGGACACAGCTTTGGGAGTTCCAGGCTTTCCCACCAAACTTATAGGAACCGTGCAAAGTAGGCTGTCTTTTGACACCACGACCAATAGGTATTCATACCTACCCATATTGAAGCAATACGAATGAGTTCTTAAAATCTATAGCAAATTTTCTTGTTGTCTAATCAACATGAGCAGGTGCTTAAGGTTTGACACATCTCCCCATTACATTGAAACAATGCCAATGGATATTTAGATCTTTGTCACATTTTACCTTCGATTGTAGGCGACGATATCAAGAAGACGAAGTGATGATTTTAAACAGTCCATTTTTTTTCTCCTCTAGAGAGAATAAGGGAGATGGATGGGGATAGTATAGAAAGATTAACGGGCTAGCGTAGGGAGTTTGGAGTTGGACCTCGGTGTGGAGGAGGTTGGAGATTTCAACCTAGTAAAGAGGTTTGAGTAGAAAGAAGATGCAATAGTGGAGGTGGGCTCGGGTAGGTGGTTAGAAGGTAATGGTGGCTGGTGCTTGAAGCTGGCTACTGTGGATTGAAGGCTAAAAGGCTGGTGGCCTCATTTTAAGGTAGGAGGGAGGAGAGATGTATAGAGGTAGCGCCAGCTAGGCTTTGGTGTCAAGTTAGGGCTCTATGCATGGGATAGAGAAGCCGGAGAGCTTGGATTCAATGTGAAGAGGAAGAGGTTGTGCCAGGGTGAGCAAGGTATAAGATGATCAGATGAGGAAGGTTGAAGGCTAGCCGAGCCTGGTTTTGTGTGAGTAGGAATAGGGAAATGGTAGGGACGACAGGTGAGGAGAGAGTCGGATGGAAGATATGGACGGATGAGAGTCGTGCGATTCTAGGAGACAGGATGCAGGCAAGCGGGTAAAAGGTAGCTACAGGGAGTGAGGTTCTTGTAGTGGAGAGATGAGATCTCGACTGGGTGTTCGATTGGGAGAAGGAAGCGGGTGTCGGACAAAGCGAGAAGAGAAGGGTAATGACACTTAATAGGAGCTAGTGGTTATGGATTGTAGGTATATAAGGGTTGAGTGTTCACACACACACATTATATATATATATATATATATATATATATATATATATATATATATATATATATATATATATTAGTGGATTTAAATGATCAAATAAAATAAAATTTTGACTTTTCGTAGCTATATTGTTGCCTTGCAATGTGGAAGTCTATTTTAAGTTATTTCGATATTCTGGACACAACGACATAGTTCGTCTTACGATTAGAGGTCGTCTGAATGGCCTTCGGCGTTGATCGAGGTGATTTCAACTCAAATCACACGACATCATATTCGCTCACTCGACAATTGCACATATTCGACTTAATCGATTTCAGACAGTTCCATTTGATAGATATCGATATTTCGACAACATCGGCACAATCAATTTCACTAATGGAGCATGTTTTGACGTCGTTAAGACCTCCCAACTTTGATATATGCAAAATCGCTCTGACGGCTCGTCTTCTCTATCGAGTGATTATTAACTGATGCGAGGGGCCTCTCTTAATTAATTTCAACGTTCTGAATGCATTGGCAAAATTTATTTTACGATTGAAAAATGCTTCAATTGATTTTGCTAACAATCGGGGTGTTTCGACTTCGATTTGTATAAAGTTAGAAATTAATTTCAAGGAGCTTAACATTTTTATTAGATTGTTTACAAATGAGCATAATTGCAAAGCAATAGAAATAAGGAAATCCATTCTATGGAGGATTAAGTGCCTGTATTTAGATATTCAATCTTTAACATGGTGGAGCAGAGCCAAAGTAAAAGTATTCTCAAGACTGTTGCATGTCCATTTCTATGATGATACCTTACTATTATGTGCATATTTGTATAATTTTTTACATAATGAGTATTTTAATAATATCTAATATTATCAAAAAGTCAAATGCATTACACCTATTCTCATGTTAAAATAATCAAATATTATTATCAATATATACAAGTCCTATGATACACTATGCACATTTATATTCAAATGTTACTTCAAATGTTGCACAATAATACCTCATTTACATGTTGATGCACTGACACTTCATAAAAAAAAAAAAAAAGAATGCGGTGTTCGACACATATTGGATACAACATGTGTATGGCACGTGTCTGACATGTGTCAGACACGCCAAAAGACGTGTCAATATAAAAAAAATTGAAAAAAAATTTGAACACACATGTCCTAAATAATTAAGTTAAAATTTTATAAATATTAACTAATGCCTCATTTGAATAAACTTTTTAAAATAATTTTTGGTGATAAAACGCCATAACAAGTAAGTTATTAAGTTTGATTACATAACTTTTAAAAAATGATTCTACTGAAACTCCATTATGCTTTTATACATTAGTTTTTGATTTTCATTTCCCAAAACTATTTTAAAATCAATTTTTTCAAAAGATGAATCTCAACCAAACATGCCTAAATATATAAATAAATATTACATTTTGATAATTTATATTGTATCAAATAATTTATACTTATTTTTATATATATAATACCCTAAATATTATTGATGACTAAATATTTTTAAGTTATAGTTAGAATTTGATTGCTTATTATTTTTCACTATATTTATTATTTTCTAAATCTTTTACTCTCCTTTACTATTGTGATTTTAAATAATATATTATACTTTTATTCATTTCCCTGCATTATTAAATGCCAACATTTTTTGTTCTTATAATATTATATTTTTTGACTTGTTTAATGATTAAATAATTTATGTGATTATTATACATTATTTTACAATTATAAATTTATAATGTTGTGTCACATGTGTGTTCAGGTCCTATATTTTTCAAGTATCGTGTTCCGTGTTTATGGTATTATATCTATGTTCCTGTATCCATATCGATGTAACCTAGATATCCATGATAATAATGTTAAAATACAAGAATTAAGAGAAAAATTGTCATCTATGACAGGTTGGTCTATGCAAAGAGAGGCAAATGTCCTTTTAAGGTGAGACTTAATAAAGACCAAAATGAATTCCTATCTCTCAATAACTAACAGGTGGAAAAGCCCAAACTTTGCCTATAATTATCATCAAAGTCTATGCCTATAATTATCATCAAAGTCCATCGATTTCACCACCTTTTTTGATTCGACTTGTGGGATGCATGTGGAGATCAATACGTCAATTTAATGATAAGAGCTGCCAAGTTTTGAGCTTATCTGATTTGATGAGTTCAAGCGATCTAAACTAAGAGAGTTTCTTAATTGGTTGATGGCTAAAGAGGCAACCCTCAACCAACAAAGCATCCATGCAGTAATGCAAGGAGATTCCAAAATAAACAAATTCCAAGATCTTGCAAACCAATAAGAAAGAATTCTAAATATATAAGTTTTAACAAGCTATGTTGAAAAAACGCACAAGTCTCTGATAGCACAATTTCAGGATTAAGTCTAAAATGGTTGAAGTAGACACCCAAATATGATCAAGTCAATGATAATTTTTCTTACTCAACATGTCATAAGATAGCTGCAAAAAAAAGAGCCCCTACTTTGCCAGTCTGATGAAAAGAGCTACAAATTTTTAAGCCTATTTGACTTGATAAATTTAGATGTTTTTGACTAAACAAATCTTCTTGATGGGTCAATAGGTCAAGGTAAAACTAAAGATATGATCATGACTCAAGAAGACACCAAGCTATGGTTGGTATCATCATCATTTAATAAATCCAAAAAGCATAAAACATAGACAAGGAACTTATCATCATCAAAAAGCTTGATAAAACATAAAGCATATGATCAAATAAGTTATCCAAAAATTTACGCAAAGCATAAGACATAAGTCCATTAAGTCATAAAACATTGGGCTAATGACTCCTTTCTTTAACCTAATACAAGCTCCAAGGGGTAGGTCAACAACATGCATCCTTCATTGAGTCTGCCAAAGCATAACGCAGAAGACATGCTTACTTCTCCTAACATGTTCATAAAAACAAATTAGATTAAATCCTTCATCAAGAACATTAAAACACAAAGCATATTACAAAATAACTTTAATAGTCAAGACTCAAAATAATCCTAATTGGTTGTAGTTGAGCCAAACGCCAATGAGTTTAACATTTAATTACTAGAGTTGAGTACGTATCCTTACTGAAATTCCAACTTTAAAATTCTCCACAATGGTTGGCCCGACACCAACAAATGTTTTTGGCTCAAATAACAGTTTGTTAAGGGGTCAAAATGCTTTGTAAGATGGGACTTGCTGACAAATCCATCAAAAAGCTGGAGTAAGCCCCACATGACAAGGATGCTTACGTCTATGTATTGGAGAAAATACCTCTGTATAGCTAAGAGATGACTCTGTGGCTTGCACTCTATTTGGAAGAGAGGCATCTCTTGTTGTGGCCATCCATATAATTAAAAGAAAGAAATAAGTATTCTTGAATTAACAACAACAAAAATGAAGAATTAAAAAAAAAAAAAAAAAGAAGGTAATGATGTTGTCTTTGTTATTATCAGCCTAATAATGTATTGCATTGAGAGGTCTGATACCTTTGATCTTGGTGAATTTTCAATAGCCTCACTTAACATTCATATTTTGAACACCATGCTTACTAAAAGTTGTAAATGATAGCTGCACCCAAGTCAACTAAGTATAGCTAACTCCTGTGAGATTGTTTTGTATTGCCAAATGAAATCTCAACCCAATGTCAAATTTAAGCAAGTGAACCCACATCATCATAACAACATACATCCTTGTCTCTAGAGGAATTAATCCTAACTAACATTATTTATGCAAAGAATAAGAGGTATCCTATAATATGCAATTGACTGGAAAACCCAAATAATCATGTGACTCTATTTGAGTGATATTCTTTCAAAATCATGAACCAACCAAAACGATAACACAATTACCTGGGTCGCATTCTAATAAAGCATTTAGCAACTAACAATAATGATCTCTATAAAGCAAAGCATATTTGCCCTAACGATCAATATCATCAATAATATCAATCTCTATCATGCTACTAGTAAACCACCTACATTTGTCTGATTCACCCCCCCAAAAAAAAAGCCAAAAGTGATGGGGAAAATAAGGGCACTCACTCCCACTCCAAAGTAAAAAATGCTTGTGACAATTTCATAAAAATTAAATAACCCCTCTGAAAAGTACTAGGGACAGTCTAAGTAGCCAAATGTCCCTTGCATATAGATGCATTGTGCAAATTTAACTTTATGGAAGAATCATGTTTGGTGTATCAAGCAAAATATCATTGCTGACAATTGTGAGAATCTTATATATCATCCTGAAAATTACAAGATCTAAGGAGAAGTGTTCGCCATGAGAAATTAGGTTGGCTACTGATAAGGCATTAGACCAAGAACAAAGGAGCACAATCACTTAACCAAGACGCCCACCAAGATCAAATCCTCATCCACACCAGAGATAGCTAGATGTACATATAGTCTCTATATATGACTTTGTGAATTACTCAATAAGTCACTAGCACTTATCACACCAAATTCAAAGGGGTCATGTAATAATAAGTTGTGCTAGTCTAGACTATTTTCTCATAGAAAGTTGTGAACCAAGATCAATATTAACATGATAGCCCAAGAATGAGCCAACAGTCCCGCTATTTTATAAACCTATTGATAATGTCTTAAGAAATTAAATATAAAATTGTGTAAAGTTAGAAATTAATTTCAAGGAGCTTAACATTTTTATTAGATTGTTTACAAATGAGCATAATTGCAAAGCAATAGAAATAAGGAAATCCATTCTAAGAAGGATTAAGTGCTTGTATTTAGATATTCAATCTTTAACATGGTGGAGCAGAGCCAAAGTAAAAGTATTCTCAAGACTGTTGCATGTCCATTTCTATGATGATACCTTACTATTATGTGCATATTTGTATAATTTTTTATATAATGAGTATTTTAATAATATCTAATATTATCAAAAAGTCAAATGCATTACACCTATTCTCATGTTAAAAATAATCAAATATTATTATCAATATATACAAGTCCTATGATACACTATGCACATTTATATTCAAATGTTACTTCAAATGTTGCACAATAATACCTCATTTACATGTTGATGCACCGACACTTCATAAAAAAAAAAAAAGAATGGGTGTTCACATATTGGATACAACATGTGTATGGCGTGTCGATATGTGTCGACACGCCAAAAAAAACGTCAATAATAAAAAAAATTGAAAAAAAATTTGAACACACATGTCCTAAATAATTAAGTTAAAATTTTATAAATATTAACTAATGCCTCATTTGAATAAACTTTTTAAAATAATTTTTGGTGATAAAACGCCATAACAAATAAGTTATTAAGTTTGATTACATAACTTTTAAAAAATGATTCTACTGAAACTCCATTATGCTTTTCTACATTAGTTTTTGATTTTCATTTCCCAAAACTATTTTAAAATCAATTTTTTCAAAAGATGAATCTCAACCAAACATGCCTAAATATATAAATAAATATTACATTTTGATAATTTATATTGTATCAAATAATTTATACTTATTTTTATATATAATACCCTAAATATTATTGATGACTAAATATTTTTAAGTTATAGTTAGAATTTGATTGCTTATAATTTTTCACTATATTTATTATTTTCTAAATCTTTTACTCTCGTTTACTTACTATTGTGATTTTAAATAATATATTATACTTTTATTCATTTCCCTGCATTATTAAATGCCAACATTTTTTGTTCTTATAATATTATATTTTTTGACTTATTTAATGATTAAATAATTTATGTGATTATTATACATTATTTTACAATTATAAATTTATAATGTTGTGTCACATGTGTATTCAGGTCCTATATTTTTCAAGTATACGTGTTCCGTGTTTGCGTGGTATTATGTCTATGTTCCTGTATCCATATCGATGTAACCTAGATATCCATGATAATAATGTTAAAATACAAGAATTAAGAGAAAAATTGTCATCTATGACAGGTTGATCTATGCAAAGAGAGGCAAATGTCCTTTTAAGGTGAGACTTAATAAAGACCAAAATGAATTCCTATCTCTCAATAACTAGGTGGAAAAGCCCAAACTTGATTGAGACGCCATTAATAAATGTTAAGTTAGATTAAATCCAAGCTTTATTAATCATTATTATAGGCTGATGACTTATGTGTCAACCATATGATATAAATATGCCAAAACCTGTACAAACATTATATGATGCCTCAATGACTATGACATCAAAAATGAAAAACAAAATATATGTAATGCAAGCGAATTGATACTAGAACCTAGCTAGCCTAATGCTTTAAATAATTTAACTCTTAACATCTATATTTTATCTCTTATAAAAATTCATGCTTATAATTGATTCTTTTACTTATTTCATTTATAAAGTATGTCTTAATGTAAAGTTTAAGACATTGAGCTAGTCATGCCTATAAATGTAAATCTAATGTTAGTTTAAAGGACCAACATGCATATTTTTTGTTCTTGTATTTTTAACATTATATTAGAATTATTTACCTACTAAACTTCTAGCTCATTAGATATTACAATGATTGTTATTTCAATAAGAGTAATGCGTAGATTGGGCCATAGTTAGGTAAACTAATTTTATCTTCCAACGTGATATTTGAGTGTGCAAAATTTTGATGCACTATTAAAAAAGAATCTGAATGATACAATGTATTAATATATATATCAACAACGTAAAATGGAGTATAATGGGGCATAACACCCCCTCAACATTATCAATATGACACAACATAACGTGGTGCAAAATGATGCATTACTATGTGTGTATGAGCATTATTATATATAAGGCCTTATTTGTCCAAACTGATCGATCTAGATTCCACAAAGCCATAGTTGTGTGATCCAGACTAATGAATGAATGCTCATGAGCATAGACCACACAATTGCTCCATCCAAACAAGTTTCACTTGCTTTAGCTTGCATAGCGTCCCAACACATCTTGCTCACACGGCATCCTAGCGTTGCACGCTAGTGCTTGTGAGACATCCCAAAGAGCTTTCATCCAACAATCCTAACAAACTCCATTTTTGAGCATCAAACATAGTAAGTTATTTAGAGAAATATAGCTTTGATTCGCAAATACAATTATCATGATGTTATCGACCCTATCTTTTTAAATAATATAGATGGTGCTAACACGTGGTTAACAACAAAGTTGGATGATGAGTTAGATGAAGATAATGAATTAGTTATTGGTGAAAAATATTTTACATGGAATATTGTTGCAAAGACCACTGATGTTTACGAAAAAAGTTATAATATTCGAAAGTGATATTAAGGAAAAGAGAAGGAATCTTTATTTAGGCTTAATATTGTTACAATTGAACATGATGACGAGGGAAATGAAAAATATATTAACATAGGAGATAATAATGAAGCTGATAAAAAAATGAGGCTTTTTTGATTTATGATGATTAGTTTAATCTCTTTAAAAAAAATGTAATATTTTAATTTTTAAGTGATTAGGTGTTAAACACTTGAACTTAAATATCATTTTTATTATTATGATATTTTATCTTTCAATTTAATAATCTTTCATATTTATTTATAATTTTAGTCATAATTTTTAATATATTATGCCATGTTTAAAATAGAGAGAGCCATGCTATGCACTGTGTTATGGCTCCACGAACCCTTGCATCATAGTCTGTCATTCACCATTAAGAAGTACAACAACAACAACAAGCCTTTATCCCACTATGTGGAGTATGTTACATGAATCATTTTTCTCAATTGTGTCCTATTAAGTGTCATATTCTCCTTTAAGAGTAATAAAATAAGATCATTTTTTATACCTCATAACCAAGTCTTTTTAGGTCTTCCTCCACCTTTCTTAATATAGGAAGAATCTAATACATCTACTCTCCTAATTAGGCTATTGGACAAACGACATTTTATATGACCAAACCATCTAAGGCAACTCTCTCTAATCTTATCCACTAGAGGAACTCCAACCTTTTCAGGTATCTATTTGTTTCGCATTCTATCACAAAGTAAATCCACTCATCCACCTGAGCATCCTCATCTCTACAACACTTGATTTTATGCTTCTTTTTTACTGGCCAATGTTCACTGCTATAAAGTGTTGTAGGTTTGACAACCATATTATAAAATTTTCCGTTGAGTTTAAGCAAAGTTTTCTATCACACAATAGGCTCGGAACATTCCTCAACTTCCACCACCTAACTTGAATTCTACTAATAACATCCCCATCATTTTCACTATCACTTTGAACAATAGACCCAAGATATCTAAAACATTCACTTTTCTTAATGACTTGATCACCCATTAGCACAATCCCACCACTAATCTTGTATAATTAAAATAACAATCCATGTATTCGGTTTTGGGTCTACTCAAACAAAAGCCTTTTAGGCTCCAAGGATGACCCTATAACTCAAATTTCTCTCAAACTCCCTCTCTACTCTTATCAACAAGAAGAATATCGTCAACAAAAAGCATACAACAACATATATCCTCCTGTAATTTCTAGTAAAAACATCCATAACTAGAGCAAAAAGATATGAGCTTAAAGCCGATCCTTGGTATAATCCAACTAAAAAGGAAAAACTTGGTCAATCCTCCTTATGTTTGAACACAAGTACCAGCTCCAGTATGCATATCCTTTCTTTTCTAGAACCCTCGAAAGCACTTCTCTTAGAACTTTATCATATCCTTTCTCTATATCAACAAATATCACATGTATGTCTTATGTACTCTCTCCATACTTCTCCATTAAACCTCTCAACAAATATATAGCATCTAGGGCTGCAAATGAATCGAGTGTTCAACAAGCTACTCGTGACTCAGCTCTATTAGAGCTCGTTTATATTCGTTTGATTAACTAATCAAATGACCTTGAACATTTATGTAACTACTCGATTGCTAAATGAACAAACTTGAACAACTTGTTGTTCAGTTCATTTATGTTCAGGAACATTATCATTTAAAACTCATGAACAAGATTGTTACGAAGCTCGATTACAGCTCGATTAAGACTTGTTCGTAAACAGTATATTTAAAATTTTATTTTTAGGCCTAATAAACTTTAATTGATACAACTTGTATATGTTTATTAACAAGCTAATTGCAAACAAGCTCGATTGAAGCTCACTTATTTCATTAAATGAGCTGTTCGTTAACAAGCTTGGTAAGCCCAATCTAAACTGAGCTTGCGAACAAACTCGAGCCGAGCTCAAACAAGGTTTTTTAAAATGAACTCAAGCATGAACACTATTCTAAACTCGAATCGAGCTCGGCTCGAGCTCGAGCTCGATAATGATAAACGAGCTTGAACTCGAACAAGCACATACTCAGCTCGGCTTGGTTCATTTGCAGCCCTAATAGCATCTATAGTAGATCCAACTGGCATGAATCCAAACTGATCTTGAGAAGCTTTTGTATCATGAGGTAACCTATGCTCATTACTGTCTCCCATAATTTTAATGTATGGCATATTAAGTTAATTCATTTTAACATCCAAAATAAGTAGTCAATGCTGGATACTTAAACTTTCACCTGAAATGATCTTACAATCTTTATAATAAAACGATCTATTTTTCTTATAAGAAAATAATCAATCTACATTTTACTAGGTTTCTTATTATAAGTGATAATATGCTCCTCTCTTTTTTTAAATAAGGTAATAGAAATTACAAAATTATAAGCTGAAGCAAAATCCAAAATGATCCTACCTTGTTCACTAGTCACTTCATACCCATAACTACTATGAATACTTTTAAAATCTTATACAACTTTACCAACACGTCCATTTAAATCTGCTCCAATAAACACTCTTTCTTTAAAATTATTTGTATTAATTCTAAAAGGTATCATTTGTATTAATTCTTTTAGGTCATTTTAAAACTTTTCTTTTCAACATACATCCAAACCTATTTGAGGGATATAAATACTTATAACATTAATAATCTTAGAATCAACAATAATCTTTAAAATTATAATTCCATCTCCAAATTTTATTAAATTCTATAACACTATCATTTAAGCACTTAACTTACATCATTTCTAGTACAAATCTTACTTGAATACTAAAATTTAAAATCTAAATCAATCTCCCTAGCCTTCTCCCCGACAAGTTTGATTTCTTGAATACATAAGATATTTACCTTTTTATGAACCATAATATATATTATCTCCATTAATTTACATGTAAAGTACTCATATTTCAAGCTCCTAGCCTATTTGCCTACATCCATCCATAATGTGGAACCCTTGCTTATTTAACACTACACTCAGGTGCTAGTGCAATGGCCCTAGCATATTTTTCATTGTATTCAAGCCATACAATATGTCATTTTCAGAGAGAGCCCTTGCATTGACACAATGTATTAAAGAATTCATGTCATAATTTTTCAGCAAATTTTATGCTAGTTGTCAACTGCCTAACACAACCATCCACTTTTCTCATCACTATTGACAAGCATGTAAGTTAATTATATATAAGGTTTATTAACAACTTTATAGTCCATCTTGATAATTTAACATATGCATGCTTGTATATTAATGATTATAATGTATCTATTGGATGATTATAAAAAGTTGTAATTATTTTTTATGATGATCTAGACAGATAAATTTCTAGTTATTCAATCTATATTAGTAAAAGTTAGGCTTAGTATTAGTGAAAAATGTGTTAGAATAAATTATCTATCATTCTTATGTCTCGTGCTTGATTGGGAAGGGTCTAACCGAGGTATGACATTGCCTTTCTCACATAATTTCTTTCCCACCACACCACTTCACGAAGGGGTAGTTTGGTTGCATGCTTGCAAAATTAGTCATTGTTTAGGGCATTTCATGTTTAATACCCAAACCTGACCTATTTACAAGACTAGCACTCAACTATTTATATTTATAAGAATACCACATAAATCTCAAAGAACATAGCAAAACTATAGTCACCATTTTTCAGTTTCATTAAATTCTCAATTATTTAGCTATGACATGCATAAATACATGGATTTTAGGTTTTCACTTGGGGTAAGATATACAAATAAAAAATATTTAGCTGATATGTACGTCATAAACCACTTATTAATGAATGATTTTGGTAAATTCATTGAATTCAAGCTGCTTCCCTTCAAATTTCATTCTTTTGACAAACCTAATTTAAAATAAATGGAACTAAATTGACTGCATTTATTTAGCACGCATTTATACTACCATTGCATTCTAAAAGCACCCCAAAAAAAAAAAAAATCGAACAACCCCTGTATGAAAAAGTTTGAATATTGGAGAAAATATTTATATGAATATGAGTTCAGAATTCATAAAAACTGAGCATAGTATATAATATGCAATTTTAGTGATGTGTAATTGTTAATTAAGAGCAAATATTATGAAATTATATCTAGTAATAATAGGTTTAAGCAACTACAACCTTCTAAAAAGAACTAAAAATAAATAGGGAAAAAATTTTTAAGATAAGACAAAGTTATTAAAATATACTATGCCGTAAGAGTATTTTTAGAGAAATAGTGCTAAATTAGGTAGAACTAAAATTAAACCACTAATAATATAGGAATACAATATCAAGCAAAAAAGAAGTCACAAATAATCAAATATAACTATATCAAAGCCTATTAAAAATATCATAGCAAAAATTGGCTTGATTGTCTGAGCAGGTACAACGGATAGATGAAGATTCATCAATAAAATGGGAATAAAAAATCAACTGGAAGTATTATGAAGGAAAATAGGAAAACGAATAATAACATAAACAGAAATTGCACAGAATTATACATATTAGATTAACACCTCAAGGATCACTAAAAGAAATGAAGAATGAGAAATCATAAAACCAACTTGAAATAAGTGAGATAAGGTTGATATTTAATATTATTATAAGATTTATTTAATAAATTCAACATTTTTCAAGGTTCATCTACATTTTCATCAAACTCATTTGGAGAAATACAACTGTTAATAACACTCTGAAAGCAAAAGGTAAAGGCACAAACATTTAATCCAATATATATAATGTTTGGAATACTAAATCATGATGAATTGTTATTAAATGGATCATTATACCTGTATTATGCAAATCTCATAAAACTTATGAAATTTTTTCATTGATTTTCTTCAGGTATCGCAACATCAATATTGTAGGCCAGGAAAAAGTATGTTTTGTTTAAAATATTAGAAGTCCAAATAAAAAAATAAATTTAGAAAAAAAATGCAATTAAGTCTTTTAATACGTGGACCAAAATCTTGATTCCCTATTGTCCTGACTATTTTTTAAAATAATATTGGGGAGCTAAGTATCACAATTCTTTAACTCAGTAGTTAATTTATTTTAAAGGACAATTATCATCAACAAAAGGATGGTCAAAGGAAGCCCACATTATGATTTTTTTTTTATGTGAATAGTTTGACCTAAAGGACTTGTCAGGCAATAAAGTGACATTCAAAGAAAACAAAATTAAATCTAATCACTTACAGAGATTATGGAAGAGGATGAAGATTACATCATTTATCGCTTAGCATGTTGAGAAAGATTATGCCCTCACAATGGCCTTTCTATTTAACTTAGGAACTAAAAGAGAGGAGGGGTTCTACTTTGAACTTCACCAGTAAAAACACGGAAAGGGGTATCAATTATTTACCAACACTTCTTGCAGATGGAACCACTAGAATCATCTTTATTGCCATGGAAGTAAGGATTCGATAATGCTATTTTTATCTTCCAAAAAGTGTACTAGTTCCCTAAGAGTCAAAAGGAGAAAGTTAAGGAGAACCTCAGTTTTTATTGCCTTACATATTATACTTTCATTTGCATATGATTTATGGATTTAATTTATATGTGGTGAAACCAATAAAACCATTGATTTGTGACCAATTTCAGTTGGAATAAAACAAAGTTTCTTCAGCTTTCCCTCCAGTCCACTCTTCCTCTTCTCCCTCTCACATAGTTTTCTTCAGCTTCCCATGTCTACATCACATTACTATAGCCATGTCTCAGTAACATTAAGCAATTACTATAATCAGAAAATCATAGAACACATCCCCACATCTTGGAGCCATCATAACATTGTAGCAGAAATGCAGACTAAAAAAAGTTAGTACAATCAATAGGTCAATGGAACTAGAAAGCATGTGAACATAGCATAGTTCGCACCATGCCATTGTGAAACAAAACTCTAAAGATATCTAAACAAAATTTCTAAGGATGTCAGTATGTGAAAAAAGTGAAGTTGCAAGCAAGTATACCCAGAACTAACCTTGACACAAAGATAACTGGAATTATAGTAGCGTGGTAGCCACTCAAAACATCTGCAGCAAGATTAGCATAATTTTTAAGAAGAACTGCACAAGAAACCTGAGAATTTCTTTCACCCAAATTAAGATCTACAGTGTCTTCAATTAGTTTCGGCACTGAAGAAGGGCTCCCATACTTCAGGATAATGGCACAGGAAGCAGCAAAGGATCGCTTTGCTGCACCTCGCTTTTCATCTAGAGTGGCTCGAAACAATAATTTTGAAAGCATGCTTGTGAAAGGCTTTATGTCATCAGTTACTTTCTGTACTAATAAAGACATGAAGCTGGCAACACCTACCCTGCGATTGAAATAAAAGTAAAAAAAAATTAGACCACTGGCAAATCTTAGTCCAATAATCTATGAAACAGTAAATGATGCATTGATTATCATCAAAGCATATTCATTTATTTACAGACAAATAAAATTTACTTTCAGTGAGAATTGATCCTTCAAGTGTGCCATATTTTCAAAACAATCGTGTACAAAAAAGGTCCCATCAATAGAAGATATCTCAGAGTCAACAAACTCTAGGAATCTATGAAGTGCAGAATAGAAACGAAGCAAATGTGAGGTCATAGCAAGTATGGGACACAGGACTATTTAAAATAGATTAAAAGTTAACTTGAATTTTTTTTTATTAAAAATAGATTACAAGTTATGAAAACTACACAAAACACTGAGAATAATTGAAAGAAAAAGATAATTTAATCAATGTAATAAAAGGCTCCATATGATCATCAGAAAAGCCTAAATTCCTTGTAAGCTACCTTGAGATGCATATTAGCAGAAAAAAAATGCCACTCTAATATCAACATGGAATTAATTTATAAATATTTAAAAGAATAAGATATCTGGGATAAAGGACAATTCCAATGATCAAATCAGGTCCATAATAGAGCTGCGCTGGGCTTGTTTAGGTACATTTCTAGTTTTGGACGAATTTTCATATTGTTTAGAAGATTTAATCTATTAGGTTTAGTTATCCTCTTAGAAAAATAATAAGTTTGAATTTAAATGTTTTGTTTATCATTATAACACTTATTTTATAAATAGGAATTGAAAGCTTATATTCTACAAAGATTATTAATAGATGAAATTATTTTGTGAAGACAATTGTGTATTCTCTCTTTTAATCTAACTTGTCTAAACAGAGCGCTCCAAGTTGTGTATGCAAACTTCCTTCTTCTTCCTCTACATCAAGTTTTATAATAGAGATAATATTCATTCTAGGTCTGTGAAAAACAAATCATGAAATTTTAAACTCATTGCTCAGCAATCAAACAGAATACAGATGCCTAAATAAAACCAAATTCCAACTTCACCTCTACATGCTAAATCACACATTCCTTTCCGTCCAAAAAAATCCAAACCTTTTCATGACACCCGCCAGCAAAACCCCCACTTTTTTGATCTAGAGCCACACATTCTGCTTCTTCCACACACTCATCGCTCTCTGTGTTTGTTGTACACTAACAACTTTCATCGTATCTCATCACATCCCACACCACCTATTCTCATTGTGTTCCTTATCTTCATAGCACGGACACAAGTGCTAATCAATGATTTCTAAACATGTCAGTTATCTCACAAGCTCACTGTTTGTAACTAACACAAGTCTACAACAATGCACATCCACACTTTTTGCCTTTACTCTCTCAATAAACATTGATTGTAGGACACCCCCTACTTATAAGGATCCTCCATCAGGGAGTCTTGCACCTCTTCCATGGTTCATCACAAAAAATTACAAGAAGCACACCCAATGACACCTTGTAGTCACAGGGAACTTTCATAGAGCAAATGCTTCAATTGTCTTTGACTTGTTCTCAGTTCTCAGTTTCCTCCACTTCGACAACTTCAACAACCAAAATTTGTCAACCTATAACCATCATTAGCAATGGGGAAGGCATTCTCAATAGGAATACAGCTTTTGAATGTTCACTTCTATGAGAAGGTAACCTTGGATGAAGTTATGTTAATTGCATGTTTATGGCATATCTTAAAACTTTGAATAAACAATTGATTGGTTAATCTCTACTAGAAAATATCCTAGCCATTGTCCTGTAAATGACCCCGCATAATGATCCACTAAATTTTATCCTTCTTAATGCTCTATGATCTTAAAGCTATTCTTTGCATATTAGAGAAAAAGAAAGTTGATTTCACAATGGAAGAAGATTAAATATTTAGGAACAATCTACTAATAACTGCCTCTAGTAAGCCTACCAACATGTCATTTAGATATTCTCTGCACGGTTGCAATTGCATTCTGCATCATAATTGCTTGCAATCATAAAACCTAATACATAACGAACACAAATAATTTAAATAAGTATTTTGCCCAAAATTAGGGCTAAAAGTAAATCACTACAATTAATGAATAACTTGAAATTGACTTGATTAATACTCATCCAAGTTAGTAATTAATGAAGTTTGAATGGTTTTACAATCTCAAAGGTTAAATGAATCAAACTCATTTATTGTTTAACATGTAACTTGTTAAATGTTTGATATTAAGCTTGAAGTGAACTTATATACTACTTAAAGTTTGATTGAATATAAATTATTTAATTATATATTTAATAATAATATATTATCAATTAAATATTTATTTCATTAGTCTAATTTAAAAATTAATTCATAATTAAATAATTGATTTAATAATATATTCTATAATCTGTCATGTTGAATCAACCATTATATATTATCAACTATTATATAATATAGAAGCCATGTCAAAATTATCATAGCTTTTAATATTAACTAATCAATCATTAAATATGATTTATTAATTTTTTTCAATACTAATTATCGCTTACCCAGTTTACTTGCCCGACTTTTGCTCTTCCACCACACATCTTTTTTCCTCCAGCTCTTACCCGAAACTGCAAAAGCATCTGGAAAATTGATGGGAGCTTCAATAGGCTTGGCTAAAGGATGAATTCGACGGAAGTGTATAAAGGAGAAGAAACAAATGTTTTGGTGCAATCATTAAATGTGAATACTTGACTGTTATTATCAACTTCGCTGCTTTTTTTTAATAAGCAATTTTTAGGGAAGAGCTGTTGTATTTTAGTTTCATTTTTTTAATAACTTTTTAATTTATTATGAGGTTGACAAACCATAAATGGTAGTAAAAATGATGGAAAATGGTAGTTTATTTTTGAGAAAAACAATTATCAATTTTCTATTCCATAATAATATATACATTCACTTTGAATGGATGCTGCCAAAAGAAACTTCATGAGTAAATTTGATTTGTTAAATGCTAGATAAAAAGGACATTTTTAGGTGAGTCACTGTCTTCCCTTAATGAATTTGAATCATGTAATTTCTTACTAACTTTCTTAGTTGTATCATCAAATCATTTAGACTTAAATGCAATAAAAATGATTGAACAATTTTTAGGAGTTAGTGTAAGTTTGCTTCAAACGAAATGCTTTTTATCCAGATAAGTATTTATATTGCCTTTTGAGCTTTTTGATTTTTTTTTTCAAATTAATTTATTCGTCACCAGTGAACATGCTTATTAATTTAATGCAATTTCTTCTTATTTCTCTATTTCAATGAAATAGTTTGGCAGTACTTATTAATGTTAAATGATTGCAAGAAAACTTACTTGTAACTTGTATATTTTTTTATTTAATTGGTATAAAGTAGTTAGAAACTACTTCCAAAATTCTCAACTACTTATTTGTTTACATTTGTAAAATTCATTGCTAATATCATAATGCACATTCATGAGCAACATTTTGAAATAATAAAACAATAGATGCTTGGATTTCACTTATTTATCATAGTCACAAATATGTTCTACATTTATTTTTTTCATTACATGATGAAAAATAGATATATTTATAATAGTAGTAGACCATGCATACCCAAGATCACTATTTGTGATAACATTACCTAAGAAATGTTGTTGGCCACATAGTTGATCACACAAGGTGACATAAAAAATATTGTTCTTTATTTAGAAGGGATTCAGCAGAGATCATTAGTCAGTTTTTGATAAGCCAAATGGAAAAAATGTTAAATAGAATGCTTATATGTATACTCCTCTTCGAGTTCCTTTATTCCTTAGATTACATATCTATTGATTTTGATTGAGATTAATTACTACAACTAAAGGTCAAGATACTATATAGACTATGGTAGATTCTTTTTAAATCTCTCAATTTAATTCATGTTCAAAAACTATTATGTAGCCAAACTTTTCTTTAGAAAAATAGTTAGATTATATAGCTTGCTTACGATCATAGTATGTAATAACCGGAAATCAGGGAAAAAAAAAAAAGATACAATTGGCTTCGAATAGAATAAACGAAGGGGGGGGGAGCTCGGTTTCGTTTTACCAAAACCGAACCCCCGAAACATCGAAAGAGGAAACGAGATAGGGAGAAAAAGGGGAAGACGATTTTCTGCGATGCGTTCTAGAGAGCACCCGCACCGACGACCGAGGGAGGAAGAAGGAGGAGACCTTGTGTGCGTGTGCCATCGGCGAGGGGAAGAAGGAGGGAGTGTCAGGTGTGCCACGACCTAGGAAGAAGGAGGGAGTGGAGCAAAGTGCGTCTGAGCGAGAACCTAAACGGGGAGGATCAGCAATGGGTCTAGAACCAGAGAATAGAAAGAAAATAGGAAGGTAAGTGAAATATACGATTTATATAATTATTTATTAGACTAAAAATCTGATTTTTGTTGTTAACGAATTTAATTGAGAATATTTCCTTTTGGATTTTATAAAATGAGGAAATGCCTATATATATAAGGATTTTATATTTTCATATTTAAAATTTGGATTT
Source organism: Cymbidium sinense (assembly GCA_021442155.1). NCBI lineage: Eukaryota > Viridiplantae > Streptophyta > Magnoliopsida > Asparagales > Orchidaceae > Cymbidium > Cymbidium sinense. The sequence continues at coordinate 69,531,378 of CM038217.1, read as the reverse complement.
AATTAGGTTATTATTAAATCAATAAGAAATTTGTTAGGAGCTTCGCAAACAATGATATGACATTGTTTTATCTCTAATTTGACAAAAATACATCTATATATATGTTTAAATTTCAGAATTTATACAACCCTAATTCTATTGTATTACCTAAACCCTTAAATAGCCATGATTTTATTATAAGATATTAGTGAAAATAATAGATTTTCATGAAAAAGGAAATTTTAAATGAATTCGTAAATGAAAGAATTTAAGCCTCAATTGTTTAAGGATTCGTGAAAATTTAAGGTTAACGACTATATAAAAGATAATTTATAATCATGAGAATTGCATTGATTACATCTTATGATTCTTAAATTGAAGTCACTAGAGAGAAAGATAAAAAATTTTAAATTAAATTACATTATATGGCAAATTAGATATATCATTATATTAAATAAATTAAAAGTTAATTTAACTTGATTTAGAAAATAAATAATGAATATTGATAAATGTGAGCATCAATTAATAAAAGTTATATGTAAGTATCATAGACAAGAAATGAATAAAATAAAATACATTGCTTTCTAATATTGATCCAATCAATATTTTATTCTATAGAAATTTCAATTAAGGAAAGAAGCATTAAAGGAAATGAGATTCAAGAGGATATTACAAATTAAAGTGGGTAATTATGTTCTTACATTTATGGTAAAAATGTCTTTAATTTCTTGTGATGAAATGCATGTTTATATGATTATGACTTTTTTCTGTACTACAAGTTGTGATTATTTTCATATTTCTTCAAAAATTGTGATGTAATTTCGCTTTACACGTGTTGGATAATAACGCTGATTATTGTCACTTAAATCATTTTATAAAGTTAAGCGATTTCTTGTTAGTTATGAATTAAAATGCATAGTTGTATAATTATATGATATGAATGTATATGTTGAAAGTGAAGTTCACCTCTTATAGTGCTGGGGGAATGTACTCGTCGCGAAAAAAGGTGACAAATGGTAATAGCTACTTGTCCTTTGGATGAGTATTGGTAAAGTTTTCTTTTGGTAAAGGTTTAGGTGACTCAAATAGATGATAAATGTAAAAGTAAAGTTCATGAAATATTTATCTTGCTTACCTCTCATATATTTGATTGTTTGAGCAATTTCATTTATACGTGTTATAACAAAACGTCATCTAATTCTATGCTTTTTTATTAAAGTAGATAATAATTTAATTTTATTGATTATTAGTTGTTAGAATTGTAATCCAACTAAATGGTGATAGAAGGGAGGGTTATATTTATCGTCGTAGAGAGATTACAGGAGATAGGTAATTATGTCAGTTATGTTGAATTATATTTAAATTGTATTTCATATGAATTTTGTTAGTCTATATATATGTGACCAAATTGTTAAATAATTTGTGGATTATAGTGGCTCTTATATGATTAGAGATTTTGTTTAAGATTGAAAATATTAGGAAATATTTTCTTTTATCCGTCCAACCGTCTGTTCTCGCCTTGATATTCCAAGCTCCCTGGCCGGATCGTGACATAGTATGTAACAGAGACATCAGATTTATTTCTTTGGAAAAAAAAATCTTATGAAAATAGTTGGATGGCAATATTATATTTTCATCAGTTTATGTCCTTCAAATTGAAGGTCAAACCAAAGCAATGAATAGAAGCACGTGAAATCTACTAAGATATGTGGTTGACAAAGGTATAGGAAACTAAGATTTACATCTCCCTATTGAATATGCAAATAATAACATTATATGAAAGTCTATAGGCAAAATACCATTTGAAATTGTTCCAGCATATAACCCTAGAGAGTTTATAGATCTTGTTCCTTCATTACATACATATTTTGAATCTACAATATCACTTGAAAAATAAACAGATGATTTAAATGATCAAAATTAGAAAGGCTGTTAACTTACATAACAAGAATCATCAGGCAGTTTGAATGCCAAAATATAAGTACAAAAGAGTTTGATGGTAATTTTTGACACGGTTCATTATTCATAGTTTGTATAATTCTTGAATGTTTCACCCAAACCAAGTACAAGAACTTGAATGCACGAGCATACATTCCCATTTAATTGGGAAGATTAACTCAAATTCTTATATTTATATATTTATCTACTAATATGTTCATGCCAAATTTTTAACATTGAAGATTTAATTCACTACCGATGAACTTTCAAACATCAAAATTTATCTATTAGATTCTTCTACATGATGCATTTCTACTGTGGTTGTTACTTTTCTGAACCCGTGATTCTTACTGGACTTCAATTTTGATAATCATAGATTATGATGAAATTGTACTTGTGAAAAACGTTAAGCATTGATTCTTAATGAAATTGAAAGACACCTTAATAGATGATACATTAGAACCTGTAAGATTGCTTGAAAAAGAAATAGTGTAAATGAAATACAATATAAAATAAATGTAGTGTATTATAAATACTTAAAATCTGTTTGGTTATTTGTAAACTAAATGCAGGGAAACCTTTTTTTTTATTTGGTTGGGTGTATGCAGAGTAAAAGAAAAAAATAAATTATTTTAAATACTTTAAAGTTGTTTGGTTGTATGTAAAGTAATTATAGTAAAATATTTTTTTACTAATATAATTACCCAAAATTTATATATATATATATAGGGTCCTTTCACTACCTTGTCCCAATTCACCTTATTTAATATTTATTAATTAACCATTAATTATTTATTTACTAAACTAATGTATTATTAATTTAATTTTATTAAATAATTTAAATATTAATCATTATTTTAATTTTTATTAATTTATCATGAATTAATTAACTACCAAACTTATAATAATTATAATTAAATTATAATACCATATCAATTAGTTATTAATAGTATTCAACTAAATTAGTTAAAATTAAGTAAAATTAAATTAAAAATAACTTCAAGTAAATAAAATTCTCACCAATCATTTCTAATAAATTATAAGATTAATTAAAATTAAAAATGTTAAATTAAATAATTTAACATAGAAATAACATTAACTTAATATTATATTTTTAGTAATCATTGATTATAATATTACAAATTTAATCAAATAGAAAACTTATTATATGATGAAATTAAATTATTTATAGTCTAATTAATTTAAATCTTTTTCATTAATATTAATTGATAAATATTATTTACTTAATTTTTAATCTTATAATCATTTTCCACAAGAGAAGGTCGACAAAAAAAAACCCAATTCGACATCGAAGGATTCTAGCGCCCTAAACCCTCATCTTTCTCTCCCTTCCGATCAGCTCCTGCCAAAAGCCATCGAGGAAGAGAAGGGAGGCGTTGCGAAGGTAATACTTATCCTTTCTCTCACCTCCCTTTTCGCGCTTCAATTTGTGTAAACTCTGTAAAACCACATGTCAACGTGATTTAAAATTTTGTGCGATTCATCTTTATCTTGCTCAAATCCATATACCAATATAGCTTTTGAAGTCGCAGGCTTCAATGGCAAGGTTCGATGACACCTACATCAACGGGGGCGACGACGACAACCTTGTCTCTAACTACTGCGAGTCCTCCTTCTCGTGCTTGCACTTTGCCATCATCCCCGACCTTGAGAACTACCGACTCCGCGTTGCGCCCTATGGTGTGTGTATTTGAAATATGCTTGATTCAAGTGAATTTAGAAGCCGTGCAAAATAGGTTGTCCACAGGATTAGAAATACCATAAAAATTTTGGTGTATTTGCTTTTCTCTGATCCAAACAAAGAAAAAAAGAAAAAGCTGAAATGCAGTGCACTCCGTTTACCGTTAAGCAAACAACCCCTTAATGACAAGATAAATTACAAAAGCTAAAAGTAGATTTTTTTTAATGATTACGTTGTTGATGCAAACTATCTAAAGGAAAGCTCTTTGCACATTAAGAGAGTTGATGCAATATCATTCGTATTGATAAGCCATTCAATCCAATCAAGCAACACATGTATAATTTCTCATAGATCAATCACAAAAGCTCAAATCAAACTATGAAGAAGCTAAATCGGATAAAATTTCAAGCTTTTTTAGAATCCATCATCAATAGAAGCTAAATTTTGCTATATTTAATTTAATATTTTTATTAAAATAAAATTGAACAATAATAAGGATAATCTCATCCTTATTTTAGTATTTATTTCCTTTATAAATGGAATTACATGAATAGACTTTTTGGATAATTATTCATTGATGAATGAATAAGAGAAAAAGTCTAATATAGTCCTCCAATTATCAGCAAATGACCAATTTAGTAACTCGATTGAAAATTGATTTGAATGGGTCCATAAGCTAAATTTTATGATTAAAGTTAAGGCTAAATCCCAAAATAGTCCCCCAACTACTTGCAAATGACCAATTTAGTACAAGAATAACAAATTGCTCCAATTTAGTTCTCTACTATATAAAATTAATCCAAAATGATGCCTCCACAACTTAATTGGGATCAATTTTGTACAATTAAGGTACTAAATTGGGGTCAAATTGTATCCCTATTTCTACACAAGCAACTAGTTTCGATCAATTTTATATAATCAAGAGCTAAGTTGGAGCAATTTGATATTCTAATACTAAATTGACTACTTGCAAATAGTCGGGAGACCACTTTACGATTCATTTCGTAAAGTTAACACCAACTGCTACTTTTGAGGGTAATAACTCCTATATATGAAATTTAAAAAAAAAAACGAACCGAAAAACCTAATTTTGAGATGAGACTAGACAAGCAGCTCTTATAGTGCCTACAAATCACAGAAAGGTATTAAAAAAATTTTGCCTTTAACTTACATCTCATTTTTCACATATCCCAAACTTCATCAAAAATATTTTTATAAAATTCTATTTTTCATTTCGATTGTTTTGATATATAAAAGTATATATAAGATATAGTTATAATAATAATTATTATAAATTAATTTAATCTATTAAATAAATTCCATAAGTTTTAATTTATATTTTGTTGTAGCAATTCAATGCTTTCCACTAAAACCTGCATGTATGTAGCCATGGACTGTTAAAATAGAAAAAAATATTATAATTATTTAACTAATTTTAATTAATTACATATAAATTTAATTAGATTCATTTCCAGTTCATTTAAGATGTTGTGTTGCAAGGGTTACACTCATGCTCATTAATAAATTATTTCACATATCTTGCTCTTAAGCGAGAGATGAAATTCCATGTAAATTTCTCAAGTCCAATTGTACTCAATTGAGATCACTCTGCATTCATCAATATAAAATGTAGCACTCTCAATGTACATTGAACAAGCCATTTTCAGATTCATTGATGAGTTATTAAGCCTCTTGGAAGCATCTTTTGAATCTAGATTTTAGATACACATTTTTATTTCGAGAACCTCAGAATCTTCAGATCTTAATTCAATTTACCATTAGATGTCCAATTTAAGTTCAATTGATTCATGTAGGTCCAATTCAGATTCAATTAGATTCACTAAGTCAAGTTTTGTTTAAGTACTGTGTAGGTCTAGAGTTTTGGTAAAACTTCAACAACATCCCGACGTCATCCCCACTTAAGGGGTGCGCCTCAGGAATGCTGAGCTTTCGTAACACGTTTATAAGCAGCGTGCATAGTTAGTGTCTTGCAACACTGAGGCCGTATGTTTATCAACCTACCCGCTTAAAAAAAATCACATAGGCCTTCAAGTGTACCTGCAGGACTTAATTATAAATTAATGTTTTAATTTAGAGCTTTAAGTTCAATTTATTTTAGTTCATTTTAAATCATGTGTCAGTGTAAAGTCCAGCGGCGTTTTGACAACATTTCGATAGCATCCCAACATTATTCCAGTTTAAGGGGTTGCATCAGCCGTGTTAGGCCTTCCCACCATACCAAGAAAGACGTGTATAGGTGATGTAAACACCACGGCTAAATGCGTCTTCCCACTACGCCAAGAAAGGCATGTATGGGTCTTTGTACCTGCAAGAAAACATAGCTTTTCACACCATGTCAAAAAAGAGGATACGGGTACTTATGCACCTATAAGCAAACACAAATTTTTCCGCTACAACAAAAAAATGTGTGCAGGTACTTATTTTGGTGGTCGGAAGTTGTCATCCATACTGCGCCAAGAAAGACGCATATGTGGGTTTTCACCTGCACGAAAACACACAAATTTTCCTGTTGCATTGGAAAAACACACACAAGTACTTATCTTGCAAGTTTTCTCACCACGTTGGAACAGGTGCGCAGGTACTTGAGTGATTTGACATTTATACCTTCACACGTAAACGAGGCGATGAGTTGGCACAAATTTCAAAGTGAGCATGGATTCCAATGCTAATGCGAGGTAGAAAGGGAAAGAAGCATTCCTCTCTCTCACTCTCTCTACCTCTTAATTTTTGGTCAATTTTACTAGAAAGAGAAAGCTCTCTCTATTGAGAGAGAGAGGGAATCTTCTCTCTATTATAGAGAGGGATTGAGGGAGAGTGAGAGGAGGGTGGTGCGGTTCAAGAGGAAAGGTTGAGTTTGGTTTGCACAAGGAAGGGGTCAGCAAGCTCAGGATGGTGGAGTTGGCCGGCTTACGGGCGACGGAGAGGAGCTCGAAGAGGCAAGCGGCGGTGGCGGGCACTACGAGAGGGTGAGAGCATGGGAGAGGAGATGGAGGTTGGGGATGTCGCTAACTTCAAAGAAATGGAGCTTCGGCTCCTTGGCGTCAGCAGATGGTGGTGGGAACTGAGCATCCACAGGCTTATCTTGGGATGTTTGTGAGAACAGTGAGTGGTCACGCTAGAGAAGAGGCCTGTTGCATGCAATGGGGAGGACGAGAAACGAGGTTGATGGGAGAGCTATTGCTCATGGTTGCTGGCTACAATGTAGAGCGGGGAAGCATGATTGAAAGTGGGAGAGAGGGAACTCGATCTTAGCTATTGTGCGGGAATGGGAGTGATGGGGTTTGATTGTGTTGTGTCATGTGAATGGGAAGGATGTGCTTTGAAGGAAAGAAGATGCAATGGGAATGGGGAAACATGGGAAGGAGGATGGATCACACATCATCTGATGGGACAACTGGGCGGCTGATTAAGTGGGATTATGTGAGAGTTTAACTTAATATTCTCAAAATTCATGCCAAATTTGCCGAAATTCATTGTGTCGTGGCCCTATGCAACATGAGTGTTAATTCTAAGTAAATTCGACGTTCCGGACGCAACAATTGTCTATTTTGAGATCGAACATCGTTTAGTTGATTTCGACGTTGAATTGGGTCAATTTCAGCTCGAAATATGCATTACTACATCCAATCGCTTGACACTCGACAAATTTGTCCGAATCGATAGTGGATGGTCCATTTAATATGTTTTGATGTTTCGGCAATAACGATGAGATCAATTTCGCGAACAAAAATTATTTATATGTCATCGCAACCTCCCGACTTTAATGTGTGTGGGCGCATTGACTACTCATCTTCGCAATCAATTAACCATAGGATTGTGCGAGATGTTATGTTTCAATCAATTTCAATATTCTGAATGCGTTGGCAAAATCTGTTTGTCAATCGAACATCATTTCGACCAGTTTCGATGTCGATCAAGTTATTTTGACTTTGATTTCTGTGAGACTCCGTCTGTAACCCATAGAATTCGTCTCGTAAGCTTAATTTGACTTATGGAATATGTGTGGAAGTCAACAATGATATGTACAGAAAGAGACAAAATGCCCAATCTTCTGATTCTAGAATGTACAATATATTCCAACATTGAATCAAAAGAGATGACCCCTAATTCTACAAAGTTAGCACAATACGAACCAGTCTTGAATCAAAGAACAACTGACAAATAATGTGAGGAATAAATGTTATGAAGGTGTCAAAGCCTAAAGAAATTATATGAAATTTCAAAGATTAAAAGAATTAAAAAATAGGAAAAAGGTTTGAAGTGGTTTCATAGACAAAAATAAAAAGTTATAAAAGACTAGACATTTAACAATTGTATTTATTTCTTGCAAATGGCTCTAATTATAGTTCATAATCATGACTTACTTATTTCTTATACATCAAAACACATCTTTATTCAAATGTTAGTGCTACGCCGAGCTAGTTATGTTTGTTAATATCAATGCTCAAGTTAATCACATGGCATTATCATTATTTTCTTATCTTGTATGTATAAATTTTATATTAGAATTATTTATCCCGCTAACTATCGAGCTCATCAGATATTATAATTGTGCTTTGAAAAAAGGGGAAGGAGCTTACACAGAAACAAACAACTAACCAATTCTGCTTTATTTTAGTAGTACAGTTGTTAACATTTTATAGATAACAAATGTGCATGATATTAATTAAACTTCCAAATTTATTTTCTTAAAGTACTTCTAGAAGTTAAAATTTTAAAATTGATGACTATAATATGCACACTTCCATATCATTTTTATTAATTTATTAGAGGAGATAGAATATAATAATGGGTTTCAGTAAAGATTTAGGTAGACTAATTTTCTACTTATTCGATCCTGTTGGTTAAAAGTTATGATTTGTGTTTGTGGGTAATGTGGCTAACTAAATTGTTCACTTTTGTTATACCCCAAGTTGCTAGGAGGGGTCAAAATAGGATGTGACAATTCCACAATTTGTACTTTGTATAATACATATACAGCTAAATGCTATTAAGTATGAATGATATAATTTTAGGAAAAAAAATAATTCCCATGAATTTACCACAAGGAATATTTCCTATGTATAATTGTTTTTATCCAGAAAGGAGTTAATATTGGTTATATTCAAGTCATTAAGGATATGTTTGTAATATCCTATTTAGCTTATTTCCTAATTAATTTTATTTTATCTAATTAATCTGTCGTTACTGTAGCAATATTACTGTATCCCCTAAGCATGCAGCAGCCGGATGAAGGATTTAATGCGTGTATGGTTGGATCGAAGGAAGGTAATCTCCCGCAGCTTCCTTATTTCATTTCCTCTAGGCCGCAGCGATAATTTCCTCCTTTCTTTTTCCTCTCGCCTTCGACTTCACTAGGAACTGCCACCCTCGCCTTCGCCTTCGCCGTCGGCTTCGATAGGGAGTGCCGCCTCCCGTGGTAGACGCGATGCTCGAGTTCGAACCGGAAACCCCGGCTGAATCCCTCCGGACGGCGAGCGCAGTCGTGGAATCCAGCGTTGCCGATTGAACCGCCGCCTCCCATGTCTCGTCCTTCTTCACGTATTGACCGCTGGACCGCCGATCTCGCCCGCCGCTGGAATCGTCGTCGTAAAATAAATCCGGGTTGGGAGTCCCGTGAACCGTCGGCTGATGGGGATTTCGGTCTGCCGAGGAACTGGGGAGTTTACGTGTGTTGAATTTCTTTCCTATTCCTTTTCCTTGACCTTCCTTGGTGCAGAAATGCGTGTAGGTAGTTCCGTAATCTGTTGAGTTGCAGAATTTTTGTATATTAGATTGGGGGATTTGTATTGGCATTTTTGTTAACTTTATTATACTGATTTAATCAAGTAATTAGTATTAGCGTTAGTATATGAGGAGACATCAATTTCAGGTAAGAATGCAGTTTAAGCTGGTGATACTACCGTGTTAAATATATTTATGAGTTTCATGTATTGAGACAGTAATTCAATTATAGGTTGTATCGAGAAAGCGTCGGCATCACGCACAGCGGGTGAGCATAATTCTTAATTTAAATTCGGTTTATATAGTCACATGTATGTCCGTTTCCGATTCTTATAAATTGCATGAATAATATATAGATATTTATATATGATCTGACAAATCTTCGCTTGGCTGGTATAAATGATGATTATAAGCCGGGTTAGTTCATTTCTTTAATAGCGTATGATTTTGTTATATGGAAATGTTTAAAACACATTATTAATTGTTAAATCTGATAATGTGATAAATAGAAATGTTAGAAAAAATTGTGATAGAACACAATGTTATAGATATCTGTTCAAAAAGTTTTGAGAGATGGCGCCTTTAACAGAGGATCTTAGTATTATCGACATTGAGGTTGGGGCCGTTGAAGCGTCGGTGTCGGTTAAGCAGTAGTATGGTTCCTACTACCTTGACTTTAGTAAATGGTAGGTGTGACGACCCTTATGTATGAAAGTCAAAACCATCTGATTATAAATGACATTCTGAAAAGGATTTGATATAGAATAAAGCTGCTTTCATTAAATAAGCATAAATAACGACTCTTATGAAAATGATTATTGATACATTCTTCTTCTACGGATATTGTTCGATTACATTTCAGAAGCATAGTTCGCTTTTACCTTTACAAATTTTAAATGTATATCGATTGTTTAATGTCTTTGCAGAACTTACTTTAGCTATTTATCTCATTAAACTTTTACATGATCTTCTGATTGATAATTTCAAGAAAAAATGAGGTGGGTAGAAAGTCCGTTTTGTTGATTTATGCAGTTTGGGTGTATAGTTTGGGAAGATTAAAACTTTTTTTGGGTGCGTCAAAATTTTATCGATACTTTTTAGTTCTCTGTATTTATATGGCTTAAAGATTTTCATGCTTCCATTTTGGTGATATGAATTAAGTAGTATATGAATTTTAAATTTTGTGATGATTTGATTAGATACAAATTTCACTTTCATTCGTAGACAGGTTGGAATGTGTGGTGGAATCGTATCAGTCATCTATATGTACCGATTGACCCGTAGTATAAGCGTGTCATGGGTGTGACAATGTTCTTAGAGTTGTTACTTGTGTCCAAACACAAGGAGGATCTATAAAATATTTTCTATTTTAGTTGGATTACATCGAGGATCGACTTTAAGCCCTTATCTTTTGCTTTAGTTATGGATGTTCTTCTTGAGGCATTTACAAGAAGATGTACCTTGGTGTATGCTTTTCGATGAAATTCTTGTTGATAAGACTAGAGAGGGAGTCCAAGAGAAACTTGAATTATGGAGGTCAACTTTAGAGTCTAAAGGTTTTGGTTTAAGTAGATCTAAAACTAAATATATGGAATGTAATTTTAGTTGTAGAAGTTATAGTGGTAGTGTTGTGACATTAGGTGAATAAGTCATTAAAAAGAGTGAGTGATTCAAATATTTAGGCTCTATTGTCAAAATGATGGTGAAATAAATGGAGATGTTATTAGTAGAATTCAAGTTGGATGGTTGAAGTGGAGGAATGCATCGGCTTTGTGTGATAGAAAAGTATCAACTTAAACTTAAAGGAAAAATTTTATAAGATGGTGGTAAGACCAATGATTTATAGTGCGAGAATGTTGGCCAATAAAAGAAGCATGAGACTAAGTTAAGTGTTGCAGAGATGAGGATGCTCAGGTGGATGAGTGACTTTACTCTTAGAGATAAAATACGAAATGAGTATGTTCAAGAAAAAGCTGGAGTAGCTCCAGTGGCAGATAAGATTAGAGAGAGTCGCCTTAGATGGTTTGGCCACATAAAGCATCGGCCATCCAATCACCCGGTTAGGAGAGTAGATGCATTAGATTTGTCTTATGTTAAGAAAGGTAGATGTAGACCTAAAAAGACATGGTTAAGATGTATAAAAAATGACCTTAGTATACTTGAATTAAATGAGAATTTGACACATAATAGGACACAATGGAGATGAAGGATTCATGTAGTCGACCCCACTTAGTGGGATAAGGCTTGTTGTTGTTGTATAGTTGTTTTTACACAATAGTTTATTACAAATAAAAGAGTCACTTAACACATAAAACTTGTGTTTTTCATGTTGATTCACTTAGAATATTAGTGCAATCTATTTTGGTCACACTTACTAATGCAATCAACTATATGATTCAAATGAGGCTAAGAGGTTTAATCCATGGGACTCATGCGGTGGCTGAGAGATACCGCTCAACAAGGATATGCTACTAAGAGATAGACCCCTTAATAGTAAGCTTGAATACATGCTAGATTGTTCAATTGTTGAAATGCCCACTCATGGTTCATCACTTGCATGATAGGTCATCCCCATTCGCTATCATTACTCTTAACAACAATTACCACCATTCTATATATCACAATCAATCGCATGATTGTGTTGCACGAGGTTGAGAGGTTCTGCTAATGAGACTAACATGGCTGCTAAGAAAAATTGATTGGCCCGTACATGTTATTGAGAGATGCTGCTAACTCGCTCGATTGCTCGGATGCTTGCTTATTAGATAGTTGCTCGCATGTTAAGTGCTCTCACCCAGTATTGCTACCCTTCAGTGAATTGGAGCTTTGATAAAAGAGATTTTACAACAATAAGAATAATATGAATCCATTTAAAATCTTATATCACTTTGCCAATATATCCATTTAAATCTCCTTCAATAAATACTCTTCTTCAAGAAGTATTCTCTGTATTAATTCTTCTAAGTCATTCCAAAATTCTTCTTTTGAACATAGATCCAAACCGACTTGAGGGGCATAAAAAGCAATGGATTGCAAGGAAGGCTATACCAACAACAACAACAGCAAGGCTTCATCTTATTCTTCCTAATCAAGTCATCTTAGGTCTATCTTTATCTTTCTTAACATAGGCCAAACCTATTACATCTACTCTCCTAATTGAATCATCGAACAACAAGCATTTTATGTAACCAAATTATCCAAGGCAACTCTTTCTAATGTTATCTACCACTATAAATACTCCAACCATTTCATGGATATATTCATTTCACAGTTTGTCTCTAAGTGTAAAACCACTCATCCACCTAAGCATCCTCATCTCTGCAATACTTAATTTTATGTTCCACTTTTACTAGCAATCATTCTGCTCCATAAAGAATTGCAGGTCTCATCACCATCTTATAAAATTTTCCCTTAAATATAAATGATATTTTTCTATCACACAATAAGTCAGATGCATTCTTCCACTTCAACCATCCAACTTGAATTCAACTAATAACATCCCCATCTATTTCACCATCACATTGAACAATAGACCAAAGATATCTAAAACATTTGCTCTTTTTAAGGACTTGATCGCCCATTGTTACGACCCCACCATTAGGTCAACTACCACTAAAAAACACATCATGTATTCGGTTTTAGATCTACTCAAACAAAAACTTTTAGACTCTAAAGTTGTTCTCCATAATTAAAGTTTTTCTTGAACTCCCTATCTAGTCTTATCAATAAGAAGAATATCATCAACAAAAAAAGTATACACTAAGGTACATCCACTTGTAATTGTCTAATAAGACCATACATAACTAAAGTAAAAAGATATGGCCACAAAGCTAATTCTTGAAGTAATCCAACTAAAATAGGAAAATACTTAGTCAATCCTTCTTGTGTTTGAACATCAATATTAACTCCTTTCTTTTCTAGAACTCTCCAAAGTACTTCTCTTGGAACCTTACCAAATATTTTCTTTAAATCAACAAATATCATACTCTCTATACTTCTCCATCAAATCTCTCAACAAATGTATATCATCCATAGTAGACCTATCCGGAATGAGTCCTACCTGATTTCGAGAAACTTTTATATAATGCTGTAATATATGTTCAATTACTCTTTCCCATAATTTTACAATAATAAAAATAAAATTGTAATTTTTTATCTGACCAAAATACCCTTCACAGGTGAAATAAAGGAAAGTTTTTCCATTAAACTAAGAGACTAATTTGGATTAATTTTAAATAGTCAAGGTGATAAATTAGATCACTGCAAAATTCTGGGACTTTTTTTAAATGATTAATTTGATAGGACTAATGATAGTTCTTATCTCATCCCTTTCCAGTTGTACAAATAGAATTCTTCCTCTCCTCTCCAAAATATGGACACAAGGTATTTTCTTCCAAGGTATCTTTTTCCTCATCTAATTGAATAATGGAGTAGAGAAATCCATTTCCTCCATCAAGACAGATCTGGGCAGCAGATTGTAAATACTGATAGTAAAGTGAAACTTGGGCCAAGACATGGACATTAATGCAATTACCAGAGAGGTACAGAGATATACAGTGTGTGTCTATGTATGGACATAAATATGCTTATAAACTCGAAAATAACTTAACACCATGATATTTCTTCAAAAATAAAAAAATAAAAAACACCATAGTCAAATTCAGTAACATGCCTTTTCAAGCTTTAAGAAACGTAATAATTGTCAATAGAAAAACAATTCATTGAGCATGCTGTTTGATAAGAAATCACCAAGGCGACGCTCACTCATCTACAGAATGACCAAAAACATAATGATAGAATATTTATGTTATACAACAAAACTAACAGATTTTGAATTGAAACATAAAGATACACTTCTATCAAAACTAACTTACATGTCAGCTCTGAAAAAATTTGCAAAATTTGCAATCTCTCCTATTCATGCTACCAAAGCGAACATAATTTTCATTCTCCCCAGCACTCATCACTTCATTCTCATTCCCCCATATACCATGCCCTCATCCACCGCTCCCATCATGGTCCAGTTGACCTGACTAAGATTTTGATCAAACAACTAACTACTCAACCACACCCGCCCCCTCCTTCCCTTTATCAAAGGGTGACAACATGAATGCCCGTGCCCCTGAATTCCTGTTCATGCTACCATGCTCAACATTCCAGTTACAGAATATCCATACACTTTACCAATACCCAAGAGAAAAGAGCAAGTCAACATAACCAACATTCCCAACAGCACAACCCTTGTAAGACAGGTCCCATAACTATTTTTTCCCAGTTATAGTATGCTATCAATTCTAAGTTCTCACCAAACCCTACACTACATGATCCATCACACTAATGACGAGGGTGTAATTGAGCAGAGCTTGAGTAGATCTACTATGTGTTCATGTTCGGCTCATTCAAATTTTCATTTGTTTGAAATCAATTTGTTATTTGAAATTGTTTGTGAACAAGATGTTCATGCTTGGCTCATTTGAATTTAAGCCAAACATGAGTCCATTTCAAACAAATAAAATAAAATAAATAACAATTCAAATATGATAGAATAATTCTATTTATCTACTAATAAATTGATAAATATTTAAAAAAAATACAAAATTAATATATACACATATTTCAAGTCACTAATGAGGCAAACATGAGCTGCTAGCTAACAACAAACTTTTTTGATAGCCTTATTGGTGACCTATCCAACACAAGTTCCTCAAAATAGCATCAGTAGCCCGTTTCCACTTAGAACTATATTAGGTCAGTTTGCATACATTCAACTGGAATCCCATTTAAGAACTGTATTATCATTTTAATATCAGAAATGGCTCTGTTTTGCAATTGAGAACTGACTCAGACATGTAAAAAAAATTCTTTAATATTTAAGAATTCATCCAAAGCATTATCCAATTAATGAAATAAACAATTCTTAACTAGATCTGCCCAATTGAAGTGAAAAATATGCATGTATGCATTCTAATGCCAAAAGGTCAACTGTTATTGTAATAGAAATTGGTGATTAAGAGCATCATAAGGTTGCCTTAAAAATCTGGTTACCTTTCCTCTAAGAGTTTGCAAATAATAAATTTCACTAATAGAATATCGAAAAATGTTATGCTTCATCAAGTTTGTTACCAAAACTTAGACTTGATTAGCACTGTAACATACCTTGTATTCAATCCAACTCCAGCTCTCACAAGTTGGGCCAACCGAGGAACCAGGGATTCCAATGACTGTTTATCTGTAACTTTTATGCACAAATTAAGCGTTTCCCACATTGTAGAGTCTTTAGATGCAGCAATTCTCAAATTCTCAAGTTTTTCTGCATTAATTCCGACATTTGCTGCATGCAACTATTTCACACAAAAAAATAATATTAAACTTTGATTCCTTGTGATATTTTAAATAAAATTACAGCCTTTTCTAAATAGGATAAAATATATTAAAGGTCCCTACAAGACAGAAGGCAATAGTATTAAAATGGTACATTTGCTCCACGTTTAAAACAAAGATAAGAATTTAATAACATCTGCAGGAACTGACCTCAACATAATTGAGCGTTTGGTCTTCTAGGCTTGATAAACATTCCAACATACAGCAGACAAGGTCAGGCAAATATGGACGAATTGCATCCCCAGCACCCTGAAAAAATAATTGGATTAATTAGCTTAAGGAAGAATTAACTCAAAAAATAAACAATTTTTAAACAACAAATAAATAAAAGACCAAGTTATCCATAAATTGATTGAAAATGCAGAGTAAAATCTGAAGAAAAAAGTGTGCAGTAAACAGACTGAGAGTTGTCATGAGAAGTACTCATAGCAACTAACTCTATGTAGCCCTACTAATGATAAAAAACATCGTCATCAAAAGCCTAAAACATCGTCATCAAAAGCCTTATTCAATGTTCTTTAGCCTGCTGTATTCCATAGCTCTCAGCCCCAGTTTCCAAGTTATGTAGAGGTATCAAACCCAGCCTCCAAGTTATATGAAAAGGAGTGCTCTGAGCTCCATTCGTTTGGCTTCATACCCATTCATAAGGCCCACTTTACCCTTGAGCTCCTCTTCGTGCTCCCTCCTACACAGAAGGAGCGCTCACTCTCCACTACTCCAGTCATTGTGTATGTTGGTATGCGCCTCTTGGTTCTCTAGCTTTGATGGCCCATAGTTAGGGCATCTCATTCTTCCTGTGATCATTTGGGGCTCTCAGCATTGTCCCTCCTGCGGCTGGGTTACCTGCTTCTAGTTTCATTCACAGCCTATTAGTTTTTTTTTCTTCCTCTCATGTCCAACAACATATTAATTCACTAGCTTTGATTTTAGACCGTTCCATGACTGCCATTCAGACTTTGTCTTCTGATTTGGAGCCCTTCCTTCGTCATCAATTTCTTAGATGTTCCCACTAGCTCTTGCACCAAGGCCGGGCTTCAGTTGGTATACATTTTCCTGTTACTTGTGCTCATTCTTTCATTGAGGTTGTTTGGTAAGGGTCATACTTCTTCCTCTTGTTTCTCCTTATTGTTTTCAACAAAATTCAAAAACAATGCATCACAAGCTACCAACAACAATTCACTGTAAACCTGTTCTTATCTTTTTGATGAAGAGATCTTTAAGTTGACAACCTTTTCCTTTACAATTATTAAAAAGTTTTCTTAGAGTTTCTCTATCCTTGAGGTTTTTCATATATTCAAGCCTAGTTTATAATTAAATGGTCTCCTCACTTTGATTGTGCCAAGCAACCACCTGCTATCCTAGTTTGGGTTACCTCTCCTATTTTTAAAATCATTACTTTGACTAATTCACTCTATATAATCACGTGGATTTATGATCTGAAAAACCTTACAAGTGAATGCAACTATTGTTAGGCTCTCTAAGTCATGGCTAGAATATTAATTGAAATGGATGTTACCATACCATTGGAGGAGGTTGAGGATCTTGACATAAGATAACTTTTGAAGGAATAGCTTCATATTGTATTTTGCAAAACTTTTGGACATAGCTACATAAGATATTTTAAGGGTCACTTATAATTGAGGAAATCAACTGATATTGATCCCAACACTCAAGTTTTAGGGGAGCATTATATCAATAAAAATCTATTTTCAAATGTTATGGTTGTAGTTCCGAATACTTTAGATCCTCCTTGCACAAAAAAAATTATTACCAAATCTAGATCTTGATTTTAAATCAAAGTCTTTCATGGTTGCAATTAGCCAAAAGGAATGGTCAAGACCTTTTTCATACACATGATCATTCCAAATCCACCTAATGTATTAACTTGTCATGACAAACTTATTGCCGAGGAAGATGTTGATCCTAAGTTGTAATCTTATTCAACTCTAACATTAGTACTCGAGTATAGATGTGGGCTCCAAAAATTTGCACCTGACTTTCCAAAGAGATTTTATTTGTTCTGGGCCAAATTTTCATGAAGTATATTAATTTACATATAAGACACAACTCATAGATTTCACGTTTATTTTATGATGACTTTATGATCTAATTTCAGTTTTTTTATAGATGCAATCCCTTATGGTTAATTATCTCTCCCAATAGCGAGATAGGCATTTTAATTAAAGTTACATAGTAAACATTGACAGATCAACATCTAGTAGCAACAATTTAATTTTAAGATAGAAAATCTATCATATCTAGCTTGAATCAAAAAGCTTAGGGCGAGATATAATGAAAAACATGATCAACATCTCATGGTTTGGTCACATAAAACGTCGGCCATCTGATGACCCATTTAAGAAAGTAGATGTATTTGATTCAACTTATGTTAGGAAAGAGGTATATCTAGAGAGACTTGGTTATGAAATATAAAAAATGACCTTATTTAATTAGAATTAAATGAGAATATGACACTTAATAGCACACGTTAGAGAAAAATGATTCATGTAGCCGACCCCATATAGTAAGATAAAGGAATGTTGTTGTTGTATTTGAGTAAATTAGATTAATTATTCATATTCATATTAATTTTAAGCAATCAAAATTTATTAAAATTTTGTTACCCAATTTTTTTATTTTTTTTATTGGAACAATTTTAGATGCTCAAGTCAAAGTCTTGTTGATTATGCGTAGCACGATAGATACACTAGTCAAAGAAATTTATTTTCCAGATAAAAAAATATTCCATATGAAAAGTCACACAAAAATATTTAGAAAAATTTACATAGCACACCATTCACATGCATAAATATCTAATACTTAAAGTTTGATATTTATAAATATAACAATCTTCATAAGCATGAAAAGGTGTATTTGACTTAAAAGAGTTAATGATGGTACTATTTTCGATATAACATTAAAGATTTAAAAGATTTGAGTGTCATTTATGTAAATATGAAAGTTTATATATTAAATATGTAAATATATAAGAATTGGGTACAATGTATGTAAAATGATTCATCTAATTTTTAGTCATGATCATAATATAATAGTGTCATTTTAGAATAAAATTATTTGATTAGAGGACGTTCTCATTACAACTCTTTTTATGTTGGGGCAAAAATGACATGCTCAGAAGACAGATGACGCATCCTTATTAGTCTGAGGTATTTTTAAAGTGATCATAATGATACATTTGATACGACATTGACTATTAGTGAGATTAGATAAGTTTAGATTTCTCACCATCTGCACATGATTGCGGATGATAGATAAATTATTGCCTTAAACTTTTGGGTCGTAGATTTCATTTAAATTATCTTAGGTTTTACAAATTTTCATAACTTTTATTATATTATTAGAAAGTAAGCCCAAAATAATTTGTATTAAGACTTGAAATATTTTTTAGTAGTATCCTCTCTAATTGAGATTTTCTATCAGCACAACCATCATGAGAATATTTGAGTGATTTCATTTTATCACTTTAAACATTGTCAACTAGCTTGCTTGGTAGGAGGATCGAATTCGTGATTTGCATATGATTTGAATTTATTTAAAAAATTATCATGATATAGACTTTGTCAACTCAATCTTCATTTATAAAGGATAGGGTCTGCATTATAAACTCATTATTGTGTTTTATGAATGTAATTAAGTGGAGAATTTTTGTTTTGAAAATGAATTTTCTTCATAAAAGATCTTTAAGACCGTATGAAACAAAAAGAACAATTTGATAAGATTTATGACTATGCAAATCATAATTAGTTTGATTACACTTAGAGCAAGAATTAAAACTATTTTTTCATTTATATTTTTGTTGAAATTTCTCAAAATATTGTCACAAAACATGAATTTCATCAACTCCAATCCCTATAAAGAAAAGATAAAACTAGCTAAGACCTACGACCTTGCCTGCAGGTAAGGTGGCCCTCTCAAAAATGTCATACAATGTATTGATGACTTTTGATTTTGAAAAGAGAGTTCACAAAAAAAATGATTGAGTAATTTTCAAAACCATTGCATAATTCTCAAAGAGAAGAAAATTTGAGTTCATTTACTTTTCAATCATGAAGCATTTTCAGAGGTTATGTTTGAACATTTAACAAAATGGTTAGAGCACATGTGACTTAATTTTTAAACTTGAATACATTTTGAAGAACTTACACACCTTTTAAGATCGAGCAAATTTTTATATTAAACATCGAATACATTTTACATGTTGATCAACATTTTTAGCCATTAAATTTGAGCACTTAGCTCATTCGTCGGAGCACATGCAAACAATTCAATTTTAAAATGTTAAATATAACTAACAAACTTTGAATGCTTTTTAGGGTGGAGATAGTTTGAATTCATTTTACTTGTCAACATAACATTCTCAAACTTTAAATTTAATCATTTAACTCTTTAATCAGAACACATGAGATAATCAATTTAAATGTTGTGATGCCTTTCAATGCTCTTGCAATACTTGCATGAATGTTGTATTTGCATAATTTTCAGTACACTTGTGTGATACACTTACACAATTTTCAATTAGGCTACATTGTGCACTAAAACAATTTTCAATGTATTTGCATGATATACTTGTAAAATTTTCTAAGCATTTAAAAGTCATCTCATGATGCCTGAGCATCACTTAAAATATCTATACTTTATCATTTATGGGAGTATTTATATCACTAAGGATGCGTGTAAATGTTTATTTTGTGCTTTTTAGCAAACACATTTTGTCCACGTGTGTATATGTTGTATATCCAGTGGCAATTATGGCACTAAAAGTTCTTATTATACTTTCAAAATTAGATTTGTTTGCCTTCATTTATCTCATATACTAGAATTGAATGTTCAATGAGGTCATGTATAAGCTTGTCAGAAAGCTTCAAAGTTTAATGCAGGTCCCATTTAAGATTTTTTTGGGCTCGTTTCAATTTCTTCAATGCGATTTGTAATGCTATACAAATATTCATTAAAAAATTCGTATTTATGCTCATTAGTGAGAACTTGAGTTCCATGTTATCCATTTCTATGTTCAATTATGGTTCTTGCAATTCAATAGAAGTGACATGTATTGCCTTAAAAGTGTTTATCTTGTTTTTATCTTTACATTTTCTTGTCTTTATATCATTTTTTGTGGCATTAATAAATTTAAATACTCATTTCAACTTTATCTTTGTGTATTTCCTCAAAAATTTCGATAGCCTCCTAAAATATCATTTCCTATAATATCTATCTGGAGCATTAGGCTTTTCCACTATTCATTAAGAAGTATGCATAATCGTTGTCATGAGACACTGTGGTGAGAGAATCTTCAAATCCACCGTGAACAAGAAAAATGTGAATAGGCCTTTAATCACCCATACAAGAAAATGTGTGAAATATAATTTTCTCACTACACTAGAATTAGCATATGAGTATTTAATATTCGCATTTTCCCTACCACGTTAGAACAACATCCTTAAACACTTAAAATTCTCTGCATTTCCCATGTTTTTTTAACTTTGAGCAAAGCAACTTTGTTGACGACGAGCTGATGATTTTGCAAGATTGAATATGCAAAAAAAAATATTTTTTGAATTCTCTCATTTTTTATATTCTCTTCTCTTTTTGCTTGTTTTCTTTTTGGGTAAATAGAAGGGAGACTCTTATCTTTTCTTTTTTCTAATGCATACACACATATATGCATACTCTCTCTTTCTTTGTGTGTGTGTGTGTGTGTGTATGTGTATGTGTGTGTGTGTGTGTGTATATATATATATATATATATATATATATGTATGTATATATATATATATATATGTATGTATGTATGTATGCATATGTATATACATATAAAGAAAGAGAGAGAGAGAGAGAGAGAGAGAGAGAGAGAGAGAGAGAGTGGTAGAGAGAGGAAGAGACGGAGGGAGAAAAAGAAATGATAGAGATAGTGAGATAAAGGGAAGAGACGGGAGAAACATTCAACAAGTTATGGCTGATGGCGGTCGAATTTAGGATGAGAAAACTGACTGGCTTGCACATTGATGTGGTGAGTGATTGCTAGTGATAGGGCTGCAATAGCCAATGTTGTGAAAGATAAAGGGAGAAATAGTAGAGAGAGAGACCAATGTCGTAGTTTTGATCAATGGTGATTGGGGGTTGCTAGTTTGGGATTCAAAAAGGTTGATAGGAACTGCAAGTGGTCATCAAAGAGAGGAGGAGGCTAACATTGATAAACAAAAAAGATGAGATAATGAGTGAGACGAGCATCTCAAGTCATAGACACAATAATAAAAATTTCAAGATTTTGGAACAAACTTTCAACATACTAACATTTTTTTAATAAATTTAATATACATAAAATTTCGTTTATATATTAACTTCAAGTAATTTTAATTACATAATAATG
Organism: Cymbidium sinense; assembly: GCA_021442155.1. NCBI lineage: Eukaryota > Viridiplantae > Streptophyta > Magnoliopsida > Asparagales > Orchidaceae > Cymbidium > Cymbidium sinense. The sequence goes on along the minus strand of CM038217.1, from coordinate 69,509,245 downwards.
GTGACTTTTGATTTAAAAAAAATGTATATATACTTAATTATATAAAAAAGAATCTTGCTAAACAGACATTTTATTTAATTTAACATACTTTTAACTTGAATTAATTAATTAATAAACAAATTAATTTTTTTTTTTTTTGTATGTCATTTCTCCTTTCAAATTCGTCATTACTTATATGCCACGAAATGCATGTCCTCACCTCATTGGCAGGTAATTTATGTGTTTCACTGCGTGGTGGACAAGGTACTATAGGTGTCCTTAGGTATTTTCGAGGTGTCGTTGGAGTTCATTTTGCAAGACAAATGATGGGTGTGTCATTGTGCAATATCGTATCCATAGTCCATTGTTTTCATCGTGAGACACTTTGGTGATCCAAGAAGTCCTTTCTAAGTAATTCGAAGGTCCAACTATGTTGTCAAAGTGATTCGAAGAAATGATCAAGGCTTTGATAAGTTTGATTTATACAATGTATTTTAGATTACAAGTTGCATGATGTCATGTTAGTCGAGCGACATTTTCATTATCGTTGATCGAACAATCGTGGTTTCTTCTTTTTAAATAATTATAGCATTCTAATTGCATCAACATGATTTATTTCGCGAAATGAATATTGCTTAAGCCCCTATATTTTTTATTGAAACACTTTGGATTAACTTTGCACGATGCTACATAAAGTAATTGTAATTAACTTTGATTTATAATGTGACCAATTCAGGTTACAATATGACACATACACACATATCAACAGCTAAAGCTTAATTGAACAAATGGATCCAAATTTTGTTTGCTAGGAGAGCAGAAACCGAAACAAAATATTTCACCGCCTACTTACGTTAGCCAAACTTTTAGGTAAGATGTTTTAAATAAGGACTACTGCTGATTTCCCCTTCCATCAAATACATTTTTTCTTGGTTATTATCAAATTTTCTTTGATGTTGTATTTTAATTACATTTTATTTCTCAATTGATTCTTTATAATTTATTGATGTTTTACTCATTTCATTGGCTGATAGTAAAATTTTTTGCTCTAAGAAGAAAATTATAAGCTTTATCGCAACTCTTTAGGCTTGTCTTTATGAATTCTTATTTTTAAATTGTTTCTACTAAGTGTTGCATGAGGTGTTGAACTAATTGTTCATTAATCCTTACTTCATTAGGTTTGGAATAAGTTTATAATTAACATTAGCCTACAACCTTTCTCATTCAAGCATGGGAAAAACAATACGGTTCTCCCTACAAATAAAACAACTGATGGACTAGAACTTTGCAGTTGCTAAAGAAAGGATGAAATGTATAGATAGAAAAATCAAAACATTTCTCCTAAAAAAGTAAATTATTGAATTTACTATCTACATAATATGTTTTCTTTCTTAACCACAAACTATAAATACCAAATACTTCTATAGAGTTCCATCAAGTTTTTCCACAAATTATCTGAGTGCAAAGACAACAACTCTAAATGGAAATAACAACACCAATCCTTTATCCCATTATGTGAGGTTGGCTACCTGAATCTTTTTTCTCCATTGTGCCCTATTAAGTATCATATTCTCATTTAAGTCTAATAAAATAAGGTCATTTATATACTTTATAACCAAGTCTTTTTAGGGCTACCTCTACCTCTCTTAACATAGACCGAATCTATTACACCTACTCTCTTAACCGAGTCATTAGACAGCCGATGTTTTATGTGACCAAACCTTCTAAGATGACTCTCTCTAATCTTATCCACCACTAGAGCTACTCCAACCTTTTCAAGTATATATTTGTTTCGCATTTTGTCTCCAAGAGTAAAGCCACTCATCCACCTAAGCATCCTCATCTCTGCTACAATTAATATTATGCTTCTCTTTTACAGGCCAACATTATGTGTCATAGAACATTTTAAGTCTCAGCGCCATCATAAAAAATTTTCTGTAAGTCAAACTGCTACTTTTCTATCGCACAACATGCCCCAAGTGATCTTCCACTTCAACCATCCAACTTGAATTCTATTAATATCATCCCCATCTATTTTGCCAACACTTTGAACGATAAACTTGACATATCAAAAACATTCACTCTTCTTAATGACTTGATCAACCATTGTTACAACCCCGCTACTAGATCTTATTCAAGTAAAAGTACACTCCATGTATTTGGTTTTAGATCTAATCAAATGAAAATCTTCAAACTCCAAAGTTGTCCTCCATAATTCAAGTTATTCTTGAACTCCCTCTCTTGTCTTATCAACAAGAAGATAATCATCAAGAAAAAGTATACACCAAGCCTCTCTATACTTTATTGTATGCTTTCTCTAATCAACAATATTATGTGTAGACCCTACATACTCTCTCAATACTTCTTCATCAAGCCTCTCAACAAATATATAGCATCAATAGACCTACCCGACATGATCTAAATTAGTTTTGAAAAACTTTTATATCATGTCAAAGCCTATTCTCAATTACTCTCTCCAATAATTTTAATGTATGACACATTAACCTAATTCACCTATAAGTAGCATATTTTTGTGCATTGTCTTTATTCTTAAAAATAGGAACAAACAAGTTCTCTCTCCACTCATCCGACATCTTTTTAATCTTTAAAATAATATTTAAAAGATTAGTAAAGTAAGAAGTTTTTTGATCTCCCAAGTATTTTCACATTTCTGTTAGAATATCATTAGATCCTACTGTTTTTTCACACTTCATTTTATTTAAAACCTCTCTAAATTCAATTTTACTAATATGATGAGCAACAACAAAAATTTCTATTTTTTATTTAGGGTACAAAGTCGTTAAAGTCAATTGTATTCTCACAATCTTCATTAAAAATTTATCAAAATATCTCATCAGCCTATGTTGAATATTCTCTTCTAAGAAAATGATTTATGATATCTATCTTTAAAATACTTCACTTGAACTAAATCTTTACTTCTCCTATCTCTTTACTTGATTAACCTATATATACATCTTTTGTCCTCTTGAATATCCAATCTACTATATAAACTATTAAATGAAGAATTTTTTGCATCAAATATTGCTTTCCTAAAATCTCTATTGACCACTCTATATCTTTTCTAATTCTCTAAACTTTTACATCTAAATCAATTTTTAACAAAAACTTCTTATTTTTAATCTTTTCTTAAACATTTTAACTCTAATACCAACAATTTATACAAATAGGAGTTTTCCCTTTTGATTCTCCAAGTAAATTTTGTGTAACTTCTTTAATATCACTTGGTACTCTTTTCTCACATAACATTAGCTTCCTCATTAACATCCTAAATTCTAAGATCTTATGACTTACTCTTAAAAGTATTTTTATTAGCATTCTTTAAATATCTCTATCTAATCTTAGAATAATAATCAACTTGTTTTCATCTTCTAATCCTTAATCTTAAAAAAAATAGAAGTCAATGTTAGGTACTTAATCTTTCACCCGAAATGACATACAATCTCAACTATCTCTTTTTTTTATAAAAAAAATAATCACTCTGTGTTTAATTACGTTGATTCATATAAGTGATAATATGCTCCTCTATTCTTAAATAAAATATTATCAATTTCAAAATTATCAGCTAAGGCAAAATCCAAAATGGTCATGTCTTCTTCATTTGTCACTTTAAACTCATAGTCATCATTAATGCTTTTAAAATCTTCTATCACTCTATCAACATATCTATTCAAATCTCCTTTAATAAATACTCTTTCTTTAAGAGGTATACTTTGTATTAATCCTTCTAGGTCATTCCTAAATATTTATTTTGAGTATGCATCCAAACCTACTTAAGGGGGATAAACACTTATAACATAATTAACTTAGTATTAAAAATAATCTTTAAGGTAATAATTCTATCTCCAATTCGATTAATTTCTACAACATTATTTTATTTATAATCACATATACACAATTTCTAATATAACTTCTACCTGAATATTAAAGTTTAAAATCTAAACTATCAATCTCCTTGGCAATCTCCCCAACCAATTTAATTTCTTGAATACATAATACATAAAATATGTATCTTCCTATAAACCATAATATCTATTAATTTCATTAATTTATTATAATAATTTATAACTAACACGGAACTCCACTGCTCAAAGTATATTGCAAGAAATTTGATTAATTCTTCCAATGATAGCCTGTTTACTCTACATGCCAACAAATCCTGATGCAAAACAGCTACAATAATCTATAATAAATATGAACTCCACCTCCCAAACTTCAGTGCAAGAAATCTGATCAATCTTCTGATGAAAGGGCAAACTTCTTTCTCATTGGCAAGACAAAGAAAGGGCAAAAGTGCATACAATGTGTTTGCTATATTTATCAGTACATCTGAAATTGTACCATCAGGTTAGCTTGATTAGCAGATAATAAAGAGGAATAATTATTCCTAGTTTTTAGCTGCTTGCTATGTAGAGATCCTTTTCAAATTGATTAGGAATTTTATGGCGGGATCGGGAAAAAAAAGGCAGTCGGCTACAGTAGTTAAGACAAGTAGACTGAAGTAGCCATTAGGGCAGATTGGTTAACTTATTGATGCAACATTTACTCAAACCAATAAATTACACAGTCTCTATACAAAATGCTTGAGCATCAGTTTTTTTAAAGAGGAACATCATCTGTAACATGTATATTAGAAGAAATAGCATGATTTGGATTTCAGTGCATCTTCACAGGAGAATGATGAAAAGGCAATGAAATACAAAAAGGCATGGTCACTGAGTTGGCTACGATAAATCAAGTTAGATTTAATAAAGCCTTTTCCCAAGCTAGAAGCAACCAAAATTTTGGGATACGGGTTTTATCCTGAATATGAATTCCAGTTGAGCTAGATCAAGTAGACTCCATTGACTGAAACAAAGTTTTCTTCAGGTAACTGAGTTAAAGTTATCCTTCCCCAAAATCAACACAAAATTTCAATCGATTAGGGTCCCCAAATAGCTTACTGCAGGGAATGTAACCCAAGACTAATATGATGTTAGAAAGGGCTACGCGGGCTGACCAGCATGTGCAAATGAATGTAGAAACTTTGCAAAAACTACTTGCAGTTTTATGTATGATAGAACATAAAAAGTTTCAGAATAACTAGCAATTTGTATTTCATACCTTTGAAAGTTTCATTACCATTCCAATTGATGCCTTTTGAATGCTAGAAACTTTACTTACTATCCCTTCCACTAGTAGGAAAGGAAGAACAATACTAATAGTTTCATTTGTATCTGATAATGGAGAAAGAGAGATGTCACACAGCCTAATAGTCAGCGAACTCACAGATCGACACAAACTATCACCAGAATTTCGGACAGTTTCCTTAATATCATCCATGGCACGAAAAGCTGCCATCCATATTCTTCTTAAATGCTTGGATACCTAGATGAAGAAAGGTATCATTGGCAGGTTTGAAACCACTCTAGTAAAAGTTAATAAAAATTTTTATAGAATAAATTAGTCACTAAAATAGATATTAAGAAAGCAAATCCTACAAGAAATGGCATATTACCTGAAAAAAAACATGCCATGGGACCAGAAAGTGATGGAAATGTGAAAAAGAAAACGAAACTTACCTGATTGAATTTTCTGCCTTGAATAATATCAGCAAGGGCAAGACATGAAGCTTCGCGAGAACGCCAAAGTCTTGACCCAGATTGTGCCAACAAATCCTCCACAATAAGATCAAAATATTCATCAATGACTTTCTTTGAATCTGCAACAAGAGACTTCCATATGTTTGCCATTGCATCCTAACAGATAAATTTAAAGGTTTATGAGTATTAGGCTAGATATTCCACAGACCAAACATGAGCTGAAATAGAAACAAAAAAATTCTTTCTGAATAGAAGATACTATCAACCAATTTTACCTCACATATAAAAGTGCATCAAAGCTCTCAAAGTTTCAAAGGGATGCAGAAGACTATACCATTGAAGCATCCCCAACCAGATGCCAACTTTGATACAAATAAACCCTCAAAGTTTATGGGAAAAGGCAAGATATACATTACTTGATGCAAAATATTGAGAAGAACTTACTATTTTTAATAGCAAATATACGCACAAATAGCATAAATAATTGGATTTATATAAAGTTAAAACAAATTTGAGTAGTGAAACTAAAACTCAATGAGTTCAATTCAATCATGACAAATGTTCTATAATTCAAAATGAAGTATCAAATAATAAGATGAAGAGTATTGTGCTTGAGGCTATCATTGATCACTAAAAAAATAAACAAGCATCATGGAAATCAATTATTCGGATGAGAAGCCAAACCACAACAAGGCTTGAGCTTTATTTAGTTCTAAAAGTATATTCTTCTATAAATAGTTCGGTTTTTGCAAGCTCATATTTAAAAAGCATGGAAACCTACATGAGACACCAAGCCACAACAAGGATACAAGAAAACTAAAAAACCATAAAGTAGAAATGAGATATGGATTGAAATCTTTTATTATTGATACAAAATATAATCAAAACAACTAAGGGGCACAAACAAATTATTTTAAAAATGCACTCAAACTTTTTCATATGGGGCTTAGAATTGGCATCAGTGGTTTTAAAATTTATTTATTAGTAATAAAACTAAAAAACTAATAATAAAACTAAACCTAATAAACTAATTAAAATCAATTAAATATTAATCTGAAAAATCTAATAAGATATTAGATTAATCTATAACATCTTCTACACCACCAGATTCACAACATATCATACAAGCGAATAGAATGCGTTAATTAAGGCTAAATTAGAATCAATTAAATATTAATCTGAAAAATCTAATAAGATATTAGATCAATCTATAACATCTTCTACACCACCAGATTCACAACATATCATACAAGCGAATAGAATGCGTTAATTATACATTGACAAAAAAGGCACAAAAAAATTATGCACAAGATTAGCAAGAACCCTTTTGTAAGTAAACTCTATGAACTCTATCATGATCATTCAAATGGAAATAAAAAAAAATCTTTTTTGCAATCCTGGATATACTGGTAAGTCATCTAGATTGAATTCTAAATGACTGCTTAATCAATGTATCACACTCAACACTGATTGGATATTTGTAGGTTATTAGTCTCCACTTTTCTTTTGAAGTATGTCTCCATAAAGTAATCGCTCCAGGCATTCAATAAATTAGAGGAAATTGGCTGAAAATTTAATCAATCATACTTTTATTGTAGCACTTGGAGAAAAATCTTAAAAATAGAACAAGTTAAAAAAATTCTTTAACACCAACAAAAGAAACCTCCACATAAAAACAAAACCTATAAATCTCATTCATTTATTTTTCACAATCAAACAACTTTAAAATATTTCCAATACTTTCTTAACTATATTTTTTTTTACTTTAAATTCTATTTTCAATAAATAAAACAACCTCTTAATCCTCCATTTGCTCCTACTCAAACAATAATTTACATTCCTCTTTCTCTCTAAATATTCTTATTCACTTAACAACTTTAAAAAAAATTAAGGTAATTATACATTTCTTAAAAAAATTATCGTAAATCAAATTTTAAATCACAATGCCTCATCAAGCATAAATCATGAAGCGTCAAAGTCTAAAGATCCATCAAATAAACAAAAGGTAAAAATATACATAAGAAATCTCATCTAAGAAAGGGATGAATAATAGAACAATACTTGAACAAAATGAAGAACTGTAAAGTGCAGTGAGGCAGGCATCGGCAAAGCTTGTAGTGGCCACTGGGAAAGCGATGGTGAAACCTGTGGCAGGCAGGCAAGCAACTAAACTGTTGCAAGCAGCAAACAAATTCAAGTGACGAGCCTATCTATGACTCTTTGTGCAAGCAAGACAAATGATCAGGACATGCGAGATATTAGGGCTTCAACTAGTGAGAAGGATTATATCTAAAGGGTTTTATAAAAAAAAATTGGAGTTGGTGTGTTAGTGGGGGTACGGGCCTCTAGTGCCCCACTATAGTTCCACCCTTGACAACAAATGAAGTCAATATTTTATAGAAAAAAGCATCACAATGAATGTTATATGTATCACATAGAATGAATAAAAAAAACTTACATTAGTCTAATCAAAATTACATTGTAATATTTCATCAAATGTGCTTAATTTTCAACAGCAAACGAGGATTAACAACAATTATTAGAGGCAATTTTGTCAATATAAAAATTATATATTTTGCACAAAATTCTCAAAAATCCAAAACGAGAAGATAATTTATAAAATACTCACAAAATGTGAACATATTAATGTATCCCCTATTGGACCCAACACACTCAAAGTCACAATCATCACTACTAAAACTTGCACCCCTCAAGGCTTTGTCGCAAGGCATGTCCAAGCTGTGTCCAGCTCAAATTTGAAGATAAACACATCAAACTTGACTTTTAGTCTTAGAGTGTTTATTCGACATGGCCAAGAAAAGTTTTTGAAAAGTCCATCCTTCATAAGCTCATAATAAAAATGGTATGTTGAGAGCATGCAAAATTTATATCAATGAAAAGTGAAAGTACTTGGAAAGAGAAGCTTTTTAAGTAAGAACCCTGACAAAGAAAAATCAATTTTCATGAGTGAAACACTATTAATTCTAAGCATCTTATTTCTCCTTTACTGATAAAAAAAGTCCAGTCCCATTAACAAAATGAAATGTACATAGTTTTTTTTTTTTTTAAATCCTGCTGACATGTTCAATCTAAAAACAAGAGAAAGCACTTTAGATAAACTAAATTCAAATTGTTAGCATGAAATCATGAATTTGTCAGAGGTACTTTTCGCTATGTTCAAGAAAGCTGTCACAATTCTATTTGGCTACAATCTCCTTGTCATTTTTTAGAAATTTATATAGTGAAAACTGATGCACTTGTTATCACTCATCCACAACCTTAAGGAATAACACCTTCTTGCTTACTAATTGCATCTCATCTGTGTCACAGCCAACTGATGCACTTGTTATCACTCATCCACAACCTTAAGGACCACTTCATCATTCACCTATTTTTTATGATTTGAGTTACCTCCCAAATTCACTTTAGTCTTTTATACAAAGACATGGCTTCTCACATATATCTCAATGAATTAAAACACTCCACCATCAAATTAACAACAAATTCAATGGTGGCAAACATCTGTTTTTGTCATGGACCATTTGCTTATCAATAGTCATGGAAAACTCTATCTCCACATCTCTCCTCTAAATAATATTTACATGTAAAGTTTTTGAATAACAATGATCTAACAATATTGGTCTTATTTGATTGCTCAAGGTCTTAAAATCATTATCATAACTATCATGTTTCAAACTATCAAAAATATGGAATTTTCTTTGCTCCAAATACATTAAGGGAAGTAATATTAATTGTATATATACTATTTATTTTAGGGTTTACGATCAAATTGGTCCATCAACTATTTATGAAGGACCAATTTAATCCCAGACTAAACAGGAGGACTAATTTGATCCCTTGACTATTTAATCAATAAGTTGTCCTTTCGCTAAATTAACGAAAAATTGTAGAAATAATACCGGGCATTTTCGGAATAACAAAAAATAAAAAGAAATAGATAACTAATAAATCCTACTCTCTTCCCATTTTCATGCATGCACCGCACCACGGTAGAACCAACTTGGTCCCTGATCAAATAGTCAAAGGACCAAATTAGTCCTCCTGTTTAGTCTGGGACTAAATTGGTCCTTCATAAATAGTTGAGGGACCAATTTGGTTTTAAACCCCTTTATTTTAATAATTTTCTTTTCGATAAAATAATATGCAAATCCATGGGTATTATAGCACATTAAAAAAATAAGATGAGGTACTTCAACTATTTAACAAAAATAGTTGAAAATTATCACAAAATTTATCTTTGATCTATATCTTTCTCTACATGATGTGTAATCTCAGTTGATAGCAGACTCCACTTTCCTAAATATTGCAATTGTTATATCTTCTATTCTCAATTTCACTCCACTCCAAAACCTCCCACTCCTAACCAATCAATCAATCGTTGGTTCTAAGGGGCAATCGATGGAGTCATGAACATAGTAATAATACTAACAATGAATGTAGCAATGATTGTAAAACTTTTCAATCATATCACGTTGAAATCAAACCAACCATCTTTATAAATGCTTTGGGTGAAATTTGCATATCCCTCCACTACTCAACATGGTACCACAAGTTTAACCTTTCAAACACATTTTGTAGCTTCGAATTAGTTACACTTCACACGTGACGATCGTGATCACCTATTTCAATAATCTCAAGTATCTCTCTCAATGTCTTATGTTGTCTTCTTTCGGATTTGCTACAATTGTCAATATTGGCATGTCCTCAGCTTCATATTCACATTTCTTTCTATCTAACAGGTTGTCAATTATTTTCATCTCTCCACATGAACTCCCTATAACTTATAGTGTTGTTGTTTCCCACTTTAACATCTCTAAGAAAATTATTATACATCCTTCTGTATCTCTCTCTATCTCTGATATTTTATATATCCAGCAATTTTCTAAACATATATCATCTATTCACTCTTTAATGAAGAATCATAAATTTTTTTGTAATATTTTATCCTTCTCATTGATCTTTTACAATCTCAACTCAAGAAAATTGATTAATGATGGTGTTGAAGGATGAGGTCCACCTTTTCATTATCCTCCTCTTTATAGAATTCAAGATTTTACTTCTTTTTTTCCTTGTCTAATTCAGCTCAATCAAAGTTAAATTATCATTCCTACAAGTTGGTCAAACAAAACCATGCATCTGCTTCTTCTTTTACCGCAATTGACCTCCTCTTCTTGTAGAGTTAGTCCACTCAAACATTTATCATAACAAATCACCTTGGTTTACTTGTTTAAAAATCAACTAGTGGCCCTTCATGTATTTCAAAATATTTCCCAGGAAATTAAAGTCAACTTTTCTACTTCAATCACAACTTTATAGACTGCTAATGAATTGGAATTTATAAAATAAAAATTTTACAACTTTTGTGCTACCACTTGTCCATCCATAAGCTCTTCTTCATACATATTTCAACAAAAAGTGTTGTTGAATGCAAACACTATCATTTGTTTAATGTTTCAAGGGCTTTAACGCTTCATTTGAATGTCCCTTATCAATTTTAGGGTGATGCAAATAGGGCATTTTGCTATCTCATCAACCATGTATCCTCCCTTCTTATAAATAATATTTTATCCATATCCACTTTTTATGTTAATCAAACAATTTTTCTAATTACACCTAAAATATTTGATTGTTTCTATTTCATTCACACTTTTCTCCTATACCATAACTCTCTCTACATGTTATTAAATGTATATTTCTCAAGTGTTCTCCAATTCAAAAATAATATAGTTGTCATGATCCTCTTACTCAGTTTTTATTATTTGATGACCTACATATATGACCTTTCAAAAACATATTTTATTTTTTTCATCATTATCTTAAACTTTTTTAAATATTTAGCATAGATTGTCACCTGTTAACAATCACCCTGTATGGCTGTATCAATATGTATTAAAGAAATATGATATATAAAATTCTACATTTAGGTGTTTTATCATATTATGAAGCATTTTTAACCATAAATATCACAAAATTACTTGAAATGGAAGATTGTAAGAAATATATATTTTTTTAATAATAAACATTAGATTTTAACATGCTTAATCTAAAAAAAATATGAGTATTAGACCTATGTATTTTTTTTACTTCTTATATTAAAGATTGAGTTTCTCACCAAAATGATAGAATGTTCCTTGGGATGATTTTCTTATTTTTATTTTTCGGAGATATCACTTTTTTCAATTATGTTGCACCCACGTGAACAGATGTTCTGGTAGCATATGGCGATAGATGTCATTCATACCAATACTTAGCTTAATTGTAGAGGCCTCAAGGAGACCACCAACTGTCTCTGGGGATGTTCCAAGATGGAGGACAAATCCTGTATTGAACCAATATGCAAACTCCTCCTAAAATCATTTGCATTCTCAAAAATTGGGGGCTTGATTTTTTGTCCTTTGGGATTTGGCAGGAGGCCACTTATGGCCTTTCCAAAGCTAGGGGTCATAAAAGGGCCTTGGTCCGCATTTATTGTTGGGCAATCTACCAAAATTGGGGGGGCTCAAAATGCCAAAAAACATGGTTGATCACATAAGACTCTCACCACCACCATAACAAACACCATCCTAGAGCCCCTCATTCAAACACATGCTTATCCACTACAACAACACTTGGACAATACTTTGTCTTATGGGCAGCCTCACTCCTACAAACACGCTCCCTACCTTCTGAGATAAATTAAAGCTAATGCCAATGAGGCCCTTCTTCCTTTGCACAGAGGTAGAGATGGGGTGATTGTTCATGATGAACAAGGCAACTTAATTATTTTGGTTGCTCTACAGTTGGAACGTTGGGATAGTTCCCATGGAGAAGCAATCATTTCTATAAGAAGCATCATGGAGCCATGAATGTTTGAGTTTAAAGGTATCATCATTGAAGGGGACAATGTAAATGTGATCAACTTTCAGCAAAAAAACTTGGAGGAGAAGGCATGGCACAATTAGCCCTAGGAAGGTCCAGATCTTGCTTTCGTCACAATTCAAATGTCTGAAGACTTCAATAAGGTGGCCCATTTTTGTGCTTAACCACCTTGAATTGTAATTTTCTATGTTATTCTGCCTCTTGTTAGGGATGATAAGAACAATTTTGCATCCATATAATTGTTCTCATTTTTTTATATTAATGCAAAACCCAGGTTCCAAGGAGTTCTAGATTTTTAATAAACAACTTAATTAAAATATTAATTTTTAATATGTACAAATTTCAAAATTAATAAATCAAAAAATAAATTGATTAACCTCAAATAATATTTGGGAGAATTATATACATATCACATAAAACTATTAAAATTACATATCTAACACCTAAACCTTAATAGTTACTTTTCTACCACTCAAATCTCTCTTTGTTCCTCAAATCTACCACTGTTAAATTCCTATCCTGGTCTCACCTCCCTCACCTTGCAACCCGCAATCCTCACTCATCTCAGCTCCTCTTCATCAGGCTGATGGGCTTCCACACTATCGGGCACTCATCTTTGTCTCATTCTTGTCGCACAACTTAGTGAGGTGGTTTGTCCCTCTCGCTTAGCTCTTCTTCATTGACATTCTCTGGTTCTGCTATGCTTCCACACTATGGGCATTAGTTATGATATAACAGTAAATTTAGGACACTTTATTATCCGATTTTCTACCAAAAATTTTCTTTCTGATTTATGTTTTTTCCTTTAATGTTGTTAGCATTAGTCTTTATTTGTTTGGATTTGTAACTCTCAACATGACTTCAGGCGAGTTCTGCATCTTCACATAGCAATTTATAATTGCTGATTTGTTGGGACTAGCTTCTGATTAATTCCAAATGATCATATCTCAACTCCTTAGTTTCTCCTAATATTTGTTATAGGTATTTGGATTTGTGGATAAGATGAGCTTCAATTACCTCAGCTCTGCCTAAACTTATGGTTTTAAAGCAGGTTTCATCAAAAATGTTGATCAGATACCTTTTGAACCATGTGTTTCTTGCTACAACAAATTTCACCTAGTGGAACTCTCGTATTAATAGTCTCATAGGAACTTAGTCATTAGAGATGCAAATGTCCATGTCATAGATGAAGCCTTTTTTAATTCCCATTCTTGGGATCAACAATAACTAGATAAAGCCTCCTTGGAACTTCATTAAGTTACAACCCTCTGTACTATACTTCTTGAAGAAGTAACAGCTTGGCCTTCAAAGCCGAGTTCACCATTGTCATGTGCATAGGTAGTGCTATGTGCTCCACTAGATGGTTGCAAATTAAATTGTCCTGGATTTTAAATCTTAACTTATGAAGTATGAAACATATTGTCGAGCTGTTCTGAGTTCTGATGGTATAATTCTCTAACATACACAAGTGCGGTGGAGAACAGTTCTTAAATATGAACGTTGAATCAGTTATTTAACTCTCAGATCTCTTTTATTCTAAGACCATTCCGTTCACCTTGAATATTTGAATAAGAGTATTTTGTAGGTCAGCATATCTTCATTTTCCCATTAGTTTAACAAGAAAAGCACGTGAAACTGCATATGTCAAACTATCTTTGATGTTGTCTAAAACCACAAACCTGTTTCTCCTCAACTATTATAGCGCTAGTTCGTTCGGAATGAGAAGAAACTAGGACTTGAAATTTATTTAGACATTTTTTCTGATTTATTAGATTGTTGTAATTTTGAATTGTCTATGAATCAATTATATGAGAATCTTAGATTATTTTTATTATAGTCTATATAGATCATATAATATATATATATATATATATATATATATATATATATGAGTTTATAGTTAGGAAGGAAAATAAAAGCCAGGAAGAAAAGATGAAACCAACAATCTTACATCTATTAATAGCTGAAACAATGCAACAAGCACCACACATATAAAGCTCAAATGTGACAAGAAAAGTAATTGAAGTACTAGAATATAATATTCATGTTAATAAAAAGCTCAAATGCTTCTGCCCATATACAACCCTAGTCTAGATTACTTACATTCACACTCTAATATTACAACATGACATAAAAATCACAGCCATGTTAATAAAAAGCTCAAATGCTTTTTATATAATATATATATATATATATATATATATACATATATATATATATTGCATGATTTATAGTTAGGAAGGAAAATAAAAGCCAGGAAGAAAAGATGAAACCAACAATCTTACATCTATTAATAGCTGAAACAATGCAACAAGCACCACACATATAAAGCTCAAATGCGACAAGAAAAGTAATTGAAGTACTAGAATATAATATTCATGTTAATAAAAAGCTCAAAAGCTTCTGCCCATATACAACCTAGTCTAGATTACTTACATTCACACTCTAATATTACAACATGACATAAAAATCACAGCCATCGACACAATCACAATAGAATCATTTTAATTTTGAGAAGCTCAAATTTGATGGACTCAAGACTATAAATCATTTTCCTCAGTAGTTTCCCTTCTTGTGTAATTCATATTAGATGTTGCTTGATCTACTTCATCAATCCATTTAAAGTAAGCACAATCATCTTTTGATCTGTTCTGAGGACGTCTATAGTATTTTCTTCTATGATTTTCACTTTTATAGCAGGAAATACTTTGTATAGTAAGTAGCACTAATAATAAATATCATGGCCTAGGGTGCTCCTTGATGACATTGAGTGACTCGAACTCATTTTATAAAATATCAATAAGCAAACGAAGCTTCAACAACAATTATAAAATAAAAAGCAAATAAAGAGTTTAATGAAATTTGTAAAAATGATACATGAAGAAAAAAAATTAAATATCTCAATTTATGTACTAAAAAACTGATATATAAAAGGGGAAAATTTCTTTTTTAGTGCTCATTGATGTCATCAAACAGGTCTTCCTTTAATTCACCCTTATTGTTGTTTCTAAATTAATTTAACCTGTTACATTTGGTAATTTCAACGGGCTATAAGGATTTTGTGGAGGAAAATAGGGCTTCGATAGTTCTTACTTTTTATCTAGAAAAATATTTAAAAAACTTCCCTAAATTCATTCAATGATTTAAGCAAACTCAATATTTCATTGAATGATAAACTAATATATAATAAGAATATATTTTCCTTGATCTAGTTTGATCATGAAGTTCAAGCAAAGAACACTAATTGCAAAAAATAGTTTGAGTGGAGAAACTACCCTACATGGATTATGGAGAATGGGATACCTAGGAGTGTGGAAGCACAGCAGAATCGGAGAATACAAGACAAAGAAGAGATGAGTGACAGGAACAAGTTGGCTACTGATTCATCTCAGCAATGTGAAAACACAATATCCTGACAAAGAAGAGCTGCGATGAGCGAGAATCGTGAGCTACAAGGTGAGTAGGATGAGAGTTCAACGGAGTGGTAGATTTGAGGAAAGATAGATTTGGGTGGTAGAAAAGTAAATATTAGAGCTTAGGTGCTAAATATGTAATTTTAATAGTTTTATGTGGTACGTAAGTAATTCCCCCATAATATTTTTGCCTCAAAACCATTATCCTCATTCAAATCTTTGATCCCACAACTCAAGAATCGAATTCCTTACCTAAATTCTTAATTTCCCACTTTTTTTTCTCCTCTTCATCCTTTCTTCTCCATGTGCTTCACTTTCTCTTCTTCTTCTTTTTCTCCTTCTCCTTTTCTTTTTCTCTTTTCCTCTTCTTTTATTCTCTATTTTCTCCTTAATGCTCCACCTCTTCCTACCTTTCATCTACCCTTCTTCTTATCCTTCTCTTCTTTTACCAAATTTTTCTCCTTTTTCTTCCTTCTTCTTCCTTTTCACGTTTTAATTTCTCTTCCTTCCTCGTTTCCTTTTTTTCTCCTCCTTTTACTTCTTTCTCTCTCCCTTGTTCAAGCCCTCTATTGTCCACAAATTAGGTTTTTGAATGAGGATGACTGATAAAATGAGAAAACATGCTAATAAATTGTATAATTAAACCATTTTCAAATCAAGCAAAGCCTTTTATTTGCCAATCAAACATTGCATCACCTGCAGTTGAGAAAAATCGATTTCGATGAATAATGCATTAAATGTGAATACTAAATTTAATTAAATATTAATTGACCAAAATGATCTCTCAATTATTTATGAAGAACAAAAATAGTCTCAGACCATCTAGAAGAATCAATTTAGTCACCCAACTATTTAAATAGGGACCAATTTAGTCCCGCCAGCTAAACTAATAGTTTAAAGTGTTAAAAATAAGGGGATTATGAAATTTTTAATTGATTTATGAAGCATCTCAAATTTTCTATTAATTTTATTTTCTTATATACAACAACTACAATCATATTTAATGGGCTTCAATTAAAACCATATAGATTCTGGAGTAAGTTAATTTTTATAACATACAAAATCACATTTTAACTTTGTCCCAAAATGTGTCATAAGAAAATAACTTCCTCAAGAACCTATGAGATCTTAATACAAGCATGTTGAATATGATTGAAATCATTGTACATGAAAAAATAAAATTAGTTGAAAATTTAAGATGCCTCATAAATAAAAACACTTCAAATTTCAAAAATACCCCTAGATTCAACACATTAAAATGTTAGGTTAGACAATGGGACTAAATTGTCTCCTTTGTAAATGGTCAGAGAGATTAGAAAGATCATTTACTCTTTAATTAAAATATTAAAAAATTTTATTTTTATAAATAATTACTATCATATTTATTTACTTATGTATATCATATACATCAAAATCATCAAAATTAAATTTTAAATTTTATAAAAATATGTTTGTCCATTTTTAGGATATACAAAAATTTAGGTATAAATTTTAGGAGAAATTGTCATCTCACTTTCTTAATTTTTTGGGGATAACCTCCCTTCATAGCACAAAATCACATTTATTCACATTATCAAATTTGAAATAAAATCCATCAATTGATAAGCTCTATGATGACCGTTTATGTATTGCCCCCCAAAAAAAGTAAAATATAGCATATATCTTATTTCATTCACCCTTATTATATATCATTTGGACACTTATTTCTTCAACCCATACATGTTTTTTGTCCTTTTGGTGTCTATATTCCCATGGCATTTTAGGAAGCAATATAATCTTTATGGAAACAAGGTTTGGATACTTTGATGGGTGGTGCTCAGTTCCTTTGCTATGGGTTAAAACCAATTGGGTATTCGCTATCAAATTTGATCATGATGGCTTGATCAATGGATACAAAACAAGGTTAGTTTCAAAAGGGTTCACATAAGTATAAGATAAGCCATTTTGATACCTCATAATTTCCCTGCTTAATGCCATTGGCATTCTTCCATTTATAGCTATCAATCAAGGATGAACTATGCTACAATAGATATGAATAATTTCATCCCCTATAGCAACCTAGATAAGCCGATTTATATGGAGCAACCTCCCAAATTTGTTACTCAAGGTGAGAACCACATGTCTACTTAAGAAGATCATCTATTTGCTTAAATAAAGTCCACAACTTGGTTCGAAACTTTTGGAGAAATCTTTGTTTGAGATTAGTTGATGTAGTAGGACAATAGATCTTTCTATCTTCGTTGGGTATGCACCATCAAGCTCTACCAAATAGTTATTTATATAGATGTTATCTTCCTGGAAATAATCAAAAGGCTTCTATGAAGAAAAATATCTTGTCTAACTATTTTATCATCAAAGACTTGAGATGACCGAAGTACTTCCTTTGTTTTAATTTACCTTCAGCAAAAAAAGGTATTACTTAACAAAAACATACTACTAGTGCTCTTGAAAAAATTAATCTTCAAATTACAAATATGTTGATACCCTACACAAATTCTGACAACTTATGACAATAAAGACCTCCCTAATGATCCATAGGTATCTGATCGCTCAAAAAAACATCTAGAAATCTTCAACATCTTAGAATATTAGGGAGTTTGTTATTCAAGAGGTAGATTGATTTTTATTCAACCAGATTTCTCCCAAAGTTAATATTAGGGTTTATTTAGATCTGGGTCCTATAGTTAACTACCCCTCTTACAACAATAAGAGAGCACTCTTGATTAAGGTTGAAAATAAATGTAAATATCTGGTATAAATCAGTGCCTAGTAGTGTGGTGTGGATGACTGTCTAAAATAAGGAGGGTAGTCCCGATCAAGATTCCATGGTTCCATCGTCTCGGGTCTGTCGTTATTACAATCTACTAACATCAGAGGGTTATTAATCGTAATGTCTAAGAAGTCTGATTAGCAATCAAGGAAAAATCCTAAGTAAATTAGAATTATTGTGCAGGTATTTGTTAAATTATTTAAGATAAACTTAGATTATAAGTTTGCCGAATCATTTATTTTTTATGGCTCTATCCTTTGGACAAAGTGGTTTTATAGATGGGGTGGGGTTAGCACCCATCAAAATGTTGTGTTTCATATGATTGGAATCTGCTTTGCAAACAAACATTGAGCTTAGATCTATTGGAACATCATGATTTGATATGTTGATTGAAGTTTACCTTGCAGACAAATATTGGACTTACATTCATTGGAATGTCATGATTTGATATGTTGATTGAAGTCGGCCTTGCAAATGTGCATAAGACGTGCATCCATTGGAATGCTAATTTGTATTGAACTTGCATCCCTTTGGAATGCCGATATGGATTGAACTTACATCCCTTTGAAATGTTGATTTCTATTAAACTTGCATCGCTTCGAAATGATGATGTTTATGTGTGGAGGTTCGCCTTGTGAACAGTGCTTGGACTTTACAACCATTGGAATGTCATGATTTGAATGATTAAAGTCTGCATTTGCAGACAAACATAACGCTTACATCCAATGGAATGTCATTGATTTATATGAATGAAGCGTGGACAAATGATCATACACAGACATCAATTTTGGTCAGAAAGAAGGTAAAAGAAAAGTGACATGAGTTTTCAATTTGCCTTACAAACACACATTGGGCTTACATTCATTTGAATGCCAATTTGGGTTGGAGTGATGTTTGTATTGCAAACATAGGTTGGGCAAAGCTTACATCCATTGAAATACCATCTTTTTTTAGTGATGTTTGTCTTACAAATGCATATTGGACTTACATCTACTAGAAAGCCATGAGCTTAATGTGAATTTTATCTTTTTTATGATCACAAATTAGTCTTGCATTTTTTGGAATGTTTAGACTAGATGTGGAGTTCATCTAGCGAACAAATAATCGGGCTTACATCTATTGGAAGGCTGTGTTTATTATGACTGATTGATGTTTGCATTGCAAACATAGATTGGAGGACTATGGCAGGGCTTATATCCCTTGGAATGGCAGATTAAAACGGTTAGACCTTATTTTATCTTTGAGATGAATCATTGATTTAATTTCTTTTATTTTGAGATGAACTCTTGATTCACTCTCAATTATTTGAGGTAAATCTTTGGTTATAATCCATTTTGTTTGAGATAAATCTTTGATTTAATCTTTTTGTTGCACAATATTTAGGCATTTTTAAAAGTGCATAATCAATAATCATTTATAACCATGCTTACAATAAATAATTTTTTTATCCATCAATTCAAAATTCGTCGAGGAATTTAATGACTTGGGTTTAAGTCCTTAATTTATGATTTTGATTAAATTACATTATTTTAATATGAGAAAGGATTGAATTGAGTAATTTTGAGTAATTTAACCTAATTTTAAATTTGATCTCCTCTAATTTTGATCAAAATCTATGTGTCATAATTTCAATGAAATTTCAACAACATGACAACTTAGCAATGCTATGTTTCACGAAATTTAATGTGATGTACACTCTTTTCCCTTACTTTGGCTCCAAGATCGACGAAAGGAGGATTTCGTCATGCACCGGACCCAAAATCAATGGTGGAGGTCTTTGAAAATTTTCGACCGAATCCAAGATCAACAGACACGGGTCTTCAAATTTTAAAACCCTATGATTTAATTTCAAATATTAATTATTTTTAATTTTAGCAGCACAACAGCTTATCAGTGTTGTGTTTTGCAAAATAGCACACTCACGCCTTCTCCCTTGCTCCAAATACAAAATGACAGAGGGAAGTATGTTCATCTTGCACTGGACGTAAGATCGATAATGGAGGCCTTTGATTTAACCTGTGGAGCAAGAAATTAACTGTAACAAATTCTATTTTGAACCACTTCAAAAGAGCTTTTTCTTCAATTTGAATGAAAATGCCCTTGGTTAATCCTTCCCTAAGACTTAAAAAGGGGTAGTTTTGGAATTAAAGCTTTTGTTTATTTGAAATAGCCAAAAGGTCTCAGCTAGGGCTTGTTTGAGCCGCAACAAAGAGTAAGCCAAGCAAGGTGGCAAGGGGCTCAGCCATGTTGGGGATTCAGCAGCTTCTCCACGCAAGGAAGGAGGCTAGAGCATCGGCTAGGGTACTTGGCGGCTTCTCCACACGATGAAGAAGGGGAATCGGCTTCTAAGGCTTCGGCTAGACCAAGAATGGATCGGTTTGGACTCTTCACATGGCTGAAGAGAGGACCAATGACTTCAATCGAGTGGCCAATAGTTCCGAGGGTTTTTTTTTTTTTGTGTGCGTGAGGTGAGGTCGGTCGAGACTCCTCTCTTCTTCTTATAGGTGAACGGAGCTTCAACTGCTCCTACAACCATTCTCATTCTTGTTGTGGAAGACGATCAAAGTTTCAAAATTTTCCTCTTTTTTTTTCTAATTTTTTTTGTTGCAAACAGTATCAACCTTAGTTACCAAAATAATTTATTGGCTATTAAAAGGCCTTGCAGTTCATTTATCATTAGAGTTGCTAGTCAGCATATGCAAACTTCAAAACGGAGGCTATTTTGTGCATCTCATGCTAAAAAAGATTGCATAATAAGAGTGTGCACTTAAATGCAGAACCATTCTCAAATGATGATTATACGAGTCTAATTTAAGATAGAATGTTAACCTCCAAAATTTTTATTTTTTATTAGAGGTAACCTCACCTAAAAAAGTAAGAACAAATTCTTATGGTTATCAGATCTAATGTTGAGGTTGAATATAAAGTCATGGATCATTCTACACATGAAACAATACAGGCAAACACTTTTTTTAGAAGAGTACAATTTCAAAGATACTCAACTTCTGATTTTATACTATAACAATTATGAAGACATCCACATTGTTAGTTCCATAAAAGAACAAGGTATATTGAACCAGACTCTCATTAATTCAAGATGTTTTGTTTAGCAAGAAAATTATTGTTCTTCATATCTCCAGTTCAACAAAGTTGATAGTTTTACCAAAACTGTCCTCTATCATTCATTAATTTATGTAACAAGTTGGGGCAAACTAATAAGTACGCTTCATCTTGATATATTTCTAAAATAGACATGTTCTCAATAAAAGTATAATGCAAATTATTTGAGTGCACCCAAGAATATCATACTCATTACCTATAGGAATCTCCAGTGAATAAGACAACGCATACATTATCCAAGAACACAC
Source organism: Cymbidium sinense (assembly GCA_021442155.1). Classification (NCBI taxonomy): domain Eukaryota; kingdom Viridiplantae; phylum Streptophyta; class Magnoliopsida; order Asparagales; family Orchidaceae; genus Cymbidium; species Cymbidium sinense. The sequence continues at coordinate 69,487,236 of CM038217.1, read as the reverse complement.
ACCTGCCAGTCATGGATATGGAAACTATAAAAATTGATGAAATGCTAGAATTACACATCTTCAAATTGAAAAGCTTTTCTCAAAAGCAAAAACAAGTACTATTATTAGTTAATAAAAAGAGTACAATACAAAACAAATGCAACATATTAATAGATAATAAATAAAATAAAATACATCGATAAGGCCAACAAGTGGAAAATAACTAAAACAGATGAGACTCTAAGGATTAGGGCTGCAAACAAACCAATACGAGCCAAGCCAAAGGCTGCTTGAGCTTGACCTCATTTGCCAATAACATGTTCAACCTCGGCTCAACCACGATCCAAACTTTTGTGAAAGTCTTCAAGCTCAGTTTGTTTGCATTCATATTTGTTCAAGTTTAGTTTGAGCTTAATTTATTTTATGATTAACAAGCTTTAAACAAGCAACTCATTTAAAAATAAATGAGTCTTATCGAGCTAAACCAATTGGGGATTAACGAGCCAATCTTATTGAACATAAAACAATTAATTCAACAAGTTAAAAATCTCATCCTGTAATGAGCTGAACTTGTTTTGGCCTTAACAAACCAAACTTTTAAAAGTTCATTTTCTTTTAAATGCAATTTCGAACAACCTCCTGTAAGGCAATATGGGCTACAAACTGAACAAATCAACTTCCTGTATAACTTTAAAAAATACTACTTTAAAATTTCTAAACAATGTGAGACTAAATGCCTACACAAAAGATGCAATTCAAACTTTATAAATACAAAATAAGTTTTTTAATAAGCCCTAGTCGAGCTTTTTAACAAACTTATTCATGAGCTTTTAATGACATTGTTCATAAATTTCAAATAATATTGTTTATGATCATAAATGAATCAAGTAATAAGATGTTCAAGCTTGTTTATTTGACAGTTAATTGTTACTAAAGTGTCAAATTTTTTTTATTAGTTAATCAAAAAATCATGAATGAGCACTTATTGAGTTGAGCCATAAGTAGCTTGTTGAATGATTGGCTCATTTGCAATCCTCCTAAGGGACTACTTAAAATTGCTAACACAAAATTTGGTATATTTGGGGGAGAGGAGGGGTAAACTTTCTTGTATGCAATCTCCTTTATGCTAGAAATACTAACATTAGAAATAACATAAAGAGAATCAGAATCACCCATGACCCTCGTAGCAAGATTAAAAGTAAAAAACACCATGTGGAACTAAAATTAATTATGTGAGTAGGTGTGAAGTCAAATAAAGTCATTGGGCTAGCAACACATGTAGACACTAATTTAAAGTCAAGATTCAAAAATAATTTACTATTTTGAGTGCAAACTAGATCAAAAATAGTTGAAATAGACACCAATTCATTAAAGAAAAAGTTTTTTATCAAATGGAAGATTCCCACTAATACAATGATTTCAAAGCTCTAGGTGTGCCCTAAAGTATTCTAAGAAATTGTGACCAAATATTGAACAAGAGGAATATTAAAGAGGAAAGCCTTCAAACTCAACTTTTTGCCAGTAACCACATGATATGAAGCCAATCCATACTTTTTCCCAAATAGGTAAGTAACGTTCAATTTGACTAGCACTCCAACTACTAATGATTTGGATAGCTTGGAAGTACCAGCATCCACTTGAAGTAATATACCAAAAAGGGAGGCAAGAGTTTACAAAATGGATTAAAGTAGTGAATTCAAATATGTGACAAAACCACACAAATTGGAATAATAGAAGGCTCCAGTAAACAGTCAAATTGAGGTAAACAGTTCAACATATGCATAGGAAACCCATCCATATAATATGTTTGTCAGGAGAAGATTCTTGTGTAATTAGATTCCTCAGATGATTTACTAAGAACATGAAGAAAATCAATAAATTCAATAGAATTATCCCTGAAATACACAAATCAACTAGGACACTACGAACAATATTCATGAAAAAACAGCCCATGAAAACTTAACAACAAGAGAAAGAGCAAGTTCAATCAATTCAGAGATCTAATTGACAGATAGTTGGTTTACCTGTTAAGGAAGAAAGGCAGCTGGTGATGAGAAGTTCTAGGCACTTACTGAAAATAAGTGGAAAATGAGAGGAGTTAGGAAAAAGGCAAAGGACCCATATCCCTCAGCCTCAACAAAAGAGTCGGAAGCACAAGGAAAGCCCAATGTGAGCGGCCACAAGAGAAATCTCACAGTGTGATTTACATGGGTAGCATGGTGAGGCAAAGGACCCATATCCCTCAGCCTCAACAAAAGAGTGGGAAGCACAAGGAAAGCCCAATGTGAGCGGCAACAAGAGAAACCTCACAATGTGATTTACATGGGTAGCAGTTGGTGATCGAGATGGAATGGATTCCTATGAGAGATCCAGGAAGAAAGGGAGCAAGGTCACACTACAACAAGAATGAGTGACAGTGCAAAAATTGATAAGAGGCAAGCCAAAATGAAATAGCGAGTGTGCCACCAAAAGTGACAAAACCAAAGACTGCACGCCCCGCAATAGAGGCACAAGCACCATAGATACTAGATTGAAAAGCCAAAAAAAACCAAACAGAAGGCATAAGGTTGAATAGTTTAAGGGCTTTTTTACATTTTCACTTTCTAAAGTATATTTCCTATTCGATTTGCTGCTTTAAAAGCTGATGCTCACAAATTATTACAACACTTTAATAATCAAATGATGATGCAAATTAAAATTAGCTTTATTTCCGAAGTTCTAAGGGTCTGTTTACTTAAAGAGTTAGTTTTATGCCAGCTCGAAACTATCTCAATGGTTAATATCACTAACAACATAAATGAGTGGCAAACTACAACAATCTCAAATTAATGCAATAATAAAGGGGAATTTAAATGGCATATATCAAAAACTAAGCAGCACCTTTATCCAAGGAGTAAATGATCACGATGTGGAAAATTTTCGAAGTCAAGATTGCACGCATCCATACGTACCATATATTATCTTATCATCCAAGCAAAAGAAAAAAAAAATCATTCTTTCAACAACAACAACAACAAAAAATCATTCTTCTTTGAGAAACAAAAAATAAAATAATGTGAAGATTCAGAGTATCAATCTAACTCCACAATGACAATAATTCAGGTTCACGTTTTACACCATAACTTAAGTAGATGATAGTCATATAGCATTTGTTCAACGGAGTTGAATTTCACAAAATGCTTTTTTAGAATATGAGCATTTGCTATATATTCCAAGAAAAGAAACAAAGATCTGTAACACAATGCAAGATGAAAACTAGCATGTTTACTACCTGAATATTTTTTTCAGGATCATACTGAAAGCGAACTAGTCGAGGTATCAATGCAACCAAATGTGGCTGAAGTACATCCCCAGCTTGCTTGGCAATTTTCGAAAACCCAAAGGCAGCGCCTCTTTTAGAGTTTAAAGATGACTGATAGTTAGCTAGATCCATGAACTTATAAATCAAGTCAGGCTGCCCCATCTCATTTGCCAAGTTGCAAAGTTCCTTGTAAGTGCTGAGTTTTCCTCCACTAAGAGTTTCGCCAATAGCTCCTTCCTGGAATACTTCAGAGTCCTCCATCAGCTACAATCAACAATTGAAATTCAATCACCTAGTTAAAACTTCATAGAAGATCACAAAGAAAAAGAGAGAGAGAGAGGCGGTATGTCACAAGGATGGACTCCAAAAAAGAAATCTAAAATATATCATGCCTTCATAGCCCTCTTCTTCTTTCCTGAACCAGTCAGGGTATTGACTAAAGCATTAACTAGGCCTTGCTTCATAGATGAGTCACCAAGTTCATACACGATGCTCAAACCTTGAGAAGCCAATTCCTGTGTTAGTTCATTCTGGTCACCAAGGTGGTGCGAAAGTGCTTCCTGACAAATCATGAAAACTGGTAAATTAGGTAAACTGTGATACGGCAAATCAAACTGTCGCTTGGCTTATCTTTATTGAATAGATGTCATTACAAAGAAAATACAGGAAATAAATGTTCAATTTGATACAAACTGCAAAACATTAAATTCCAGAAAATTATATTCAAACAAATAAACAAAAAGATGCCAGACTTCCAGTAATAAAAAGATTCATACTTTAGGTTATTGTAGAAAATCATATGTTTTGTAATTTCTTTTTCTTTGAATAGGTTACGAGATCAATAAAACTTAAGTAGGAAACTTCTATTTGTTATTGTGCATAAGTATCCAAGAGAAGGTTCATTGTAGAAATGCAAGAGGTATTACACCCCCTATGTTTTACTTAAAGTGTAATCCGTCCTCTCAACATTTCAATATCAACACAATCTACAAAAGCGGAATTATGAACTTCAAATTTCAGTGTTTGGCATAGAAGACGCAGTTATGGTCCACAGCTGCAGCTATTTCAAGAAAATAAATCATTAGTTCATAGTAGATGGACCAACAAAAGAAACTTGGTATTCACAAAGAGTTAAGAACCAAATTAATCCCGCAACTATTTATGGAAGACAAAAATAGTCTCAGAGTAAATAAAAAGACCAATTTAGTCCCTTAACTATCTAAAAATGAACCAATTTGGTCTTATCATCCAAACTAATGGTTAGATGTGTTAAAACAATAACATTTTGGAACTTTAATTTTTTTCTAGATTTATGAAATATCTCATTTTTTTTATTAATTTTTCTTTCTTGTCTATTATAGATATAATCATATTCAAGGAGATTGAATTAATATTATGCAAATTTTTGAGCAAATAAATTTTTTGGCATAAATTTTATGTATTTTTTATTATATTAAATGTCATTGTAATGATAATATTAACTTATTTTGTAATTCTACTATTGCCCCACCATCATTATATGTCTACTCCTTTCCATCCAAATCTAAATGATAGGACTAAATTGGTCCATTTTCAAGTGTCAAGGGATTAAATTAATCTTTTTATTTAGTTTGGCACTATTTTGGTCCTCCATAAATAATTGGAGGATCAATTTTAAGTATTTACATGGAGTACCACAATCAGCTCCCATGAATGAATTGAAATCTTGTCGTGTGGACAAACTCAAATGTTTGACAAATAACTTGAATAAATAATTATTCAAATCCTACTATTGCGCAGGCACGTTTATGCGATAGTGATGAATAAAAAATCTCCTTTTTAAGCCATCTAATTTGATGATCAATCAAATGATCATGGATATGCTATTAAATTTCCCCTGAATTTAAAAAAGCAAACAATTAAATTTATCCTCAATAGACAAACATAATGAAAATTCAGTGTTGGCTGGATGCAAAATCTAACAGGCCCCATTAAAATCTAGGCTGATAAAAAGGTTGGATTTCCCGGCCTTGGAAGCTAGATTAATTCAGAGAGACATATTTTTCTAATGAATTATCAAATATAATGTCATTTCGAACAAAACAATTTCAATCAAACCTCCATCAAAAAAATTTAATAAAGCTAAATGTGATTTTATTTTTTAAATTACTAGAAACATATAGATAGTAAAGCACAATCTGCAATCGCGGATAAAGCACATTTGATCCCATAAGCCTAAAGACATTCATGATGCAGAAAAATGAGCTCTGATATAAAAATAGAAGGAGAAGATAAAAGCTCTAACAGATCTAAATTTCTAAGCACTAACGGGTCAAAAAGGGTAGAATGCAAAATGGAATGAATGCTCAGCTTAGTGAGGAAAGAGAGGCATGCCAGCCCACCTTATACAACTAATGCCTTCTCCGATGAGAGCTCTTACTCTCAAAGCGGTCATAAGAAATCGACATTGGAACTGTTTGAATCAAATCAGAATAGAATAAGAAAAACTGTATAAACAATATAATGCTCGGTAGGAAGATAGCTTCATTCTAACGACATCACTCTCTTTACCTTATAACTTCATTCTAACGACATCTCTCTCTTTTCTTTTGCTTTCAAAAAAGACAGAAGTGGAAAGAAAAGGTATTGAAAAGTTGAGAAGGAAGAACCAAAAAGCATACAATTACAAAAAGAAATGCGAGATATATCAAAAATCTAGAATATCAAATGGATTAAGAGTTTTAGAGATAGAATAAAGAATAGAAGAGGCAAGATGGATTAGAAAAGAGATGAGAGAGAAATTTTGGAATAAGAATAGAATTGAGAGTGAGAAACAATAAAGAAGGGTAATTTAATTTTGTTTCATTCAAATGTTCATCTTTTCCAATATAAAAAGAAAATCAAATATAGGTCAAAGCAACACTAAAATGTAAATAATACAAAATGCTATCTACTTCCAGTCTTACATGAAGGAAAGCAAACTTCAAGAAATATCTATAACATAACAAAATAAAAGAAAATACATTAAAATGACTCCTCAAGCTATCCAAAACTGAAGTAAAAATGATTATCAACAAATAAGGATATGAGATGAAGATGATAGAAAAATTGATTATAAGCCTAAAGATTGATTGAAAGGTCGGTCATGTTTTGTAGCACCAGGCACTTCTATAAAAATATAAAATATAAATTATGTATTTCGACCTTTCATTGGAAAATGTATGTATTTCATTAATATTATAATCTCTAGTTAAAACAAAGATCATTCGGCACATCTTAGAAAAAAAAGCCTCTTTGTTGTGGCACATTAATTCTCTAAAATTACTCATTTCATTACATCTAATAAATAGTTGATATCTCACATATAGTATAATTATATTTCAATAAAGTGGTTGAATCGCACAGCTTACCTAGAAGTATTACTTGGAAGAGATGTAAAATTCATGATTTATTTTTGGAAAATAATGTGAAAAATGATACCCCAATTAGAATTTCAATCATTTGACATGCATAACTAACGCACAAATTGAAATAACTAAAACAAAATGTAATTAAAAGGATTTTGAGTGATCTATTATAGTCTTTAATAAAATAACATGCATTTTGTTGGATTTGATACTAAATATAGTTGAATTTACATACAATCCATTAGTCAATAGGTCTACATGCATTAGTTAATTTGAAATAGAAACAGGATTTAACTTAGAAGGCCTATAAAGCTTGTTAAACTTCCTGTTGAGCCTAGACCTAGTGAATTCGCAATCATATTATAGGCATATTTGCATGGAAATATTGATAGAAAACAAACTTTTGCTTATGTTAACATATGATATATATAAGAAGATGGCTCATCTAAATCTTGATAAGTTTCCTACAATAACTTCTAAGAAATTAGCTATTAGAAAGCCATGATCATATAAAGTTACACAATGCACTAGGAAGAACACTTATAAAATAGAAATCCAACAAAATTTTTGATGTTAGCCAAATTTTTAATGTGCCGTATTTGACCTTTAAATCAGGAACTAGCCACGTCATCAATTCTTCTCTCTTTCCGGCACCTCTTTTGCAATTTACATCAAAAAAATTCCTAGATAGTCATATACATCTTACATCATAAGTGATATTAGATGATGAAACTATATCCACTATTGATGATGGATGCTGAGTATCATATGCATGATGTTTATGGTACACCAAAAGAGGTGAATTAGGTGTACACTTTTGTACATCAAAGTAAAATTAGATCTTCATACTAATTTAAGCAACTATATTTACATAGTTCATTATCACAAATGACATAAATCCACACTTACTCACCTATCAAACTAAGATTCCACTATATAGTTGGCAACCACAAGCTCACTCCACGCCTACAAGTTAGTGGGGAAACATCACACTCTCTTACTTCATAGGAGAAGCACAACCTTAAGTTCATTATAAGCAAAGGCACCATCTATAAGCTAATGCTTATCCAAAAAAACTCTAACATTGACCATTCAATTTGTTATCTCGCTGATAACAAAGTTTGTAGTGCCACCTAATGATTTGCTAAGTATTTATTTAAAGGTTAATCATTAAAAAAACCATGAAAATGATGATGGATTCACTAAGCAAATGAGTTAAAGCATGGAAGACAATAAAACCATAAGGCTTAGCGCAACTTAGTGTTGTTTCCCATGAATTCAATATACTATTCAGTTTGACTTTTCATAAATACAAGAGTGATGAACACTTATATAGCATTCATTGCTTTTGCATATAATTAAATACAAAATTATTTTGAATATTTCTCTTTAAGTAAAAATCAAAAATTACTTGGAATAATATTTAAAACCACAATATATGCTATAAGAATACTTGACGAAGAAGCTAACTCTTACTTTCCATAGGATTTTAATGTAGTGGTCAATTGTACATATGATTATTGATTAATATGCAATTAAAGATCATACATACAATCTGATGTGGCATTAACTGTCAAAAACTACAAGTTATTAATCATTAAGTAGTTATTATGATGGGAGATTTGGTACAACCTTGAGATTTTTTGAAATCATACATATGATTCACAATTGTACAAACGATTAACATAACATTCCTCTAGATTTGAACTATTCATACATGTGATTGTATATATGATCATCCAAATAGTCACATCTTCGCCTTGTGGTGGCACATCTTCTTTTAATGCATTAAAACCATTAGAGAAGTGTTGTGAGTTAATTTGGACTTATGTATACGCTCTCACTTCATTCTCTAGAGACAAATTGATCTATAACCCACATGTTATCATTGAACAACTTGTTGAGAGAGTTATTGAGAGAAATTTTTGTGAGTCCAAGTGTTCACCTAAAGTGGGGCGAATCTTATGAGGTGATTGCTCTCTTATATCTATAGGACATCTTGTAAGTTGGATTTTAATTGTAATATTTTGTTATAATTTAGAAAAAGTTATATATTTCATTATTAAGAGGTCTAAACACACTTTAAGAGAATTTTTGCCTTGGTATCCTCCATTGTATTGAAAAATTGGGTAACATAGCCCTTGGGATAGATGATTAAGGTTTGTACTTCTCCAATTAGAAAAAGCGCTTCTCCAATTAGAAAAAGCACTCACGTATGTAAAGGTTTTTCTCCCAATTCAAAGAGTGAAGGAGCTAAGCTTGTTGTGACAAGCTCAAGTAATGGAACCCTAAATCAATGGCTGGCTTAGACATGACAAAAGTTGATTGAGTGGTCATAAAACATAAATACTAGTGTAAAATTACTTATTTTTTTCACTCATTTAGTTATTATTTGATTGTGCTTGGAATGCTGATTTAGCTATTATCATGATAACTTTTTCAACTTTTATTATGTCTAAAGTGTGTAATTACAAACCTCAAGCTTAATGTTGTATATTAAAGTAGCAAGAAAGTAGTGTTGACCTCATTTTTAATAAGGTTATCCTCCCTCATTATCTTACTACTTAGGACTCCCAATTCTAATCTAAGAACCCCTCACTTAGACACTAAGGCCACCCTCCCTTAATAACTAAGTGAAACACTAAAATCAAATCCAGGTCAAATATAACATCAAATAAAATCAAATGAAATATAAACACTAAACCTAAGTCAATTCAAACCCCAAACCCAAGGGATGGTCCGAGTTAAGATATTAGGGTCACTATGACTTAACCTAATTCAACTAAATTAAATGATTTCAAACACTTCCAAACTCAATGTAACTATACTAAATTCAAGATTATAAATATTCTAACCAAAGTCTAAATTCAATTAGCCCTTAATGAGGCTACTTGGATTGCCTAACCTTAGCTAGCCCATTTAAGACCTTAATTAAACAAAAATCAAGCTAAATCAAATTACACCAAATTGAGTCAAATTAAGCTGCCTCAAAAGTTTGTAATTGTTATTCAAATATAATTGAATACAAATACAATTTAGTCCCACTTAGGCCAATTGTATCATTTGACTCAAATTGACCCATGTGAACTCTACTACGCTCAAATCAAATTCAATCAAAATCAAGTAAAATTAAACTCCCTCAACGACTTAAAATCATTGAATCAACTAATTTAAAATTAATCTAAGCATAATTTGGCCAATTAGGTTATTCAACTTAAACTGGCCCATATGAGCGCCACTAAATTCAAATCAAATTAAACTTGCTTAAAAGTATAAAATCATTATATCAACTAATTCAAAATTAATCTGACCCCAATTTGGCCAATTAGATTAATTGAACCCAAAATAGTCAATGGGACATTTGACCCAATTTGACTTATTTAGGTCAAATTGAGTCAGCCTAATTTAAGTCAAACTAAACTAAATTAATTAATCAAAATGCTAAAAATATTTAATTTAACACAAATTAAAAACTTTCACTCAATTAAACAAATAAGACTGACTTGATTCAACTGAACTCAACTCAATTTGGATTAAATTGAGTCAACTCAAGTCTTAACCCAAAATAAATTCTCTCACATCCATGTACTCAAATCCAACCAAAATTTCAACATTAATAAAAATGAAGCAATGCCAAATACAAGGTAATAAAAAAAGAGATGAGCATGAGGAGAAAAAATATATTTTTTCTTCACAAGAAAAAACATGAAAAAAAAATTTTCCTATACACAATTCTTTTTTTTTTTTTCTTTCTTAATGCACTCAACCACTCCCTATAATGCATGAGGCATTTTTTGAACATAGAAAATATTAAAAGACATGAAACTTTAAAAAATCATAACAATTAAAATACTCAACAAAAATACAAATAAGACATCTATGAATTTGTGTTTTCGAATGGAATCCAATGAACCCAAAATCTACAAATTTCGTTTGGTACTTTAGGATTAATTTAAGTTTGATTGAAAACAATATTTTTTTAATTATCCTCAAAACATATGCTTAATTAACTTGAATTTTTTTTTTTTTTTTGGATAGGTTCATCATATTAATGCCCACTTCTCATAAAATTTTCATAACATTTGGGTCAATAAATTGAAAATTATTAATTTATAAACACTCTAATGGCATTAAATTTTAAAAAAATACATATAAAATGAAACAAAAATAGCATTAATTAAATTAAAACCTTTTTAGGAGATATTCAGATAAAATAATAAAACCTTTTGATCTTAATCAAAACATAAAATCATTAAATCTAAACCTTAATCAACTTAAATATACTAAATAAGATATACAGAAATTCTAAGTAATAAATAATCTAAATATTTATCCAAAAATTGTAGACAAATTAAAACTTAAGTCATCGCTAATTAAACCTCAAATTAAATTAAAACAAACTTAACTCATAACTTATTAATCCTAATAAATTTAATTAAAACATTAATTGAAGCTCAATTGAAATAATCACATGAAACCAAATTAAATTAAACTTCAACTAAAGATAACTAATTAGCTTAAACCATCACAAAATACATTGAACTACAAAATCAAACCTTAATTAACTTGATTAAGACAATAATAAATCCATAATTAAGCTTTAATTATATTAATCATGATTGACTTAATCAAAGAAATAATTTAGTTAATCTTAGTTAAGTCTAACATGTAATTGAGATATTTGAAGTAAACTAAATTAAAAGTTAAATCAAACTTTAATCGTTTGAATAGGTTGAGCATTCAACTAAGTTAAAGCTCAATTAACCATTAATTCAACTCTAATCAAATGAACTATTTAACCAAATCAATCATAATTAATTCAACAAATAATCAATTAATCATTAATTCAAATAATAACTTCATTAAATTAATAACCAAATAATCACTTAATTAGAGTTAATTCAATTGATCATTAAAAAAATTATATTTCTTAATTAAACTCTTAATCAAACCAATCATTTAATAAAATTATGATTCAATAAATCACTAATTTAATATTAATTAAATTAATTATTCAATCAAACTAAGCATGATTAATTGACCAACTTTTAACTAAGATAACCACTTAAATCAACCATTAATCAAACTAATAATAAAATTGCAAACTAAGGGGCTATTTTGGATCAATTTTATTTTATATTTTTTATTTTTATTTTTACATTGTTTTTAAAAACATGTTTATTTAGAGTATTTTTTATGTGATTTTATTTTTTGTTTTCCAAAACAAAAAATATTATTTTTAAAAACACTCAAAACATCTACAACAACAACAAGAAGCCTTTATCCCACTAAGTGGGGTCGGCTACATGAATCCTTCGTCTCCGTTGTGTCCTATTATGTGTCAAATTCTCATTTAATTCAAGTATACTAAGGTCATTTTTTATACATCTTAACCAAGTCATTTTAGGTATACTTCCACCTTTCTTAACAAAAGTCAAATCTAATGCATCTACTCTCATCGGACGGCCAACGCTTTATGTGGTCAAACCATCTACGACAACTCTCTCTAATCTTATCTGCCACTGGAGCTACTCCAACTTTTTTCCGAACATACTCATTTCGCATTTTATCTCAAAGGGTAAAGCCACTCATCCACCTGAGCATCCTCATCTCTGTAACACTTAACTTAGTCTTATACTTCTCTTTTATTAGCCAACATTCTGCATCATAAGTCATTGCAGGTCTTACCACCATCTTATAAAATTTTCCCTTAAGTTTAAGTGGAACTTTTCTATCACACAATAGGCGGATACATTCCTCCACTTCAACCATCCAACTTGAATTCTACTAATAACATCTCCATCTATTTCACCATCATTTTGAACAATAGAGCCTAAATATCCGATAAACTCACTCTTATTAATGACTTGTTCACCTAATGTCACAACACTACCACTAGAACTTCTACAACTAAAATTACACTCCATATATTCAATTTTAGATCTACTTAAACGAAAACCTTTAGACTCTAATGTTCACCTCCATAATTCAAGTTTCTATTGGACTCCCTCTCTAATCTTATCAACAAAAGAATGTCATCAGCAAAGAGCATACACCAAGCTACATCTTCATGTAAATGCCTAGTAAGAACATCCATAACTAAAGCAAAAAATATAAGGGCTTAAAGCTGATCCTAGATGTAATCCAACTGAAATAGGAAAATATTTTGTCGATCCTCCTTGTGTTTGGACACAAGTAACAGCTTCTAGTATACATATCCTTAATGACTTGAATATAACCAATATTAACTCATTTCTGTTCTAGAACTCTCCAAAGAACATCTCTTGAAACTTTATCATAAGCTTTCTCTAAATCAATAAATATCATATGTAGATCCTCCTTACTATCTTTATACTTCTCCATCAAACCTCTTAACAAATGTATAGCATCCACAATAGATCTACCTGGCATGAAACCAAATTGATTGTGAGAAACTTTTATATCACATCGTAACCTATGCTCAATTACTCTCTCCCATAATTTTAATGTATGACACATTAACTTAATTCCTCTATAATTTGCACTCTTGTACATCACCTTTATTCTTAAATATAGGAACCAACAAACTCTTTCTCCACTCATCTAGCATCTTTTTAGTCTTTAAAATAACATTAAAAGGAGTTGTAAGCCAAGAAATTTCTTGATCTCCTAAACATTTCCATACTTCTATGAAAATATCATATGGTCCTACTGTTTTTCCACATTTCATTTTATTTAAAGCTTCTCTAACTTCAAATTTACTAATACGACGATAAAAATAAAATTCTCTATTTTAATTTAGGATATTAAGTTTGCTAAAATCAATCATGCTTTCAGATCCTTCATTGAAAAGTTTATCAAAAAATCTCATTCACCTATTTTCAATATCCTTTTCTAAGAAAAGCACTTTATTATTTTCATCCTCAATACATCTCACTTGAACTAGGTCTTTACTTCTCCTATCTCTTTGGTTAGCTAACTTATACATACAAACAAGTACAATCAAACAAGTTTTATGTTTAAGTAAAACATAAACAAAATAAAATAAAATTGTAAAATAAAAAATAAAAAATAACAGTGATCCCAAACGGCCCCTAAGTTAACTAATCATCTAACTATGACAAATTAAACTAAATAAATCATATCAAAAATAACTCTTAAGTTAAGGTTAAATTAAATCAAACACTCAATTAAATTTATCATAAATAATTCATTGAACCATAATCAAATTAATAATGAATAATCAAACTATAATGAAATTAATGAATACAACTAAACCTCAATTTATAAAAAAAAACTCAAAATAAATGCAATCAAAATTTAAAAATACAAAAAATTGAGCTAAATTTTCCAAACTAAATTAAAAAGTTATCCTAAGTTTATTAACTAAAATAAATCTTAATTTAAATTCAAGGTAAATAAGAACTTTTAATAATAAGCGATCACAAGGTATATAATCTAGACAACCGAGGTCGAAAGGCTACTGGTCCGATGTAGGTCTCGATACCTCGAACCACTAGTTTAACAATGGCACGTATCTATGAAAAATAATTATGAAAAGAAACTAAATATTAAAATAAAATCAAATTAAAAAAATACATAGAAAGCACTAAACATAGAGAATTAAGGCCTTTAGGACGAGTCTTCACCCGTTGATGGAGATCATTCTTCATTAGGATTACAATGTTGGTTGAAATGAGTTTTGTTATAAGTAAGATTCACTTTCTTCTCCAGTCTTCAAAACTTAAATTTAATCACAGCATGAAAATAAATAAAAAGTAAAAACCATCTAAACCACTTAAATTAAAATCACCCAATAATAAATTAAATAAAATTTTAACTCAAAATTAAAATTTAAACTTATAAGCATAGTGCAATCTTGCCGCACTAGTTCCTCTTTACACACAAAGTTGCCCGTTCACCAACCCTAGAACAAGGTTAAGTCGTTTTTATTTGTGATGTAATATTTTTTTTTATTTCTGTGATGTTTTGTTTTGAACACTACCTTTGCCGATCCCAAGTCCGGATGTGAAAAGTGGAGGGTTGCGTTAAATAGTCGACAGCCAACGTAAAATTTGTCAAAATAATCATGATATGAATCCTTTAAATCATTTAGAATGCTAGGCGTCCCCAGAAGCGGCCAGTATGGCTTGAATACTGATGAAAAATGTGCAAAATTCTACGCCCAGTGCGGTGTTAAATAAGCAAGGCTTCACATTATGGACGGATGGGTAAAGTTAGTCCATGAAACTAGAATTAGGTTAGGATCTTGGAATATAGGTTCTCTTACAGTAAATTAATGGAATTAGTAGATATTATGGTTCATAAAAGATAAATATTTTATGTGTTCAAGAAACTAAATGGGTTGGGGAGAAAGCCAGAGGCGATAGTTTAGGTTTTAAACTTTGATTTTCGGTAAAGTCGAACTAGAAATGGTGGCAGGTGTGATTATAGATAAAAATTTGAAGGATAATGTTATAAATATTAATAAATGTGGAGATAAAATTATAACTTTAAAGATTATTGATACTAAGATTATCAATGTTATAAGTGTTTATGCTCCTCAAGTAGGTTTAGATGTAGTTCAAAAGAAAAATTTTGGAATGAATTAGAGGGATTAATACAAAAGATACCTCTTGAATAAAAGTATTTATGGAGGAGATTTAAATGGACATGTTGGTAGAGTAGTAGAAGATTTTAAAAGTATTCATGGTGGTTATGAATTTGGAGTGACTAATGAAAAAAGATAGGACTATATTAGATTTAGCCTTAGCTTATGATTTTGTAGTTATTAATACTTTATTTAAGAAAAGAGATGAACATATTATTACTTATAAAAATGGATCTAGTAAAACACAGATTGATTATTTTCGATAAGAAAAATAAATCATTTAAAGAAGATGTAAAGTCATTCCAAGTGAAAGTTTAAGACCCAACATCGATTGTTAGTTTTAGATTTTAAGATGAAAGATTATAAGAGGAAAAATAAATCAAATTATCATGTCTGATTAGATGGGGATACTTAAAGGACACAAATAAAAATATTTTTAAGAGAATTACAAGAGCTTAGAATGAGATATTCATAAGAAAATTTAATGTTATGTGAAAAAAAAAGAAGTGAAATTAAGCAAGTTCTAAATGAGAATAAAAAAAAACTTCTTTAATAAAATAGTTAGTGGTGAGTGAGTGTCGAAAAGATAAGAAATAAGAAGATTGTTATAAAACTTGGTTTAGATGTAAAACTCGAAAATTGGGAAGGATATAAAATGGTGCACAGATTCTAAGAAAGCAATATGATGCAAAAATTTACTTTTAGTGATTTATACAATAGATTAGATCAAAGAAGGTGAAAGATGTATGTATAAGTTAGTCAAAAGAGATAGGAGAAGTAAGACTTGGTTCAAGAGGTGTAAGGATGAAAATAATAATAATGTTTTCTTAGAAAGGATATTGAAAATAGGTGGATGATCGATAAACTTTTCAATGAAAGATCTGAAAATACAATTGATTTTAGCAACCTTAACATCCTAAACTAAAATAGAGAATTTTATTTTTATCGTCATATTAGTAAATCTGAAGTTAGAAAGCTTTAAAGAAAATGAAATGTGAAAAAATAATAGGACCTGATGATATTTCAATAGTAGTGTAAAAATGTTTAAGAGACTAAGGAATTTCTTAGCTTACAAATCTTTTTAATGTTATTTTAAAGACTAAAAAGATATTAGATGAGTGGAGAAAAAGTTTGCTGGTTCCTATATTTAAGAATAAAGGTGATGCACAAGAGTGTGCAAATTATAGAGGAATTAAGTTAATGTGTCTACATTAAAATTATGGGAGAGAGTAATTGAGCATAGTGATGTGATACAAAAGTTTCACAATCTTGATTTCATGACAAGTAGATCTACTATATGTTATACATTTGTTAAGAGGTTTGATGGAGAAGCATAGAAAGTAAGGAGGATCTACATATGATATTTATTGATTTAGAGAAAGCTTATGATAAAGTTTCAAGAGATATTCTTGGAGAGTTCTAGAACGTAAAATGAGTTAATATTGGTTATATTCAAGTCATTAAGGATATGTATACTAGTCGCTATTTGTGTCCAAACACAAGGAGGATCGACAAAATATTTTCCTATTTCATTGGATTACATCTAGGATCATTTCTTTATCTTTTGCTTTAGTTATGGATGTTCTTACTAGCATTTACGTGAAGATGTAGCTTGGTGTATGCTTCACGATGACATTCTTCTTGTTGATAAGATTAGAGAGGGAGTCCAATAAACTTGAATTATGGAGGTGAACATTAAAAGGTTTTCGCTTAAGTAGATCTAAAATTGAATATATGGAGTGTAATTTTAGTTGTAGAAGTTCTAGTGAGTGTTGTGACATTAGAACAAGTCATTAATAAGAGTGAGCGATCTGGATATTTAGGCTCTATTGTTCAAAATGATGGTGAAATAGATGGAGATGTTATTAGAAATTCAAGTTGGATGGTTTAAGTGGAGGAATGCATCCGCCTTTGTGATGTAAAAAAGTTTCACTTAAACTTAAGGAAAAATTTTATAAGATGGTGATTAAGACCTGCAATGACTTATGGTGCACAATATTGGCCAATAAAAGAGAAGCATAAGACTAAGTTGTTGAGAGATGAGGATGCTCGTGGATGAGTGGCTTTACTCTGAGATAAAATGCAAAATGAGTATGTTTGAAAAAAAGTTGAGTAACTCTGGCAGATAAGATTAGAGAGTCGCTTTAGATGGTTTGGCCACATAAAGCGCCTACCGTCCAATGAGATTAGAGAGTAGATGCATTAGATTTGCCTTATGTTAAGATAAGTAGAAACCTAAAAGACTTGGTTAAGATGTAAAAAATGACCTTATTATACTTGAATTAAACGAGAATTTGACACATAGACACAATGGACGAAGGATTCATAAATGACCCCACTTAAGGGATATTGTTGTTGTGATGTTTTGTTTTAATCTGGATGGCTAAAATTGTTTGCCCATTAGTCTGAATGTTAGAGTGTGATTTATTAGATTAATATTATTTTTTACAAAGGGTTGTGCTCAAAGGTACTGATGTAATAAAAAAAATTATAAATATTATTTTGCTTGTAAGTGCTATTTTGTTTAAATCCCTAAACATAACTCATTAGAACAATTGGGCTTAATAACTATTAATGCTAAGTCCGTATGTTTGAAATATAAACTGCTTGGGTGTGTATGTGTATTATAACTAATATCTATTTTGCAAATGTAGTTAGATTTTATTTTTGAAATTTTCAAATATAATTTTGTAATAGAATTAAGATCAAAGCCATGAGATTTAAGTTAAGCAGTGGCTAGAAGGCTTTGACTTCAGAGATTCTATAATGGTTGGAGGATCCAAGACCTTGAAGATGAATAAAAAATGAAGACCCCTATAAGAAGTTTCAATTGTCATAACATTTATTGAAATTCAAGTCATAAAAAAGTAGGGCTCGGCTACCCACTTTTTTTTTCTGAGGTGTATACGAAACTCGGCCACACCAATCTCTTTATTATTCTTTCAAGTTGATTGATTGTTTGGTGTGTTTACATCATTTGCGCACTAAAAATTGTATCTTTTTTAATTTTCTTAAAGTGTGATATTTTCTGTATGGCTAAGATATTGGTAGGCTCTTTAAGAACTTAAATTTTCTATCCTAACTAATCAACCTGAAATAAATTTAATAATTCATAACCTAACCATTAAATTTAAGAGTTAATCAACTAAAGGATTTAGAAACTATAAGTCTGTGATAAATGTATAACATCATGTATGCATATTTCTTTCTTTCCTTGAATACTGGGAATCTTCATTCATTGCACATAAGGGGGAGTGCAGGACCTTTAACAGCAACCCCTTGAGTGACGAAGACCCTTCTCGTTATTTGACCCATAACTTAATTTCATCATGTATATAAGCATATTTGTCCACCCAAGACTGAGTCAAATTGATGAGTCAAAATGAATAAAATATATAATTTTTATTGCATTAGTCTACGACATAATTTCATACCAATCATAATCTAGACTTTAAATGAATGAGTTTAAGATTTTAGACTCTTTCTAAATAAATAATAATCGAGTCATCTTACATAGACATATGAGTTGCCCAAATAATTCTAAAGCGTAGGGAGTGTTAGCTAGAAGTCACTTAAAGCGGTTGTAAGTCCATAAAAGTCGGGATTGGTTCTCATCCTTGGGTAAGGATGTGTCATTATATTCCATTTCCTCGAAAATTAAGTTGAGCTTCTAGCTTTCACTGAAGCTCTATTAGACATAGGTTTGGAGACTACTTATTTCTTGTCTGCTACGAATGAAATCCTCATTTCTTATGTATTTTCACAATCTAGTGTCGTAAGGTCATTAGTCATATCATTCTAATAAAATGTCAACTTAAACAATCATAATTCTCTACTTCAAAAATATAAAACCACACCATAATATAGACTTGAGTGATCATTAAGCTTTCTAGTATCATGAGTGCTTCTTACTTATCCTCTTTTGAACTCTATTAAGGCTCTTCATAATTGAGTTTTTCCATTTGCTTCCAAAATCACCAATCTTTTGCCCTAATTATTGAAATATATTGAGATTATGATTAATCACTTTAATCAAGAGTATTCTTAAGAGACTTCCATCTCTTGAGATATAATTAACTATGGGAGCTTGCCCTTATAAGAAACTTAAGAACCCAACTTAAACTAAGCCTTATTTTATTTCATCCATGTAAGGGAGGGGAAAGATCTCAGGTACACATAGACACCTTGGCCTTAGGAGTTCTTAATAAGTGATTGAATTCACCGTAGGGTGATTCATCTATCTTTCGAGATAATATTTCATCCCTTAATGTCGTACTCATTCACTTCAATAAGTATCCCCTAAGATCTACGTGGTGTTCCTACGATATAATTTTTAAATGCCATAAGTAGTCATCAAACAAAGCTGAGGCAACTGTCTAAAAAACAAACCCTTAATTTCACTTGTGCAATGTCACTTGCAGGAATGTATGACTATAAGTGTATCTTTATTAATATTTGAGAGTGGAATTATTTAGATTATGGCTAATCACTTAGACACTCATTTCCATTAGTATATACACATTCAGTATATTTTATCACCTACAGGTCTACTCTTTATTGTGTCTTTAGTCTGTGATTTAATTGTGTTGTACCTATTGCTCTTGTTAAGTACTTATTATAATATTATTACCTTTTATTTAGTGTATTATCTATGAATGTTTTAATTAGTGGATTTACAAACAAATTCGAACTATCCCATTAGACACTAATATAACCGCCCCTAGTGTACCCTCTCAAAATACAATAGGGAAAAGCCTATCTAATCCTAAACAAACTCCACAAAAGGGTAAATAGTATCCATTAATTAAAATCAAATAAGTTCAAATTTGAAATATAAACAACACTCGTTACAAGTCTCCATCTCTATCTCTAGCAGTGTTCCTCATTTGGGAGTCCTCATCCACAGGTGCTTTGTATGGTCTTGCCCTTGCTTTATTTAGTGTAATCTCCCTCATTTCATGGTATTCCATCACTAGCGCTTCATTACTTGCAAGCACTCTGCTAGTCTCGCATAGCCCTCATCAATCCTACAAAGGTGTCGGTGCATTTGTCTCTTATTCAATCATCACTCAAATCCCTCGCTTAACTTTCTCAATCGTCTCATGCTAGCACGATTGTGCTTCCTACTGAATATTTACTTGTTGCTCATGCAATGTTATTGATGCGCTTAGCACTTATGCTAGTACAGCAAGACCCTTGGTGTAAGCATAATGCCATCTCCAATTTAAGTGCCAAAGGCAGTACTCATTGCTTTGAGCTGACTCATCACTTAATGATTTCTACTCCAGTCTTCATGTCCGGCTTCATGTCTCCTCGCTTCCACTGGCTTTGATTTCCTTGGTATTTATTCTATCCATTCCACTAATTACTCCTCATGTGTTGTCACACCCTAAGGCGATTCCTAGTCTTAAGGTTTCTCTCACTATGAAATCTCCCTCACCTTGCGCTCCCAAGCTGGGGTCATTAGATGGATAAAGTCCTTCCTATGCCTAACTCTTCCTCTTATTTCCCCACATATTTTCAACAAGGGCCTACATCTCATTATAAGCTAACATCTTTTAAATATAAGCTTGTTCATTCTCTGACAAAAGGATCGATGAGTTGGCATCTCCATTTTTAACCCTCTTCAACAAGTTTTCATGAGGTCATCCCAACATGAAAATTGTTCAAAGATGCATGATAGATCTACATCTAATTTCAGATTATACTATTAAAACTATTGATTCACATCATATTTCTTCTAAGTAATCTCAAAATCTGATTACTCAAGTCTTCTCTCGAGTATCATACTATGTGGATGGATTCCTTACATTTATGCCTAAGTGGTCACCTTATTTTAACAATTATAATGAACCTCCCGTTACTCTGCTTTTAGCTGTTTTTCCACATCTACATATTTACTGCTTGGTGTAAAATCTCATAAAAAAAGGAATGGATATTTGAATGGACCAACACCAATTCAATTGAATCTATGTTAGTCAGCTCGTGCTTTTAATTGTCGAGATGGGGCTCTCCCCGTCATTTATCATGAACAAAAGAGGGGGAGATGAGGGTTTCGAATCGTAATCGTGCAAGGGCATAAACATATAAAATATAAAATATTGAATAATATGATATAGTTGTATTTAAAAAGTAATAACATCATTAAATAAAGATATAAAATATTGAAAATATGAATATATAAATAATATAGTTGTAATTAAATAGTAACAATATCATTAAATAATTTATTTAATGAAATGTGAAATTGAGATTACTATTATTCAAAGTAGAATCATTATTATGTTTTAAATCGAAAGACTTATAGGTGCATAATACATTTATATATATAGGTATAGACAAAATAATTGTGTATGAATTAATAAGATTTAAGGGTGAAAAAGATATTTTATATATATATATATATATATATATATATATCATAATATAAATAAAATAGTTAAAACTTTAAGTTGTACAAAATCTATTGACTAATTAAACATCTATATTGCAATTTAAATAGATCCTAATTAGAAATAAATAAAGATAAATTAAAATTAAAATTTAATTAAATATTAATTATAGTTGTAATAGTCTATCTATAAATATTATAATTGATTGGGTTAAGTAAAAGAACTAATACACATTACATAATTTTAAATGAGAGATATTAATAAATGATAAGATTAAATACAAAAATATAGTTAAACATGAATATTTATTATGTTGGTTTAGATACTTAATGAAAAAAACAAATATTTTAATAACAATACATAGCAAAATAATAATTGTCTCATTAAGTAATATTATTTAGGATCAAGAGAAGTGGAGATAATAATAAATAGAAGTCTTAAATTTAAAAGTAAATCATTATAGAAATTAATTTTGCAATAGATATCTTATGTATATTTATAAGTGTGTTGTTGTAAATATCAAGTTAAGGGAGGCAGAGTTGAGAACTGGTAAAGTAAGACAACTTTTTTGATTGATGTGAGTACTCATGTTTCTAATTTATAATAATTTTACTGCTTTCATTTAAATTGCTTATTTGTCATATCATAGATAGATTTGCATTGATTAGGACTGTAATGTCTCCACTGATTTATTTGTTCTTCGAATATTGGTCATATTGAAACATATGTTTCAAAACTTTATAATGTTTAAGTCTTATTCAAGCTTCACATGTAAGAGAAAAACATTAAATGCAAATGAACCACATGAATGACATGAGTTATATAGATTGCTTATATGTGCCTGTTGGCTGATGAAACTTCACCCTCTTATGTTACTAACTAGAAATGCTAAGATATCTGTGCACATATATCAAAAAGGATATAAAAAGATTATTGATATTATCTTAAATGATATAACTTTAGATGGTGACTCCTGTGAAAGAAACAAATGATATGCATGAGTATTCATTGGCTGTTGATAGCTCATTGTATTTTTTTTATATAATAATTTGTAGATTTAAAGTTCGAAGTCTAAATTAGTAGAAAGGAGAGCGTTTATAGAAGGTGAATTCAAAATAAAGAAATGCACATTTCTATTTGTTGCATTTTCATTTGTTAGTGGCTATTTCAGTTTCTTGATTTAATTGTTAGAATATCTTAGAAATTATAAAATTTATTTTTCCATCAACTGACCGTCTGTTCACATCTCGAAAATTCCGAGCCCTGGGCCGGATCGCGATTGGCACATTTTTTTGTTAAACTGCATCATGTAGTCGCTACTATAGCCAGTCTACACCGTTCATTAGTAACTAGAGTATTGAGCCAAATGTTAATACCCCTTTGAAAAAAAAATTTGGATTGGTTCTACAACTAGTGACTACTAATAAAAAATTGAGTTTAAAGGCATCCCCACATATTTCTCTTTTGGATAATTTTTTTCTCACTTCTTATGATGCTTTTTCAAGCACATCCAAAATTGAGTTTAAAGGCAAATTAGTGTAACTATGTTTCTTTTTTTAATTTTTTTTGTTCCTCTCTCTCACTACCTAACTTCATTCACTCAATCTCACAAGCTAACGCAAGCACCCCAACAATTATTTTCCTTTCTTGTAGTGCCACCGCCACCACCATCTTGGATGTGTTCTAAAAAGCTAGACCACTCTTAGATTGTCCTACCTTTGATCGAACTAATCTTGATAACTAAGTTTCAATATATCAACAGATTTGGTAGCTGTGTTTTGAAAATAAGTTGTATATCTTATTCTTTGAGTCAACTTTTATACATGGATGTCACCTTCTTTGCCTATGGTTTCGCATTTCTTCTTTAATAAGGCAAACCAACATTGATAGAAACTTTTGGCTTGCATATATAAGTATATCAATTCATCTATTGTTGCTATGTCAATCAACAACACGATGTAGTCTTATTCTAGCACAAAAGTTATTCATTTCTTTGTAAATTGACAGTAACAAGATTGTCAATGTATTAATGCGTACTTTCATGAAATTTGAGCTACTAAGAATGGCTTCGCAAACATCTAGTAGAAGCACCTCATATACTATATTATAGATGCAATTCTTGGTAATTGCAAACTTCAAGCTGCACTAAATCATCACCTCTAGCCTATTCTGAATTAGACCCAGAAAAAAGTGATTGGGATAGGTTACAGTGTTGAACCACTATTTTTGCACCAAATCGGCAACAATGACATCCATCTAACTGTTGACATTTCCATCAGAGATAGAAGGGTTTCCTTATCACTTGGACCCATCACAATGTTGTTCACCACAACAACAATTGTTTTTTTTCTTTCAAAAATGAAATATGCATCCAATCGATAGAATTATGCGTCCATCAGATGTCGTAAATCTAAGAATCTCTACTTCAACTTGCCACATTTTCCCATATGAATGGCAATTATATCCTCATCTTCATCCTCTCCATTCATGTTTGTAATAGCATGAAAGGATGAGGATTATGATTTTAGCCCACTAGCCATAATGGTAATTGTTTGTATCCACATCAACCCCATTATCATGATCATTTGTTCCATCATCAATATAGCCACTTGGTTAATTATATTTGGTGTAGAATCATATTTATCCATTGATTGGCTTTCATCTTATTTTACTTGCTCTCTTTGTGTATTTCTTGCCTTTTGTCGCAACTCCAAGACAATACTCAATTTTCCCTTATCATTGCAACCTCTTTTTGTTCATACCAAGTGCCAAGAAATGATGCTCTAATGCCACCTTAACCCTTCATTAAACTCTCAACGCTCTTGTATAAACCCGAAATGAGGGCCTAGAGTGGATTTAGAAAAATTTTAGGAATTTTTTAGAGGCACCCTATTGATCTTTAGAATAATTGGGGATACGCCAAGCACTGTTTCGTGATAAATATGACTTCATTTCACTAGTTTAACCTCTCTCCTCACTGTGGGTAGCAAGTAACCTCAGTTTTGTGACTTTTCCTACAACAGACAGCGGCTATCTAGTTTTTATTGTTATTTTTTGTGCAGGGTTGATAACAGCAACTTGGGATGCGCAATAGTAACAGAATAGCAGTGGAGATGCAACATGCAACAGCAATGGTGGAAACACTAGCAACAAGGCCAGCAGATAAAGGGCAGCAACAATACAGGCAAAGCTCTTCAGTAGCTCGAAGGCAACAGAGGCAATTTAATGAAAAACTGCAGCAGAGGAGGAAGTCATCCTTTCAGGTGTGCTACAGTAACTCAAGAAAAGCTTCGATAGTTCTAAGCTACGTAAACAGGAACTGGACGGTAGAGAACTAAAAAATAAAAGGAAAGATTTTTACCAGAATTCTCTTTACTTTCTGGTTGTTTTTTTTTTTTTCCTAAATAAATTAACCCTCTTTGTAGGCAATTACTGTAGGACTAAGTTTGATCCAATCCTTAAAAACTCCACACAATGAGTAAACCTTATCTACTAATAACAAACTCGATAAGTTCAAATTTAAAAGACAATTAAAGAAAATTTATCCAAATTGAAGGTTTAAAATTAAAAAAAAAAAAACTTCTACAAAATAAATAAAAATTCATCCCTCTCAAGTTGTAATATGCATTTTGATCAACTAGTCAAGCTTATGAAGCCTTAAACTCATTTGAGTGAAATTTGTTGAAAATGAGATTGTACCGATCTTTTAAAAGGCATTTTTGGGACTCACCTTAGAGTGGAGTAGGGTAAAATTGTCTCAGGCAGATGTTCAACTTGTGGTACATACGTCCCACAGGCCAACTCATCATCCTGAGTTACTTGGCCATCCCTTTTACACCCCGTTAGCATTGTGATAGCCTAATGCTATAACTTAAATAAAATTAAATTATAAAATTACTTATATAAACGTATTAGTTCATATCAGTATAAATAAAAAGATCATTTGCCTTTCAGTCTCTTTCAAGTTGAAAAAAATATCAAATTGATTCCTCTCTTGTAAACCTATAGAAATAGCAAATCAATATGCCTCATTTAGCCATCTTTGCATTCTATCAATTTTTTATGTACATCTATTTTGTTAAAATTTAGCACTACCTTCACCAAGTCCCAAGTCCAAGATGAAAAAATTGGAAGGTTGCATTAGGTAGTCGATAGCTAGTGTAAAACTTCTCAAACAACCATGACTTTAATCCTTTAATACATTGTGTTAATGCTAGGGCGTTCTCTGGAAGTGATGTGTTGTATGACCTGAATACAATGAAAAGTGTGTGAGGGCCGCTGCATCGACGCCCAAATGTAGTATTAAATAAGCAAAGGTCCTCACATTATTAACGGATGTGGGCAAAGAAGTTAGCCTATGAACTAAAATTAAGATAAGAACATAAAAAATAAGTACTCTTACTGATAAATTAATGGAATTAATAAATATTATGGTTCATTGGAAAATAAATATCTTATGTATTCGATAAACTAAAAAGGTTGGGGAGAGGAAGAAGGCCAAGAAAATTGATAGTTTATGTTTTAAACTTTGATATTTTGATAAAAGTCGTACTAAAAATAGTGTATATGTGATTATAGATAAAAGATTGAAGAATAATGTTGTGGAAACAAATAGAATTGGAGATGGAATTATAGCTTTAAACATTGTTGTTGATGCTAAAATTATTAATATTATAAGTGTTTGTGCTCCGCACGTAGATTTGGATGTAGGCTCAAAAGAAAAAGTTTGGAATGATCTAGATGAATTAATACAAAAGAAACAGCTTGAAGAAAGAGTATTTATTGAGAAAGATTTAAATAGATATGTTGGTTGAATATGAAAAGATTTTAAAAGCATTCATGGTTGTTATGGACTTAAAGTGAGTGAAAAATGTAGGACCATATTAGATGTTATTCTGGCTTATAATTTTATAATTGCTAATGCATTATTTAAAAAATGAAATGAGTATATTATCACTTATAAGAATAGACCTAATAAAATTCATATTGATTATTTTCTGATAAGAAAAATAGATTATTTAAATTGTAAAGATTGTAAGGTCATTCCAAGTAAATATTTAAGTACTCAACATAAATTACTAGTTTTGAACTTTAAGATAAAGGGTTAGAAGATAAAAAATAAACCACAATATTGTCCAAGGATTATATGAGACTACTTATAGAATAATAATAAATATATATTTAAGAGCAAACTACAAGATCTTAAGATTTAGGATGTTCATGAGAAAGCTAATATTATGTGAGAAAACGTAACAAATGAGACTAAACAAGTTGCAAAAACTATGCTTATAGAATCAAAGGAAAAAACTCATTTACATAGAAATAGTTAGTGGTGGAGTCAAGCGTACAAAAAAATATCATAAATAAAAAACTTTATTATAAAAATTGGTTTAGATGCAAAAACTCGGAGAATTGAAAAAGATATGAAGTGGCCCATAAGGATGTTAAGAAAATAATATGTGATGTAAAAAATTTAGCTTTTAATAATTTATATAATATACTGGATACTAAAGAGAGTAAAGATGTATGCATAAGTTGGACAAATAAAAAAAATTGGAGAAGTAAAGATTTAGTTCAAATAAAATGCATTAAGGATGAAAATCAGTGTTTTTCTTATAAAAGGATATTGAACATAAGTTGATGAAAAAATTTCATTAATTTTTCATTGAAGGTTATGAGACTTTAGCAACCTTAGTCCGTACATGAAAATAAAGAATTTTATTTTTATCGTTGTATTAGTAAAATTAAAGTTAAAGAGGCTTTAAAGAATATGAAGTATGGTAAAGCAATAGGACCTAATGATATTTCAATAAAACTGTGGGAATGCTTAGTAGATCAAAGAATTTCTTGGATTAATAATCTTTTTAATATTATTTTAAAGGCTAAAAAAGATATCTAATAAGTGAAAAATATTTGTTGATTCTTATTTTTAAGAATAAAAGTGATGCACAAGAGTGTAATTTATAGAGGAATTAAGTTGATGTGTCATACATTAAAATTATGAGAGAGAGTAATTGAATATAGGTTATGATGCGATATAAAAGTTTCTCAAAATCAGTTTGATTTCATACCGAGTAGATCAATTATGGATGCTATACATTTGCTGAGAGAATTGATAGACAAATATAGAGAGAGAGAAAAGAATCTACATATGATATTTGTTAATTTAGAGAAAGCATATGATAAAACTCTAAGAGAAGTGCTTCAGAAAATTCTAAAACAGAAAGGAGTGCTCTAAAACACAGAGACCCTGTTTCAAGGAGCCTCAACAGCAATGATTGTCTCAATGGTTCTTTTCCCTTACACGAGCTGGTGTGCATGACGTGCACAATCATCTTGAACAAGTATGACAGTGGACCTAGCAGTGATTGCTGGGAAGTTCACGCTACCAAACTACATGGTAACCCTAGCATTTTTGGCATTGATTACGGCATTGACCAGATAGATGTTAGCTCTGCGACATAGTTATACAATGAAATGGGTGTTCTGAAGATCCATAATACACAAATGAAAGATACGGATTAAAAATCAGCAATTAATATATCATCCACACTTTAAAAATGCAAAGATTCAATAGAACGAAAAATAACAAAACAAACTTGCAAGTTCTATATGAAGTCTTAAATAACTTAGAACTATGTTTAAGAAACAATCGACGTCATTAAGAGTTTCAATTTTACACTTAATTTAAGTTTCAAGCAATTTCATTTCAACTTAGGTTTTAATTTAATTATACTTCATTATTACTATAGCTTAGATTCAACAAGCTAAAAATGAAAATAGAAACTCATTGCCAAAAATTCATGGGCTCTAACAATTCACGTCTAGCCTCTCAATGAAAGAGTGTAGAATTGTGCCAAGGTGGATATTTTTTTTCTTGTAGAAAAATAAGGTATTGTCCAAAGATTTCGCCCTCATTTGGTGAGGACTTTAGATCTAATTTCATATTTCTTATAGACACAAACACCTATAGTTAATTACCCCTCTCGATGTTGAGAAATAACTTTTGATTAAGGCTAATAGTTAGGTTGATAATTGCTTAGCGTATAGAAGTAAGAAATGGAGTTTAGATATTTATGAAATTCATCATATTAACTTAAAGAAAATGTTTAGGAAAATGATGACGTGCCCGATCAAGATCCCATGGTTTCGCCGCCAAGTCATGCCTACCTACTTATTTAGACGATAATCGACTTAACTGATTGAAGGTTTCTTTATCAAGAATCGTCAGACGTCAGATCTTATAAACCTAGATTGATATTTATCTAAAGAGACAACTTTAAGTGCACCTTAGTTAACAGAGAATTTTGTGTCAATCAAGTGCACCATATTATTCACAACTCAAGAGAGAGAACTATTGGGGAAGATATAAGTTACAGTCATGACAATAATATAGTGGGGATTGAGAGGCTAAGCCACTCGGTCAAAGGACGTAACCGTAACATATGTATAGCCTACTGGCCAAAGTATTCGGACAGAAGACACGAACAACATCCTTAGTAGCATAAGATTGTTTGAGAGTGAACATAGTTATACACTTGATTTAATATTGATTCATTTGTAAGCTAGAGTATTTATAATTTGTCACCTCCAACAAATGATTGCGAAAGACAGATTAAATGAATTTTGCTTTAAAAATTTTTATTAATGAATTTCATTTGATAGTTTATAAGTCATTATTTCTTCGGCGAAATTTGACTTTGGATCGATTTGATTTGAAATTTAAACAATACTTCAATGGAGATATTCCCTTCTGTTGAAATCTGCATTCAACACAGTCATCATCGAAAAGTTATTACAAGCCTTAAGTTCATTGAAAACCTCTCATAAACTTGTCTGATTTTTTTATGTTTGTTTGGAATGACTTAGAACAAAGCCTAATGTTCATTAGAAGACTTATCTATGCTCAATGATGAGCTACTAAATTTAATATAAGTCTTCTTTAAGTCTTATTTGGATTGCATTTATGGTTGGAGGCTAAGTTTCAATCTCACTACAAGTCTTCAATGATTCAATTATGTGTTCAATCATGAGATGTAATAGTCCAAATTTCATTGAAAGGCCATATTCATATTTATCAACAAGCAATCAAATCCCTTGTCAAATTATGTGTTCATCCTTGTCTCATCATATGAGTTTGTATTTCATGTTTGGTTCAACAATCAATTCAATTGTCTGATTACACTTCAAGTATTCTATTTAGTTTTGTGGAAGTTCAAAATCTGATAGAATTTAACTACGCGTCATTCGCATTGGAAGGCTTGAGAGTAAGTACATGATTATAAAAAGCATGCATAGTCGATGACTTGCAATACCATGACCGTGGATCTTCACACCTACTGCGCTTATAAGAAGCGACTCATAGACCTACACAGCTTAATTTTCAATTTAAATTTCAATTTTAGATTTACTGTTCACTAAGTTATGTTATTTAATTCCTCTAACACTATAAGATTCGGAAGTTTGCCCAACCTCGTAGTGTCATCCCTACTTAGAGTGCTACATCAAAAGTACTGTGCTTGCCCACCCATCTAAAAAGACGCACATGGGTGGTGTATTACAACTCTGTGAGCGTATGTCTTCAAACATACCCACCTAAAAAGGCGTGCTTAGATATTCAAGTACCTGCACAATGCAAACGCAGTTTTTCCTCGCCGCATTGAATAAAAATCATACGAGTACTTAATTTGCAAGTCACCACCACGTTAGAACAATGTGTATGGATACTTAAGTGATTTTTAGGCACTTTTGTGTTTTATACCTTCGACATGTAAAACGGAGCAGTGCAAGTGGCACGATTTCGACGCAAAGCAAGGTAGGGAAATTCCTCTCCCTCCCTGCCTTTTTTTGGTTAATGGATTCTAGAGAGAGAAGGTGAGGCGTGAGAGTATGTTAGAGAGAGATTGAGAGGAGCGACGAGAGGAGGGAGATCAATGAAGGTGAGGCTGTCGTTAAGCTCGATAGTGGAGGATGAGATAGAGGAAGATGAGGGTTCTTGAGCTCTCGGTTCAGACTCGTGCAAGTGATGGGGACGAGAAAGAGAGGGAGTCGACAGGCTTGTTGGCTGGCTGATCTTGCTGGAGAGAGAAGAGAAGAGGCCTTCGGCCTACTCCATTGGGACGTGTGATGAGGCTGTGGGAGAACGAGAGAGAGCAGCTGAACGGGGAGAGGGAAAGAGGAGGCAACAGTTTCTACATGTGCTTGGGAATAACCAGGACAGGAATGAGAGAGCTCTACGATTTTGACAGAGAGGAGGGTATATCGTGCGACCTGCAAAGTAGCATGGGTCGCACGTTTGACGGAACGCATCATGGATAGCGAGATTAAGCAAGATTAGATGGGGATTAAGCTAATCAGCTCAAAATTAGTGTCAATTTCATCGAAATATCTCGTGCGACGACCCCATGCAATATGAAAATTAGTTCAAGATAATTTTGATGTTACAAACGCGGCATTGATTAATGTCCGCATGGATGATGTCATGTTTAGCCGATCGAAAATTCAAATGCATTATCGATCGAACTCCGCGAATATCATTTTGACGTCACGAATTTTTTCTGTGAATGACAAAGAACTTCGGGACGGACGGCTCATCTTCTTTATCGATTGATCATCGAAAAGCGCAAAACATATATTTTAATCAATTTCGATGCTCCAGACGCAATGATTGAGTTTGTTTATCGATCGGAAGTTATTTTAATCAATTTCATTGGCAATCAGAGTATTTCGGATTTAATCGGAACAACATCTCGTTCGTAATCCGTCAAATTCATCATCTATGCTCGATTCAACTTACAGAGTGTATGTGGAGGTCAATAGAGTTGATTGTTCAAAATGATGGTGAAATAGATGGAAATGTTATTAATAGAATTCAAGTTGGATGGTTGAAGTGGAGGAATATATATGGCATGTTGTATGGTAGAAAAGTATTGCTTAGACTTAAAGGAAAATTTTATAAGAAAAACTTGCAATGCCTTATGAAGCAGAATGTTGGCTAATAAAATTAAGTTGTGTTGCAGAGATGAGGATGCTCGGGCGGATGAGTGGCTTTAAATGAAAAAATGCAAAACAAATATATACGTGAAAAGATTAGAGTAGCTCCTATGGCAAATAAGATTTGAGAGAGTCACCTTAGATGATTTGGTCACATAAAACGTCTAAAAGATTATATGTATTATATTTGACTTATATTAAGAAAGGTAGAGGTAGATCTAAAAAGACTTGGTTAAGTAGTATAAAAAGTGATCTTATTTTATTAATATTAAATGATAATTTGATACTTAATAGGATACAATAGAGAAAGACTCATATAGCAAACCCTACGTAGTGGAATAAAGGTTTATTGTTGTTATTGTTGTTCTTTATTTTGTTAAAGTTTTCTTTTTGCTCTCTGTTTTCTTCACCAACCTATCACTCATCTTTATCCAAGTCCTATGTTGACTCACCTCTCATATTTTCATCTTATTTTGACATCTCATTTTATTTGATTTTATATACTTACAGAAATTATATTTTTTTAATATTTTGTCATAGACATCAAATTTTACAATACATTTAGTTTTTCCCTTATACGTAATTTTTAATCATATTTTTATTTCTTAAAGATGAAAATATAAAGTTCATAAGGCATATGTGTTGCCTTGTGACTAATAAAATGTCTTGCATTATGCCTTGGAATTTCAACTTCTATCAAGAAAATTGAATTATTAAAACATCAACGAGCTCAATCCCTTCAATCTTTTCATACATTTATGTCCAAATCATAAAGAGAACTTTGAATTATGGACTTCTTTTAAGAAGATGGTTGGATTGACACACTCATTTCCCTATATCACAAGAGATTGATCAAATTGGTGTCCTTCATTAATTTGTCAGAAAAAATACAAAGGCTAGCAGGTAATGAAGGGTAGCTATAAAGCGCCTCATAAGTTGTACACACTAGACACATTATTTCTTGCAATACATCATAAGGCGCCTCTATAGCTAAGAGCTACAGGATTTATAATGAGAACCTCAAAATGCACAACTTTTGCTATGCAACAAGGGGTATTCCACCCACACTTCTTGAAGTGCATAAATAAAGCTACGCAAACCTTCATTTTCTCCTAATTATCTGGCATCCCAAAGTGGGTCAATGTAATACTCAAAAAGAACAAAAAGATAAATTATAAGTTATTTTAAAATATACCTAAAATTTTGTATCCCTCGAAAAATTTTCAAATGAATTTTATAAAATTCTACATTTTATATTTATCAAAATAATACATATATATATATATATATATATATATATATATATATATATATATAATTATATTTTTAATTATAAATTAAACTAAATTATTAAGTATCTAATTTAAAATTTCAAGTAATTTTATTTTTCAGAAGTTATTATAGCTAGCACTATAACTGCGGCACTGTAGCAGGTACCATACCAACCAGAAAAATTCACTTATCAAAACATGTAGCGGCTGATGGATATTAGAGAGCTGAGATTCATTTTAATATATATATATATATATGTGTGTGTGTGTGTGTGTGTGTGTGTGTGTGTGTGTGTGTGTTAATCTAAAATAACACTAAGTATTTCTTAGATTTTCCCAGTAGCTGGAGGTGGAATAGAGGAATTCTAGGAAGACAATAGAGAACAGCTAAGAAAAAAAGAGAGAAAAAGAAAGGAATGAAGAAGGAAGAGGAAAAGAAAAAGAAGGAAGAAAAAAATAAAGAATGAGAGAAAGAGAAGGAGAGGAAGAGAAGGAGAAAAGGAGAGGAGGAAAAGAGAATAGGAGAAGTAAAATTTGTGCATTTTGATTTAAATGTGAATTTTTGAAAATTCTTTTAATTGATCAATTTTAATCGGGTTATAGGATATAAGTTCTTATGAGGAAAAGTTGCGTTGGAATTATTTCTGTTAGAAAGAGATTTCAAGCAACTCGTTACAGAAGAAAATCCGTCAATCAGGTATGATCTGTTATTCTAATACATAAAGTAAATCTATTATTCTCTGCATTGTTATTTATGTACGATATTAAATATAAACAATGTAAATCCTTCATTTTGTAAATAGTATTTATTACCAGTTAATTATGATCAAATTACATACACTTATTATAAGCAATTCAATTGAACAATTATTTATGTGTTATTCCTTGTGATATTCATCCATTAAGTAAATTGTTATGTTTCAACTTTAGCTGTTTGTATGTTTACCTTATGGATTAATTGTTAAATGAATATTGTAGACATTAAAACAGGTTTAGCTGAGAAATTTCAAGTGATAGGAATCAAACTAGCAATATGTTATAATATTACATGACTAAGTTTGGAGCAAAAGCGTCCATATTGAGACAAAAGGGATCTAAAATGATATAAAGTAAGGCAAAAAGTTCCTCAAATGATATAAAATGGGACAAAAGGGTCTCTTCTATATAGGCAAAAGGGACCACAATGTAACTTTCGAGCTAGTGTATATTAACCAATGACCTTGATAACTATACATGATACATTCCAAAGCTGAAATTGTGATATATAAGTTATACATGCAATCGCACAAATTATGTTTTCTTCCAACATATTACAAGTTTTAAATTGCTAATTGTACAATCAAATTGATCATATGTATACCGTTCAGTTTTATAAATTTCTAATTAGCATGCATATTGTTAAGTCTTAGACGTGCTTATCCTGTTAAGTCTTATGACTTGTTAGATGAATATAACTATTTTTATAGGGAAAGGGAATGATAAGGTTGAGGAGTAGATTTTTGCTCATATTTGAAAGAATTTTGCAGGGAAAGCCTTTGTTAAAAAAATTTTGAGGTGAGTTCAATTAATTTTAAGTTGATTGTTTCAAATTTAATGTTTTAAATGTTTTGTAGTTTAGTATTTTAGAAGTTTCGGTTCAACTTACTTCCGCTTATAATGAATCTTGATTGATTTTAATAAATTATTCTTATAAAAATGTTCTTATATATATTGTTTGGGTGAATTTAGACGACTAGGTGAATCTCCTACTCTATTCTGTGGTTAGTAAAAATTTTTGAAATAAATATTTGAGAAACATTCAGTTGGCTAAATATATCCACTCTATTACGTCCTACTTCGATGGATTGTAAGATATCATAGAGGTGCGTGACAAGCCAACT
This sequence comes from Cymbidium sinense, assembly GCA_021442155.1. Classification (NCBI taxonomy): domain Eukaryota; kingdom Viridiplantae; phylum Streptophyta; class Magnoliopsida; order Asparagales; family Orchidaceae; genus Cymbidium; species Cymbidium sinense. Next base: position 69,452,444 of record CM038217.1, on the reverse strand, counting down.
AATAATGCAAGTAGATAAAAGCTCAGATTCCTCCCACCTTTCTTTTATAATAATCTGGTCAATAATCCTTGCAATTGAGAAACTTCTTTCCTTATCCTTTTATAATCTTATTCATACAATATTTTTTTCTTTAAAAACAGCACTATTAGTCACACACCTGGATTTCTGGAAGAAGATGCTGGATCTTAGGATGATGACCACAGTACATGGTTAATGAAACTAACCAGACAGTTGCTGCACAGCGTTCTTCTTTCCTGTTACTATAAAACAGTTCATCAAAAAGTTTCTTTATTATCAGATCTCTTGCCAAAGCACGAGACTCATTGTCAAAATTAAGTTCAGATGAGCTCCATCTCATTGACGCTGAAGATATTTCACCAGAAAGATAGTTATATGTCTGAGAAAGGGAAATATAATTTGATTTCAATATATCATCTCCAGTTACAGGTACCCCTCCCCATATAAATGATAAAGCCTCCCCAGCAGAAAAGAGTACATCTTCAACCTGAATGTGCAATAAATAAATTTCTGAGCTACTGCATTCACAAAATTAGCATTTCTAACAGGTAAATTTGTCCATCCATGAGGATTAGATGATACATACCTTCGATCGAGAAAGACCAAAAATTAAATCAAGAGCAATTTTCAAGTGAGATATTGATGTTTCCTTCACTGAAATATGCCCAAGAGCAACAACAATCCTCTGAATAGTTTTGATATCATTCCCATCAAGCAACTTTCTTAGCCTTTCAAGCAAAATTGGTAATACACCGCCTGTGAATGTGAACTGTACATTCAGTATAAGAAAATACCATAGACAAAAAACAAAGGATCGTGCCTCTTCTCTAAAGAATACATTATCAAGAAAAAGTTACCTGAGACTGCATCATGATTGATATCATTAGGCAACGGACAACGTAGCCCAATATGACCAAGGGCTTCCATAGAAACTGAAGTTAAAGCAGAGGTTTCTGACTGAACCACACTTACAAGATGGTCAACCATGCTTGCAAATAGTGACTCTGAAATCTGTGTGAAATAATATATAGATCAGCATCAACACACACAAAGAAAAATTAAAAACCATGAAAGAGACAGAGTGATTACAACTCCAAGAATATGATAATTTAGATCAGATCAAAGGATGCAACATGCTGGTGCCATAATAGGATGGCTAATACACAAATTACTGTAATTTTAGAAATTATTTTGACAATGAAAAACCATAGCATGTGTTACCAATATGACTTTTGAGATATATAAATTAAGGAGTTGTTTGGTAGGATGCATTTGGAGTATAAAGTAAACTAAATGTAGGTATTTTAACTTCTTGAATGTTTGGTATGATGTAAAATAAAATTCCAAGGTATTTATGGTGTATTTGAAATGCATTGGAAAGGTGATTTATGGTGCATTTGGAATTCACCCAAATTAAGTGAATTCCAAATACATTGATTTGTATAAAGTGAGAATGACCGCTCCGCCCACAGCCTGCAGCCGCCACCACAGCCGGCCACCCACTACCGCCGACAACAACCCCTACTACCACCCACCACCTTTAACACCAAAATACTTTACATTACATTCATTCTACCAAAAAAAAAAAAAAACAAACCCATATATTTGTAGGGTTTCCAACCAAACAGCCTAAAGATTAAAGTAATCTAAATACATTACATTCATTTTACACTGCATTTATTTTACAATATACTTTTTTTTCAGGCAACCAAATAGCCCCTAATCAAAACATTGCAAAATCAGTTCTATATGCTTTCACAAAGAAATAACTTTCAACAGGAAAAAATTCAACATAGTTCAACATGGTCACTCTCTATATGCATATCCGAGATAAAATTAACATTCACTGATGTAGGAATTATAAGCATCAAGAAGGGAATATTGCTAATGTGTGAGAAAAAGAAAAGAGGAGAAGCACAACAAAAAAGGGCATCTTGGGAAGAGTCAGGGACAGTATAAAATGTAATAAAAAATGGAAAATACCACACAACTTTAATGGACGCCCATAAGGAATCTGACAACAATGATCTGCTAAAAAACTAAGTTAATGGACTTCTAGTGTTCTAAATAAGATGGAGAGGGCTTCTGCTGCTTCCACATTGGTGCATCCTTGTAAACTTATATATATTCACACAGTAGGTCGGGGGAGGTTGATATTGCAGCACATGAACACGCTTAACAGCCAAGTGTACAACTTATGTCAAATCATGATTGAGTCCACTAAATGAAAAGTTCAAAATGAGTTACAGCAGCCAATAGATTTAGAAATATCAAAATTACAAATATTAGAAATTTAAAAAAAAATAGTAAATCATTTTCAACAGAAAATATCAAAAATATCGGTGATGAATTGAAAATTACTTTGGGAACTTCCCTCATGCACTCTGCTAAAACATACCCTATGGTGCACAAAAGTCCATGTTGATTTTCAAACCTGCATCATCAGGAAACACGTCAATTGGTTTCTCACATAAGTAAATGCAAATAAAAATCTCTGTTAATAAGTTAAGCAGACCTTAGCGATTTGGTTTGAGTTATTTGAGAGAGTAGACTAGTGGTTAAAGCAGTAGCTTCGGTGTTAGAAATTAAAGAACAAGCTATTCCCAATAGCCTTGATGCAGATTCACGAGTATCAAAATCAACATGACCCAAGAAATGCTTTAACCAAGGCAAGCGTCCAGCATATCGGGATGCCACCAACTGCAATGAGAAAAAATGCAAAATTATAATAATAATATAATAATAATCATAATTAGATAAACATATGCCTGACTCATAAACAAAACAAAACTACGGAAATAACCTTCCACTGATGAGAACAAATCTCAACTAAAGCCTTCATAGAAGCAGCATGTAGCTCAACAGATCCATCAAAAGCCATTCCATGCTCTAACACTTGGCACAATGTCAATAATGAACCTCTGAACTCATCAGTTCCAGAATCACCTGTTCTACAATTTGCCTTGAAGCACTTCAACAGAAACCTAACCATAGCAAAATAAGTCTTTGAAGGAAAAACAAGTTCTTTCTCCCTATGCTCAGTAGAATCTAACAATTTTGGCTGCTGCAAGCAGATGTAGTCCAGTATATCTTTCAACTTAGGATAATTGGCATTATCATCCACGCCATTCAATAATTCTTGATCCTTAGTCAGATGAAGGCCTGTAAGAGCCATTTCCCTGAACAACTCAACAAAAACGAAAAACAAAAAATTGAAGCACAAACTGAAGTAATTGTTATACAATTGTTTTTAGTGACATTAAAATATTAGTCAATTCTACTATCCATACAGCACAAAACATGAATTATCAATCAAACTACAGATGATTGAAAGCGGAAAATCAGCAATCAAACTCCTGCAATGAGAAATTAATTAAACAGCTGAATATTCTGGAGATGAATATGGTCCCTAACAATCCTACATTGGTGTAAGGCTTGATCAAGGGGAGCACATTGATTATTCTCAAAAAGGTAATCACTAAAAGCAGGAAAGGAAGAATTTTCTCCATTAGTTCTACCAACTCAATGGAACGAATTTGCCCAAGTTACAAGATCCAAAAAAATGGAAGGATTCCCCTTTATAAATCTCACTCTTCAATGCAAACGAGAGGGACCTCAGCAATGGGATGATGAACAACCTCAAAAGCAGCAGGACAAAAAAGGCAGAGATGTCTAGCATATCAATCTTAACCCAATTCTTCAACATGAGTGTTGGCACCCCATTTAAGAATTCCAGATAATTAGGTTAGAAAGATGTCTTTACAAAGTCAAAAACTGCTGCATCAATAGCCATCCATGGTCCCTGCTATCTGCTCTGTTTTAAGGATGGAACCATAGAGACTCACAACACTCCTCTTATCCCTAACATCTCCGCTTCTTATGGCAGTGAACATGCACATCCCTTGCATCCCCACCTCTTCTTCTACGGTAATGAGTCTCATCGATGCCAATCATGTGCATCCCATGCTTTTGTATGATAATCTTTGCCTCTTTTTTTTTTTAGTATTTAGATCAACAGAAAATTTCCACCTCTTCCATTATAATCACATACATATTAAATTTGGCTAATCACATTCTTTAAATTAGTGTTGCTGATTTGTTTGCTCTTGATGGGATACTATGCTAGAGTGAATTCTTACAATATTTTCACTTTTTTTCCCCAAAGATTGTCAAGCAACTCTTACAACAAAATTCTAACTTCTATTATTATTATTGTTTGTTTTTCTTTTATCATTATAAATTTTCTTTTGTGAAGTTATATATATTATATTATACTTCATCTTGTGATACCTTTAAAAGAAAAAACTAAAAATTATATATTTTATATTAATATATTATAAAATATAGCATTGTCACATGTTCGTGTCTTTTTTTTATCACATGTTCATGTCGTGTCATACCCATGTCCCCCATTAGAGTCCATATTTCATAGCTTGTGAGTTGATGTGGTTTAAGAATTCATTATAGATACAACAAAAAAAACCAAGAATAAAGAATTTGAACTTTGAATCTCCTTCATTTTGGGATTGTTATCAACGTACAGTCCAATGATACAACAAGCTTTTATCCCACTATGGGGTCGGCTACATGAATCCTTTTTCTCCATTATGTCCTATTACGTGTCAAATTCTAATTTAATTTTAATAAACTAAGATCATTTTTTATACATCTTAACCAAGTCTTTTTAGATCTACCGCTACAATTCTTAACATAAGACACATTGTTGACCTCATTTTTAGAACGAGCTCTCAACCCCTCCATCTTAGACATAGGACACCTCTTAGACACTAAGAGTTCTTTAGTCTTAAGACACTTCTAGTGATCAAGTGAACACTTAACCTAACTTTAGAGACTTAGAAGAGTTAGTCATAGGAATAGGTTATGTCTTAAGGTGTTAGAAAAATTTGCCTACCCAATAGCTTAAACCAAATCCTCACTTCCTTCTTTCAAGTCAAACTCCAAATTCAAATCAACCTTAAACTTAAATCAACCTCAATTCCAAACCAAACCTTAAATCAATTCCAATGAATTTTCTCAAATCATGAATCAATTCCAAACGATTGAAATCCAAAACTCAATTCCAAGTTCAAAAATCTTTCCTAAGCCCTTTGATTCCATCTTATGGACTTAGCTCAAATCAAACTTAAATCACTTCAAGCCCAAGAGATTTTCTCATAACTCATTTATATTCTCATTTATATTCATAAATATAAATGAAATATAAATTCAAATAACCAAAATTAAGTCCAAAACTCAATTCCAAGTTCAAAAATCTTTCCTACTTTGATTCCATCTTATGGACTTAGCTCAAATCAAATTCAAATCACTTCAAACTCACGAGATTTTCTCACAACTCATTTATATTCTCATTTATATTCACAAATAAAAATTCAAATATCCAAAACCAAATTCAAAATTAAAACCCAAATCTAATCTAAAACCAACCTAATACTCTTTCAAGTCAAATTCTTGAACTTAGCCAAATCAAATGCAAATCAATCCAAACCTTGATTTTCTTCACAATTCAATCCTTCAATCAATCCAAATATAAATATAAACTTCAATCATCAAACCAAAACTAAATTCAAAACTCAAGCCCAAGTCAAACTCATGTTCATCCTTTGAACTTGAAATTGTCAAATGAATCAAACACATTTGACTCAAATCACAAATGGATTTATATTTTAATCATAAGTCCATATATGTTCAACCAAACTAATCAAACATCGATCAATTGAATCACTTAGGCTCTTGACCCAAAGTGACCTAAAATACATTTTGAGCCAAATTCTAATCCTATCCAAATTGGACAACTAAGTCCACCTAAGCCTCACATTGTGAGTAACAATCATCATGATGATAAATCACTCAAATTGGGTCAAACTGAAGTCAAACCTTCAGTCAACACTTAGCCAAATGAAACCTAAACTAAACTAAAATCCCATAAGCCAAATTAAAACCATTGATCAAAACCGCGTCATCAATGTTTATGATCAATGTTTGAACTTGACCAAGTCACCATTTGAGCCAAACTAGCCCAATTACCAATCAAGTTGACTAACTTAAAAAGTCAAAATCAGAAATCTTGATCCAAATTGCAAACCAATGAGTCGAATTCATTCAAACCACATATTGAACTTGACCAAAGCCTCAATTGGCCAACTAGACCCAACTTGACCTAAAAGGTCAAATCAAGCCAAAATCAAACTAAACCAAAATTGATTGAAACCAAAGCTTGCAAAACATTTCAAATGACCAACCAAACCTAAATCAACCCATGACCTAACCCAATTGGATCAAATGGGTCGAATTGGTCAACTTGACCTATTTGACCTATATAAAATCAAATCAACCAAAATCATAAATAAACCAAATTGAACCAAACCAATGATGCCAACACATTTCAAATAGTCATATGAATTTGACTAAACCTTGGTTTTTTGACAATTGGTCAACTTGACTAAGTTGACTCACTTTGACCTAAATGGGTCAACATGAGCCAAATGACATCAAATCAATTCCAAATTCTTTGAAATTTGACCCAACCCAATTTCAAACTATTTTAAATCTGCCCAAAGTGAAATCAAAGCTAAATAACTATTTTACCCCTAGGTCAAAGGGTAACCTATGGCCAATTCCACTTAGAATTTGGTCATATCTTTTCATGGCCACTTGGCACCCTCTTAGTGGACCAAGTGGACACTAATGAGTGTGGTGCACATGACCCAATGAGTTTGGGTCAGTCAAACCCAACCCAAGGCCAAAACCGACCACCCAAATCACTCCTCCACTCAAATGAGCACATGGAAACTTCTCCACTCCCTTCCTCTGTCAAAACCGAATCACATGCCACTCCTAACAGCCTAACAAACTTAATCAATCAAGCCAATTGATCCAAAACGGGAGGGAGGCTCACGGCCATCCAATCCTTGTAAAGGGAGATATACTCCCCCTAATTTCACTCCATTCCACATCATTCACACTCGATTGAGCCATAAGAACTCAGAGCTAGCTTCTCCAAGTTCCTCCAAGCTTCCTCAAGCATTTCCCATTTCTCCATTCTTGGTTTCCTCAAGCCGAAAACAGGGGAGCTCATTGAAAATTCCAACTCATCCATCACTCAACCAAAACTCAATTTTTGCAAGCACAGGACCCAATCAAGTTCATCCAAAGCTTCTTCCAAGCTTCCAAGGCAGGAGGAGGGGGACCAAAGCCAAGCCTGGGAGGAAGAGTTCGCCAATTGGAAGATCTACTCAACCCAAACCTTCAAACCTTCAACAGACTTCATCTCCACAAGCTACCTGACGATCGAAGGTGATAGCCTCCAGCGAGGTATGCCTCAAAATCGAGCTTAGGTGTGGGATTATTTGGTCCTTTGTGAAAGAAAGTTTCAACCCATTGCAATTCAACCGTTGGATGTCTTTATTCTTGCTCTTAGATGGTGTGTGATCAATCCCCACTCAACGAGCTCAAGTGACTGGATCAAGCCCTGGGATGGACCCGCCGCCTCCCACGAGGCGGATGAATCATGGACCGCCCATCCTCGTGTTTTGATGGACGGTCCGATTAAAACACGGAGATCCCGCGTGATTAATCCTCAATACAGTTGAGGACCGTCCATCAAAAGATCTGACGGCCCAGGAAAGCGCAGAACTGAAATCGCCGATGTGACAACTTAAATAACGAATCCCGTTGCGCCACCTGGAAAGCGCAGGCCGCATCAACGGTCCACGTGGCGCCGACTGGATTAGTTATATAATTAGGGATTTAATTATCTAATAATCACAATAAAATTACATAACTAAATGTAGAAAAATCAAAAAAACACAAACTCGAATGCATTTTGAAGATATTTCAAAGGGAAATAATATAAAATTAAGTTTAATTGATTTTGACCAGTAAATTTTATGCAATTTGGGTTTTTTCGAGAATGTAATTAGGTTAATTACTCCCTAATTATTCCATTGATTAATTCCAAACTTCTCAGGTATGTTTAGTGGGATGACACTTATAACATGAATCCTTTAAATCATTAATGCGGTCCCCGAAGCTTACACATGGCTTTAATGAAAAAAATGTGCTAGAGTCGCATCAGCGTGTTAAATAAGCAAGAGTTCCCACATTATGGATGATGTGGGCAAAGAAGTTAGTCCATGAAACTAGAATTAGGTTGGGATCTTGAATAGTTCTCTACGTGTAAATTAATGGAATTAATAGATATTATGGTTCATAGAAAGATAAATATTTTATGTGTTCAAGAAACTAAATAGGTTGGGGAGAGCCAAGGAGATTGATAGTTTAGGTTTTAAACTTTGGTATTCAGGTAAAAGTCGAACTAGAAATGGTGTAGGTGTGATTATTGATAAAAGATTAAAGGATAATGTTATAAATATTAATAGATGTGGAGAGATAATTTTAAAAAATTATCATTGATACTAAGATTATCAATGTTATAAGTTTACGCTCTCAAGTAGGTTTGGAGATCGCCTTTAAGCCCTTATCTTTTACTTTAGTTATGGATGTTCTTACTGGCATTTACAAGATGTTCCTTGGTGTATGCTTTTGTCGATGACATTCTTCTTATTGATAAGACTAGAGTCCAATGAAACTTGAATTATGGAGGTCAACTCTAGTCTAAAGTTTAAGTAGATCGAAAATTGAATATATGGAGTGTAATTTTAGTTGTGGAAGTTCTAGGATAGTTGTGATATTAGTAACAAGTCATTAAAAGAGTGAGCGTTTGATATTTAGGCTCTATTGTTCAAAATGTGGTGAAATAGATGGAGATGTTATTAGAGAATTCAAGATGGTGGGAGAATGCATCCGGCCTATTATGTGATAAAAGTTCCACTTAAACTTAAGGAAAAATTTTATAAGATGGTGGTAAGACCGCGAATGACTTATGCAGAGCCAATAAAGAGAAGATAAGACTAAGTTAAGTGTTAGAGATGAGGATGCTTAAGTGGATGAGTGGCTTTACTCTTAGAGATAGAATGCAAAATGAGTATATTCGGAAAAAGTTGGAGTAGCTGTGGTAGATAAGATTAGGAGAGTCTTGATGGTTTGGCCACATAAAGTCATCCATTAACTGACAGAGAGAGATTAGATTTGCATGTTAAGAAAGGTAGAGACCTAAAAAGACTTGGTTAAGATGTATAAAAATGATCTTAGATACTTGATTTAAATGAGAATTTGACACAATATGACACAATGACGGATTCATAAATGACCCCACAATGGGATTGTTGTTGTTGTTGTTTTTGTTGTTAGTAATGGTTTAATTAGAGGAATTGCTTGATTCTTCTCTAATCACTCCCTTCATCAATTAAATGATTAATTAACCAATTAAATGATGATAAATTCATTAATTAATCTTGGTAATCATCTTGGACAGTGGATAGACTTAGGGAATGAGATTAGGATGCATTTTCCAAATCTTTTCCCCTAAGTCTATTTCATTTGAATGAGAACTTAATTAAATTATTTCATTAAATAAGTTAACCAAACTCAAAATCAAAAATTAATCTAGAAACTTAATCAATTAATCAATCCTTTTTGAGTAGATACTTAGGTGTTTAATAATCTAAGTAAGCTTAAGGAAATCAAATCCAACCTACATGTGTAAGAAGAATTATGAAAGTACTTAATTAAATCCCTTAGCTTAATTAATCAATAATTGTGAGCTAATTGCATTAGGTCATTTCTTTCTTTGGGTGCATTGCTGATTTAAATTCAATGTTATATATCATACGTAGGCTCATAAGTAAATAATTATGTTAAGGAGGTGTAGGTAAGAGATAATTAATTGATTTACTTCACACCTTAACCTAAGCAAAACATAAAATTAATCTAATGGTTCTAAAATTAAACAACACTACCATTGCCGGTCCCAAGTCCGGATGTGAAAAGTGGAGGGTTGCGTTAGGTAGTCGACAAAACAGAAACTTGTCGAAATAATCATGACATGAATCCTTTAAATCATCAGAATGTTGCATCCCCTGAAGCACGACCGTATGGCTTGATGAAAAAATGTGCTGAGTCGCCGCTCCGGCATTAATGTTAGTTCCCACATTATGGACGGATGCGTAAAGAAGTTAGTCCATGAAACTAGAATTATGTTAGATCTTGGAATATGTACTCTAATAGTAAATTAATAGAATTTTAGATATTATGGTTCAAAGAAAGATAAATATTTTATGTGTTCAAGAAACTAAATGGGTTGGGAGAAGGCCAGAGATTGATAGTTTTAAGCTAAGATTCGTAAAAGTCGAACTAAAATGGTAGTGACATAGATAAAAGTTTGAAGGATAATGTTATAAATATTAATGATTGAGATAGAATTATAGTTTTAAAGATTATCATAATACTAAGATTATCAATATTATAAGTGTTTATGCTCAAGTAGATTTGGAAAAGAAAGAAAAAATTTTGGAATGAATTGAGGATTAATACAAAAGATACCTCAAGAAAAGTATTTATTGGAGGAGATTTAAATATGCTTTGTAAGATTTTAAAAGATTCACTACATTTAAAGAACTAATGAAGAATGTAGGATTATATTAGATTTTGCTTTAAATTTATGATTTTAGAATGCTAACACTTTATTTAAGAAAAAAGATGAATATATTATTACTTATAAAAATAGATCTAATAAAACACAAATTAATTATTTTCTAAGAAAATAGATTAGATTAGAAAAGATCAGAAGTATTCCAGTGAAAATCTAAATACCCAACATCGATTGTTAATTTTAGATTTTAAGATGAAAGGTTGTAGAAGACAAAACATAAACCAAATTATCCAGAATTAGATGATACTTAAAGAATAAAATAAAAAAATATTTTAAGAGAAACTACAAGATTAAAATTTGGGATGTTCATAAATAACATTATGAAAAAAAAGAAGTGAAATTAAGAAATTGTTAAAATGCTTGGAGAATCAAAAAAAGCTTTTTTTAATAAATAGTTGATGGAAATGAGTCAAAAAAAAATAAAAAAATCGTAAGAATTATATAAACTTGGTTTAGATGTAAAACACCTGAAAATTGGGAAATATATAAAGTAGATTCTAAGAAGATAGATTTAAAAAAATTTAAATTTTAATGATTTATACAATAGATGAAAGATCAAAGATGAAAGATGTATGTATACCAACCAAAGAGATGGGAGAAGAAAAGACATAATTCAAGTGAGGTATTAAGGATGAAAATAATAAAATGTTTTTTTTTGAAAATGATATTGAAAATAGGTGGATGAGGTATTTTGATAAACTTTTCAATGAATGATCGACGATTGATTTTAAGAACCTTAATACCCTAAATAAAAATAGAGAATTTCATTTTATCGTCAGATTAAGTAATCAAGTTAAGTGAAGCCTTAAAGAAAATGAAAAAAACAAGAGACCTGGATAATATTCCAATAAGTGTGTGGAAATGTTTAGAGATCAAGGAATTTCTTGATTTACAAATCTTTTTAATGTCATTTTAAAGACTAAAAGATGTCGATGAGTGGAGAAAGAGTTTGTTGATTCCTATATTTAAGAATAAAGGTGATGCACAAGAGTGTGCAAATTATAGGAATTAAGTTAATGTGTCATACATTAAAATTATGAGAGAGAGTAATGAAAGCACGATGTGATGCGTAAGTTTCACAATCTTTGGTTTCATGCCGTAGATCTATGGATATACATTTGTTAAGGGTTTGATGGAGAAGCATGAGAAGTAAGGAGGATCTACATATGATATTTATTGATTTAGAGAAAGCTTATAATAAAGTTTCAAGAGATATTCTTTGGAGAGTTCTAGAACGTAAAAGAGTTAATATTGGTTATATTCAAGTCATTAAGGATATGTATACTGAGTCGTTACTTGTGTCCAAACACAAGGAGGATTGATAAAATATTTTCCTATCTCGCTTGGATTACATCAAGGATCGCCTTTAAGCCCTTATCTTTTACTTTAGTTATGGATGTTCTTACTGGCATTTACAAGAAGATCCTTGGTGTATGCTTTTGTCGATGACATTCTTCTTGATAAGAGAGAGGGAGTCCAACGTAAACTTGAATTATGGAGGTCAACTCAGAGTCTAAAGGTTTTCGCTTAAGTAGATCTAAACCCAATATATGGAGTGTAATTTTAGTTGGTTAAGAGTGTTGCAGCACAGTGAACAAGTCATTAATAAGAGTGAGCGTTTGATATTTAGGCTCATTGTTCAAAATGATGGTGAAATAGATGGAGATGTTATTAGTAGAATTCAAGTTGGATGGTTGGAGTGGAGGAATGCATCCGTCTATTAAGTGATAGAAAAGTTCCAATTAAACTTAAGGATTTTATAAGAGTAAGACCTCGAATAACTTATGGTGCAAAATATTACCAATAAAAGAGAAGCATAAGACTAAGTTAAGTGTTACAGATGAGGATGCTTAGGTGGATGAGTGGCTTTACTCTTAGATAGAATGCAAAATGAGTATATTCGAAAAAAGTAGAAATGGTAGATAAAGATTAGGAGAGTCGCCTTATGGTTTTTACACATAAAGCGTCCATGGCCGACAGAGAGAGATGTATTACCTTGTTAAGAAAGGTAGACCTAAAAAAACTTGGTTAAGAAGTAAAAAAATAAGATACTTGATTTAAATGAGAATTTGACACATAATGGACACAATGGAGACGAAGGATTCATAAAATTCCACCTAAGTGGGATTAAAGCTTGTTGTTGTTGTTCTAAAATTAAACTAAAATAATATATGCATGTGGGAGATGGATTAGGACCAACAAACATTCCCACATTTTCTAAATTCAAATCAAACTCAAAACAAAATCAAAATTTTCTTAAACCAACTTTGATTTACTTTAAATAATCTTATTCCATAGGATTGTCTTTAGGAATTAATTAGGGTGAGTAAAGTTACATGCTTACAACACTTTATTTCTTTCCTAGCATGCTAAATGTGTATGTCATATGAAATCATGCGTTCATATCTTTTGAAAAATAAATTAAAAATGAAATGTTTCCTCTATATCAAATTACATGTTTTGGCTAAAATAAGAATATGAATGATTATTATCACTATTAAATTCAAAATTACTTTCAAGACTTATAAATCAAACATTGCAAATGAAAAGCATGCTACTTATAATTACTTATGAGCATGCATGTGAGTATAATATAAAATATGCATTATGTGACTTTTCCTTCTCTTCTCTTTTAACATAGTCTTGAATAGGATTTACAAAGTATATAGTTCATTTGAAAAGAACACAACATTTGCTTAAATCCATTCCTATTCATTCCTATGTCATCATTTAAGAGGGACCTTCACATTTGCACAAATAAATTAAACAACCAAAATCAAATAAACAAACATAAACCTTTTGTATGATTTTCTTTCCATGCATTTCTTTTTGTACATGCACATGTATTTAAGAAAAGTGGTATATTAGTCCTGACACCGATCATGAGACTTTAAGTTCCAAGTAAGTTTGCTTACACCCATAGTATAAAAAATAATGTGTCGTACTCACTTATGTCTTTCATACATGTAAATGTGCATTTGATTAATGAATAAAAGAATCTCCGACTTTTATACTTATCAAAATCATGCATCATAAAACCATTCAAATTTCCTTAAGCAACATCTCTTAGCATACATCATTAAGGTGTGCTAATATTTTCATTTGCATGCATAGATATGCTTAGGGTTCAGTCATATGTATGTTACGTATATCGGAAAGAAATAAAGTGTTATGTGTTTTGTGATAGTAATTTACTTTATTTAATCTTAAAATGTATTTCTCTTTGAATAAGTTTGTTTAGGGAAAATTCAAACTTAAGATTAATTAAAACACATAATAAAATATTCACTAAACAAAAATCATTAATGAATCTACCTGAGAAATTACTTAAGGTAGAGAGGAAAGAAAAAGTATCTTCTCTTTTCCTCTCTTTACAACACTTAGTAATTAAGAGTAGGTTCATTCAAATCAAAATAAATCAAATAAAATCAACCAAATCAACTAAATCAGTTAAATGAAATCACCTTCTAAGTTGAACCTTTCACATTTAAAAAACTCTAACCTTAAAACCTAGCTAAGACATACCACACAAACTTTAAATGGCACACGCATTAAGCTAAGTTACCATTCCTTAAGATGACTGCATGGTTTGATGTTTGCTTTGTTACATGATGTTTTATGGATGTTACAGATACGTGGCTGAGAACGATAGACAATCTTAGATAACCATCTTCTCGCTGATCGTTTAAAGTGCTTGTAAAAATATAAATGTTTTTGATGCAAGTTATACCCCACACCAAAAAATATGTCAAAATGCTCTTGCTACTCAGTGATAAGTCCAATTTATTTATATACATACTTGGGATAGTTTGTTTAGCTAATCTCTATTTTGCAAGTTTTACTTAGATTTATTTTTTTCATTTTCATGTAATTTTACAATCTGGATTTGGAATGAATATTATAGGAGATTAGAGAATACATAAGCACTACGCCTTTACGTACACGTTTGAGCATCCATATTCCAACCAACTAAAAGAAAGAAGAAATGAATAAATGAAGAATGAAGAATGAAGACTCCCATAACATGAATTCCCTTTTGATTGTAATTAATTCATTTGTAATCCGAATTGTATAAGGGTTGAGCTCGGCTACCTAATTTCTTTTCAGATTTGTGTGGTGGAGCCCGACCACAAAAGACTTCTTATTCTTTTACGCTAACTTTATAAATTATTTGATGTTTATTTATTTGCGGCATTATGTCATGTTTTTTTCCTAGCTTTCTTCGCTTTGAATGAACGATCTTATGCTAAGTTCCTGGAAAGATAAATTTTCTATCCAATTAATCAACTCAAAACTAAAAATTAACAAATCATAATCTCACTTAAAGCCTAGGTTATAAATCAAGATAAAAGATTAGCAACCCCTTAGCTGGATGTTGTATATTTTCACATCATGCATAAAAAAAAACATCTTATTTCACTCTTGTTATGAAAGACTTTCACCTTTGTCAGAGAACTTGGCTTAACCTTTGAGAGTCATGATGGAAACACACATTTCTTATTGATTTTGACCCATAATCTAATTTCTCATACATCAGGCATATGAATCTTATAGCCTGTGTCAAATGAATTGACCAAAAATAAAAATAAAACATAACAAAATTTGCATTAGATTTAAGTCATTAATCATGTCCTGCATGATCAGTCTCTAGGAGTATGTTTTGACTTAAATTTCTTTTAAATAAACAAATTACTATCTTACAAAAATATATGATTTGCCTACATGTATTTAAAATCATAGAGTTATTGGCAACCTCCGCGTAGCCAGAAGTTCAACAAATGGATTTATCCTCTCATGGAGGAAAATCAAATACACATTTTGCCTTGGGATGCGTGGTCCCTCAAAGCTCCCTGATTTAAATTCAAAGGTTGTTATTTTCTTTCATGTAAGTATAAATCCTCACCTCTGCAGATTTTCATGAGCAGTGTTATGGAATCAGTAAGCCTAGATTTCTAATAAAATTCAATTCAAACAAATAAATCACTTCAATTTCAAAAGATAAAGCTCAACCATGATAGTTTGAGATACTTACCAGCTTCCTAAGATCATAAGATCCCCTACTTATCTTCCTTTACTATAATAACTTCCTCTCGATCAATCCCACTTGATCTTCTAAAAATAAACCAATTGATTGATAATCCTATTCAAAATCTTCAAGACAAAGATCATTTACCTTAATCGGAGTATTCCAATCTCATTCTTTATGATATAATTAACATGGAGCTTGCCTCATAGTGAACTTAACTAACTCGGTTTAAAATAAACTCGCTTTTTTTTTTCATGTAAAGTAGAAGAATCTCTAAGACATACAAGACTCATACCTGTGAGTCATTATTCGTGACAGTCCATTATAGCTGATCTTATCTGAGATAAGACACATTTTCTCAATGTCGTACCCGATCACCCTAATAAAAACATCTGCGGATCTACGTGGTGTCCCAACAAGACACATATTTTTGTTTTCATCTATCTTTCAAAAGGATAGATGAAAATGAGAATATTTCACCACACACATCTATTACATCTACTCTCCTAACTGAGTTATCAGACGGTCGATGCTTTATATAACCAAACCATCTAAGGCAACCCTGACTAATCTTATCTATCACTGGAGCTACTCCAACCTTATCACGTAGATAATCATATTGCATTTTATCTCTAAGATTAAAGCCACTCATCCACCTCAGCATCCTCATCTCTACAATACCTAACTTAATCTTATGCTTCTTTTCTACTGGCCAACAATCTACGTCATAAATCAATGCTGGTCTTACCACCATCTTATAAAATTTCCCCTTAAGACTAAGAGGTGCTTTTCTATCACACGTTAAGCCAGATGCACTCCTCCACTTCAACCATCCAACTTGAATTATGCAAATAACATCCTCATCTATTTCACCATCATTTTAAACAATAGACCCAAAATATCTGAAATGTTCACTCTTTTAATGACTTAATCACCCAATATCACAACCCCACCATTAGATCTTCTACAACTAAAATTACACTCTATATATTCAGTTTTAGATCTATTTAAATGATAACCTTTAGACTCTAAGGTTGAACTCCATAATTCACGTTTCTCTTGAACTCTCTCTCTAGTCTTATCAACAAGAAGAATATCATCAGCAAAAAGCATACATCAAAGTACATCCTCCTGTAAATGTCTAGTAAGAACATCCATAACTAAAGCAAAAAGAAATGGGCTTAAAGCCAATCCTTGAAGTAATCTAACTGAAATAGAAAAATATTTGATCAATCCTCCTTGTGTGTGAACACAAGTAACAGCTCTAATATATATATATATCCTTAATGACTTGAATATAGCTAATATTAACTCGTTTCTTTTCTAGAACTCTCCAAAGCACTTCTCTTGAAACTTTATCATATGCTTTCTCTAACGTTTTGTAGATCCTCCTTCCTCTCTCTATACTTCTCCATCAAACCTTTCAACAAATGTATAGCATCCATAATAGACCTACCCGGCATGAAACCAAACTGATTTGAAAAACTTATGTATCGGTCGTAACCTATATTCAATTACTCTCACCCATTTTAATATATGGGACATCAACTTAATTCCTCTATAATTTGCACACTCCTATACATCGCCTTTATTCTTAAAATAGGAATCAACAAACTTCCTCTCCACTCATAAGTCATCTTGTTAGTTTTTAAAATAATAGGAATGTTGTTTCATAAGAACAACTTTAAAAGGTTGTTGCATAATGGATCATAAGAAAAATTTGCAATACACAAGATTCTTTGGCCACATCAAAGACCAATAATTAAATGTTCTGGTAGCATAAAAATACTTTTGCTACAAAATTAGCACTTTGTACTTTACTCGTCATTCCAGAATAAGCAACTACAAATTGTGGCATGTAATATTTTTAGAATAAGATTTTCATTTCTCTATTTCAACTCTATAGCTAAATCTTAAAAACTCCTCTTCGTACTTTAACACTATTCCTCAAATACTAACTAATCCATATTTACATGCTCTTCAGACATTCCACATCAGCTCTTCTCAATCCAAACAAATCATCCACACAACATCCTTTCCGCCTCTCATTTCATCCCCATATATTTCACCTGTTTAATTTATTTTCTACTTTTTTCTTCAACCTCATAATCCGCACATGTGCTTTGCATCAATTGAGATGCTACTAAGATAGAACTTTAGACATAAGTTATACATTTTTGCCTAAACTTATTAAAAATTGCAAGCATGGTAATTATCTTCTACTTTTACTTTCACTAGCAGAAGTCTAAGACTTCGCAGGGGCAAATGATGATTTATCCTCATGGCATATTAGTAAGTGAAGTGTTTCCTCTATGTGCATGCATAGATCATTCATTTCATTTAGAAACCCTCTAAGAGGCTATTTGGTTTGAGTGTAAAGTGAAATAAGTAAATTAAATGCAATGAATTTTAACTTTTTGTGTATTTGGCATGATTTAAAGTAAAATTTCAAAGTAAAGTGAAGTATTTAAAATACAATGAAAGGGTCATTATTGGTGTATTTAGAATTCGCCCGACGACTAGTGTAAAGTGTTATCACCGTCTCCACGCTGCCACCGCCGCTGCCACCTACAACTCCAAAAATACTTTATATTACATTTATTATACCAAAAAAATCTAGCTTAAGCTAAAGATAATGAATTTCTAAATCTTAAAATCAATACTACTTCTATATGCTAAGTTTTTAGCATCTACTGAATAGCCTTAATCGAAAATTATCTTTAGTTGATAGATGTAATTAAGTGTAAAGGCTTACATCCATGATAAAATCTGTGTAAATGAGGGTGAAATCACTTAGTAGTGCCTCATCCAAAAACTTAATTTATCTTCAAAAAATTTAACTCAAAACAACAAATCTCTCTCAAGAAAGTTGGGTGTGAATTTTGGCCACAAGTTGTAGAAATTTGAGTATGGTAAAGTTAGACTTCTCAATATAGTTGCAACAGACCATGCACTGTTGCTGATTTAAGTTTCAAGAATAACACATTTTGGTTTATGGCTCAGTTTCTTAGTTTAAAGTACTATAAAGGTGTTCACCCAGGTTGGTGGAGAACAAACCTTTGAATTTTGCTGGATGGTAAAATTTTGGGGTGATTAAATTAAAGACGAAACAGAAATGCATGCTCTTGGAATAATTTATGGTTTATTACTTAATTAACGTCCATATTTGAAGCATAATTCCTCTAAAAAAGGTATAACCAAAATGGGTCCTGGAATATAGGTAAAGTGCATGAAGCCCTTTTTGATCGCCTTGCTGGACAGGTCCTGGAGGTTCCTCCACAAAATGCAGAGTTAGATTTGTTAACATGAAAAGGTGCAGTTAATGCAGACTTCTGTGCTAAGAAAATCTAGAAAAAGTTGAGGCAGAGAGCTCAACTTCAATCAGGAAAATCTATCTGGCACAGAAGTATTCCCCTTCTGGTGTCTTCCTTCTGTTAGAGGTTCTTCATGGTGCGATACTTGATGAAAGGTGAAAGAAGGTTGGATTTTATATGGTATCTAGGAGTCAATGTTGTCATTGTGAAGCAAAGATTAAACATATTCTCCTAAAAAGTTTAGCATTGAAGGTTTCTTAGAAATTCTTGGCATCTTTGTTTTAGTTCCAATTGCTAAATGCTGAATTCATCCAAACTTTTTATTAGTAAAGGCTTTATTAGATTAATTATCCCAATCTATGTGTTTGGAACAAATAGGTGGAGAGGAATAATGCTAAGCACGGAGAAATCTGTTTGAGCATGACTAAAAATTACAAGGGACAAGATTTGGGGGACAGTCCTTTTATGCAGAACTCTCTTGGTAACTATTCATGACTTGGAAATTCATTTAATGTTGAAGAGCCTTAAATGTATGGGTAGACATGGATGAAATAATATTAAGGAATTGGCCCTTAGCATTGTGATTAGAGTTGGGATGGTTTCTAACCGATGAGAAGAGCTAGACATCTTCCACGCTAGTTTCAATTCAGAGATGGGAATCGTTAATCTTTTTAGCTTGTCAATGAAAGTAGTATCCTGATGAGCTTGAAATTGCAATGCTAGTGTAGCTTATAGACTGGTACTCGGAATTACGAAGATGGATGAGTGGGGATTTCCTTACTTCAGGGAAGGAGAGTATATAGATGTATTATTTAGCATTCTTTAAGGAACTGTTATTGCTCTTACTTGCAATTGTTATTCAGTTTTGAAATAAACAGTTGACTGTCGACAACCCCAGTCTAGAGAGAAATGGATTTTTTAAAAAAAAAGAAAAATCATTTACAAGCAATTTAGTATCTATCAATGATTATCTGCATAATAAAGATTTAGCATCTTGATCATCTTGGTAACTAAGAACCTAGATGGGATACTATACAAGATTCTTAGATTAATCTATTTAAGTTACTGGTTAAAATATATTAAGAATCCCATAGAACTAGAGAGAAAGATGAAGCATTCGTAAACAAGTGCCAACAAATGCACCTATAAAGTTAAATAGGGGAAAAGTAGTTCATATTATTGAATGCAAGTTGAAAAAATCTGACATAATGAAGAAGTAGACATGGTTCTACCTTATATCCATCTTTGTGTCTTCACAACCAAGCATGCAAATGTAGCGGCTAGGACAATGATGCAAACCAAATATGGAAGTTGTCCACCTCATAGCACAAAATCGTACCTCGCTTTGCTCCTTCAAGAGGATAAGATAAAAAATTTTAGAAAAGACATTAATGCATAAAATATAAAAATATAGCTAATGCAAGCTTTCAAAAAGATTAATAATATAGTAAAGAAAATCCATAGCCATCATCATCATTAGCAATAGCCTATTCCAACTATTTAGAGTTTGCTTTATTAATTTTTATTTTTCATTTAATCATGCTAAGTATTTATGGAGATGTTAAAACACATTCCCCACAAATCATTTTAAGTAACTTCTACCAATATTATGCTAAGACTACCTTTTTTTCCCTTGATAATCCCACTACACTAATTCTATTAACTCATATATCAGATACATTTTATATCCTTCATTGTACAAGAATTCAAACATCCAACTTTAATTTCAACTACCATATCTTCAATATATATCACCAATCAATCTACAATAATAATTTTTAAATTCATACTTCCTAATTCCATTACGTAATTATATTAACATTTTTCTTTCTACCACACACAACTTAAATATCACCAACTATTTTATTATCCAACGCTTGAATCAAAAAAATATTGACAGTTAAAATGCACTTTCATCAAACTTAACTCTATGTTTTAGCCTTTGCTTTACTAATTCTAAACCTCTATCTTCAAAACTTTATTTTTAACCACTCTACCTCTTATTTCAACAAATACTTAACAAATTAAAACTATGTCATCTACAAAAAATATAAACAAAAAAAATCTCAATTCGGATATCCTTTGAAAGTATCTTTACAGCCAATGCAAAAGAGGTATGGATTCAATATTAATCATTGATGCAATTCTACCGTAAGGCGAAACTCTTTGGTCCTTCCATAATAATTTCTAATACTAGTTAGTGCTCCATATATATTTTTAATAACTCATATATACCTTAACCATACACCTTTCTTACTCAATGATAAACAAATCAATTCTTATTGTATTCGATCATATGGCTTCACAAGAACATAGAATTCATAGAAGATTCTTCCCATCCTCTCAATATTAATTGTCTTAACAAAAATATCGCTTTCATGTTAGGCCATTCTAAAATAAAACTAAATTTATTCTATTACTAGTTAGTGCTCCATATATATTTTTAATAACTCATATATACCTTAACCGTACGCCTTTCTTACTCAATGATAAACAAATCAATTCTTATTGTATTCGATCATATGGCTTCACAAGAACATAGAATTCATAGAAGATTCTTCCCATCCTCTCAATATTAATTGTCTTAACAAAAATATCGCTTTCATGTTAGGCCCTTCTAAAATAAAACCAAATTTATTCTATTACTAGTTAGTGCTCCAAATATATTTTTAATAACTCATATATACCTTAACCATACACCTTTCTTACTCAATGATAAACAAATCAATTCTTATTGTATTCGATCATATGGCTTCACAAGAACATAGAATTCATAGAAGATTCTTCCCATCCTCTCAATATTAATTGTCTTAACAAAAATATCGCTTTCATGTTAGGCCCTTCTAAAATAAAACCAAATTTATTCTATTACATTTGCATAATGTTTAAGTTCATATTCCATTGGTTTGTATGACTCATAAGATAAATTAACTCTATAATTACCAAAATTAAACAACTTACTATGAAAATGCTCCTCCAATCAATGGACGCCCTCTTAATCATCAAAATTCATTCATAAAGTGTTGTTGATAAAACAACTACAACATAACCAATAACTCTCTAAATCTCAACAAGTAACGCTTATGAACCTAATGTTTTACCTTGAACAAACTTTTTTAAGCCAAATTTAATTCACTTTATTGAATCAATATATATTATACCTTATTATTTTGTTAATAATGTTTGGCAAACTAAACTATTCCTTAGAATATACATTAAAATTTCTCAAAATTGCATTTTTCATCTTTCGATGATGTTGCATCTTTCATCAAGTTATTCTTATTATCTTTAGTTCTATAACATCTGATTTGATCAGAATCTCAAGATTTTATTGATATTTCTAATATTTTGTAAATCTTCTTTTTTTGTACTTTGTAATAAATATATTATATAAATAATTAAAAGTTGTACCTTTCCTTGGATTAATATCCTCTCTGTAATTCTTTTGCCTTATAATCATTATTAAGTGTCAATATTATTTATCTTTTTCACTCTTTAATAGAATTTTTTTCCTTTATAATTCAATTTATAACTTCCCACTCGACTACTAAATCTCTCCCTTCCTAATATACTATTTATTAATTAACTATTCTAAAACTTCTACAACAATCTTCAGAATGAAACAAAACATCTTATCTCATGTCAAGTTTTGCGCAAAAAAAAGAAATTCTAATTAACTCTTCCACCATCTTATCAAAGAGCAATCATTTTTATGATCACTTTATTTACATCTATAAATACTACTTTATGCCAAGGTTTTCAACAAGTCATATCTCAAGCAAGTTCAAAACAATTAAAAAATTTCGTCAAACCAAAAAATCAGAAATTAACAAACAATTCATGGTATTAATAATTGCTCAACTCTTAGTGTGACCCAAAATTTAGTTTTGTTTAACTCCAAATGTTAATTAAAAACCAAACTAATAGGTTCGTATAAACATTTATTATATATCAATGGACTTTATATTTTGTTCCAAAAATTACAAATTAAAAATTGGATAAGACATTAACATGTAATATTATTTCATATATTTTTAACATTCTAATTTTTTTATTTCTACCAATTAATTGTACTATAGCATTAAATTATATCATTTAAATAATTACTATATAAT
Organism: Cymbidium sinense; assembly: GCA_021442155.1. Taxonomy (NCBI): domain Eukaryota; kingdom Viridiplantae; phylum Streptophyta; class Magnoliopsida; order Asparagales; family Orchidaceae; genus Cymbidium; species Cymbidium sinense. Next base: position 69,429,401 of record CM038217.1, on the reverse strand, counting down.
TGAATACAATCAGTGTTTAACCCGCATTTAACCATGAATATTGAACATTTTCATCTTCATAATTGTTATCTGGTTCGATTTTCTAAGCCCTGCTCTATGTTGTGTGCTCAAACTCTCTCCTAGAATCATCATATAATCTTTGGAAAAAGATAATAATATGAAAGACATAACACAGACTGAAAAACAAAATGAATCTGTATTACAGGTTTTGAATAATTTAATGCAGCAAATTATAATATAATTATATAAAGGTAAAATGAGTGTCCAAAGCAACAGATGGAAAACTAATATTCAGAAAGTAAAATTCAGCTAAAAAACTGAAAAAAGAAACAAATAAAAGGTAGCCGGGCAAGAGGATAGATTAGAGAAAAAATGTATTTGGAAAAGATTAACTCATGATGAACAACTGTTTGCGAGGCCTGTGGCAATCAAATGGATCTACACAGAGCCCATTACCAAAACCTTACCTCTTAAGAAAATTAAAGCAAAAGGCATACTATTTTCTGTAACTCAATTAGATAAGAGCGAAACAGAACAAAGATTATAGAACAGTTTTAAAATAGCGATAAAGTTTCCGTGAGAATCAGTAAGTAGCTTAATTTCAAATTGAAGAGAGAAACTGCAAAATAAAATTACAACGATGAAGAACAAAAGATACTCATAAGTAACAAGATAAGACTATTAAAAAAAACTTTCTAAAAAACCTCACAGCTTGACTGTTTTGTAGCAAAAATGCTTCCAGCTCCTTTTGCACAGCCATTGGAGCATCCTGTTGTTACAAAGCAAAAAATTTACCAAACAATTCCAAGAGAAAGCAATCAAATACTTAGTGTTAAAAAAGGACAAGAAGACTTACATGTAGTGGAAACATCAAGCAAGAAAATTATTTTAAAAAACGCTATACAACGGTAATAATCTACAAATGCACACTGTAACATGTCATGTTTTTGTTATTTTGCTCAATAAAGCTTCAATTTTGATTTAAATGAGTAAAAATATATTTCATTCTTCATAGAAACATATGTTCCCATCTATGTCTTATTCTTTACCATTACTGAAGGCATTCAAGGAAATTGGAAGTGGCCATCTATGACAAACCTAGATACTTAGCTTCCAAGAAAATTGTGGAATACGATAGATAAAAGCCAGAAAGAAAGGAGAGGATGAGAAAAAGAAATCATTTGTGAATGAAGCTCGGTGGAGATCCTGTGAGATTACCGTGAAAGCTTAAAGGAATGCTCTGCTAGAAGCATACTCTAACCACAATGAAACGTTTCATGGTTTTTTTACCTGTCCCACCACCTAGTCTTGTGACCACATTCTAAGATTTGAAAAACTTTAAAACTAAAGTCTAAGATTATGGATTTGATTGCTCAACTAGAGTCTACTATCATGACAACAGACATAAGATAAATTCCAAACTATTACAACTTCAAAGTTAAAGAGCTCAATGGATTGCATTGTTTTCATTATTGCTTACATTTACAGAGGTGAGATGTTAAGATAAATATATAGTTTTTATAGGCTTGAATGCTTCTGGCATGGTGATCATCCTTACTTCTGAGTCCATAGTTTGATGCAACTTCATAAATATTGAAGTTCTCTCTATTGATTGTTTCCAGATATGGATGCTTTGTTGTCGCAGAAGACTAGTCATGGTTCACAATGTTTAGTCCCTACTTTTATAATGTGTGAGATAGGAAGTACAGAAAATTATAAAATTGATAGACAGATAGATGGATGATCTCTTGTTATTTGATTCTTTGTATCATTAAGAGATATACTGGCAAATGTATACAATAGTTTTTTTATGCAGTAATTAAAATTTATTACTAGGCCTTTAGAGCCTTCTCAAATATTGTATCTCACGAATCATGTCATCCAAGATTTATTATACTACGCCAGATATACGTTTGTTGACCTCTAGATAAGTTACATAAGCCGAATCGACCAAACATGGCGAATTCGATAAACTACGAGTACTATATTGCGCAAATCGAAGATCAAGAAAGAGAGTCGTCGACACGTCGACGTGCATATGGGAGTCGAGAGGTTGCGACGATGCCCAAACAACCTCTGTTAAAATAGATCATGTTGTTAACATCGAAACGTCAAAACCTATTAAATTTGATTGTCCGACTGAACGACCCACGATAGTGTCGGCGGTCAAAATCGCGACAATGCATGTTTTTTAAACCGATCGATTCGAACAACGCGCGTCCGAATAGAATATTGAAAAACCTAGAATCGATGCCCATATTAGCTATATGATGATACAGCTACAAAAATGTCAAAGTTAGTCAAAATTGAGTTTCATTTAATTACCTAAATCAACCCTAAAATAATATATATATATATATATATATATATATATATATATATATATATATATATATATATATATAACGCTCACATAACAATAGAATCCTAATCTCCTATTCATGCGCCACAACTCTCCTCTCTCCCTTGACACTTAGCTTGCCCTTTAACTCAGACGAAAACCATGAGAAATCCTTGTGTTGTCGCCACTCCCACACGAGAGTAGAGAGCTGCACGTCTTCCAAGTTCAAAGGGTGAAGCTCGTCTCGGATCTCACACACTTGCGTTGCCTTCCTATCAATTCCTCAGACTAACGATAAGCTCCCCTCTCCCACTCTTCCCTTTCCTACTCTATGCATAAGAAACGAACGCCGAACATCACGACCTAATCTCCACCCCTCTCCAAGCCATAATAGCAGTTTCACTATCCAACAACACTACACATTCCTTCTCTTTTTCAAGACAAGACTGAACTCGTAGCATGCTACATCAATATTCTCTGCCTTTTCCTCTTCCTCACCTAACAGTGTCGATTTTCCTTCTTTATCTTTCCCAAATGATCAGCTACAAGCCGTTGTCCATCTTCCCATCACAAGCCAAAGACTTATCTCCTGCCCCAGAGCATCGATTTTCCTCCTAGCTCTACGCCGAACCCCCACAATCCAACTCTCCCCACTATTGGTACCCAGATCGAGTGTGGTAACATACTCTAGCCATCTTCCCTCACTCTTGCAAAGCCTGACCCACTGCCAATCTCGATTCTCCATTCTTTGGATTTCCCCTGCCTAGCAACAACCCTAGGTTTTACCATTGCAACCCAGAGTAAAAATACACTTCCACCCTACTTCAAGTTGCCTTCTTACTCTTACCTCACTACTTTGCTTCAATTTTTTCCCGTGTTCCAAGATGGCATCACTCCGTTAACCGCTATCCAAGCCCAAGACAGTCCCTCTTTTGTTATTTCTCTCTCTAACAAAGAGTTTTTCCCTCTAAAGGAGAGAGAGAAAGAGAGAGAAAGAGAGAGAAAGACAGAGTGAGTGAGTGATTGTTTGTTTGACCTCATAAATTCATCATTCTACATCCTTAAAATTCGTTACATATTGTCGTCACATTCTAACTTGCCACCTTACAAATTTATCATTGATGGTTTCGCAAAAGAAGGTAGAAATGTGTCAAATTTAAGTACTCACTCATGTTGCCTCAACACCGCGGGAAAACTTGTTAGACTTAAATACTCGTTCGTGTTGATTCAGCACGGGAAGGAAATTAAGATACAATTTATATGCAAGTGTTGAAGGCCTATGAGACACTTCCCATAAACGTGGTAGGCACAAGTTCCTTTTGGTCGAGCACGCTTCCCATAAGCATGATGGGAAGGCCCTTGACTCCCGATGCAACACCCCTACGCGGGAATAACGTCGGAAGACTGCCGAATTTTAAATTTACGTAACTGTGTAGTTAAATGTGCAACGCATGAAATATTAAATACTTGTATTTGTTATTTCTTTATAATCACAAAGAATTATTGAATGATAAGTATTCGTTCGCATTGCTTCAACATGAGGAGAAAATCAGAATACTTTTCATACAAGTATCGAAGGTCTATGTGATGCTTTCCATAAGCTCGGTAGGTATGAAGACTTCTCTGGACATAGTGTCAAAAGGCACCTATCATGCACGCTTTACATAAGCGTGGTGGGCAAACCTTAGACTCCCGATGTAACCCCCTATGCAGGGATGATGCTGGCAAACTACTTAATTTAAAATAACTGGGCAATTTTAAATATAATGCATGACATATTAAATATCTATACTTGTTACTTCAATATGATTGCAAATAATTGTTATATGCTAAATACTCGTTAATGTTGCTTCAACATGGGAAGGAAACTAAGGTACATTTCATACACGTATTGAAAGCCTTTGTGATGATTTCCATAAGCTCGATAAGTATAAAGACTTCTCTAAAGCGGTGCCAAAAGACACTTGCCATGCACGCTTTTCATAAGTGTGGTGGGAAGGCATTGGCACTCCCGAAGCAACCCCTTATATGGGGACAACGCCGAGAGGCTGCTAAAATTTCATCAAAATATGGATTGCTAACAAATACAAATGAGATAGATAAAGAAAAACATTTGAAGCTTAAGCGGATAATTAAATCAATAATTGAACCAAACACATAATACTGAACTCTTGAGATAAGACCAAACTGACAATTATGCAACTGAAAATAGCCTACAATAAACTAAATATTTATTCAACATAAGCAAAAGATTGAGTGAATATTGGTCTGCAATACATCGTACCATGAAACATTAAAAAGAATTGAAGTCGGATATGAATAACGCTTATAACATTGAGGATGTGCTAGATCGAAGATCACTTTCCTAGTGAGATTGAGATTCAAATCAGAGTTAAAGCAAAGTTACATTAGGTTGGATGAGTCACTTATTAATGAGATCGGAACAAAGTTACTTGCTAATGAATATGAAAGTGTCGCCTTAATGAATGATTGGATTATGTGGTGGCTCATATCAATAAATTAAAAGAGGATTTATGGAATCGAATGGGATCGATGATGAACTTAGAGGATCATCAGCAACATAAATTAGCCACTTTGAATATTTAGAGTCTGACAATATTTGGGTTAAAAGAGTAACCTAGGCATACAAATAGAAATCCCTCACGCTCACTAAAATCATTAAGACATTGAATTGAGTTGTCATTAGGACGACCTTGAGTTAATGTTGCATTCATCACTAAGCGTCATCATTCAATCTAAATGTTTTGATGTACATGCAAATCCTCAAATGAAGTGAACTCCATGTATACAATGGTTCATGATTCATGTAAGTATTTGAAAGAGTTAAATTCTTACATGTCGCACAAGACAAATCCTACATCTAATCTATAGCGTTGAAATATATAAAATGCTTGGACAAAAGGATTATCTGTCGCATCAACTTTGAAGCGATTCTATATCTCATTCAAATGCTTCAAAACTTATACAAGCTTTCAAATAAATAGGTAGAGTGCTTTCACGTATTTCAAGATGAGTTCATACTCACACTCACTATATCGACATATGTGGAAGATTTAAAGATGTAATTCAACATGAACTTCGAGACCATTTTACAGATAAATTAAATGCTTTGAGATTCATGCAGATATCCTAAATAGAGATATTTTTATCAAGCACCTTTCATATAATTTAAACACCTGCATGAGTCCCGACATATATGCTAGATTCCTAGCTTGACGTCTGAGAATGCTGCACGGGCTAAGTGTGATATCAATTTATGACATCTAATGTTAAAAGGGGTATGATGTGTCATAACTTTACATTAAAATCTATATAATGATGCAATAATTATGGAATATATCTTGTCATAGTAAAGTTATCAGCCTCGTCTAGTTGATCCGATCCTCCTAATTAGGACTAGTGATGCCAGGATTGACAACTTTTAATAAAGTCTCAAATGATGCATTTAATGACAATTAAGGTTGAAATTGATCCGGGTTCATGAATATAATTCGATTATATCAATTCTATCCTTTCATTTGCATATGGATTTATAAAGAGAATTGGTATTTGGTGACCCAACCATGCATTTCCTAAATTATAAAGTACAATATCTATGATCCTCTATTAAGAAAAATGGAGTCGACAAGATCTATAATTTAGTCAATGTTCAAATCTGATTAAATGACATATCGTCAAACATCATGGATCCAATCCTCTACAAATCTGATTGAATGAAGATTTTAACCGGAGGGAATGTTACTATCAGAATACGTCTAAAGCTTCAGATCAAATTAATCTAAATGCAATATTAATCTAAGTGCAAAAAATTGATAAGAAATGTGCAAATGAGAATCACTATCTAAATACTTAAAGCAAATTCACTCTCCCTGCCCATACGCAACTGTTTGTCGTAGGTGGCAAATTAAAAAACTCTAGCTCACAAAGGAGCTAATGTCAAGTACACTACTATGTTCAAACTCAATTAATCTCATATCGGGCCGTGACGCACTACGTGTCTGCATGTTTGATTAATGCGCCCATATATAATGCAGTTATAACCGTAATGATGATGACCCTTCAATTTAGGGTCAAACTATAAAGTGAACTATAGAGTGAACTATAAAGTGCACCTGATAGGGCAAAAAATCTTCTGTTAGCTAAGATAAATTTAAAGTTGTCTCATTAGACAAACATCACCCCAAGTTTACAAGATCTCCATGGACGACGCAACCCATGGCTGCTGACAAGGGTCCAGGTTGGGTCCACTACTTCCTCTAACTAAGTAGACTAAGGACCACAATAACCCGGGATGACGGAACCATGGAATCTTGATCGGGCGCATCATCATTCCCCCAACCATCTACTTTAAGTTAGCAATGATATATTTCATAAATATTTATATTCCATTTACTGCTACTTTATGCTAAGCAATTAACGACCTGATGACTAATCTTAATCGAAAATTCTCTCTTAATATTGAGAGAGGTAATTAACTATCGATGCTTGCACCTATAGGAAACCTGAAACCAGATCTAAAGTCCTCACAAAATGAGACTGAAATTTCTGGATAGTGTCTTATCTACTGTTCCATCTGCCTTCGGAAAATTTATTTAATAAATTCTAATCTTCCTTTATGGAGAGGTTGGACGCGAATTTTCGGAGCCCATAGCGTTGTCTGGACAAAATGAGAGAATATTACATGATGCAATTCATCACATGTTATGGTGCCATATAATGTAACATAAATAATTTTAAATTATAAACCTTTATGAAAAATAATGTCAATTGCAGCTAACATCATGGTGAAATATAATGTTATTAACGTAATTTTAAATTGCAAGTCTCTTTGAAGTAGACCAAATAGCGGTAATCTGATCTAAATTAGTTTAACACAATTGACCAGTTATAATGCATATTTCAATACTGAGAATTAATAATAATAAGTAAAAAGAACTATAAAACAATACCTAAATGCAACTACATAAAATTTAATAAAATGTTGCATTTATTTACTTTCATATTTTCAAAGCCATAGCTTTGATCACGTTCACCCAATTACCCAAAAAATGGTATTTTACAGTGGACCACAAAATGATTAGGTTCAAAGCCAACAGAGAAGTCATTAATTGAATGTAATCCCTCATTAATTGAATGTAATCCCTCCGATCCAAATTTATTGTAGTCATCTATAACAGTAAATTGATTCATTATTTTACAGCTATATTTAAATATACACATTTAGGAAATATTTAAATTTATTTCATTAAGTATATTTTCTAACTTATTATTTTTATTTAATTAAGGTTATTTCTTTATTTTTCTTTGATGCTTCATTCACTTATAACACTAGGGTTGTCATCACTGCAAACGGGACCCCTACAGATAAGTTAAAATCATTATTGATTTGTGTTTTAAAATAATCAATTGGCTCTCTCTCCCAACTCTCCTCTTCCTCCATCTAATACAATATTAGTGATTTTTTAGCCTTCCTCGATCTGCACACTCAATGGCTTCATCACATTCCATGCTATGCCCCATCATTCGAGGGCATGTATCTCTGCTCAAAATGTATATGCATGCTAAAATTCTCGCACCTCCCACACTTGCTTTGATAGTGACCAAAAACATGTGAAGAATCTTACCCTGCGTACAAATCCATCGCCACATCTTAATCATTGCATTCCTTCATGTCATATAAGCAACATCACTGTCACTGCCCTAACCAAGCTGCTACTTGCGACACGTGCTACCAAGTTGCACTCACTTTTCAATCACATATAACCTGCAAAATCCACCAAAACCCCTAAATGTCTAGTATAAACTATATGCTCATCATGTCCTTCAACCCACCACATAGTTGCCCATGTAATAAACCCATGAGTCCCTATCGTTCAGTGCATTGATTAACAATTTGCATTATTCACAACTCCCAATCATTGCCAGCCACATTCAAACCTCTCGCACACAATCCCTAAACTACGCAAGCCAAACTGTTGCTTTGCTTCCTGCCACACTCCATTGAACACAATCGTTTCCTTTCTCCCTGCTTCCCTTACACTTCATCAAGTTTACATCCCTTTTTGTTTCTTCTGCGTCACACATTAAAATTCCCCCAATCATCTTCTTACACATTAAACTTTGCAATCCTTATTGCTGTACCAATTTGGTATTAGATTGCTACTCGATGGTTTCATCTTTTGAATTTCAGTGACATTATGTCAGCCTTCTAGGAATTTCAGCAACCTTCACTAAAATCTTTGGAGTTGTATACTGTCTGCTCATCAGACAACCTTCAATGATAATTCCAGACCATCAAACAATTTTTTCACAATTTTTAACATAAAATAGAAAAACAAAAATGCTAAAAAAAGAAAAATTTCAATAATAAAAGTTAATTTATAGAAAGATGCAGCTGTTCAACAATAATATACATGAGAGACTCTAGAATGAGCAGTAACAAAATAAAATATCAAGGTACTTTGCCATAACATCCGATGAAACATCAATCTTCAGAACCACCTGCCAAAAGTGCATTTTCTCGTGTAAATTTGAAGAGTTAAACAAGAAACTTCAAATGACTGGAATAATTAAAATGGGCTGCTAATGAAAAATCTAGATATTAATGGGATAAATGAGATTTCAAGGCCCAGTGAAAATCATTTTTTCATACAACGGCATTACTTGAGTGCAAGAATTGATGAACAACGCCAAGAATGTCTAAGACTTTGGTCGGCATTATGGCACAATCAGTAGATGCCAGATGGGATTGCAGACTGCAACAGTACAGTTTTCCAACTAAAGTATCAAGTCTAGAAAAGTGAGTAAAACAGTGCAGGACCCATCCAACTCCACCAAATTGGCCATATGAAGCTCTTCTAGCAAGGCGCTGTGGTTAAGTGCCAGGAAGATGTCAAGAAGGCCAAAACATTCCAGTACAAGTCTGATTATGAACCTCATACAACCATACAAGCCATCCAGTAGATAGATGGTTTATTTATACCATATGAAAAATTCTTTTTTTAATACCCTTGCTTCTCCTATTCCCTATCTTTTCTATCTTTTGTTCTCTCTCACAAGTTAACGCATGTATCTGTAGTCAAAAACATAAGCAGTACCCTTGGAAATTTCTAGACAAAGATGGCCATCCGAGAGTGTGGGGAATTTTTAAAAGCCAAGATGCATGGTTTCTGACTGTTGAAATGGAATAACGATACAAGTGAAACAGTAAAAGTGAATGCATCAATACTTGATCAAGGAGGGCATATTGCAATGAAATGTCAAACCAAGAGACCTCATTGCAGTAGATTCCATTATCAATAAAGAAACATATAAGATCTTTAATTCGCTGGATAACAAAATACAACCTAGAAATTATTTTTCAAAGAGCTCTACTTTTTATAGCAGCATAGCACAAAAAAAAAAAAAAGAAATATAATTACCATTATAATGAAATAAAACAATATAAAAAAGGGAGATTTACATACGTACCACATTATTCTTATGTATTTATATATCTAACACCTAAACTTAAATTTTTACATATATAATACCCCAATCTTGAATATTTACTCACTTTTTAAAAGTGAAATGCACTTTTTTAAGAATAGGAAAGTGTTAAACAAGTAAATATCTAACTATAGGTGTTAGATATGTAAATGTATAAAAATAGTGTGGTATGTTTGTAAATCTTCCTATAAAAAAACACCTTAACATCAACAAAAATATCCAGACAAAAAATGGCACAAAGTTCAGCTAGATAAAGCATAGGCGAGTTCCACAATGCAACTCTCTTGAGTTAAGAATGTGTATAATATAATACCAACAAATTAGAAAATGGTAGCTTACTAAATACTGAAATAAAAAAGGTGACATTTTGTTAAATAAGTACCTTGTATGCAACTGCAAGTGAAGTGACAGACTCCTGTATGGTAAGGCGAAGAGATTGGTCTTCCCATTTCAACAATGTGAACAGCCGAACAGCTATATCAATTTTGTCTCTGCTCAAGAATTAAATATAACATATAGCATGTGCAAGTACAGCGAGTTAATGGTGCAGCCAAACAAAGCATAAATTGAATAAGAGTAAGAGTGCCAACTACGTCAATGGAAGCACTGATAAGGGGTTGATGTATACATTCTTACCCTACATTGTATAAAGTTTTTTCATGATTCATACATATGATCTTCAAATTACACCACCAGCAGGCTAATTATTGCACCAACAGTACTATAAATTGAACAAAAGCAATCATCATTATCCTCATTCCATTTATTAGAGATCAACTTTATGAATTATCATTCTCCAATTGTTCCATTTGAGTGATACATGAGGTACTAAACCTAACATGTATTTTTTTCCCCACAACTAATATCTTTGATCTACTAATTTTTTCCTGTCAATTCAACTTTACTTTTGTCTAAATGTCATATCAGTGCATCTTCAACACCAATTGTATAAGTTTAAATCACATAATTATATTTAATCTTTAATAGGTGCTACTTTCATTGTCCCCCAAAAATAACTAATTTACAATTTACCTAGCCTAATTTTACCATGCATCCATCTTAAGCTTCTCATTCCATCTACATAACATAACAAACTTAATTGCAATTTTTGTGATGTTTGTCGTTGATTCATATGATGTTCTCTTATCGCATGGTACTTCTAGAGCACATTTTTCAATATAAACTCTTTAAAAAGATTGTTCACTTATCACATCTTAATAGCACAATTTTTTCTTTAATAATCTTTCATACTCATATAAATACAACCCTACATTGTGTACAAATAATCTCCTGCAATCACATCATAAACTCTTTAAAAAGATTTTACTTTCCTTCTAAGTAAAGATGATCGCTTAGGAAAAATACTTAGAAATCTCCATCATCCTAAGATGTTAGGGAGACTATTCTTCGTGAGGCAGACACTGATTTTAATCAACCAAATTTCCCCTAACATAGAAATTAGGGCTAATTTAGATTTGGTTCTACTTCCTATGAACGCAAACATCGATAGTTAATTACTCATCTTATAGCAGTAAGAGAGCACTCTCAATTAAGGTTGAAAATAAAAATTAATCTTTGGTATAAATCGATGTTTAATTGTACTGTGTGAATGACTATTTGGGATAAAGGAGCGTAATTCCAATTAAGATCTCATAGTTCCATCATCCCGGGACTACTATTATTCTAGTCTATCAACAACAGAGAGTTATTAGCCGTAATATCTAGGGAAACTGATTAGCAGCAATGGGTTGCCTCCTTCCAAGGATCTAGAGTAGACTAGAGTTATTGTGCAAGTGTTTGTTTTGCAAACATAGACTAGATTTAAATCTATTAGCAAGCTAGTGTTTAATGTGCGAGGTCTATCTTGTGAATAATGGATGGGCTAACATCCATTAGAATGCCAAGTATTTAAATGTGATTAAAATCTGCTTTGCAAACACATGTAGGGCTTACATCCATTGAAAGGCCTGTGTTTATATAAGTAAAGTCTGCCTTGCAAACATATATTGGCATACATCCATTGAAAAGTCATTTATATGAATGGTGCTTGTCTTGCAACACATATTGGACTTATATCCATTAGAAAGCCTAAATTGAATGTAGGGTTCGCCTTACAAATAATGCTTGAGCTTACATCCATTGGAATACCAATGGTAAAGGAGTGATATTTGCCTTGCAAACACAAGTTGGATTTACATCTATTAGAAAGTCATTGTTTATGTGATTTGATGTTTGTCTTGCAAACATAAGTTGGACCTTGCAAACATGGGTTGAACTTACATCTATTAAAAAGCCAAAATTGAATGCGAACAATGCTTGGGCTTACATCCATTGAAATGCTAATTTGGATGGGACTTACATCCCTTTCGACTGCCATGTATTTATGTGATTTATTTTATGAATGCATATTGGACTTGCATCTTTTTGAAATGCCGATTTGGATTAGACTTATATCCATTGGAAGGCCTATTTTTTAAGTGTAGTTGGTTTCTATGCAAATATGTTGGACTTACATCAATTGAAAGGCCATATTTCAAATTGTTTAACCTTATTTTATGTTTTTAAATAACAATTTCTTTTTTTTTTAAACGTTCAAGATGAATCTTTGATTCATTGATTCAATCTCTTTTATGTTTTAAGACGAATCTTTAATTCAATCTCATTTATGTTTTGAGATAAATCTTTGATTCAATGTTTGAGAAGAATCTTTTATTCAATATTTTATGTTAATCTTTGATTCAATGTTTGATGTAAATCTTTGATTTAATTTAATTTTACTATTTAAGATAAATATTTGATTTTAAATCTCCTTTGGGATAAAACTTTGATTTTTAATGAGATCAATTGAAATGCACTTAAACTGTTAATATGTTGCATCCAATTAAATAAGCAATTAATAATTGATCGCAAGTACCTTTATCTTGAAAAGTTAAATTCTACACATTTTTTATATATTTCCTAAAATCTGTATGCGAGTGAGTCTTTAACAAATCCAAATGTTCTAAATTTGCTAAGATGTTGAATGATTTAGATTTAAATCTTTTTTTTATAAATCTATTTAAATTAAACTATTTTAATGTGAGAGAGGAGTTGAACAATTTGCAAGTATTTTAACTCAAGTTACTAGAGGTAATAGGTTGAATTTGTTTAATAGTTCAAAATTTTGACTTTTTTTTTTCATTTTGACTTTACATGATTGATTTTTTGTCACATCATAATTTCATTTCTCTCAAATTTTGTGAAAATTAGGTTTAATAATTTCGATGAATTTTTGCAACATAACATCTTAGCAATGCTGCATTTCGTAAAATTTAATGCGACCGGTGCACTTCTCCTTTGCTCTGGATCCAAGATCAATGGAGGAAGGTGATCATCTCTTATCGGACCCAAGATCAACGAACGCGAGTCTTCGTAATTTTAAAGCCTACAATAAAAGCATTTCTATAATTTTATGAAATTACAATCATAATCATACCTAAAAATAAGTCCCAAACTCCAAACTCCTCAAAATAACCCTAGATAATTCTCGGATCAGGCATATTTAGGTAATTCTTGTATGATCTATTCGATAGTCTCTCTCTCTCTCTCTCTCTCTCTCTCTCTCTCTCTCTAACCAACCCCTAACCACTCTCGCTCGTGGAAGAGCATTGCTAGGAGTCGGTTACGCTTTTTTTTCTTCTTGTTTTTTTTAATTTGGTTGTTAATAAAAGAGAATTTTTTTGGGATTTGATGACTATAATTTTAAAATTGATTAAGTGCATTTCTTATTCCTTAAAGTATGTGTTCTCCATTGCAACAACACATTCTATTATAAAATCAAATATAACTTCTACCATCACATTTTTATCTCATATTTCATATTATGAATCCCCCTATTGTCATCATATTAGAATCTTATGTCTATTTAGGTCACTCAATTATTACTGTTTTCTTTTTTTCCTCTCCCTTAAATATATATTGTACTAATTTATACATCTCCTCCAAAAAACTGATTTATAAAACAATCTTCTTGACAGACTTGAGAAACATAAAACACTAATGACAATTATTGGGATCCCTCCTTCACCACTTAACAAGTTTATATTTCAACTATTTTTCCATTACAATATCTACCTCATTCCTAATAGTAACCCTCCCAGCAAGCAATAGATTTTAACCTTCTGCAATGCCCCTAATGTAAAAGATTAAAGAGCTAAACAAAAACAAAAAAGCAACAGGATGGTAAAAAGAAAAAAGGTAACGGGTACATGTCTTTTGTGATCGTCCCCAACAGCAATTCTCACTTGTTAATACCTTAACTACAAATCCATCTCCGTGTAAAACTTAGCTTGGTAATCAGCACTTATCCAAAAAGGACAATCCTGATCTTTCTTAAAGAAAAATGCTGCTCCATATATTAGCATCACTGGCATGATGATCCCTGTTTATATGGATCCCGAGAAAACACAGTCTTCGTTCATTAAAACAGCTCAATCTCATGAACCACTTGATCTCCTTTTCCTCCTTAGTGATAACTATTGGCACACTTAACTAAATCACTCTAAACATTGCTTGTTGCAGTGAATTTCTCATTTTTGTCCAATTATAACCTTATCTCGAGCTTCCTGATTGGATTTGGCCTATCCATGAGTATGCCATTAAGTTACAAACTTTGCATTAGTAAAACCTATTAAGTGAACTTTTTTCTCTTTTCATTTGGTTTCTCATAAACATATTGAATCTTCTTTATATCATTATGTCCAATAATTATCTAATATTTTCATTCAAAATCCTCAAATTTCATGCAACAAAAATAATCTTAATTGTGAACCTAGTCAACCAAGCCTATTTTCATCAAAATTGGGCAAAGTTAATGCCTTAGCCAACTTTGCCTATTTTTCATCACAATCAGATTAAATTGTGTTGCGGCACTTATCCCACTCAAAGGAAACACTACTCACTAATAATAATTGAGGCATTGGTAGAGGTGCATAGCTTCAGAGAAGCACCATCAGCACCTGACAAATTTCAAATATGGATTCATTTTAGGAATTTTGACATCAACTTTGCATGTGATTCTTAACCTAACATTAATCAACATTTCTTATCAAGGCTAAGCTAGCAACAATAGTTTTAAATTGAATATGAAGACATACCTGAAAAGTTGGGGCATGCGACCAGCAAGCAGACCTATTGCTTGGAAAGCAAAAGTTTTAGCCTCTTTAGCAATAGTATCTGTATGGTATTGAACTTCCATATCAACTCACAAATTAAGTATAAATGTCTACAAAGATTTAAATTTGCATTATGCAAGCCTACAATAATTTTTGGAATACTCAAAAAAAGAAAATAAATAAGATTAGCAGAAGGCAACCTGTTTCAGCAAGTGAGGAGCCATCAAGTTGCCTCAATATTGCATTCAGGATGATAGGACCCATAAGTTTTAATCGGTCGATTAATGCCTATGTAAAAAAGAAGAAGCTAATATAGAAAACTCTACAATACCAATTAATGCTGCTTCATTGACTAGAATGGAGATATTATAAAGTTGTACCTCAATTAGGCTAAAACCCATAGAGAAAAAAAAATGCAATGTAGGTGATTAAAATGAAAAAAAAAAATATTCATGATGAAATAACAAGCAAATGTACAAACAACTTTATATGTAAGTTTTCAAATGCATTCTATCCACCCTTCTCCATGCTTAAATTTATTAGTCTAGCGCACATACATGCTTAAATACCCAGACAGTAAACTCCATGCCCAATTGTTTCAGCCTTGAAGTTGTCCCGCTTCCTATCACAAGAAAACAAGTGATTTATTTACAAAGACATTGTAGAGATCAATTCAAAAAACAACATTAGCTTTGGAGTAGAACTATTGACAACAAAATAACTAAAGAGAACTTCCCAAAATAAATGAAGTTAACACGTATTGCAACAGTAAAATCAAATCAAGATGACTTATGATGTGTTTTCCGTTTAATGCTTAGTTTGTATGCAATAACTTCCGAAAGCAACTATAGACAATGTTTTAAGCTGAAATCACTTCTCAAATTTGTAGCAAGCCCCATATAGAGTTTTCCAAATTGAGAAGTCTATTTATACATGAACTAAAAATTTAGTCTGACACATACATGCATGAAACCTTCGCTACACTTCAAATACACACAATCATTAAAAAGAAACAATGTTGATTCAAATAGTTATCAACAATAAAATATTGACATCCTCACAGTTTCAAGCCTACTTACATGCATCAAAACACATCGTAGATTAATTATGTATTAGAGTTTCACCAATTAAAAAACAGATACTTCTTTTAATAAAACCTCAGCAAACTTAAGGATTTGGACATGAAACTTGGGGATAAATTTGACACAGAATAAGCTAAGTACTTTCATGCCCAAGCTCGTCCAATTCTATTACTATGATGTTCAATTCAAACTTGAACATGAGTTTAAATGTTAAAATAAAAAAATTTGATTGTTAATATATTCATTTAGCTATTTACTTACTATTTTCATCAAACTTATACAACTAATAAAACAGCGGAGTGAGTCAATTCTTCTTTTAAACTAATAAATAAATTTATAAATAATCTTTTTTTTTTCTCTTATAAATAAGACCTAAAGAATTTTGAAGAGATAAAAAAGAAACGTTGGATTTTGACAAGAAAATTGGGGCTACATATGACACAGAGTCAAGCTGAGTACTTTCATGCCCAAGCTCATCCAATTTTTTTACTATAACTGTAAAGTTCAAATCAAATTTGAGCATGAGTTTAAATTTTATTAAAAAAATAATAATTTATTGTTAATATATTCAATTACCTATTTACTTATTCATCATACTTCGACAACTAATAAAACAGTAGAGTCAAATTTTCTCTTAAACTGGTAAACAAATTTAGAAATAATCATTTTTCTCTTATAAATAAGACCAAAAAAATTTGATGAGAAAATAAAGAAACATTAAATAAGCTTGCACTCTATAGATCTCTCTCTCTCTCTCTCTCTCTCTCTCTCTCTCTTTCACCCACCTTCCCTCCAACTCACCTCTCTCCACATTCCATCCCAAGGACACTCTCCCATTCTCATCTTTCAATCTTGCTCAATTCACCCTCCAATCCCATCTTTTCATCAAGACACATTACTTTTGTTTCTTCTCTTTGATCGCCTAACTATATTAATTGTCTTCTCGGCTTACTTTTCCCCAACATCAGTCATCCCTATTGTTAATTATCACTACTTCTCAAACCTATATAGCCTATGTATTTCAAAACAACTACAATCCTATCAAGAAATCAACAAAAGGCTTGTGAAAGTCTTAAATGGTTGAATGAGAAAGAGAGGAGAAGAAAAGAGAAGGATAGAAGACTAAAAGTCCACAATCAAAGAAGAGGGAAGAGGGAGAAGTATGTCAAACAACAATTTATTTAATAACCAATGTTTGCATTTACATGACCCCTTGAATCTCTATTTATGATAGAAAATCCTTCGAGATGAGACGAATAATCAAATTTATCATAAACAAGTAGCAACAAATAAGCCTTTATCCCACTACGTGGGGCAGGCAACATGAATCTTTTTTTCTCCAATGTGTCCTATTAAGTGTCATATTCTCATTTAATTCAAACAGAATAAAGTCATCATTTACACTTTCTAATCAAGTCGTTTTAGGTCTACCTCTACCTTTCTTAACATAGGCCGAATCTCATACCTCTAGTTTTCTAACTAGGTAATCAAACGACCAGTGTTTTATGTGACCAAACTATCTAAGATGACTCACTCTAATCTTATCTACCATGAGCTACTCCAACATTTGCACGTATATATTTGTATCTTATTTTGTCTCTAAGTGTTAAGCCACTCATCCACATGAGCATCCTCATCTCTAGAACACTTAATTTTACATTTCACTTTTACTAGACAACATTCTATGCCATAAAACAATACAAATCCCACCATCTTATAAAATTTTGCATTATGTCTACGCAATACTTTTCTATCACAAAACAGGCCCGATGCATTCCTCCACTTCAACCATCCAACTTAAATTATACTAATAACATCTCCATTTATTTCACCATCTGAACAATAGATACAAGATATCTAAAATGTTCACTCTTTTTAATGACTTGATCAACCATTTTCATAACCCCACCACTAGATCATCTACAACTAAAATCACACTCTGTGTATTAGATTTTAGAACTACTCAAACAAAAGCCTTTAGACTCTAAGGTTCATCTCCATAATTCAAATTTTTCATGAACTCTCTCTCTAGTCTCATCAACAAGAATACCATTTGTAAAAAGCATTCACCAAGGTATATCCTCCTATAAATGTTTAGTAAGAACATCCATAACTAATGCAAAAAGATAAGGGCTTAAATCTGATCCTTGATGTAATCCAATTGAAATAGAAAACTACTTAGTCAAACCTCCTTATGATTGAACACAAGTAACAACTCTAGTATGCATATTCTTAATAACTTGAATATTATCAATATTAACACCATTATTTTCTAAAACTCTCCAAAGCACTACTATTGGAGCTTTATCATATGCTTTCTCTAAATTAGCAAATATCATATGCAGATCCCCTCACTTTCTCTATACTACTCTATCAAACCTCTCAACAAACATATAGCATTCATAGTATACTTACCTAGCATGAATCCAACCTATGCTCAATTACTCTATCCCATAAGTTTAATCTATAACACATTAACTTAATTCCTTTATAATTTGCACACTCTTATGCATCACCTTTATTCTTAAAAATAAAAACCAACAAACTCTTTTAACACTATTCTAAAAAATAATATTAAAAAGATTAGTAAATCAAGAAATACATTGACCTAAATATTTTCAAACTTCTATTGAAATATCATCAAGTCCTACGACTTTTCCACACTTCACTTTTTTAAAGCTTCTTCAACTACAATTTTACTAAAACGACGATAAAAATAAATATCTATATTTTAAATTAAGGTACCAAAATTGCTAAAATCAATCGCATTCTCACAACTTTTATTAAATAATTTATCAATATATCTCATCCACCTATATTGAATATTTTCTTCTAAGAAAGTCTTATTATCATTTTCATCCTTAATGCAATTCACTTGCAATAGAACTTTACTTTTCCTATCTCTTTACTTGGCTAATTTATAGATATATCTTTCAGTCTCTTTAGTATCCAATCTATTATATAAATCACAAAATGTTGAATTATTTGCATCACATATTTGTTTTCATAGAATCCCTATGGGCTACACTATATTTTTCCCAATTCTCCAAGCTTTTATATTTAAACCAATTTTTATAATAAACTTCTTTTATTTTTAATCTTTTCTTGCACATTTAACTCCACCACCAACTATTATTACTAATATAAGTATTTTTCTATTCTCTAAACACTTTTTTTGCAACTTACTTAATACAAATTGCTACTTCTTTTCAAATAATATTAACTTTCTCATGAACATTCAAATACTAAGACTTTATAGCTTACTATTAAAAGTATTTTTTTCTTTACGTTCTTTAAGTACCCCATCTAATCATAAAATAATACTTTGATTTATTTTTTATCTCCCAACCTTTCATCTTACAATCTTTACAATTTAAACGATATATTTTTCTAATAACAAAATAATCAATCTGCGTTTTATTAAGTTTATTCTTAAAAGTGATGTATGCTCATCTTTTTTTTTAATAAAGTATTAACAATTATAAAATCATAGGCTTTCTAATATGATCCTACCTTCATTAGTCACTTCATACCGATAACCATAATGAATGTTTCTACAATCTTCAATCTTCCACCACTCTAACAACATACCCATTTAAATCTCTTTTAATAAATATTCTTTCTTCAAGAGGCGTCATTTATAATAATTCATCTAAATCATTCCAATTTTTTCTTTGGAACATACATCCAAACCTACTTAAGAGATATAAACAATTATAACATTAACAATCTTAGCAGTAACAAAAATCTTTAAAGCTATAATTCCATTTCTAATTCTATTAATTTTTATAATATTATCTTTAAACTCTTATCTATAATCACATATACGCTAATTCTAGTATAGCTCCTACATTAATGCCAAAATATAAAACTTATAATATCAATCTCCTTAACCTTCACCCCAACCCATTTAGTTTCTCGAATGCATAAAATATTTATCATTCTATTATTTATAATATTTATTAATTCCATTAATTTACTTGTAAAAGTCTATATATTTCAAGTTTTTATTCTAATTTTGGTTTTATGGACAAGCTTATTTGGCCGCATTCATCCATAATGTGAGAATCTTTGCTTATTTAACATTACACCTGGGCGTCAGTGCAATAGCCCTTGCACATCTTTCACTAAATTCAGGCCATACAGCATGTCGTTTCTAGAAAATGCCCTAGCATCAACACAATATATTAAAGGATTCATGTCATGATTTTTCAATAAAATTAATGCTAGCTATCGACTAGATAACGCAACCCTCTACTTTTCTCATTCATGGCTTGGGACCCAACAATGGCAGTGTTTATCATAAACAACTAGCAAATGAAGTATTGATAATATTACTCTCAAAAACTAAAATAAAGACTAAATAAATTCTAATAAAATAATTACAGAGATAAATCAATTAGACTGCTAAAATGTTATTCAAAGCAAACTTTAGGAGCATAGTGAAGTAATGTGTTGGTCTTGTGCATCATTTGCCTGTGAAGCACAAGCTCATAGCAAAGCAAATGTATCACATTGCTTCACTAAATCTCATCATAGCTTTATATGCTTGACATGAGCTAAAAATGAAATTTTTGGTTCATATTTTATGGCTCGATTGAAAATTTACAATAATAACTACAAGAAAAATATTAACTTCTTATTTTTCATAGTGATTAAGTCATTGCTCAATGATTTTATGTTCCCTCTTGGTAGAATTAGTCGCTACATGATGGTTCTTCTGTTCATACAGCCAACTAATTTTCTTGCATACTTCTCGTCAGTTCTTATTGTGGGCTCTTATAACCTTTCACACATAATCTTCTACTCGAACATGCTTCTCGATACCTTGTTTGGACACTCTCTCACTTCATTGTTCCTACACATCTTAGTCCCTAGTAGTCACTCAATCTCACAAGTATTTTAAATTTTAAATATTATTTCAAGACTTTTTTATTTTTTATTATTTTTAGCTTTCAGATAACGAAAATTTATTATCATTGAATGTATCATTATATTTATTGAAAATTATTATCTGATGTGAATTAAGTTAACCATAATACACATATAATATATGTATATACGATATAAAAACTATAAATGCTCTAGTTGGTAAAGACATCACTTCACTTCGTGTATATTCATTTAAACAAAGAAGAATCTATTGTGCATCATATTGCAAAGTGCTTCAAAAACACAACAAGATATGACAAATAATCATGTGTCTTACATAATATCTTCAAAGATGTAAATAACATTGTGAATGAATTGAATTAAGCCAAGTACTACTTTATTAAAGCTCACACATTCATTTTCTGATCAAATTTGAGGTGAGCTTGAACACGGCTTGAGTTTTAAAATCATGTTTGAGATCATTCATTAATTTATGTATCGAAATTGAGCCATAATTGAGCTTAGTGAGATATTTAATACCAATATTTCAAATATATAACCTAATAACTAGACATACTTAGATTAATAGATTTTAATCAAAATTGGCATAATTCATTAGCCACTAAGTTGTTTAATAAAATTTAAATATTAATAAGCTAAGATTTCAATCTACAAATCTAGCTCTTTATTTGATATTTTCATCATCCTAATACCTTAAAAAATATACATATTTTTAACATATACAAAATATATAAAAATATTTACAATGACCTAAAATAAGCTATCAAATAAGCAATTAAGCCAAAATGTAATGAGTATTTTATCATGTTAAAGCAAGTTACTTAATAAATAATAAATAAACATGTTCACAAAAATATAAATGAACAAACAAGTAAATGTTTAAGCTTCTTTATTTCTATGTTTAGCTTTCAAAATTTTGTTCAAACTTGTTCGATTAAATAAAAAAATAAACAAAAATAATCCCTATATAAATTAGTATTTCACAATTCATAATTGCACCTATTCACTTGCAACAATAGGACCAAAGAATTCTACTTCATAGAGCTTGAAGTAAGGTTGTAGATGAAACAAGTAGGCCAAGATCTACTTTGTTCAACTCATACATTTATTTTCTTACCAAGTTCACGCAAAACATGAATATGACTAAAATTTTAAAATCATGCTTACGCTTGTTTATTAAATTTCTAATCAAGTTCAAGCAATAATCAAGCCTTATTAATTATATATTTAATGCTCAAGATTTAAACATATAAGCTTATTACTAGACATCAATAGATTTATGAGTTTTAGCTAAAATTGATATAATTCACTTAACATTATTGTTGTTGGTGGTGGTGGTGAAATTCAAATGTTTATAAAAATAATATTAATTTATATATTTAGCTATATGTTTGCTATTTACATCATACTTATACCTCAAATAATATACACAACTTTTAAAATATTTAACATTTAAGAAAATTATATAGGAATAAGAAAACATTAAATCAAAAAATAATAATAATTAAACCATCATTAAATGACTATTTCATCAAACATCTTGCCAGCTACTTGATGAATGATAGACAAGCAAGTTCATGAATATAAAAAAACAATTTTTTGCTGAATCCATAGTTTGATGATTAAGTTGGTTCATTTATATGTCAAATTTCATTCAAATCTATTCAATTACTTAATATATGAACATAAAAAGGCCGTAAAGCAGTAGTTCAACAAATACCCTAATTCGCTTATACCGCTAATTTAAATGATGTTAGAGGAAAAACTAAAAGATCTTCTAATATAGTGCCAAAGTAGTAGAATTCATCCTGTGAAAGGAAAGACAAAAGGAACACAAACTAAAGAAAAGAATGGGTTAAATTTCAGCATTTGTAGTAAATCTATAGGAGCATCTAGTAGTTAAACTTCTGAAAGACATTAAAACCTATTAAAAGTAGTTCATCTTCGAGAATTCTAGTTCAAATAGCATAAAGTTCAGACATTTTATTCTGAAGAAAAATTTTCAGGTAAATGGAGAAAATCTTGTTGTTTTTTTTCTAATCGATGCAAGCGGAGTTCCTATGTGTAGTGTTGCAGAGATGAGGATGCTCAGGTGGATGAGTGGCTTTACTCTTAGAGATAAAATGTGAAATGAGTATGTTCGGGAAAAGTTAGAGTAGCTCCAGTGACAGATATGATTAGAGAGAGTCGTCGTAGATGGTTTGACCACATAAAGCGTCGACGTCCAATGACGGTTAGAGTATATGCATTAGATTTGCCTTATGTTAAGAAAGGTAGAGGTAGACCTAAAAAGACATGGTTAATATGTATAAAAAATGACCTTAGTGTACTTGAATTAAACGAGAATTTGACACATAATATGACACAATAGAGACGACGGATTCATGTAGCCGACCCCACTTAGTGGGATAAAGGCTTGTTGTTGTTGTTGTTGATGCAAGTGGAGTTCTTACATCCTCGCCAACAAAGCCGGTTACAATTATTCCATCAATTATATATGTTAAGTGGATTCAATTGATAACAGGTAAGCCCATAATTTCATTCATTGGTGATACCATCCCATGTCAAATGATTTATGGGTAATGTATGATAAGAGGCAATGGAATTCTGATGAGAATAGTGGTATAATAAGGCTAGTAGATCCAAAAATATGAAAAAAATTGGCTAAACTAAAACATGGTTTAGCGTTTAGTTTAAATTGATTTCATTGGTTTGGTTTAAATTTGAGATTTCATCAAAATAAAATAAATTGAACCGAACCAATTAAATGTGCTGCATTATTTATCAATTGATTTGATCTTTAGTCCTAATATTTATCTATATCATATGTAATGAAACAATTAATATATCAAGCTAAACAAAACTAAATCATTGAATATCAACAATAACAACAAGTCTTTATCCCACTACGTGGGGTCAGCTACATGAATCACTTTTCTCTGATGTGTCTTGTTAAGTATCATATTCTCATTTAATCTTAATAAATTAAGGTATATGAATGCAATTTAATACTGAATTAAACCAAGCAAACAAGAAAAATTAAAAACTAA
Source organism: Cymbidium sinense (assembly GCA_021442155.1). Taxonomy (NCBI): domain Eukaryota; kingdom Viridiplantae; phylum Streptophyta; class Magnoliopsida; order Asparagales; family Orchidaceae; genus Cymbidium; species Cymbidium sinense. The sequence continues at coordinate 69,405,373 of CM038217.1, read as the reverse complement.
TTCCAAAATGGTCAGTTTAATTTCTATTTAACTTAATCATGATTTAATTTTAGCTTTAGGTTTTCTTGATTAGTTTGGTTCAAATTACTAGTCAATTTGAAACCAAGTTGAACTGTGTAAACTCTTCTTGAAGAATTTTCAATAGAATACTTCGAGTCCAAGGGAGAGTTTTTCACATCCTAAAGTGACTATAACAGCCATCTGATCAAGACAAAAAATAGGCACCAATAGTAGGATTAATTATTACTTTTATGCTCTATTAATAAATTTATGGTCTAAAAAATTTTTATTTTTTTTTTGGATTATCTATTTCAATACAATGTTGTTTTTTTTTTTTTTTTTTGGTGATTACCTTAAGGTGGGATTTTTTCTTTTCAAGATAAGACGCAATATTTTTGATGCCATAATGAAGAACTATTATGCTTTCAACCCTTCTTGTGGTATTGATAATCTCCCTCTCTTGCTCATCTTCATTCTTTTCTCTCTCTCAGACATTCTTACTCTGAGACTCACCCTCTTTAATCTTCTCACTCACTCGCTTACAATATTATAATAGATTCACCCCTCTTCTCCCATCTCAATCTCTCGTCATATACTTAATGATCTTCCTCACTTCTCTATTATTTTGTCTCACTCTATCTCTCTCATTCTACTCTCCCTCTTTAATCTTCTCATTCACTCGCTTACAATATTAAAATAGATTCACCCTCTTCACCCATCTCAATCTCTCGTCATATACTTAATGATCTTCCTCGCTTCTCTATTATTTTGTCTCACTCTATCTCTCTAATTAGGACATAATGGAAACGAAGGATTCATGTAGCTGACCCCACCTAGTGGGATTAAGGCTTGTTGTTGTTGTTGTTGTTGTTGTTGTTGTTGTTGTTGTACTCTATCTCTCTAATTCTCCACTGCTCTTTCACAACCTCCTTTTGCTAATTCTCCTCTGCTCTTTCACCACCTCCTTTTGCTAATTCTCCTCCGCTTGTTTCTTCATCCCTACCATATCCTCTCCTATTAATCCTTTCCACTTCTCAAACCATTATTTTCCTTTGTTTGTTACAGCCATTGTATTCCCGTTGGGGAGTCAAGAATTCTTAATTTTTCACTCTACATCAATCTTGCAAATCAAAATTATACTAACAAATATTGGGATCCACAAGGTAGATAGTAGAACCATTCTCTTAGTCTTTTTTCTTCATTGAATAGTCAAATAACCTTTGACCAGTATTAACCACCAATGGTCATCAATTGAAATACTTGAATTAAATGAGAATTTGACACATAATAGGACACAATGGAGACGAAGGATTCATGTAGCCGACCCCACTTAGTGGGATAAAGACTTGTTGTTGTTGTTGTGGTCATCAATTGAAATACACTAGGCGTTCAGCAACGCTCACATGTCTCTTCTGAGGCCACTAGACAATAGCATCCAGCATACACATAAACGTGGTGACAGATTTTCAAAGAAAGAGATGAATAGGATGGAATTTGTTAGCCCAAGCAGCGACCAGCTATTCATAGGTTAAACAATAATTGATTAAACTCATTAGTTTTATAAATACATGAGAACAAGACCAAATTGTTTTTAGCAAAGATGTGGAGAAAATGATATTTCAAGTAACGTTACTAGCAATTTCTGATGCTTTCAAGGTAATGACAGGAACAAACAAAACTTATAATAATTTCCATGCACAAAAATAAATCATTCTTAAACTTTAGCCTGAAAGTTGATTGGGAAATTTTAATTACCTACAAAGAGAAATCAGATCCTTTCTTCCTGTTTCCTAGAATAGAATGGGTGAGAAAATTGAAGGAAAAGAAAAAAAATTACAAGCAACTGCATCTTGTGCTTGCTAAAACTGCAAGAAACCAGCAGGAACGAAATATCTTATAGTTCCAATTAACAAAACTTAATAAAAGTCTCGGTATAATAGAAACCATAGAATAGGGATGAAACCAATTTCACTAATTAAAATCACTGGTGAAATAAGAGGTGTGTGGCAGATGTAACATTGCCACGATTATGACCTAAAAGTCAGTTTTCAAGTCACAAAACAACAATAAAAAAAACTACTTGCCAATGAACAGAGTACATCAACCTTTCCCTACAGCCTGCAATTGGCTAAAGCATCATGCATTTATAACCCTCTTGCTAATGGAATCAAAAAAAAAAAAATTTTAAAAGTATTTTATATCTAATTTTGAAAAAAAAAAAAATCGCAAGACAAATTCATTCCCAAACATTACACCAATAAACATAATTAAACAAAAAGAAAATGAACAATAAATAACTTGAGATATTGACTGCCAATCAAAAAAAAAGTTCACGTAAACTGTATGTAACACTAGACATTGCTGCAAAAAAGGGAAGAAATGTGCCTTACCGTGCATGCATCCGAAAATGCACTGAAGTGCAGATGGGAAGCAATTGGCAGCAGCAACAGAGCGACAGAAAACAGACATAAGTTGTACTCTGAGTGCATTGTTTACAGGGGCTACCCGAAGATCAGCAGGTAAGCTTTCAACACTGGTGGTACCTACGTTAATGTCAAATGAGTAAAACATATGCCACTCTAATTTTTAACATTAACTATAGAAATGATACCCTGCCAAACATAGAAAAAATTAGAACAGGAAGCATGGCGCAGAACAAAACGGTTCTGTTACAGAAAATCATAGCATAATTGTTGAAAAATAAATTTCCAAATATCTGAAAAGATATATTTCACCCCATGATGACTGCTTACAACCTGATAAACATGCTCTAAGTCATCGCTCTTTCCTATTCAAATCAATAAACAATGAAGAGCATCTTTAAGCATGAATAACCCAAGAGCACTAATAGTGACAATAAACAGACATTTGTGGAAGCTCAACAACAAGCATCTTCCGCAGACAGGATTTCAATATTCATGATTACCCAAGTATTAGATAGCATAATATTTTGATCTTAAAATTCAGGATAAGGCACAATAAAATGTCATGAAATCATTCTACTTAGGATTATCCAAAAGATTTCAAAAAACAAAATCAAGACTAAGGTGTTTTGCCTTAGTGAAGCGAGTCATAAATCTCAAGGCGGATCAAGACGTAGACCTCTAAATAGAAAAATAAAAAATAATAAAATTAAAAATAATTCATAGATATGACAAATCATCTATATGCTTAATCATGTTATCATCATAAGGAAATAAATCACAAATCTCAATCTTAAATGTTAATATAAAATGAAAGTTGATATTAGAAATTTGTATTCAAGATAAACACACATTTAAAATTTAAATAAACTATGAGAACCAGGATTTATAATGGCCTCATCCTCAATTTCATTGTTATTTGAGAGTAATCATATATAATAATTCTATCATCCATTGATTTTATCTCATCAGTATTTTTCGAATCCTTTTTTATCATTACATTTTTCTTCACATCCCCTAAACTCAAATAACATTTCATTTAATATAGATTAAAATAAATTAATAAAATAATTAAGTGATCCATTATTTTTAAATCACTTTTTTGAATTTTTTGAGACAATGTATCAAATATATTAAATATAAGTATAACAAAATATAATATAATATAATTTTTTTTACATAATCTTATTGAGACGTTGCCTCAAACGCCTCTAGGCATGCGCCTTAGACAAAAAAGGGCGAAAGCCTTACTATCAGGCACCTTAGACAAAAAGGGTGTAAGCTTTACTAGTGATAGTGAAGCTAGCAAGGCTTAAGCCTAAAGATATTTTATGAGCACCTAAGTTTGAGAAATATCTTGAAACATGCGCTTCAAACATTTTTTTAAACAATGATCCAAACTATCTAGAGCTAACAAATGAAATATAAGATCATCCTATTATTCAATATGACACAATAAGCACAAAAGTCAACCCATTTCAATAATAATGTGTAGAATAATATATATATATATATATATATATATATATATATATATATATATATATGGTTGTGTCCAGCAACTTACCTATAGACTTTTCTACTAGTAGAAAGAAAATGATCATTTTTCTTCCCATATATATTTCAACATTATGAAGTTTTAAAATCATTTAATCAACAATCAAATTCAACAAAATGTTATCAATGAACGCTTCATTTACATGAGGCAGTTGTGATTTTCAAAGTGTAAAATCTTTTAAATGGCTCGAAACTAAATATATGGTTTGTCAATAACATTTAAACATAATTGAAACTTTTGATTGGTGCAAAATTTGGTATTGGATACTTTACAGGTTAAATTATACATGCTATCCTATCCACCTTATTTTTGCACATATTTTATTAATGATTCAACTATACACATGATTGTGTGCTTACCAGTCACTCCTTGCATAACCATCATGTGATCTTACTTGTATAATGAAAAAAAAAAATGATGAGCAGGCAAAAGCCATCTATTATTGGAACCAAATTTTCAATCCGTTTCATCAAATAAGAAAATCTCTTAAGAGCTTAAGGTTCTGTAAGAAAAAAGAAATCTATTGCGAACAAATGATTGGCAAATAAATTGCAGTCCTCCAAGAATATTCCTTTAAGAAGATTTTAGTTATTTCAACCTTACCAAAACCATTTCAAAGAAAAACCAAGAACTAAAACTATTTTCTTTTCCATTCAAGGTAAGTTATAATTCATCCTTTTAGATTGTTATAAAGGGAAAAGATATAACTACCATTTTTTGAAAAAAAAAATTAAGTTCAAACATCCTTCAGTACATAACTATTTCTAATTCCAAATCTGAAATATTAGTAGCTGCACGTTGGTCCAGACTCTTTGAAACTTGGGCTAACGCTACTAACTAAAGCACTTTTTATATTTCACATATCCAATGCTTTATCTTCAAATAAACACATGGAGCATTATAAATCTTGCACACCTTAACAGTCTTTAATGAATGTTGTTTACCAACTCAATCTACAAGTAAGAACCTACTAAGGATTTTTGAGAAGAACCTATTGAAGAATGTTGAAAGAGAAGCTAATAGTGCAGCTCTATCTCGATCATTAACAGCATGATCCTTCTTTTTTAATGTATTTATTTTTCATGTAATTAGAATATATATCATAATTTCTTGTCATATCATTCCCGTGCATGCTAAGCCAGCATTTGGGACAGATCTTGAGGTAGAATAAGTAGCAAAAGACAAAGCAATCTTTGTTTAGATGGCAACTTTGTCATAATTCTCCAAAATTATGCCTTTTAAAAGCTACTTTTTGGAAAGCATAATTGAAACAATGAAAATAGCTTTTAACAACAAAAAATAGAGGCATAAGCTATCCCCAAAAAAATCCTAAATCTCTCAATTTATTCTGAACCTTAAGTAACAATTGCTAAATATGAGGGGATCCTCATTGAGTCCTAGAAATGCAAGTATAAATAGCATACAAAGTATGTAACTTTTGCATAACATAGAAAATCTAGTGCAACCACAAGATTGATTAAAATATAGACTAACAACAAAGAAATATAATCTTTTATCCCCTAAAGCTATTTGATGTTCCATAATAATGAAGTACATAGCACTCTTCAAGCCATCTTACTTGATGAAAGTAGACAGAAAAAAAAATTTTATTATATGAAATAAGTAGGAATTCACTCACCAAAAATATGCAAACTCATTCATCCATAATGGTTGGAAAATCACTTACCCAAAGAAAACTCACTCACCTATTACATAGGAGAGGTACTCACCCATATAAGATGATCTGTCACTCTCTCATCATTAAGCTCTCACATCCAAAACTCTTTCAAGTTTAAGCCTTTGATAGGCTCAAAAAATGAACAATTTTGCCAATCAAATGAAATGGTAGATAGGAGAGTAGTTAGTGGTTGAAAGTGCAAGTAAATGAGATGGTAGTAATAGTTAGGGAGTACAATTAATATCTTTTGCTCACACCTATTACATTGGCAAATTACAAACCCTAACAAGAGAAATCTTTTGCAAGCCCTTCCTCAAGCTCTCTTCTCCAAATATCTTCATTGATTAAGGCTTTGATAGGACCGAAAAAAAACTCTTTGGCTGATTAAAAGAAGTGGTGGATGAGAGTGCTTTGTGGTTGGAAGTAAAAAAATTAGGAGGCCGGTGAGGTATCTATTGGCTGAGAAGTGCAATTAATATCCAATAGATACTTCATCACCCCTCTTAATTGTTATTCCACTCATCTACACCTATTATAGTGTCCAATCTCAAGGTCCCGCCAAACATAATCCCTACCCTCCCAACCAACCAAATACTATACCAAACAACTCTATCCCCAATTTATTATTTCTTCCACTAAAATCCAAATACTCTTGAACTTCCATATATTCACCAAGTAGCATTCCTTTCCTCTCTATCACAAACTAAAAAGCATTCATTCAAATGCAATTTCTCCAGTTGATTCAAGTTGTGCAATCCCACTAAGCACCCACTTCTCTCTATGCAAAATTTTGCATAAAATAAATATACTATTAGACACTTCCAGTGTTCCATTACAACTTACCCTTAATACCTATGCAATGCAAGCTATTTTCAACCAAATAAGCATCAAACTCTATAAACATACTAGATCCCCTCCTTCATCAATAAACCAATAAGGTAACAAGTAAAAATGTGTAAAAATTTTAATGTTTTGTTCGAACATAATTTTGTGCATAAACTAAAACCTCGGGCTTCAGAATGCTTGGCCTCTTAAAAGTCCAATGGTGCTTTCTCCTATAAGCTACATTATAGGTAGGATGCTCAATTTAAATTCAAACAAACCAAGGAATACATCTTTGTTCATAAAAATTAATATATTCCATTAAAGCTTACTTTGTCTAGGTATTACTGTCTTGCCAGTAATCCAGCGCAAATATAGAGCCACCAACAAGATATTTAGGTTCAAAGTAATGCTATCATTCAATTAAACAATACAAAGGTATCAACATTGTGCAGAACTTTGTCCATGAACATTTTGAATGTCAAAAAATGTATTAAGTCAAAACTTACCGCAGATACTTAGTCCTACTAGAATGGAAAATTTATGAAACCTGTTCTTTTATAATACAAGCACCCCCAAAATGCTCATTTTCTACCAACAGAGATCAAAGGGTAGAATTAAGAAACACCAAAGAAGACTCGAAGATCATGCCAATGGTAAAACACCAAATATATAGCACATAATATTCTAGAACAACAACAACAAATACTTAGATGACCAAAAAGTCCAATATCAATCTGTACAAATGCAAAGTGAAACAGCTCACCATTAAATAGGATAAATAGTCTGTTTATCAAATCAGAGTCATCAAAATTGACACCAGCAGCCTTGCGCTTTATTAAATTCTCTCCTCTTTTTGCAACAAGTTCTTGACTTTAAAACATTCAAAGCAGTCATGTATGAATGAGATGTCTCCTCCAGTGATAAAATGGTTATAACCTTGTTGGGATAAGAACTAGTAGGCACGTACCTATCTGCAGAAGCAGCTAGATAAAGAGGATAGGCCACCACAGGTGCAAGCTGCATGGATTCAATCACATACAAAATCCCAAGCTGCAAGAAGCAAAATTAACCATAAAGGCATCAGAGCAAAAATACTGTTTAATAGCAAACAAAAGACACCTCTTTAGCAGTTAACAATAACTTCAAACATAAAAAAGCAATGAAGCTACCTTTCTCTTTAACAGCACATCTCCTTGTAATGGCAACTTTCCTGTAATACGATCAGATTGAGCCATGGAAAGCCCTGCTGGGCAGCCAACACTTCAAAGAAAAAGATGATTGATGCATAAGGAAACAAACCAACAATCCATTGGCAATTAATCATGTTAGCCTACGGAAAAAATGTCATACCCGGGAGATGGTGGCTGGTATAAAACTGTATGGAGACAAAATTCCACAAAAAGTTGTCTATCCTTACCATCACAAGAGTTGTATTTTACACTAATATTTTCATCAAGATCACTTGAATGGCACTCACCGATTGCCTGAGATTAATTTAGCATCAATAATCAAAGATTATCTTCTATATTCTATGAAGTCAATAGTAAATAAAAAAAAGCATTCGGAAAGCATGTATCTATAAAACAAAGAAGCATTCCTCATATTGATGAACAGAATGGAATTCTAGAAGATAAATATTCCACTTTCACAAAAAAATAAATAAATAAATAAAATAAAAAATAAAACAAATTCAAAGTAAAAGATCAAATAAAAGCAAGATAATAAATAAAGCTTGGATGCTTTCCAGCAAGGTTTGTAGCAACAAGGCATCACAAGTAGCCATGTTAGAGCCAAAAAAGCTCAACCTATGCAAGTTGCTTATTGTTAATCCAAATCTTACCACCATACATTCATGAATAAGCACCTTCTGATCATCCATAAGAGTAATAATGTACTATCCATCATTCTAACAGAACGTTATTATTGAATTCATGACATTGTCAAAAATTAATCTATTAAATGTCAATTCATCCTTTTTACTCTATAACTCAATAGCACAGATTTCTTTCAACAGGTTGAGTTCATTTGATTATTTTTAGCTTCTCATCACGCTTGTTTTAGAGGGCCTGTTACACGCCTTGCTATAATTAAGAGTTGCAAATAGAGGGTATCATCAGCCTTAATAAGTGGAACCAACAAACAAAGTGATTCTCAACCTCAACAAGTGGAAACAATTCATATGGGATCCTCAATATATGTGATCAAGCTTGTCACAATGATAATGTTGACTACAAAGACATGCATACGTACAGGTGGCAGCATGACTAAGTTTTGTTACATGTATACAAGTGTTTGCTTATTGTTTGCATGTGTATGCCTCAATGAATGTCCAAATAACTTGCTTATGTGGGTGTCCCCTTGGCATATCTATGCATGTGCTTTACTTTACTTTGTGTTTGCACTTGTATTTGCATGTGCACATTATCGAGTTAGATTATCATCATTATCATCATGAATAACCTAATCCCAATTGTTTGGGATTAGCTTATTGAATCCTCTTATTCATTCTTTCCTATTGAGTTTTATGCAAGGTGTTAAAACTTAAAACTATAATGGGTAAATCCTTTGCACAACATCAACACACACCTCCACTCAAATCACTTTCCTTCTTAAATCCTTCAATATTAATTTTAAATTGTCCATTTTGAAGATGCATTTTCTATCCTCCATTACAGATGTCCAAATGACCTAAGACTATTTTTACTATATAATTTTTAATTGATGTTATTCTCACTATTGCACTAGTAAAAAAACATAAATTAAACAATTTTAAAATCCAAGCAATTGAAATATGAGTCAAAAAAAAGGTGAAATAATCACCATAAGCGGCACTAGAATACGATGAGTTAAACTCAATAAGCTAAAGGTTATAAGAGATTTTTCAACGGTAAAACTTTTAGTCTTTAAGGGTATCACACCCACTGATTGTGCAGAGACCAAGGAAAACACTGGGAATTATTTTATTTGATTCCAACCAAGTAACAATGTTTTTGTGTTAAAAACAAGGTAATTGAAAGTCATAGAAATACTCATACAGCAAGCCTATATGAACTATAAGCAATATAACGAATTAGTTTCCAAAACCTGTAATAAAGTTTACCTTCAAAACAATCCTCAAAATAATATCTTGATGTTTGGTAGGAAGCCTTGAGATATTTACTAAAAGATCAGGAGCCATATTAGCTTTCTCCTGCAACATAAGATCCACCACCAGTTCAAAATAATAAAATAAAATAAAAACAAGCATGTCATCTCTATACATCAAAACTTTGAAAACATGTAACAAAAAAAAAGTTAAACAAATAAAAAGTGTCCAACCTCAGCAGGCAAACGATCAAAGGACATCTCGATGTACATTATACAGAAATTTCTAACCATGGGGAAACCAGTCGCCTCGCAATAAATCTTCCACAGCTCCAACACTGGCAACCCAATTTCCAGCCGGTGCTTCACCCGTTTGTTCACATGCGTCAGAATCTCCATAACCTACCAGAACAAGAAAATGCATAAATAACATCAAAAAGTAATATCTCGGTACCAACTATACCAATAGGTAACGTATCAAAAAATCTATATGCAAATATGCAAGTCAATTCAAAAAAGGCGAAGCTACTATCTTTTCCCAATAGCAAAGTTGGGGATTCAGTGATGATTAATGATTAGCAAACCATCAATCCAAAACAACGGAGCCATGGAAAAAAAATTTACTGGCTTGCGGACTGAAGGAGATGAAGACGATAGAGAGGATATGGAGTAGGGTAAAATCTTCGATAGCAACAGCTCAAGGTTGGAATCATCAGCGAGAGCGAGGCGAGTAAGCATGCGGTCAAGCATCTCCTCTCTCTCGGCGTCCGATGGCTCCGGCTCCGTGGACGTAGAGGTCTCTGCCATTGTTCTGCAAGTGAGGAAACAAGGTGGTTCGATGCAAGAAAATTCGCACAGCCCTGCCGAACGATCCTTTCTTGGTGGGCTGATGATGCAAGTTATCACAGATCGTCACTCGGATCGTTATTTTATTTTATTTTTTTTTTTAAGGTGTGGGGATTTATATACGTAATATACAATTCTTATGTAATTATATATTTAACAATTAAATTTTAATTTATATATATATAATATTCTATCTTTAATGTCACATCAAAAATATTATGATCATTTATTTTTTAAAAATAAAATAAGTATAAAAAAATATTATATAAATAAATATCTAATTTAAATATTAGATATGTAAATATATAAGAATTATGTGATATATATGTAAATCTTCTTTTTTTTATATAATTTATATACTTAGCATATAATTCTTATGCATTTACAAATTTAATATCTAATTTGTTATTTATAAATATAATATTTTTATATAAAAAATATTTATTTTTTTAAAAATATTATTATTAGTATTTTGTATATAATATTTAAAATACAAGTTTTATTTAAATAAATATAAAACTTTAAGTATTATATATGTAAATATATAAGAATTAAGTGATATTTATCTAATGTCTTTTTTAAATGAATTTTAAAAAATAGTAAATAAATAAGAGAGGGCATTGATAAAAAAAATTAAATTATTTATATTTTATAATAATAAAATTAAAGAAATACATCAGTTAATTATTTGTGTAAAAACATATATCTAAAACTTCTATTTGCCCCCACATTTGATGAAGAGTACTTATTTGTAGTTCATAGTAGTTAATTTAGTTCAAGTAAGATAAACAACTTATTTAACTATTATTCAAATTTTATTCATCTATGATTTGAATAAGATTTGAACATTAATTATAATATAATAGGTCAAATACAATCATAATATTTATAATATTGCAAAATACATAATATATAATAGGCATAACACACCACATTGCATTTTAAGAGTTATACAAAAAAGTATAATATATAATGCAATTCAAGCAATATAGCAAAATAGATGTAAATTTGAAAGTAACAGAATTTGTGTTAATGAAAATTTAATATATATAAAATAATTAATATTTACATTTGAATAATAAATTAATATATGAATATATATTGTTTTAAAATAAATCTACATGTAAATATTACTTGCAGGATTACAAGTGATTAGATATAACTTTTAGGATATTTTTTTGAAGCTAGGTATATAATATATTGTATAATATACACACTACAATCATTGTTGTAAATAAGACACTAAGTAAATATACGACTATCTGTACAATAATTATTTAAATTATTTTTTTTCTTAATTTCAAACTGATTATTCTATTATTACCCTAAGGACTTCATCTATGGTGACCCTCCTCTAGTTTCAAGGATATTTAGAAGAGAAAATATATTGTTACATAATCAATTCATCATTGCACATAAGGACTACGCTTAGGTGAAAGAGGGGTCGAAGTCATATAATATCATGGCCTTCATAGGAACTGTGATTGCACATATAATCTAATGACGAAGTTTTACTTTTATTAAAAACTGATCAGAAAAGTTGTAGAGAAAGCAGTTTTTTGAAAAGATGATGTATGCATTACAAATATTTTTAATTTTAAAAGTTTTAAAAAATAGCTTTCTAACATCCACCACACTCTAATAGCACTGGCTCTCAAAATCAATTTTTCACCACAAAAAATTTTGAAAAGTAGCAAAATAGCTAGTTGCCAAAGGTAGCTGCATTACTTTCTGGCTGCTCTCTGAAAAGCAAAGCAGCCAAAAAAATATCTCAAATGCACCTGAAGTTTATCCAGTTTAAACATGAGTTCTATATTAGCCCATTAGTCCAAGAATTTACCTCAACTCCAATAACCAACATGCATGGAGTTCAAGCTAGTTAAATGATTGTCTACTTTATCCTTATGCGCATAAAGATTGCTACTTTATAATATTGTTAAAATGGTTCATCCAAGTAACAATGGTAGGTCTATAGGTCTTTATGTAGCATCAAATTTACTTTTTTTATTAAAAAAAACAATGTAGTATAAAATATAAATTAAACTTTAGTATAAAAACATTCAAGAACTCATGCATTGATGAAGTAAAATACCTCTCATCATATAATTTAATTAAGTAGTTTGAGCATTGAATTGTTAGAATCATGATGTGCTTCCACTTACCCAAGCAACTAATGAACCGACTCAAGCTTAGCTCATAAATCGAACTTGATTAGCTAACATGTCAAGTTTGAGCAAGCCCTAACTAGACTCATTAACTAAAGAGTTAGCTTATTTTAAAAATATTAATATAAAGTATACTTAATATATATTATAATTCTAATCTAAGTTTAAAATTAATAAAAAATTTTAAAAATATATCTTATTTTTTTATATCAATAAATTTCTTAGTTTTTTTTTATTTTTCATTCTTTTTATCATTTTATTATAGCAATTTCTTGAATCAAAATTATTTGTCCTCTTCTATACTAAATGAGTTGACTCGTGATCCAACTCAAATTCAAATAAAAAATAGAGCTTGAGCTCAAACTTGATTGATTAATCTTGCTCAATCTCAAGATAAAAGCCACTTGAGCTCAAATCGACTCATTTATATCCTAGCTTCTACTATTTGCTCTTATCTTCATCTCTTTAAAGTTGATAACCAATCATGTCATCTATGACATGAAATAGGATAATTGCTTCTTATTGATAGTGGAAAGGAGATCAAAGGTACATAGATCCATGAGCTTGTGTCTCTTCTCAGAAGGATCATTAAAATCTCTAATATTTTTTTAAAACTTTACATTGTTCTTCTAAACCTTATTAATTCAATATCACTCCTATATACAATTCTAAGAGATAGAGTGACATTCCTACATTCTTACACTTTTACCCTATACATACAATGGCAAGGGATCAATCCCCTATGTTCTCCGCCACCTCTTGCACTTTTTCATTTCTCTTTCTCTCTCTATACCTCTTCCAAAATCTCATATATGTAATAGGTTGGGTTACTGAAAGGAATTTCCTTGTTCATTTCTTTCTCATCTTGCTCCGTCTTATGTATAGAATTATAAATAAGATTTGTTAGAACATCTAATTTCTAGTCCAACAAAATTTGACTATGCTCAAACCTAGGTTGACAGTTGCTTGAATTTTTTTATAATGAAAAGGTTGTTCAATCTTTTATAAAAGAGTATTGACTAACTTGTAGCGAATTGTGCTTTCCCTTTCTCTTCAAAAAAGGGATACAAACTTTCATATTTATAATTCTACCAGGGATAGGTTGAATAAAGGTATATACAATAGACTTATTGAAATCCTTCTCATCATTTTTATGCACCAACAAAGGTGAGTAATTGCCTACAAGTAATAAGGAGTTCATAATGAACTACATAAATAAAAAACGTTTTTACTTAATTTAAGATTATGGAAAATACTTTCATCTTTATATATAAAGAATGATATAAATATTTACTCGTGAGCACTTTGATACTCTTCCAACTTAGCATCTTTAGTGTTCTCTCACTAGGGAACTTAAAATATCTTTTCTCCAACCCTAAAATGACTTCATAAGCTTAGTACTATAATATATTATATGTCAAGTTATACTATGCTAGATTGGGCCATTCTTCTTTCATGGTAGTGACCTTCTAGCTACATGTTATTCCTTTTTATCTCTTTTAGTATTTTCTCTCACAGTATTCTACTTTATAGGTATAAAAAAAATGACCACTCATCTTCAACCAAGTCAACCATTTCAATGAAAACAATTTTATATATCATGATTAATAAGGATGTCATCTACAAAGGAACATAACCCAAGCTATCAGACATTACCTCTCATGTTACATTTTAGGAAAGCTTTCTTAGGTTAGTATTTTTGAATTTCTTTTATCTATCCATATAGTTCTCACATGGCATATTACTTTTGCTCATATTTAGAAACTCTTTAGATGTGAATCCATCAAATTTTGACCCAATGATAAAGATAAATTTAATAATATTAAATATGGTGCTCTACCCTTAAATGTTAAATAAAATGGAGTATCCCTTATTCTCATCATATCACCAATCACTTTCAGCAATAATTAATGCATTAGGGTCCTATAAATTACATTTCATTAGTTTTAAAGAATTGACTAATAAGGATTCATTAGTCATGATAATGATATCATTATCATTAAACTATCAAACATATTTCTTCATCATACCACATTGCTATATGCAACCTAAGAGCATTATAATGTCTCTTTTAATCTTTTTTGATATCATTAGAGTAGATGTTTGAAAATATAGGAAAACAACTTAAATAAGTAAAATGAAATAAAACAATTTTGAATAATAGTAAAACCATGAATGATTGAATACTAATCAAATCAAGATTAAATATTTTTACAGCCATATTTTAATAAACTTTAAATAAGGATAGCATCATGATTAAACATCTTTGAATCATATTTAAATAATTTTTAAATGATGATTATGACATGATCAAACCATCTAGGAATTATGTTTAAATTAACTTTATATTATGATTGAATATTGGCCAAATGATGATCTAATCAGGATTGAACTATTATGGATTAATATTTAAATCACATTTTTAATCATAATCAAATAATCCACAAATCATAATTGAATTATTTTTACGTGTCATTGATCATGCTACAAATGATTTAGACATGATTTTAAGGTGATTTAAAGATTATTTGAATCATGATCACATATGACTTGAGGATGTTTGATTATAGTATTATTATTATTTGAAGCTTACTTGAATATGATTAAAAAATTAGTTGATCATAGTTTAATCATGATTTGAAGATGAAGATTTTTATAACAAGTTTATAAAAGGTTAATTGATTTTGCTAGTGTTCTGGGTTTAGATCTATTGCAAACATTGCAATCAATCATGGATAGCTAAAAAAATAATATTGCTCACCTTCACATATGATGGACATAGAGAGATCATTGCTATGAAATTTCACCATACTCCAATATATGGATGCTCTGCAATCACCAAATATGGAAAATATTTGGGGAAAAAGAAGGCTTGACAAACTCCTACAATCTTAAAGATTATGTAGCTATTTAATGAAGATTTTGTCGATATTTCTTAAAAAGCTAGAGTATCTGGATCTAAAACAAAATTTTGGGCATATTTTACCAATCAAATAAATATTGAGCATATCTCTCTAATATATGTTATCATGGAGAATATAAAGTAAATTTCTCTTGATAAATATTTTAAAATAAAAGACATCAAGTAAAGTAAAATATTTGGCCAAAAAGGCTAGCAAAATGAAGCCACTCTAGCCAAAGAAATAGTTAGAAGCACTATCTTTACTAGCAAAAGAACTAAGCAAGCCTATATCATAAGAGAAAATTAATATAGAGGAAAAAGATGACTTAGTGAGGAATTTTTAGATAAAAATCTATTTGATCAATTAAACATAAATTCATTCGTGGTACAAGCTTTACATTGTTGAATATAGACATCATATTATTGTAAAAGATGAAGAAGTAATTCAAAGAGACAAGCTTCAAAATATATAATCGTAGTCATAAATCATATAAGTCCTCAACCATTGATCCTTAAGAAGCGAGCTAGGCAATGGAAAAAAATTTCATGCTATTATTTCAAAATTTTTAATTTTTTTAGCTAAAGAATTTGCTCCTGGCTTGTTATTTAATATTAGCCAATTCCTATTTTGGGGGGCTCATAAATGCTTCATTATAGAGCCCATTTTGCCTCTCTTGTCTTATGAACTTGTTAAGAATAACAACAATAAGAAGATAGAAGTTATAGGATATGAGATTGCAGTGAGAAACATAGGAATGTTATAAGATTTAAAAAAATGTTCAAATACATAATGTCATGTCCAAAACATGATAGTATTTATTTTAAAAAAATAGTTAAAAATATACTTAATTTTTACCTTCAAAAGTTGATAAGTAATATTTTTAATATAAATAAAATAAATTCATGTAATTTTACTTCATAAATAAGATGAAAATAATAAAGATATATAAAGCAAATATTATGAATTTATCGAACATTTTTTATACGCTACATGAGAATATATTTCATATCATATTTCAAGTTTTATAGTGCATCTTCATGAAAAATAATCAAAATATTCTATCCATGTTTTTAATTTATCTTAAAGGATTCGTCTCTTTATAATTCTTTTTCTATTTGTAAATCCTAAGCAACCCTAACTTATTATAATATTATGATGCCTTTATTCAAGGGGTGTGCGTTTGGTTGATTTGGATGGATTGGATGATAAATTTTTAAAACTGATTGATTTTAGATTTCTAAAAATATTGAACGAGATCGACCAAATAAAATGCAAAATCAAACAAACCAAATAATAATTTGGTTCGGTTATTTTGGTTTGGTTTTGGATAAACCGAAGTTAGCTACATTTAAAAATTATTTGTATAATTTTTTTATTGTATAATGAAACAAGATAAGCAACAACATAAATATAATAAAAAATATAATTAATTACTTCTTGTGCTAAAAAAAATATTTAAAATTAATTTTTACTTGCCTGAACGATGTTTTGAACTTAGAAGTTGAAGGAGCTATATTACTATATTATGAAACCAAAATATTTTGAAAAATTGGATAATAGTCCTCCAAAAAAGCGCCTACCTAGTATTCAAAAAATAAATAAAAATAATTGTATAATAGATAAGCCTATTATACATAAATTAATAATACCGTATTATATATAATTACTTTAGTTTATTTGGTTCCATCCAAAATTTTATTTAACAACCCGAACCAAAACCAAAAACCAAAGTTTTCTTTAATTAAAACCAAAATCCAAATTACTAAGTTCAAAATTGAACCAAATTACTCAAAAACTTTGGTTCGATTTAATTTTTTGGTTAAAACCAAATAATGCACACCCCTACTTTATTGGTTCATAGAGTTGTCAAACAACATATTGCATACCTTCGCATAACTCAAAGAATAGTTCATAAAGATTATTGTTGGAGTCCAAGAATATATATAAGCCTTTATTGCAATATATTTAACTCTTAAAACTTGAACGTAAAGTGTGAGCCACAACTCAATTAATGCATGTGATGGACGTTCTCCTAGAAAATCCATATAAGTTTATTAAGCTTTTCCTGAAGATTTTAAACATGTAATTTTTTGAAACTCGTAGAAAATGTCATCAAGCTTCAGGAAGTGTCTTATTATAGGGCTTCATAAGTAATGGAACCCTCAAATCGACTACTAAGGACGCCAAAGCCTCTAATTGCTCCATTTTAGAAAAATAAAGCCAATATATTTGTAATTTAGATGATTGTGGGAATAAGTCATAGTTTACTTATGCATCATCTCCAAAATGATAAACCAAAGAATCGCATAGGATACACTATGAGATGTTATGAACAATCTGTAACTCTTCTAAAAAAGCATGCCTTTAAATATCTATAATTAGGATAGCACTACAAAAAAATTGTATATTTTTGACTTTTATAATTTCAGCAAAAAAATATTTTCGACGGAATTACTGATTATAGAGGACGTCGCACTCGAATCACTTAAACTCGACTGATTTTCCTGCGAAATAATCCGTCATAATGGTTTTCGGTGAAAAATCCATCAGAAATCGTTAATAATAGGGCGACAAAACCCACCTCCCCCCAACCAATTTCCCCTCTCTCTCTTGGTCGGCGACGGGAACGGAGCTAGGGCTCACCAACTTACATCCGAAACACACGTCTAGTTTCTTCATTTTCACTTTAGAAGCGATATCTCGATCTCTTCCTTATAATGCTATTTTTGATTATTCCATTTGTTGATTTAGAAGAAATAAGAATTTGAGATTTTGAGAGATTTTTACAATTTTTAAGTTAATTCTTATCCAAATTTATTTGAATTTGTTAAATCTTAGCTTAAAATATATATTTATTTATAGATCTTTAATTGTGCATGTTAGATTTTGTATTTTTTGCAAATATTATTTTAGAATTTTTCGATTACTATTGTTCTAATTAATTTGATGTGTAAAATTATTAATTACATATTATCAAATTTTTTGATGCATTTATTTAAATTTCATAATATGTGTTGGGTTTCAACTTTGTAAAAAAATGAATTTGATAATTATAGGCTATACGGCTAACTACCAAGAAGTTATAAGAAAATTTGTAACGAACGACTTAGACACTGAGGGCGTTACATGAAAGTAGCTTTTTATTATGCAATCATTTCTACTTATGTAACTGATATAGAGTGTTAATTGAATTCCCATATTTTTCAATTTACCCAATCTTATGGATATTCATAGTGAGCGATCATAGATGTACAATAGATTGTATTCAGGTAAAAAATGATTAACTGATGAATTTATGAGTGGTGTTGAATACTTCATGCATGTGGCATCTCAATATCCTTCTTATATTTATGAAGGAATGTTTCGATGTCCATGTTGGAAGCACAAGAATTAGACTTTAATTTCTTAACACCAGATGAAGATAGAGTAAAACTTGTATCGTAGAGGTTTTCAACTAAATTATTGGTTATGGACTTCACATGATGAGTTCGAGTCGCATATTGATGCTGACAGTGGTTCCTGTACGAGTCATGCATACCTTTGAAGTGAATATGATTCTAACTGAACTAATGAAAAAAATAGTATATAATGCTACTAGAATAGAGCACCCTACGGAGAAAGAGCCACTTAATAAAAAACCTCAAAAGTTCTATGACCTGCTAAAGGTAGCACAACAACTATTGTGGGAAGAATGCATGAATCACACTGACCTATTTGTGACCATAAAAAAGCTAAGTATTAAAACTGAATTTAATGTGCCACGTGAATACTCTAATAGAATGCTAAGTGAAGTTATTTTGTGATTCTTCGATGGGCGTACAAATCATACAAAGCTCCGAATTTATTTTTCAATTTTGTACAAATTTTCAGCGGACTTCCGTTCTATCGGTAAGCTCAATACGAGATGTCGGCATTAAAAATCGCCAAAAAATTGTTGACATGATCATTTCCGACGGTTTTTTGGTGGACCATTCTAGCCAAAAATTTCCGGCGTCCGTTCGGCTTAAACAGTGCCAAAAATGGCCATGTCAGAAACTTCAGCCAATTCAATTTTTTGGCAGCATTTTCAGGCGGTCTTTTGCTGGTTCTTCTTGAAAAACTTTTCGACTGAAAATTCATAGAAAATCTGCCAGAATTTATTTTACATTGGATTTTTTGTCCGTCAAAACTCATTTCCATCCACGGTTTTACCTTCGGGGTGAAATCCGTCAGAAACACAAAGTACCAATGTATTGTTCCATCGGAAATCTGTAATTTTTATGTAGCGTAGGACTTTAACTTATTGAGCTCAATAAATCTGGAGAGGTTGTTAAGGCATGACATCCAAAGTATTGCCTTATCACTGAAGATTAAGTTATTCTTAATAAGCTACTTCTTGTTTAAAAATGAAGTATAGGCCAATACTAAGATGAAAAAGCTTCAGTTATTCGATGCATACTTAAGGAATCCTAAAAAGATGTATTCCATCGTAATTATCTTATATTCTTCTTATAAATCTTCTTCAACTTTCATTCACCCGTCAATGCTAAAGGAGAATGACATTTTGTCATTCTGAATAGTAGTTGAACATTGATAGAGAAGTTGAAGCGTGTACTAACAGTTGCATTGGAGAACCACCTCAAGCTAATTTATAAAGCTTTAATGGTGATATAGTGCAATAGTTTTACCACTACTATTGATTGCAAGCAAAAGTCCAAATAAGAACAAGGCTTGTCAACCAACTAGTTTAACTCATGTATTCAAGATTTGTGTAAGAGTTGTAGACAAAAATAAAAGTTTTTATTGCCTTCATAGACTCTCTCTATTTTCCTAATGTTGTTAATGCAATAAAAAAGATCTAGTTTCTTATGGTGTGCCTTCTACGTTATTATGTTAGGAATAAAATGTGAATAATCTAAATTATTATTATAATTTTCAAATAAATTAAAGGACCAATTTTTTTAATCCTACTTAAGGTATATGTCTTTTATATAATGACACTGAAGCTAACAACTATGTATAATTCTTAATTGCTCAAGAGAAGTTATGGGAGCTAGATATGTAAGAAATTTGATTGTATTCGTTAAAAATTTCTTTTCTTAATCATACAAACAACCTAATTATAAACCCAAAATCTTGAACAAAGTGGCTTTCACAAAACTTCATTTAATAAATAAATTATATACCTTGATTTATCATGAGTTCTTTTGAATTTGTGAAACAAGGGTTTCTCTTCCTTCACCCAAATATTTTTCATGTAATTATCTTAATGGAGAGACACTTACACATTAAAGGGTAGGAAGAGGACTGGTAATTTCTCTATGAAAAGATACTTTATTTGATCAAACAGTCCATAAACGATCAAGCAAAATCTCTCTTGACCAATGAGATTTAAGTATATAATTAATTATTAAATAATAAACTAAATAATTATTAATGTGGGCCATACTTCAAAATTAATTAGATAATTCTTACATTCTCCCACTTGGCTTTAGACATCATTAGTGCAACATTTCCTTTCCTTCCATGTATCACAATATTAATTATATACTTAATATAATCTCTGATGAGAGATAATCATAATGGTCTAACATTAATATCTTTATAAAAGACAAATCTTGTTAACATTTCATATATATACATTCAAACATAATGAAACAAGATGTGATAATATGCTAGAAACAGTTCAATGAAGAGCTGAGAGAGTCAAATACATAAAGAGCATAATAAATTCATTAATGTTTTTCAATAATACCCATCTTTTCAACATATTCATTAAATAGTTTAGGTTGCAATCCTTTAATTAAAGGATTAGCAATCATAAGATTAGTGATAATGTGATCAAATGACACTTTCTATTTCTGAACTTCTTCTTTAACGACAAAGTATTTGAATTCCATATGTTTACCACCCTTTGAATACTTGTCGTTCTTAGAAAAGAAGACTACTGCGGCATTATCACAATAAATTTTGAACGACTTGACAATACTCTCGACAACTCCAAGTCCTGAAATGAAATTTCACAATCATAACCCATGAATTGTGGCTTCAAAACATGCCACAAACTTAGCTTCCATAGTGGATGCAGCAATGCCGGACTGCTTCCCACTTCTCCATGAGATAGCTCCTCCAATTAGTAGGAACAAATAGCCAAATGTGAATTTTCTAGTATCCACACATCCAACAAAATCTGAATATGAATATTCAATCACCTCAAGATGATCAGATCTCCTATAAGTGAGCATATGTTCTTTCCTTCCTTACAATATCACAAAACTTTCTTTGCAGCCTTCCAATGATTAATTCCTGGATTACTTTGATATCTACCCAATATTCCCACAATAAAACTGATATCTGGTCTAGTACAAGTCTGAGCATACATCAAACTTCCAACAATATATGCATAAGGAATTTGTTCCATTTACTTATGTTCCAATTCATTCTTTAGGCATTGCATAAAACTGAATTTTTCCCCTTTCTAAATTGGAACAATACTTGTAGAACACTTTTCTATTTTAAATCTCTCTAAAAATTTATTGATATATACTTTCTGAGATAATCCTAACAATCCTTATGATCTATCACGGAATATTTCAATTCCTATCACATAGGATGCCTCTTCCATATCTTTCATTTCAAAGTTTTTTTGAGAAAAAATTCTTGGTCTCATACAATAATCTAAGATCATTAGTTGCAAGCAAGATATCATCAATATATAAAATCAAACATATAAACTTACTCCCACTAACGTTTAGATATATACATCGATCAACAATATTTTCTTTAAATCCAAAGATAGTAAAAGTATCACTGAACTTAAGATACCATTGTTGAGAAGCTTGTTTAAGTTCATATATTGATTTCTTAAGTTTACACACCATATGTTTTTTTTTCCTTTAATTGAAAAATTTTTAGGTTCATACATATAAACTTCTTCCTCTAAATTTCTATTTAGAAAAGTAGTTTTTTCTTCCATCTGATATAGCTCTAAATCATAATGAGCCACTAATTTCATAATAATTTTTAATGAGTCCTTTTTGGAAATAGGAGAAAAAGTCTCTTTATAGTCAATACCATCTTTCTGAGTAAAACATTTGGCAACAAGTCTGACTTTATATTATTCTATATTATCATCAGAGTCACATTTAGTGTTAACATTTACATCTAACTTTTAGAACCTTCAGGCAATTCAATGAGATCCCAAACATTATTATGATCCATTGATTTTAACTCTTCTTTCATAGCATCTAACCACTTTTTAGAATTAATACTTTTATTAGCCTGCATAAATGAAATTGAATCATCATCAATTCCTAAGTAAAATTCTGACTCTTGTAAATAAACTAAATAATCATTTGAAATAGCAGATTTTCTTTCTCTTTGAGAACATCTTAATGTTATTTCTTGAGGTTCATCAATTATAGGCTCATTGGTGATAACTTCATTACGTGGTGTATGTTCATTCATTTATTGTTCTTGTAAATTATCAAATTGTTCAACAATTGTATGAATAACAACTTTAGAAGAAGTAATTAATAAAAGAATTTTTACTTTAGCTTCTTCAATTTTCACATTTCGAAGTTCTGTACCCCCACTAATATCACCATTTTCAATGAACTTAGTATTTCTAATTTCAATAATTTTTCTACTGTGATTAGGACAGTAAAATCTATACCCTTTAGACTTTTCTAGATAACTAATGAAATGTCCACTGATTATTCTTGAATCCAGTTTCTTTTCATGTGGATTATAAATTCTTAATTCTACTAGACAACCCCAAACATGAAGGTGTTTTAAACTAAGCTTCCTTCATGTCCATAGTTCAAAGGGAGTTTTTGAAACTGCCTTACTAGGAACCCTATTTAATAAATATACAACAGTTTTTAAAGCATACATCTACAATGACAAGGGTAAAGTAAAATAACTTAACATACTTCTAACCATATCCATTAAAGTATAATTACACCTTTTTGTAATACCATTTTATTGTGGTGTCCCTGGCATTGTATATTGAGCACAAATGCCATACTTTCTAGAAATTTAGCCAATGAACCAGGTGTAGTAAAAATTTTATACATTCCTGCCTTCATCTATTCCCCTTTTTGGAAAAAGAGGATAAATGAAAATAGAAATATATAAAATATGACATGTTGGGATGCCACGTACATTCGCATATATTCTTATTAAGGTGATCAGTATGATATTGAGGAGATGTGTACTATCTCGAGAGATAGAAGTCACTACTCTACAATGGACCTAATCACCTGAATAATGACTCATAAGGACAATGAGTCTGTATATGTACCAGAGATTCTTCCCTTACTTTACATAAAAAAGTAATGCAGGGTTTATTTTAAATTGGGTTCGTTAAGTTCTCTACAGGGGCAAGCCCCCATAGTTAATTACATCCCAAGAAAGGGGATTCCTTAGGAATACTCTCGATTAAGGTAAATGATCATTATCTTTAAAGATTTCAATGGGTAGGACTATCAATTGATTAGTTTATTTTGGAAGATCAAATGGGATTGATCAAAGAGAGTCATTATCGAAGCCAAATGAAGATAAGTAGGAGATGCTCACGATGCTAGGAAATCTAGCAAGCATCTTAAACTATCATATGGTTGGGCTTTACATTTTTGAAATTGATTTAATTTATTTGAGTTGAATTTTTCATTAGAAATTTAGAGCTTATAATTCCACAATACAAGATTATGAAAATGCCTAGGAGATGAGAATTTATACTTATGGCCCCCAAAGGAGAGAAGCAACCTCATAACCTAAATCTAGGGAGCTTTAGCGAGGGACAAAAGCACAACTTAAATCTAAAGAGAAAATGGGTATTTGTTTTACCTCCATAAAAGAGGACAAATCACCTGACTGCTTAGACTTACAATCGCCTAGGAGTGGTCGCCAACTAACTCCTCCTACGATTTTGAATTCATGTAGGCAAGCCGTATGCTTTATGCAAGATAGGTAAACTGTTATTTATTTAGAAAGAGACTAAGTCCTTAAAATCACTCTCTAAAGAGACTAGATCATGTAAGAGCATGATTCAAATGACCTAGATCTGATGCAAATCATATTACTTTTTTATTTTCATTTTGGACAATCATTTTGACTTAGATTAATAGGATTCATATGCCTAATACATGAGAAATAAGATTATTGGCTAAAATCAACGAGAAGGGAGGAGGTGTGTTTCCACCATGGCTCTCATAGGTCAAGCCAAGTTTCTCTGACAAAGGTGGAAGCCCTCCAATCAAGAGTGAAATAAGATGTATTTATGCATGATGTTATAAAAGAAATACTCATCCAGCTCAGGGGTTGCTAATTCTTTTATCTTGATTTTTAGCCTAAGCTTTTAGGTGAGGTAATGAATTCTTTATTTTAATTTTGAATTAATAAAATTGGTAGAAGATTTCTTTTTTTCTAAGAGCCTAATCATCATCCAGGCCATACATCAATCAAGAAAGAAACTAGGAAGACATGCCATCTTAAAGCACAAGCTAAATAAATCATCAATCAATTTATAAAGTTGACATAAAAGATTAAAATGCCATTTGTGGCCGAGCACCACCGCACAAACTCAAAAAATAAATTGGGTAGCTGAGTTCTACCCTTATACAACCTGGATTATAAATGAATTAAATACAATTAAGCAAGGAATTCATTATTATGGGGGTCTTGAAGCTTCATTTCTTCATTCTTCTTTTCTTCTTTCTTCTTCTTGTCTTCTTTCTTCTTTGGTTCCTTTTTTTGGATGGTTGGAAGGTGGATGCTCCAAAGGCTTCACATGATACATAAGATAAGATCTTATGACCAATGCTCATCCTAATCCCCATAACAATCATTCCAAAATTCTAATTACAAAAATTACATGAAAAGGGAAAAAAAGGAAATTTAACTAACACTTGCAAAACAGAGATTAGCTAAAATAAACCATACAAATTCCAAGCATGTATCTTGGACTTAACACCCCACACATGGTGACTTAGTCTACCTGGCATATTGGATTATGCTTAGGGGTATAAGCACCTGCATAATAAAAGCAGTTATAGTTTTATTTATTAGAGCGCCCCTTAAGCACAATCCCCTGCAGAAGACAATGGTTAGACTAAGATCGCCCTACCATTCAGTCTACGCACATGAACCCAAACATCTAGTCTAAAACTTTACATCACAAAAATAAAAGTAAACATCAAACCATGCACTGCCTTAACCTAAAGCTAGAAGTGGTGACCTAGCCTAATGTGTGTGCTTTAGAGGTTTGTGTGGTATACTTAGCTATGGCTTTAAGTTAGAATTTTCTAAGTATGAAGAATGTTCAACTTAGTGGAGGGTTTCATTTAAGTGGTTTAGTTATTTTGGGTTGATTTTATTTTATGTTTTGAAGTGAATCCTATAATTATTTACTAAGTTGTAAAGAGAGGGAAAGAGAAGTTCTCTTCTCTTTCCTTCCCTAACCTAAGTAATTTCTAAAGTCGATTTATGTTTTAGTTTTATTTAGTGAATACTTTATTATGTGTTTTAATTAATCCTAAGTTTAGATGAACTCTAAACAAACCCATTCAAAAGAAAGGCATTTTAAGATTAAGTAAAGTGAATTAAATTCACAAAACACACATCACTTGATTTCTTTCTCAACATGTATAAGATGCATATGAATGAATCCTAAGAATATCTATACATACAAATAAAAATATTTAGGACACTTTATGATGAATGTTAAGTGAGTTACTTAAGAGAATTTGAATGCTTATGATGCATGATTTTCATTAAGTAGATAAGGAGTTTCTTATCAAATTTTTACATTCACACATGAATGTATAAAAAGCATAAGTGAGTATGGCACCATTGTTAGCACCAGGGGTGTAAGGTACAAGACCTACTTAGGGCTACTTAAAGCCTCGCAACCCTGAGATTGTCCGGACTAATATATCACTTTCCTTAAATACAAGCATATGTACAAAAGAAATAAATGAAAAAGAAAGGATGCAAAAAGTTTGTATTTATACTTTTGAATTTGTTTATACAATTTGTATCTGTAAATGTAAGGATCCTTCCTAAGTTATGACATGGAAGAGGATAAGAGTAGATTTAAGCAAGTGTTATGTTCTTTTAAAAGAACTATACACTTTACTAATCTTATCTAAGCCAATGTTAAGAGGAAAGAAAGGAAGCTAACATAAGACACATTTTTATATTCACATGTAAACTTATAAATAACTATGGGTAGCACACTTTTAGTTTTGGTAATTGATTCACATATTTTAAAAATAATTTGGATTTAATAGTGATAATAGCTACTCATATTTCTATTTTTGGCTAAAATATGCAATTTGACATAAAGAAAGTATTTCATTTTAATTTTGATTTTAGAAAAGCATGAATGCATGAAATTCATATGACATAAAAATTTAACATACTAGGGAAGAAATCAAGTGATGAAAGCAAGTAAACACATTCACCCTAATTAATTCCTAAAGACAATCTTATGAAATAAGAAAGCTTAAAGCAAATCAAATTATTTGTAAGGAAGGTTTGATTTTATTTTGAGTTTAATTTAATTTAAAAGATGTGAAATGAGTTTACTATTCCTAACCCATTCCCACATATGTTGGTTGTTTTAGTTTAATTTTTAGGCGATTAGATGATTTTTATATGCTACTCAGGTTAAGGTATGAATTAAGAATGTTAACTACCCCTATACCAACTTAGTATAGTTAACCAAATAATTACGAGCCAATGAGATGACATAAAACCACACAAGAAATTTAAATCAGTAATGCACCTAGTAAGAAAAGGGCCTAATTCATTTGGCTCATGATTAATGATTAATTAAACTAAGAGGGTTTTAACTTAAGTAATTTCATAACCCCTCTTACACATGTGAGTTGAGTTTTGATTTTCTTAATGTACTTAGCCTCTTGAACACCTAAGCATCTACCCAAGATAGATTAATTGAGTTCTAGAAAGTTTTAGAATTTTATAAAATTAATTAAGGGAGTAATTAGTGAATTAACCCTTAATTAAGGATGGATTAAGAAGAAAAGGGGGTTTAGGGAGTATCTTAAGGAAAGTATCTCAAAATTATTCCCTAAACCTCATACTCACTCAATCAAACCTAATTAAATTAATCAAAGGGTTAAACCACTAATTATGCCCTTAATTAAGCTTAATTACATAAAGGGGATAATTAGGAATTAATCAAGCAATTCTTATAATTAAATCACCAATAAATCTCAAGAAAATTAGGGGAGGCAGAAGTCATCCCACTAATCATGCTCACAAAGTTTGGAATTAATTAGTGGTGTCATTAGAGGGTAATTAGCAAAATTTAACCCAATATAACCCAAATTCAGAGAAAAAAATATTCAAAATCAATTAAAATCAATTTTAGAATATTCTAGATTCAATTATTTATCCAATGCAATTTATTTCATATTTTCTAATTTTTTTAGGCTTAGATATGAATTTTAAAAGTTTCCATTATTAATTAGAATATTTAAATATCTTAATTAAGTTTTAATCAAGATCACGTATGGCCGACGCTTTCATGTGACATGCGGATTAGCTCTTTAACTCACATCGTAGCAATCGATCGCCGCCGCTATGCACTTTCTCCTCAGCCATCCCATCAAGGATCTGAGGGGTTAATTATGGGATGCAACATGTTTTAATCTCAGCCGTCCATCCAAAATACATGGATGGATGACCAGAGATCCGTCCCTGCCAATCTCTATGTAAGATGGAGATCGTCCATCTTTGAAGCCATGATTCGAGCTTGATTGAGCTCGGATTGGATTGAAAATCAACCCACACCATCTAAGCATGAAGACAAGCACATCTAACGGCTAGATCAACATAAGATTGAAATCCACTTCACAAAGGACCAACATACATTGAACTTAAGCTCAGAAAAATGGCATTCCTCACTAGAGGTGACCACCGATGCTTGATTCCTTTGGAGAAGCTTCCTTTAGTTGAGATGAAGCTTTGCTGAAAGTTTGAGCTCTTGAGATTGGGTGGTTGCTTCTAGAGACCAACTCCTATTTTCCTTGAGCTCAGCCTTGATCAAGGTGACTCCTCCCTAGCCTTAGGAACTTGGGAAATAACTTAGGTGAATTCAATTTGGTCCTCTCATGAAACTCAAAGGAGGAGTTGGCTTGATTTGAGGTGTGGAGTAAGTTGGCTCTTCAATGGAGGTCCCCTGTTTTCAAGCTCTGAAAATTGAGAATTAGGAATTTTAAACTCTCTCTAGGAAGCTTGGGAAGACTAGCTAGGGCTTTCTTTTAGTTCCTATGCTTCAATTGACTGAGGGAGAGTGAAGATTGAATTGAATTAGGGGAGTATATCTCCCGCTTGAAGGATCGGATGGTCGCAAGCCTCCTTGCTGTTTTGAACCAATACACATGTTGACCTTATTTTTAGGATGAGCTCTTAACCCCTCCTTCTTAGACATAGAACTTTTCTTAGACTTTAAGAGTTCCTTAGTCTTAAGACACATCTAGTGGTTAGGTAGACACTCAACCTAGCCCTAGAGACTTAGAAGGGTTAGCCATAGGATTAGGTCATACCTTAGGGGTCTTAGGAAAATTGGCCTACCCTTAGCCTAAACCACTCCTCACCTTCCTCCTTCAAGTCAAACTCCAAATCAATCTTAATTTATTTTCTCAAACTCCAAATCAATCTTATTTGATTTTCTTCAGACTCAAATCAAATCCACAATTGAAATCCATGATTGAAATCCATGATTGAAATCAAATCCAAAACCCCAAAATTTCTTAAGTCCTTAAATCTCCTTTTAAAGACTTAGCCTAAATCATGATCAAATCAATTCAAATTTATGGAATTTTCTCATAACTCATTTATATCCTCATTTATATTCACATATATAAATGAAATATAAACATAAATCAATCAATTCTAAATTCAAAATTCAAGCTCCAAACTCTAAAATTTCCTAAATCCCTTAATTCGCTTCTTATGGACTTATCCAAAATCAAATCCAAATCAATTCAAATTCATGGGATTTTCTCATAACTCATTTATATTCACATATATAAATGAAATATAAATATAAATCAATCAAACCAAATTCAAAAATTCAAGTTTCAAATTCCAAAAGTTTGCTAAGTCCTTTAAATTCCTTTTAATGAACTTAGCCTAAATCATGATCAAATCATTTCAAATCTTTGGAATTTTCTCATGATTCATTTATATTCTCATTTATATTCATATATATATATGAAATATAAATTTAAACAATCAAAACCACTTCCAAAAATCAAACTCAAATCCATTCAAAATCAAACCTAAGTCTTTCAAGCCAAAACCTTGAACTTAGACAAATTAACTTCAAATCAAGCGAAACTCTTGATTTTTCTTCATGATTCATCCAATCCTACAATCATGAATCCAAATATAAATACAAATTTCTATCCAAATATAAATACAAAACTCAATTCAAAAATCAACCCTAAATCCTTTCATATTCTTCCTTTGAATATGAAATTGTCAAATGAATCAAAACCCATTTGACTTCAAACCACTTGCAAATGGAATTATATTTCAATCATAAGTCCGTATACAAGTTCAATCAAACTCAAATCAAGCTTTGACTAAGCCATTTGACCCATTTAGGCTCACTTGACCCAAAGTGACCTAAAGTACCCTTATGAGCCAAATTCTAATCCTAACCAAATTGGATTGAATCAAACTCACCTATGACTCTCATCATGATCAATAATCATCATGGGATGATCAATCAACCAAACTGGGTCAAACCAAGTCAAATCTAATGGTTGATCGATTCAACACTTAGCCAAAATGAAATCTAACATAACCAAAATCCACTATAGGCCAAATTGTTTGAAACTATTGATTAAGACTTATTCATGATCAATATTTGAACTTGACCAAGTTAACCTTTGAGCCTAACCTAGCCCAATTGACCAATTGATCCAGGTTGACACAACTTTACCTAAAAAGTCAGAATGTGTCAAAACTTGATATAAACAAAATTGATTGAAACCAATGGGTCAAGTTCATTCCAAATCACTTGTTGAAATTGACCAAAGCCTCAATTAGCCAACTAGACCTAACCTAGCCCTTGGAAACAAAGATACCAATCCACTCCATATTACTAACCAAACCCATACCTAACCATGACCTATCTCAGATAGGTCAAATGGGTCAAATTGGTCAACTTGACCTATTTGATCTAAATGAAGTCATATGAGCCAAATTCAAAACTAATCCAAATTGAATCAAACCAAAGCCACCAAAACATTTCAAATAGTCATATGAACTTTACACAACCCTTGGTTTGACCTAATTTGACCAATTGGTCAACTTAACCCAAGTTGACCCATTTTGACCTAAATGGGTCAATATGAGCCAAACCATATCAAATGAATTCCAAATCCAATGAAACTTGGCCAAACCTATTTTCTCCACATACCCAACATATCCAAATTCAAAAACCAGCAAAATCACTCTTCTAACCCTAAGCCATAGAACAAATGTTTGTCAAATCCTTGGGGAATTTGGTCAAGCCCTCTTCATATCAACTTGATACCTTCATAATAGGTCAAGTGGATCTTATGGAGAGTGGTGCACCCAACCCAATTTATTTGGGTCAGCCCAAATGGACCCAAGGCCAAGCGACCCCAGGCTCAATTTGAAAACCTCCCTCCACTTGA
This sequence comes from Cymbidium sinense, assembly GCA_021442155.1. Lineage (NCBI taxonomy): Eukaryota > Viridiplantae > Streptophyta > Magnoliopsida > Asparagales > Orchidaceae > Cymbidium > Cymbidium sinense. Next base: position 69,374,208 of record CM038217.1, on the reverse strand, counting down.
TTTGAGGCACATGAGAGGTTACTAATCCACTCTTAAGCTCAAACCGACCATGTGCCAACTCCAAATAGATCAAACAACCCTTTCCACATGGTCAATTGGTTCAAAAATGGTAACACATGCTTCAGCCATCCGATTACCATCGGGGGAGATATACTCCCCCTAATTCCATTTGAATTCAACATCCTCATTATTGATTGAGTAAGAGAGAGTGTTAGGAGCCATCATAGAGAATTCCTAAGCTTCCTAGGAGGGAATTAAAATTAAGCTTTCTCGATTTTCTTCCTTAGAAAATAGGGGAACTCACTCATTTCTCAACTTCTTCCATACTCCAATTCACTTCAATTACCTTTGCACACTCCCTCAGGTGATCAAGTCGAGTGTATCCAAGCATTCACACAAGTTACCAAAGCAAGGAGGAGTTGAATTCCATCAAAACTGCAAAGGAGAGGAAAAGAGCTTGGTCCATAGAGAGATCTACTCAACCCTAAGGCTTGAAACTTTCAACAAGGCTTCGTCTCCACTAGATGAAGTTACCTCATCAAACTTGAGCGTCGGTGATCACCTCTGATGAGGTATGGAATTTTTTGACCACTAGGCTTAGAAGGTGTTGGTCTTTTATGAAAGAAATGTTCATGGCATGGGAATTCTATCGTTGGATAGGCTTGCCATTAGTATAAGCTGGTGTGGGTAAAGTTTTATTCCAATCCGAGCTCGATAAAGCTTGGATCTTTCCTTAAATCATGGACGATCTCTATTGATCATCAGGGAAGAACTAGGGTAATCCCGGCCATCCATCCGCGCATTTTGGAGACCGAGATTAAGCGCACGTTTATAAATTGATTTATCCCTTTAGAAACCATGGGGTGATCCCTGGCCATTCGATCCTTGATTGAACAGTGGGGATCAAACCGTATCCCATCACCACACTACCTCTATGATGCGACGTTTAAGTAACCCTCTCATAGTGCGACGCATGTAAAGCGCGCTGACCATCGCTGCCGCGTGTCAAGCTATGAGCTAAGGAGATTAGTTAGGGTTTTAATTAATTTTAATTAATCCTTTAAGCTTTAAAAATTCATATCTCCCTAAATAAAAATCAAAAAAATATGAGGTAATTTATATGGAAATATAATTCAATCTAGAATATTCTAAAAATATTTTAAATGGATATTGAATTATATATATATATATATATAAATTTTGGGTTTTAATCGAAATCTTATTTTTCTAATTACTCCTTAATTAATCCTCTAATTAATCCCAAATTTCTTGGGTATGTTATGGGGGATGACTTCTGCATCCCCTAATTTTATTGGGATTTATTGAAGGCTTAATTAGGGGAATTGCAAATACATTTTCTCATTACTCCCTTAATATAATTAAGGATAATTAAGGATGTGATTAGTGTTTCAATCTCTTATTGAAGTTGATTAATGTTAGATCCAGTGAATAGGAGGCTTAGAGAATAATTTTGGGGTATTTCTCCTAATCTATTCCCTAAACCCCCTTTTCTTTTCTTAATCCTCTCTTAATTAAGGGCTAATTCACTAATTACCATCTTAATTAATTTTTTAAAATTTCTAAAACTTTCCAGAACTTAATTAATCTACTTTGGGTAGATGCTTAGGTGTTCAAGAGCCTCAGTTCAATTAAGAAAATTGAAACTCAACTCACATGTGTGAGGGGTGTTTTTGAAATTGCTTAAGTTAAACCCCTTAGTTTAATTAACCATTAATCATGAGCCAAATTGCATTAGACCATTTTCTTCTGAGGTGCATTGCAAGTTTAAATTCCCTGTGAGGTTTTATGTCATCTCATTAGCTCATAATTATTTAGTTATCCATGTTAAGGTGGTGTAGGTAAGGGTTAATTAACTTGTTTAATTCATACCTTAACCTAATCAAAATTTAAAATGAATCTAATCACCTAAAAATTAAACAAAAATGTTAAACACATGTGGGAATGGGTTAGGAATAGTAAACACAACTCACATTTTTAAAATTATAACAAATTCCAAATCAAACAAAAATCATACTAAATGAACTTTCATTTATTTTAAGCTTTCTTATTTCATAAGATTATCTTTAGGATTTAATTCAAGTGAATGTGTTTACATGCTTTCATTGCTTTAATTCTTTCCCTAATATGTTAAATTTGTATGCCATGTGACTTCATGCATCCATAATTTTCAAAAATAAAATTTAAAATGATAATGTTTACTTTATGTCAAATTTGCATGTGTTGGCCAAAGTAAAAATATGAGTGACTATTATCACTATTAAATTCAAATTATTTTCAAAATATATGAATTGATTATCAAAACTAAAAGTGTGCTACTTATATTTTAATAATAAGCTGCATGTGAGTAAGATATAAGGATGTGCTTAGTGTAGGCTTTCCTTCCTTTCTCTTTTAGTATAGTTTTGAATAGGATTTGGTAAGATGTATGGTTCATTTGAAAAGATCCTAACACTTGCCTAATTTAATATCTTATTCATTCCTATACTATCATTTAAGAAGGTGTTAACCTCATTTTTAGAATGAGCTCTCAACACCTCCATCTTAAGTTTAAGATTCTCCTTAGACTTTAAGAGTTCCTTAGCCTTAAGACACATCTAGTAATTAGGTGGACACTCTACCTAGCCCTAGAAGTCTTATAAGAGTTATCCATAGGAATAGGTCATGCCTTAGGGGTGTTAGGAAAATCTCCTACCCTTTAGCTTAAACCTTTCCTCACTTTCCTTCTTTTAAGTCAAACTCCAAATCAATTCTATTTGATTTTCTCAAGCTCAAATCAATTCCATGATTGAGATCCATGATTGAAACCCATGATCAAAATCCATCAAAAATTCCTAAGTTAAAATTTCCAAAGTCCTTAACCCTTTCTTAAGGACTTAACCAAAATAATGATCTAAACCTATTCAAATCTTTGAGATTTTCTTATGATCCATTTATATTCTCATTTATATTCACATTTATAAATGAAATATAAATTCAAACCCATCAAATCAAATTCAAAATTCAAAATCAATTCATGAAACTTTCTTAAGTCATTTTAATTTTCCATTAAATGACTTAGGCAAAATCAACTCTAAACCTTGATCAAATCAATTCAAATCCTTGGGATTTTCTCAAAACTTATTTATATGCTCATTTATATTCATATGTATAAATGAAATATAAATATAAATCAATCAAATCAAACCCTCAAATTAAATTCCAAATTTAAAATGCTTGAAATTCTCTTAAATCCCTTAATTTTTCATTAATGGATTTAACCTAAACTTTGATGAAACCTTTTCAAATTCATGGGATTTTCTCAAAATATATTTATATTCTTATTTATGTTCTCATATATAAATGAAATATAAATATAAATCAATCAAATCCAATTCAAAAATTAAATTTCAATTAAAAATTCCATTAAATCCTTTAAATTCCCTTTAATGGATTTAACCCAAATCATGATTAAACTCTTTCAAATTCTTGAAATTTTCTCATGATCAATTTATATTCTCATTTATATTCACATATATAAATGAAATATGAATTGAAACAATCAGAACCCATTCAAAAATCAAACTCAAATCCACTCAAAATCAAATCTAAGACTTTCAAGTCAAAATCTTAAACTTAGCCAAAATCAATTAAAATCAAGCCAAACCCTTGATTTTCTCTCATGTTTCAATCAATCCTACAATCATGAGCTCATATATAAATCCAAACCTCAATCAAACAATAAAAACCCAAATGAAAAATCAAACCCAAAACTCCTTCATACTCTTCCTTTGAATATGAAATTTTCAAATGGATCAAAATCCATTTGACTTCAAACCTCTTGTAAATGGATTTATATTTCAATCATAAGTCCATATACAAGATCAATCAACTTCAAATCAAGCTTTGACCAAGCCATTTGACCCACTTAGGCTCACTTGACAAAGTGACCTAAAGTACCCTTATGAGCCAACTTTTGATCCTAACCAAATTGGATTGAACCAAACTCATATTTGCCTCTCATCATGATCAACAATCATCATGGGATGATCAATCAATCAAATTGGTCAAACCAAGTCAAACCTAGGGTTGACCAAGTCAACACTTCCTAAAATGAAACCTAACATAGACAAAATCCATCATAGGCCAAATTGATTGAAACCATTGATCCAAGTTCACTCATGACCTATGTTTGAACTTGACCAAGTCAACCTTTGAGCCTAACCAAACTCATTTGGCCCACTTGACCCAAGTTGACCCATTTTTACCTAAAGGGCCAAAATGTGTTGAAACTTGATCTAAGCTAAATTGATTGAAACCAATGGGTCAAGTCCATCCAAAATCACTTGTGGAACTTGACCAAAGCCTAAATTGGCCAAGTAGACCCAACCTAGCTCAATTGACCTTAGACCCAACATGACCTAAAGGGATCATGTTGAGCCAAATTGAACTAACAAATTGATTGGAAACAAAGATATCAATCCCCTCCATATGACTAATCAAACCTAAACCTACCCTTGACCTAACCCAAATAAGTCAAATGGGTCAAATGAGTCAACTTGACCCATTTGACCTAAATGAGTCATATGAGCAAAAACTAAATCTAATCCAAATTGAACCAAACCAAAGGCACCAAAACATTTGAAATGGTCATATGAACTTGACCAACCCTTAGTTTGATCCAATTTGACCTATTGGTCAACTTGACCCAAGTTGATCCATTTTGACCTAAATGGGTCAACATGAGCCAAACCATATCAAATGGATTCCAAATCCATTAAAACTTGGCCCAACCTATTTTCTCAACATGACAAACATACCCAAATTGAAAAATAGTAAAATGACTAGTATACCCCTAGGCCATAGAACAAATTTTGGCCTAGCCCATGAGTATTTTGGTCATACACTCATCATAGTCACTTGAGGCTTTCCTAAAAGCTCAAGGGGACCTAGTGATGAGTGGTGCACCCAACCCAATGGGTTTGGGTCAACCCATTTGGTCCATAGACCAAACCTGACCCTTTGCCTTGAAATTCAATTTTCAAATTCCCCCCAAAGCTCAATTGGATGCACATGAGAGTTAGCCTTCCACTCCTCTAGCTGACCATGTGCATTGCTTTAAAAGCCAAAACAACCCATCCCATGGTGTCAATTGGATCAAAATGACAAGCTTATTGATGGTCGTCTGATTGCCATAGGGGGAGATATACCCCCCCTAATCCACTGAAATTCCTAGAGGTAGTTAGAAAATATCAAAGAGCATTCCCAAAGCCCATAGAGAGGATTTGGATCGTTCATTCTTTGGTTTTGCACAGTGCAAAATAAGGGAGGTCCATTGAATTCTCAAATTCCTCTACACTTGATCTTAGCCTAATTCCTTGTACACTCATCATCCAAGGACCAATTTGAGCTTGCCTAAGCTTCCAATTGAGTTCCCACATCGAGGGAGAGATCAATTTAATCAAAGCCGCAAAGGGAGTGAAGAGGATTTGGTCTATAGAGCTCTACACTCAACCACAAGGCCTAGGAACTTCAACAGGGCTTCATCTCCACTAGACAAAGCTACCTCATCGATCCTGAGCACCGGTGATCACCTCCGGTAAGGTTAGTGATTTTTCGACCACTTAGGCTAAGAGGTGTTGGTCCTTTGTGAAAGAAATTTCTATTACATGTGAAATCCACCGTTGGATTAGCCGCTTTGGTCCTTTAGATGGTGTGGGTTGAGTCTTGAATGAATCTATGAAAGATCAGGCTCGGATCTCCCTTTGGATTTTGAACGGTTCACATTCGTCCTCAGGGATGAACTCAGCCCATCTTTATCGTCCATCCACACATTTTAGATGGATGACTGAGATTATTAGGCACGTTTATATATTCGTTACTCAATTTAAAATCACGGGTGTATCCTCAGCCTAAGGATAAAAGCGCGTGCGTCACCACCGTCCCCGTGATTTGATAACTTAAGTAAGGGGCTCACGGCGTGACACGTTTAAAGCATGCTGACCACCACTGCCACGTGTCATGCCGTGAGCGGGTATTAGGCAGGGATTAGTTAAGGATTATTTATAATTCTTAATTAATTCAAATAACTTCAAAAAAGCATAACTCCTTCAAGAAAAATCAAAAAAATATAAGGAAAAATGCTATGGATAGATAATTTCATCTATAATATTTTAAAAAACATTTTCAATGTATTTTGATTTCCCTTTTTCTCTAAATTTGGGTTTCTTTGGAAATATTAATTAGCCAATTACTTTCTAATTAAGCCACCAATTAATCTCAAATTTCTAGGGTTCATTTTAGGAGATGACCTTTGCCTCCCCTAATTTTCTTGAGATTTATTAAGGCCTTAATTAGAGAAATTTTTAGCTCATTCCCTAATTTCCCCTTTCATGTAATTAAGAGTAATTAAGGTGTAATTAGTGGATTTTACCTATGATTAAGTTGGATTAAGGTTAGATCCAGTGAGTAGGGGTTTTATGGAATAATTTTAGGATATTTTCCATAAGCTAGTCCTTAAACACTCTTTTCTTTCCTTAATCCCTTCTTAATTAAGGGTTAATTCATTTATTATCCCTTGAAACAATTTTTAAAAAATTCTAAAAATTTTTAGAACTTAATTAATCTACCTTGGGTAGATTCTTAGGTGTTCAATAGCCTAAGTCTAATTAAGAATATTAAAACCCCTTTCATAAGTATGAAGGGGTGTTTTAAAAGTACTTAAGCTAAAACCTCTTGGCTTAATTAACTTTTAATTGTGTGCAAAATTGCATTAGGCCTTTTCATTACTAGGTGCATTGCAAATTTAAATACCTTATGGGTTTTATGTCATCTCATTGGCTCATAATTACTTAGTTAGTTTTATGCATCCATGATTTTATGTTTTTAAAATTTTAAAATGAAATTATTTACTTTATGTCCAATATGCATTTGTTGGCTAAAGTAAAATATGAATGGCTATTATCACTACTAAATCTAAAGTACTATAAATGAAACATCAAATTTGTAAGTGTGCTATTCATATCTTAATTATTATCTTGCATGTGATGAATTATAAAGTCATGTTTAGTGTAGCCTTTCCTTCCTTTCTTATGTTAGCATAGTTTTTAATATGTAGGGTCCATTTGAAAAGAACCCAACACTTACTTAATTCCAAACCCTATTCATCTTTATTCTCTCACTTAAGAAGGATTGCCTATGATTGCATGAATAAAATGCATAAACAAAAAAATGAAACAATTAAACAACTTTTGCATATTCTTTTTCCATTTCATTTTCTTTATATGTATGATAGTACTTAAGGAGAGTGGTATATTAGTCTGGACAATCTTGAGATTGTGAGGCTTTAAGTAGCCCTAAGTAGGTCTTGTATCTTACTCCTCTGGTTAACAATGACAATGTACTCACTTATGCCTTTCTTACTTTCATGCATGTATGTGAAATTTTGGATAAAAAAAATCTTTTGTACTTAAGAAAAATCATGCATATAAATCTTCTAAATTTTCATAAATGAATTACTTAGCATGCATCATAAAGTGTGTTAACTATTCTCATTTTCATGTATAGATATGCTTAGGGTCCATCCATATGCATGTTATATATGTTGGGAAAGGAAGGAAGTAATGTGTGTTATGTGAGTTTTGATTAATTTTTCTTAATCTTAAAATACTTTTCTTTTTGGATAAGTTTGTTTAGAGTTGATCTAAACTTAGGATTAATTAAAAGATGTAATTAAAAAATTCACCTAAATAAAATTAAAAATGTGAACTTACCTTAGAAATTACTTAAGGATTAGGGAAGGAAAGAGAAGTTCTCTTCTCTTTCCCTCTCTTCATAACTTAGTAATTAATTGTAGGTTTCACTTAAACCAAATTAAAACATGAAATAAAATAATCCAAAATACTTAAATAACTTAAATGAAACCCTCCTCTAAGTTGAACATGTTCTTCACACTTAGAAAATTCTAACCTAAAGTCCTAAACTAAGCATGCTACACAAACCTTCAAAGCACACACATTAGCCTAAGTCACCACTTCTAGCATTATGTTAGGTCGGTGCATGGCTTGATGTTATGTTTTATTTTATGATGAATGTTTTATACTGAATGTTAGGGTGTATGCTTATAGAATGAATGGTAGGATGTGCTTAGTATAACTATTCTTTTCCGCAGGGGATTGTGCTAAAGGAGCGCTATCATAAATAAAAATATAATGCTTCATGCTTGCAGGTGCTTATACCCTTTAGCATAATCCATAGGTCAGGTGGACTTAATCATCCATGTGTGGGGTGATAAGTCCAATATACATGCTTGGGATTTGTGTAGTGTGATTTAACTAACCCTTATTTTACAAGTGTTAGCTAGATTTCCCTATTCCTCGTCATGTAAAAATTTGTATATTTAGGATTTTGGTATAATTTATTATGGGGGGTTACGATGAACATTGGTCATAAGATCCCATCTTATGCACCATGTGAGGCCTTAGAGCATCAACCTTCGAACCACCCAAAGGAAGATCTAAAGAAGAAAAGAAGAAAAGAAAAGAAAGAAAGAAGAAAGAAGAATAAAGCTTGAAGACCCCCATAACAATGAATTCCTTCGCTTAAATTGTAATTTAATTCATTTGTAATCCGGGTTGTATAAGGGTAGAGCTCGGCTACCCACATTTGATATTTTAGAGTTGTCTTGGCGGTGCGGACCTGACCTTTTATTCTTTTTGCTAGTTTATAAATTATTTGATGTTTGTTTAACTTAGCATTAAGGCATTTTTTCTAGTTTCTTCCTTTATGTATGGCTTTGGATTAGGCTCTTTAGGGAAAAATAAATATTTTACCCAACTTAATAATTCAAACTAAAGCTAAACAACTCATAACCTTACTTAAAGCCTAGGATTAAAATCAAGATAAAAGAATTAGCAACCCCTTAGCTGGATGAGCATTTCTTTATAATATCATGCACAAATACATCTTATTTCACTCTTGATTGGAGGGCTTTCACCTTTGCTAGAGAACCCGGCTTGACCTTTGAGGGCCGTGGTGGAAACTCACCTCCTAAACTTCTCACTAATTTTGGCCAATAATCTATTTTCTCATGCATTAGGCATAAAAGCCTATTAGTCTGAGCCAAAATAATTGTCCAAAAATGAAAAATAAAATGAAATTTGAAGTACATTAGATTTAGGTCATTTGAAGCATTCCCTTTACATGATCTAGTATTTTTAGGGAGTGAGTTTAATGACTTAGCTTCTTTCTAAATAAAAATAGCCTAGCTATCTTGCATAAGCATAAAGACTTGCCTACATGTATTTAAAATTGTAGGAGGAGTTAGTTGGCGGCCACCCCCAGGCGGTTGTAAGTCCAAGCTGTTGGATGGTTTTTCCTCTCTTATGGAGACAAGCCAATTACTCATTTTTTGCTTTTAGATTTAAGTTGTGCTTCCGGCCCTTGCCAAAGCTCCCTAGATTTAGGTTCTGAGGTTGCTTTTCCCCTTTGCGGGCCATAAGAATAATTCTTCACCTCCTAGGCATTTCTTTAATCTTGTGTTAAGGAATATTAAGTCCTAAAGTTCTAATGAAAAATATAACTCAAACAAACTAAATCAATTTCTAAAATGTAAAGCCTAATTTTAGGATAGTTTGAGATGCTCGCTAGATTTCCTAACATTGTGAGCATCTCCTACTTATTGTCATTTTGGCTTCGATAATAACTCCCTATTTTGATCAATTCTATTTGATCTTGAAATGTAAACCAATTGATTGATAGTCCCTCATATTAAAATCTTTAGAAATAATGATCATTTACCTTAATTGAGCATTTTCCTAAGGGATCCCGTCCTTTAGGATGTAATTAACTATGGGGGCTTGCCCTTTTAGAGAACTTAACGAACTCGATTTAAAATAAACCCTGCTTTACTTTTCCATATAAAGTAGGGGAAGAATCTTTGGTACATATGCATACCCATTGTCCTTAGGAGTCCTTATTGAGGTGATTGGTTCCATTAAAGGGTCGTGATTGCTATCTCTCGAGATAGTACAATATACCTTGATGACGTATTCGATCACCTAAATAAGTACATTTGCGGATCTGCATGGCGTCTTACCAAAACAAATTTCTATAAGATATCTTCTTTCTTTTCTCTAACAGATTTGGAGGGTGACTCCCTCAATAGGAATTTATTAACCAACAGAAGGATACCTATGCTTGCACATATAAATTGCATAAACAAAATGAATCAATTAATATAAGTTTTTGCATTCTTTCTTTTCCATTCATTTCTTTTGTAGATATATTTGTATTTAAGGAAAGTAGCATATTAGTCTGGAAAACCCCAAGATTGTGCAGCTTTAAGTAGGCCTAAGTAGGTCTTGTCCCTTACACCTCTAGTTAACAATGACGCTGTACTCACTTATGCCTTTCTTACTTTCATGCGTGCATGTGAAAATTGGATAAGAAATCTCTTTTCTACTTAATGAATATCATAAACTTCCAAATTTCCTTAAATGAATTACTTAGCATGCATCATAAAGTGTGTTAAATATTCTCATTTGTGTGTATAAATATGCTTAGGACTCATTCATATGTATGTTATACATGTTGGGAAACAAAATGAAGTGATGTATGTTTTGTGAATTTAGTTCATTTTATTTAATCTTAAAATATCTTTTTTTTTTGAATGGGTTTGTTTAGAGTTCATCTAAACTTAGGATTAATTCAAATACTTAATCAAAATGTTCACTAAAAATTAAAACATGAATCTACTTTTAGAAATTACTTAGGTTAGGGAAGGAAAGAAAAGTTCTATTATCTTTCCCTCTCTTTATAACTTAGTAACTAATTATAGGATTCACTTGAACCTAATCAAAATATGAAATAAAACCAAGCCAAAATAATTAAATCACTTAAATGAATCCTCCTCTAAGTTGAACATGCTTCATACTTAAAAAATTCTAACTTAAAGCCATAGCTAAGCATACCACACAAATCTCCAAAGCACACACATTAGGCTAAGTCCCCACTTCTAACTTTCGGTTTGGGTGGTGCATGGTTTGATGCTTACTTTTTTATTTTTTGATATATATTTTAGACTGAATGTTAGGGTGTATTCTCATAGACTGAATGGTAGGATGATCTTAGTCTAACCATTATCTTCTACAGGGGATTATGCTTAAGGGGCGCTGTAATAAATAAAAATATAAATGCTTTTATTGTGCGGGTGCTTATAGCCCTAAGCATAATCCATTAGGCCTGGTGGACTTAGTCATCCATGAGTGGGGTGATAAGTCCAATATACATGCTTGGGATTTGGTGGTTTGTTTAGCTAACCTTTATTTTGCAGGTGTTAGTTAGATTTACTTTTTCTTTTTATGTAAATTTTGCAATTAGAATTTTAGAATGATTGTTATGGGGATTAGGATGAGCATTGGTCATAAGATCTCATCTTATATACAATGTGAGGCCTTTGGAGCATCCACCTTCCAACCATCCAAAAGAAGGAACCAAAGAAGAAAGAAGAAAAGAAGAATGAAGAAATAAAGCTTGAAGACCCCCCATAATAATGAGTTCCTTGCTTAATTGTATGTAATTCATTTATAATCTGGGTTGTATAAGGGTAGAACTCGGCTACCCAATTTATTTTTTGGGTTTGTGCGGTGGTACCCGACCACAATTTGCCCTCTTATTCTTTTGCACTTAGCTTTATAAATTGATTGATGATTTGTTTAACTTGTGCATTAAGTGACATCCTTTTCCTAGTTTCTTCCTTTCTTTATGTATGACCTGGATGACGATTAGGCTCTTAGGAAAAAATAAATCTTATACCAAATTTAATAATTCAAAACTAAAAATAAAGAACTCATAACCTCATCTAATGCTTAAGTTTAAATTCAAGATAAAAGAATTAGCAACCCCTTAGCTAGATGAGTATTTATTTTATAACATCTTGCACAAATGCATCTTGTTTCACTCTTGATTGGAGGGATTCCACCTTTGCCAGAGAAACTTGGGTTGACCTGTGAAGCCATAGTGGAAACACACCTCCTCCCTTCTCTCTGATTTTGGCCCATAATCTTATTTCTCATGCGTTTGGCATATGAATCTTATTAGCCCGAGTCAAAATGATTGTCCAAAAATGAAAATAAGATGAAATCTGAATTGTATTAGATTTAGGTGATTTGAAGCATGCCCTTTACATGATCTAGTCTCTTTAGATTATGAGTTTAAGGACTTAGTCTCTTTCTAAATAAATAACAATCTAACTATCTTGCATAAAGCATAAGACTTGCCTACATGAATTTAAAATTATAGGAGGAATTAGTTGGTGGCCACCCCCAGGCGATTGTAAGTCCAAGCAGTCAGATGGTTTGTTCTCTCTTATTGAGGCAAACTGAATACTTATTTTTGCCTTAGATTTAGGTTGTACTTTTGGCCCTCACCAAAGCTTCATAGATTTAGGTTCTGAGATTACTTTTCCCTTTGTGGGCCATAAGCATAAATCCTTATCTCTTAGGCATTTCCATAACCTTGTATTATGGAATTATAAGCCCTAACATTCTAATAAAAATTCAACTCAAACAAATTAAATCAATTTCAAAAATGTAAATCCCAATCATAGGATAGTTTGAGATGCTCTCTAAGTTTTCTAACATCATGGGCATCTCCTACTTATCTCTATTTGACTTCGATAATAAATCTCTCTTTGATCAATCTCATTTGATCTTCAAAAATGAAATAATCGATTGATAATCCTTTCCTATTAAAATTTTTAGAGACAACGACCATTTCCTTAATTGCGAGTTTTCTTAAGGAATCCTCATTCCTTAGGATGTAATTAACTATGGGGGCTTGCCCATGTAGGGAACTTAACGAACCCGATTTAAAATAAATCTGCTTTACTTTTTCATGTAAAGTAAGGGAAGAATCTCTAGTACACCTCAAAGACCCAACATCCTTAGGAGTCCTTATTTTTATAATTAGGTCCATTGTAGGGTGGTGACTTCTATCTTTCGAGATAGTACATCTCTCCTCAATGTCATACCCGATCAACCTAATAAGTACATTTGTGGATCTGCATGGCATCCTACAAAGGCGCCATTGTGTTCTTCTCTTTCATTTATTCTTTCTTTCCACCTCAGAAAGGAAAGGAAGAAATAGATGATGATGAAGAAGACCATGGGGAATGTTAAAATTTTCCACCACTGACTTTTCTGGCGACTCCACTGGGGATGGTTTCTCTTTCCATCTTTGGTAAATAATTGTTGTCTCTAAGTATCGATAGTGGGTTTGTAAGTTTGTATGAACCCTAAACTATCTTTCTTTCCATTGGCACTTAGCTTATTTCATCCTTAAGTTAAGTTAGCCAACATCTTTAGGTTTTAGGACCCCACCCCGTGTTGGTCTTAAAATCCCTGTTGGGTTCTCCAATGGGTAAAAAAATAAAAATCTAATAAAAGAAAACATTCAAAGACTTCCTCTTTATCATTTTTATGATAAAGAAAGGTTCATTCTAAAATAATAAAGACAAAATAAATTTTTCATAAAAGCACTCTTTCAAAAAATGCACATAATAAAATATTTTCCACAAAATTTTCTTAAATCATCCTCATTTAACAAATCTCATAATTGTTACATGTAGGAATTTTTAAAAATGAAACTAACAATCTTTTCTAAAAGCACAAATGAACATGTTCCATCAATTCACTTTGATTAAGATTTCATTTTCAAAAATAAAATGCACAATCATCTTTCTAAAAATCAAAATCAAAAATAAAATTAAAAAAAAAATAATAGAAAAGCACATATGAACATTTCCATTCAATACATTTACCCCTATTGAATGAAACTGTCATTTCCCAAATCTAAATTAAATTTTCCAAAAGCATAAATGAACATCTTTCTTCAATTCATTTTGATGAAGATTTCATTTTTAAAATAAAATGAACAATCATCTATCCAAAAATCAAAATGAAAAAAATAAAATTTTCAAAAAAGCACACATGAACCTTTTCATTCAATACACTCATACCTGTTGAATGGAGGTTTCATTTCAAACAAAACTAAATTTTTCAAAAGCACATATGAACATGTTCATTTAATATGCTCAAATTTATTGAATGAAGATTTTATTCCCAAATAAAAATAAAATTATTTGGAAATCCCACTTAAATATATTCCATATATGATTAAGTTAGAAATCTCTCTTTCAAAAAGCAATAATCACACACAAAATAAAATTTTCACATTTTAACATAAGATTGATCTGCATTCCTACATACCCAAATTTGTTGAATGGAAGTCCTCTTTTCAAAAATCAAAACCTAACAATCATATTTTCAAAATTTAAATAAATTTTGGAACTTCGTTTTAGCATACTCAAATTTGCTAAGTGAAGTCTCCAAATACAAAACCAAAAATTTTCAAACACATTTGAAACTTCATTTAACATACTCAAATTTTCTAAGTGAAGTTTCCAAATTCCAAAATTAAAAATTTTTCAAACACATTTGGAACTTCATTTAGCATACTCAAATTTGCTAAGTGGAGTCTCCAAATCCGAAATGAATCATTTTCAAATACATTTGGAACTTCATTTAGCATACTCAAATTTGCTAAGTAAGGTGTTGACCTCATTTTTAGAATGAGCTCTCAACCCCTCCATATTAGACATAGGACTCCTTTTAGACTTTAAGAGTTCCTTAGCCTAAAGACACATCTAGTGATTAGGTGGACACTTAACCTAGCCCTAGAGGCTTAGAAGAGTTATTCATAGGAATAGGTCATGCCTTGGGGGTAATAGGAAGGCTTCCTACCCTTAGCTTAAACCATTCCTCACTTTCCTTCTTTCAAGTCAAACTCCAAATCAATCCAAATACAAATAAACTCCATATGATTGAAATCCATGATTGAAATCTATGATTGAAATCCATGACCAAAATCCATCAAAAATTTCTAAGTCCAAATTTTTCCTAAGTCCTTAATCTTCCCATAAGGACTTATCCAAAATTATGATCAAAACTGATTCAAATCTTTGAGATTTTCTCATAATCCATTTATATTCTCATTTATATTCATATATATAAATGAAATCAAACTCAAAATTTCAAATCAATTCATGAAATTTTCTTAAGTCCCTTAATTTTCCTTTAATGGAATTAGCTAAAATCTTGATCAAACTATTTCAAACTCATGAGATTTTCTCAAAACTCATTTATATTCTCATTTATATTCACATATATAAATGAAGTATAAATATATATCAATCAAATCAAACCCTCAAATTAAATTCCCAATTTAAAACCTCCTTACATCATTAATTTTCCATTAATGAACTTAGCCTATACCATCATCAAACCATATCAAAATCATGGGATTTTCTCAAAATTCATTTATGTTCTCATTCATATTCACATATATAAATGAAATATAAATCGATCAAACCAAATTCAAAAAATTCAAATCCCTACTTCAAATTTCCCTAAGTCCTTTAAATCCTTCTTAGTGGACTTATCCCAAATCATAATTAAACCCCTTCAAATCCTTGAAATTTTCTCATGATCTATTTATATTCATAAATGAAATATAAATTCAGACAATCAAAATCAATTCCAAAAATCAAACTGAAATCAACTCAAAATCCAATCTAAGCCTTTCAAGCCAAAATCTTGAACTTAGCCAAATCAATTTCAAATCAAACCAAACTCTTGATTTTCTCTCATGATTCAATCAACCCTACAATCATGAGCTCATACATAAATCCAAACTCCAATCAAACAATCAAAACCTAATTCAAAAATCAAAGTCAAAACCCTTTCATATTCTTTCTTTGAATATGAAATTGTCAAATTGATCAAAACCCATTTGACTTCAAACCACTTGTAAATAGATTTATATTTCAATTATGAGTCCATATCCAAGATCAACCAACTTCAAATCAAGATTTGACCAAGCCATTTGGCCTACTTAGGTTCACTTGACCTAAAGTGACCTAAAGTACCCTTATGAGCCAAATTTTGATCCTAACCAAATTGGATTGAACCAAACTTATATATCCCTCTCATCATGATCAACAATCATCATAGGATGATCAATCAATCAAATTGGGTCAAACCAAGTCAAACCTAAGGGTTCACCAAGTCAACACTTAACCCAAAATGAAACCTAACATAGCCAAATTCCACCACAGGCCAAATTGATTGAAACCATTGATCTAAGTTCACTCATGACTTATCTTTGAACTTGACCAAGCTAATATTTGAGCCTAACTTAGCCCAATTGGCCACCTGACCAAGTTAACACATTTTGACTTAAAAAGTAAAAAATATGTCAAAACTTGATCTAAGCCAAATTGATTGAAACCAATGGGCCAAGTCCATTCCAAATCACTTATGGAACTTGACCAAAGCCTCAATTGGTCAACTAGACCCAACCTAGCCAATTGACCCTTGACATGACTTAAAGGGGTCATGTTGAGCCATATTGAACTTAACCAAAATTGATTGGAAACAAAGATACCAATACACTCCATATGACTAACTTAACCTAAAACTACCCTTGACCTACCTCAAATAGGTCAACTTGACCCATTTAACCCAAATGAAGTCATATGAGCCAAATCTAAAACTATACCAAAATTAAATCAAACCAAGGCCACAAAAACATTTCAAATGATCATATGAACTTGACCCAATACTTGGTTTGACCTAATTTGATCAATTGGTCAACTTGACCCAAGTGGACTTATTTTGACCTAAATGGGTCAACGTGAGCCAAACCTCATCAAATGAATTCCAAATCTCATGAAACTTGGCCAAACCTAGTTTCTTCACATACCCAACACATTCAAAGTGGAAAAATTATATAATGACTATCATACCCCTAGGCCATAGAACAAATTTTGGCTTAATCCATGGGTAATTTGGTCATACCCTCTTCACATTTACTTGAGGCTTTTCTAAAAGCTTAAGGAGACCTAGGGGAGAGTGGTGCACCCAACCCAATGGGTTTGGTTCAGCCCAATTGGTCCCTAGACCAAACTTGACCTTATGGGTCAAAATGCAAAATTCAAACTCCCTCTCAAACTCAAATTAAGGCACATGGGAGGTTGACAATCCACTCCTTGGCTCAAACCAACCATGTGCACACTCCTAACTGATCAAACAACCCACGCCTAAGCTCAATTGGATCAAAATGGTAAGTGCATTATCGGTCATCCGATCCTTCAAGGGGAAGATATACTCCCCACAGATTCATTATCACTTCCTTTGATTGATTGAAGCTAAGAACTCGAAAAATCAGAGAGTACTCCCAAGCTTAGAGAGGATTTGAAAAGCCATTTCTTTTTAAATAGTGAAATAAGGGAGCTCAATCCATTCTCCAACTTCTTCCACACTTGCAATCCTTCAATTCCTTTTGCAAGCACTCTTAGGTGACCAAGTTGAGCTCACCTAAGTTCTTTCCCAAGATCTGAAGGAAAGGGGGAACCGAATTGGATCAAAGTTGCAAGATAGTTAAGGAGGAGTTGGTCCATACATCAATCTACTCAACCTCGAGTGCTCATTCTCTCAACATAGCTTCGTCTCAACCAGACGAAGCTTCTCCAAAGGAATCGAGCATCGGTGATCACCTCTGTTGAGGTATGGGATTTTTTTGACCATTAAACTCAATGTGGTGTGGAGCTTTGTGAAAGAAATTTTCACCCCATGTATTTTTGACCGTTGGATTTGCCGCTCTCTTACTATAGATGGTGTGGGTTGAGTTTGATTTGAATCCGTTCTAGATTGAGCTTGGATCTTCCCCTTGATCATGGATGGTCTCTATTAATCAAGGGGAAGAACTTGGGAGATCTCAGCCATCCATCTGCGCATTTTAGATGGATGATTGAGATAATTCCCCATGTTTAGAAATTCTTTACTCATTTTAAAACCATGGGGAGATCCCTGGCCGTCCGATCTTTGTTGGGACGGCAGACAAAGCCGCCACCATATGGGATTGACAACTTAGTAACCCCCTCACAACAAGTGTAAAGCATCTTGCGCGTCACCACATACGCCGATGAGCCAAGGGATTAGTTAAAATGTTTAATTAATTCCTAATTAACTTAAGGATCTTCTAAAATTCATAAATCTCTTTAGAAAATTTAAAAAATTATGAAATAAAATTTTATGGAAAGATAATTCAACCTAGAATATTTTAAAATTAATTTCAATGGGTTTTGAGTTATGATTTTCTCTGAATTTGGCTTTTATTAGAAAGTTTATTTTGCTAATTACTTTTTATTTAAGCCTCTGATTAATCCCAAATTTCTTGGGTATGATTTAGGGGATGTCTTCTTCCTCCCCTAATATTTTTGAGATTTGTTGAAGGCTTGATTATAAGAATTGCATATGGTATCCTTAATTACCCTGGTTATGTAATGAAGCATAATTAGGGTATGATTAGTGATTTTAACCTATGATTAGGGTTGATTAAGGTTAGATCCAATAAGTAGAAGTATGGAATATTTTTGGGGTATTTTACCTAAGCTATTCCCTAAACCCCCTCTTCTCTCCTTAATCTCCTCTAAATTAAGGGTTAATTCATTAATTATCCCCTTAATAAATTTCTAAAAGAATTCAAAAAAGTTTCAAAATTTAATTAATCTACTTTGGTAGATGCTTAGGTGTTTAATAGCCTAGGTCAATTAAGGAAATCAAAACCCAATTCACTTGTATGAAAGGGTGTTTTGAAATTACTTAAGCTAAAGCTCTTAGCTTAATTAATTTTTAATTGTGAGCCAAATTGGATTAGGCCTTTTCCTTATTTGGTGCATTGCAAATTTAAATTCCTTGTGAATTTTCTTTCATCTCAGTTGCTCATAATTATTTGGTTAAGTATTCTAAGATTGTGTAGGTAAGGGTTAATTAAGTTACTTAATTCATACATTAACTTAATTAATTCATAAAAATGGATCTAATTATCTAAAAATTAAACAAAAACATTAAAGATGTGTGGGAATGGGTAAGGAATAGTAAACTCATCTCACCTTTTTAAAATTAAATCAAATTCCATACTAAATAAAAAATCACTTTGAATTCACTTTGACTTATTTTAAACTTTCTTATTCCATAAGAATGTCTTTAAGATTTAAGTGAAGTGAGTTTGTTTACATGCTTTCATTACTTTGAATCTTTCCCCAACATGTTAGATTTGTATGTCATGTGATTTCATGCATTCATAATTTTAAAATTCAAAATTTAAAATGAAATTGTTTACTTTATGAAAAATTTGCATGTGTTAGCTAAAGTAGAAGTATAAATGGCTATTATCACTACTAAATCCAAATTATTTTCAAAACATATAAATCAAATACCAAATCTGGAAGTATGCTACTTATACTTTAATTATGGGTTTGCATGTGATAGACTATAAAGGCATGCTTAGCGTAGGTTTCCTTCCTTTCTTATGTTGGTATAGTTTTGAATATGAATTTAGTGAAGTGCATGGTTCATTTGAAAAGAACCTAACACTCACTTAATTCCATTTCCTATTCATCTCTATGTTACCACTTAAGGAGGATTACCTACACTAGCATACTTAAATTGCATAAACAAAAAAAATGAATTCATTAATGCAACTTTTGCACTCTCCTTCTCTATTTTATTTCTTTTATACATATGTTTGTTAAGGAAAGTGGTATATTAGTCTAGACAACCTCGAGGTTGCGAGGCTTTAAGTAGCCCTAAGTAGGTCTTATACCTTACACCTCTGGTCAACAATGGCGATGTACTCACTTATGCCTTCTTACTTTCATCCATGTATGTGAAAATTTGGATAAGGAAAGACGTTTCTACTTAAGAAAAATCATGCATATTCAACTTCTAAATTTCCTTAAATGGATTACTTAGCATGCATCATAAAGTGTGTTAAATAATATCATTTGTATGTATAGATATGCTTAGGGTTTATCCATATGCATGTTATATATGTTGGGAAAGAAACGAAGTAATGTGTGTTAAGTGAATTTTGGTTCATTTTATTTAATCTTAAAATGCCTTTCTTTTTGAATAGGTTTGTTTAGAGTTTATCTAAACTTAGGATTAATTAAAATATTTAATAAAAACATTCACCTAAACAAAACTAAAATGTGAATCTACTTTAGAAATTACTTAGGTTAGGGAAGAAAAGAGAAGCTCTCTTCTCTTTCCGTCTCTTCATAACTTAGTAATTAATTATTGGATCCACTTAAACCAAATCAAAATATGAAATAAAATCAACCTAAAATAATTTTACAACTTAAATGAAATCCTCCTCTAAGTTGAACATGTTCTTCACACTTAGAAAATTTGAACTTAAAGCCATAGCTAAGCATATCACACAAGCCTTCAAAGCACGCACATTAGCCTAAGTCACCACTTCTAGCCTTAGGTTAGGTCGAGGTATGATTTGATGTTTATTTTATTTTGTGATATATGTTTTAGACTAGATGTTAGGGTGTATGCTCATAGAATGAATGATAGGATGCTCTTAGTCTAATCATTGCTTTCTGCAGGGGATTGTGCTTAAGGGGCGCTATCATAAATAAAATTATAAATGCTTTTGCTTGCACGTGCTTTATACCCCTAAGCATAATCCATAGGCCAGGTAGACTTAGTCACTCATGTGTGGGGTGATAAGTCTAATATACATGCTTGGGATTTATGTGATTTGTTTTAGCTAACCTTTATTTTACAGGTGTTAGTTAGATTTCCACTTTTCTTTTTCATGTAAAATTATGCAATTAGGATTTTGGAATAATTATTATGGGGATTAGGACTAGAATTGGTCATAAGATCTTATCTTATGCACCAATTAAAACCTTGGAGCATCTACCATCCAACCATCCAAAAGAAGGAACCAAAAGAAGAAAAGAAGAAGAAAGAAGAAAAGAAGAAAGAAGATATAAAGCTTGAAGACCCCCATAATAATGAATTCCTTGCTTAATTGTAATTTAATTCATTTGTAATCCAGGTTGTATAAGGGTAGAGCTTGGCTACCCACATTTGATATTTTTGGGTTTGTGCGGTGGTGCCCGATCACAACGACCTTTTATTCTTTTTGCGATTAGCTTTATAAATTGGTTGATGATTTATTTAGCTTTTTCATTAAGTGGCATGATTTTCCTAGTTTCTTCCTTACTTTATGTATGGCCTGGATGCGGATTAAGCTCTTTAGGGAAAAATAAATCTTTTACCCAACTTAACAACTCATAATAAAATTAAATAACTCATATCCTCACTTAAAGCTTAGGTTTAAAGTTAAGATAAAAGAATTAGCAACCCCTTAGTTGGATGAGTGTTTCTTTTGTAACATTATGCACAAATGCATCTTATTTCACTCTTGATTGGAGGGCTTCCTCCTTTGCTAGAGAAACTTGGCTTGACCTTTGAGAGCCATGGTAGAAACTCACCTCCCCCCTTCTCACTGATTTTGGCCACTAACTTTCTTTCACATGCATTAGTCATATGAATCTTATTAGTCTGAGTCAAAATAATTGTCCGAAATAAAAATAAAATGAATTTTGAATTGCATTAGATTTAGTTCATTTGAAGCATACCCTTTACATGATCTAGTCTCTTTAGGGAGTGAGTTTAAGGACTTAGTCTTTTTTTAAATAAATAACAGTCTAGCTATCTTGCATAAGCATAAAGACTTGCCTACATATATTTAAAATCGTAGGAGTTAGTTGGTAGCCACCCCCATGCTATTGTAAGTCCAAGCTGTCAGGTGGTTTGTCCTCTCTTATGGAGGCAAACCAATTATCCATTTTCACCTTAGATTTAGGTTGTGCTTCCAGCCACCATTGTGGCTCCCTAAATTTAGGTTTTGAGATTGCTTCTCCCCTTTGTGAGCCATAAGCATAAATCCTCACTTCTTAGGCATTTCATCTTGCGTTAAGGAATCTTAAGTCCTAAATTTCTAATAAAAAATACAACTCAAACAAACTAAATCAATTTCAAAAATGTAAAGCCCAACTATAGGATAGTTTGGGATGCTCGCTAGGTTTCTTAGCACCGTGGGCATCTCCTACGTATCTTCCATTTTGGCTTTGATAGTAACTCCCCCTTTTGATCAATCCCATTTGATTTTCTAAAAGCAAACCAATCAATTGATAGTTCTTTCCTATTGAAATCTTCAAATACAATGATCATTTATCTTAATCGAGAGTTTTTCTAAGGGATCTCATCCCTTAGGATGTAATTAATTATGGGGGCTTGCCCCTGTAGGGAACTTGATGAACTTGGTTTAAAGTAAACCCTGCTTTACTTTTCTATGTAATGTAGGGGAAAAATCTCTGGTACATATGCAGGCTCATCGTCCTTAAGAGTCTTTATTGAGGTGATTAGGTCCATTAAATGATAGTGACTTCTATCTTTCGAGATTGTATAGTATTCCTTGATGACCTACCCAATCACCTGAATAAGTGCATCTATGGATCTATGTGGCATCCTAAAAAGACAAATTTCTATATGCTTGCCTCTTTCATTTCTCACCAATAGATTTGAAGGCGACTACCGTATAGGAATTTTTCTCCACATAAGGTCTCTAAATCTAAAATCAAATAGTTTTCGAAACACATTTTGGAACTTCATTTAGCATACTCAAATTTTCTAAGTGAAGTCTCCAAATTCAAAATCAAAAATTTTCAAACACATTTGGAACTTTGTTTAGCATACTCAAATTTGCTAAGTGATGTCTCCAAATTTAAAATAAAAAATTCTCAAACACATTTGGGAACTTCATCTAGCATACTTAAATTCGCTAAGTAAAGGTTCCAAATCCAAAATAAAAAATTTTCAAACACTTTTGGAGCTTCATTTAGCATAGTAAAATTTGCAAAGTGAAGTCTCCAAATCCAAAACCAAAATTTTTTAAAACACATTTGGAACTTCATTTAGCATACTCAAATTTGCTAAGTGAAGTTTCGAAATTCAAAACCAAAAATCTTCAAACACAATTGGAATTTCATTTAGCATACTCAAATTTGCTAAGTGAAGTTTCCAAATCCAAAACCAAAAATTTTCAAACACATTTTGGAACTTCATTTAACATACTCAAATTTTCTAAGTGAAGTCCCCAAATCTGAAACCAAAATTTTCAAACACATTTTGGAAACTTCATTTAGAATACTCAAATTTGCTAAGTAAAGTCTCTAAATTAGAATCTAGAATTTTCAACATATTTGGAACTTCATTTAGCATACTCAAATTTGCTAAGTGAAGTCTCCAAATTCAAAACCAAAAATTTTCAAGCACTTTAGGGACTTCATTCTTAGCATACCAAATTTGCTAAGGAGAAGTTTCCATTTTCAAAATCAAAACACAACAAAATTTCAAACACATCTTTTGGAATTTCATTTAGCATACTCAAATTTGCTAAGTGAAATTTTCATTTCACAAAACTAAGTGGGACTTCATCTTTAGCATACCATATTTGCTAATGTAAAGTCTCCACTTTAAATCAAATCAAAATAAACAAATGAAACACTTTGGATCTTCTTAGGATACTCAAATTTGCTAAGAATCATATTTTCAAAAAAATAAAAAAAATAAAAAAAACACACTCGAGTTCTTCACTTAGCATACTTAAATTTGCTAAGTCGGAACTCCAATTCTCAAAATCAAACAACAATTTTCGCAAAAAGAAACAATCATTCTCAAAACACTTCACTTTGCATACCTGAAATTTGCTAAGTGAGTCAAATTCAAAAATCATCAATCAAAAACAAAACCAATTAACCCCTACTTTAACATACCCAAATTTTTTTGAAGGAAATGGTCCTCAAAACAAAAATCTAAATTCAAACAAAGATGAACCTATGGAAGAATCCTTCTCAAAATATTTGAATCCATTTTTCAACATACCTAAATTTGTTGTAGTTGGATTTATATTCAAAATTCCTCTTTCAATCAAATTGTCAAATCCATTTGAACCCCACTTAACACTTCCAAGTTGTTGGATGTGGGTTCAAATTTTCAATTCAAATTCAAAAATCAACAATGATAGAAATCTGATCCAAGTTCATTTCCTATTGCAGATTCTTACAGTCAGTTACAATATAGCGATAGTTCAATTTTTCAGTCTTTACAGTTGATCTGAGATTGCAGGATCATAGAAATTTGTTTTCACTTTCTCTCATGGTATGGATTTGGCTTTGGACCAAGCCAACTTCCTCCGACTGGATCATACACACCTTACCCACTTTGATAGGGGATTCTAGGGAGTGAGGATTACATGTGAGGCCACTCCTCTCAAGACAGTCAGTAGGACCACCGTGACCAGGCAGAAGCACTTCATCCGGATTGATCTACCCGATTGACATCTCCTCCTAAGCGGTGCGCGTTCCAGTGAGCAATATCAGCAGTGCCACCCTCTCATCAGTACCCTCTAAGGGCAAGGATCCCCTGATCTCAGTGATTGCCTCCCCTACTTTTGAGTATGGGTCTAGCTCTCACTCTTTTCATCCTACAAGAACACAGTGAAGGAACAAAAATAGCATGATCATGCAGTATCATACTAGGATTGTCAAGAAAATGGAGGTAGCCCCCCATTCAGCTGTTGATGAGTTTTCTATTATCACCTCACCTCTAGTTATAACAAACTAGTTTCATCCTCTCTTTAGGTCAGACATAGAAGATGTTAAGAGGATTCATAAATCACCTCCACTAATGGTACAACATCATCCAACAGTTACTAGGAGCAGGAGGTCATACATCAACCTTCGATTAGTCTTGCACCAGGATGGCGGAGCTTACAGACGTTCAGAGTATGGAGCTCAATTCTATCTGAGATCCATCATCCATCATAGTGTGGGGAAACATATCTATCAGAAGAGGGCCAAAGAGACCCATACTGCTCACATTACCAGTAGGGAGAGGCGCCGCCTTCCACACTTGTGGATTTTCCAAATGCACATGCTACCATAATAGATAGATCTTACTTACTGGGACTAGTCATCATAGTAGGGTAGCTCCCATGCATAGAGAGTAGATGGTGTCTCCACCACACCACTCTACCCCTCATCCACCATCACTGGTCCAGGTCACAACATCTCTAGTTCCAGCAAAGGCCATGAAGGCAATATCTGGGGAGAAATACACCCCATTGGTGATCCGACTGTGGCCAAGGGATCCTACCCCATCTACACCACCTATTATAGCGGTCGAAGCTCTCCGCTTGACCTTCCGCCTGGTGGTGTGAGTGGCGACCAAGTATCATGAGTCCCTTCACCAACTCCGCCAAAATGTGGAGATGGTGACGTATTTTTGAGGTGGTAGATGATAGCCCAAAGATAGTGGAACATCCTAGGAATGTCACACCTTTCATACCTAGTGGCAGTCAGGATTATCTCTCATCTAGTGAGTACAGTCCACATAGGTTTGACTCCCCAGCAGTAGGCGAGGTCTGGTGCCTCTCTTTACACAATCGTGATCACACCGGTTAGTCGAGGATATTTGTACCTGCTCAAATTGATAATTCTTTAGATGAGATAGTGACTCATTATTTCATGGAAAAGAAAGAAATTCTAGGGTACGATTTATCATATGAGGAGAAAGTCAGCTTTGATCCCAATGAAGATGACTTATTGGGAGACTTTGCTAGAGTCTACGTGGTAGATACTAGAGGATCTCTTCTTAGGGAGCAACAGGCCATGGAAGGTGATGAGGTTGATTAGGAAGACACTGCCCAATCAGCCCATCACATCCATCATCAGTTGAGGAAGAAAGATGAGCAGATAGATAGGATGGCATGGAAGTTAGAGAACTTGTTAGCAGCAATATCAGTGCTTCAGAGACAAGCCCCAGCAGTTCATCCTCCTACAACTGACATTAGTCACCATGTGTTAGTGCATGTCTTAGACCCAACCAAGACCTTACCTCTAGTTGAGCAAGGTAGCACTAGTATGTATAGGAAGGTAGTGGAAAGTACCTCCATATAGGAAAAAGATATAAAATTCATGGTTGAGCAGTAAGTGAAGGAAGCGTTGGCTCAAGCCCGGGGAGGATCATCAGTTCCAAAGGGTAGACCCTACCCAGAGGAATTTAATGATATCCAATATCCCAAGGGTTTCATGTCACCTTCCTTCAAAAGATTTGAGGGTAGTAGAAACCCAAGGTAGCATATAACACACTGGTCGGTTGTTGTAACGCGAAAAGAACACTTTGCTATTCACGCTCTTCGTTAATAGCCTAGCGTGGATTGCTTTCGAACGCCCAACAGCAAGAAGATATTCTTTGAGTTAGCAACTCTTCATCAAAAGGTTTGCTGGAGCTAATCAAAGGGCTACTGTAGATAAATCTCATTGTAGCACAATAGTACCCAGGTGAGTCCCTTGTTGATTATATTCTTCGATGACATAACCTGAGTATGAAATGCGAGTTGCAACTGTTTGAGCAGCATGCCATTGAGATTCTTTTAAAGAATATCCATGGCCTGATCGCCTTCATGCTTAAGGGCTTACTATCAAGACATTTGAGAAGCTAATCAACAAGGTAGCTAGTCTACAAGGAGAGGCCAAACAATTGCCTTTTCAAGATCAGTTGCCTAAAGCAAAGCTACAAAAGGTCTATGACAAGAAGCCAGGGGCAGTGACAATGGTATATAAGGGGAAGCAGCCAATTAGAGATCAGTCTGAGAGACTGTTAACCTCATTTTTAGGATGAGCTCTCAACCTTTCCATCTTAGACATAAGACTCCTCTTAGACTTTAAGAGTTCCTTAATCTTAAGACACATCTAGTGATTAGGTGGACACTCAACCTAGCCCTAGAGACTTAGAAGAGTTAGCCATAATAATAGGTCATATCTTAGGGGGTGTTAGGAAAATTGCCTACCCTTAGCTTGAACCATTCCTCACTTTCCTTCCTTCAAGTCAAACTTCAAATCAATTCTATTTGATTTTCTCCAAATCCAAATCAACTCCATATGATCAAAATCCATGATTGAAATCCATGATTGAAATCTATGATTGAAACCCATGATCAAAATCCATAAAAATTCGTAAGTCCAAATCTTTCTACATCCTTAATCTTCGCTTAAGGACTTAACCAAAATCTTGATCAAAACTAATTCAAATTCATAAAATTTTCTCATAATTTATTTATATTTGCATATATAAATAAAATATAAATTCAAACCAATCAAACTAAACTCAAAATTCAAAATTAATTCATGAAATTTTCTTAAGTCCTTTGATTTTTCCTTAAGGACTTAACCTAAATGATGATCAAGCCAATTCCAACTCATGGGATTTTCTCAAAACTCATTTATATTCTCATTTATATTCACATATATAAATGAAATATAAATTTAAATCAATCAAATCAAATCCTCAAATTAAATTCCAAATCTAAAACCTTTATTAAGTCCTTAATTTTCCATTAACAGAGTTAGCCTAAATCACGATAAAATCAACTCAAAGTCATGGGATTTTTTAATAATTCATTTATATCCTCATTTATTTTCACATATATAAATGAAATATAAATATAAATCAATCAAACCAAATTCAAAAATTCAAACTCCAAACTCAGAATTTTTCCAAAGTCCTTTAAATTCCATTTTAATTGACTTAGCCTAAATCATGATCAAATCACTTCAAACCCATGGAATTTTCTCATGATCCATTTATATTCTCATTTATGTTCATATATATATATATATATATATATATATATATATATATATATATATATATATATATATATATATATATATATATATATATATATATATATATATATATATATATATATATATATATATATATATATATATATATATATATATATATATATATATATATATAAATGAAATATAAATTCAAACAATCAAAACTATTTTCAAAAATCAAATTCAAATCCACTCAAAATCCAACCTAAGCCTTCCAAGTTAAAATCTTGAACTTAGCCAAATCAATTTCAAATCAAGCCAAACTCTTTATTTCCTTCATGATTCAATCAACCCTACAGTCATGATTCCAAATATTAATATAAACTTCAATCACTCAATCAAAACCCAAGTCAAAAATCAAACCCAAAATCCCTTCATATTCTTTCTTTGAATATGAAATTGTCATATGAATCAAAACTCATTTGACAAGCCAAACTCTTTATTTCCTTCATGATTTAATCAACCCTACAATCATGATTCCAAATATTAATACAAACTTCAATCACTCAATCAAAACCCAAGTCAAAAATCAAACCCAAAATCCCTTCATATTCTTTCTTTGAATATGAAATTATCATATGAATCAAAACTCATTTGACTTCAAACCACTTGCAAATGGATTTATATTTCAATCATAAGTCCATATACAAGATCAATCAAGCTTTGACCAAACCATTTGACCCACTTAGGCTCACTTGACCCAAAGTGACCTAAAATACCATTATGAGACAAATTATAATCCTAACCAAATTGGATTGAACCCAACTCATTTATGTGTCTCATCATAATCAACAATCATCATGGGATGATTAATCAATCAAATTGGGTCAAACCAATCATACCTCATGGTTGACTAAGTCAACACTTAGCCCAAAATGAAACCTAACATAGCTAAAATCCACCATAGGCCAAATTGATTAAAACCATTGATCTAAGTTCACTTAGGACCTATGTTTGAACTTGACCATGCCAACATTTGAGCTTAACCTAGCCCAATTGGCCACATGACCCAAAGTTAACCCAACTTGACCGAAAGGGTCAAAATGTGTCAAAACTTGATCTAAGCCAAATTGATCCAAACCAATGGGTCACGTTCATTCCAAATCACTTGTTGAACTTGACCAAAGCCTTAATTGGCCAACTAGACCTAACCTAGCTCAATTGACCTTAGACCTAACATGAACTAAAGGGGGAATGTTGAGCCAAATTTGAACTTAACCACAATTGATTAGAAATAAATATATTAATTCACTCCATATGACTAACCTAACTTAAACCTACCCATGACCTACCTCAAATAGGTCAAATGGGTCAAATTGGTCAACTTGACCCATTTTACCTAAATGAAGTCAGATGAGACATTCAAAACTATACCAAATTGAATCAAACCGAAGCCACCAACACATTTCAAATGATCATATGAACTTGACCCAACCCTTGGTTTGACCCAATTTGACCAATTGGTCAACTTGACCCAAGTTAACCCATTTTGACCTAAATGGGTCAACATAAGCCAAACCTTATCAAATGAATTCCAAATCTGATGAAACTTGGCCAAACCTAGTTTCTCCACATACCCAACGTATCCAAATTGAAAAATCAAGAAAAATGACCATCCTATCTTTAGGCCATAGAACAAATTATGGACTAATCCATGGGTAATTTGGTCATACGCTCTTCATATCCACTTGATGCTTTCCTAATAGCTCAAGGGGTCCTAATGAAGAGTGGGGGACCCAACCCAATGGGTTTTGGTCAGCCCAATTTTCCTTAAGGCCAAACCCGACCTTATAGGTCAAAATGGAAAATTCAAAATTCCTCTTCCACTCAATTTCAAGCACATGGGAGGTTGGCAATCCACTCAAGGCCTCAAACTGACCAAGTGCAAACATTAACTGATCAAACAACCCTCCCATTATGATCAATTGGATCAAAATGGCAACATTTCTTACGACCGTCTGATCCTTCAAGGGGAATATATACTCCCTCTAATTGAATTAAAATCCATTAGTCCTCATTTTGATTGAACCTAGGGAAGTTAGAGAGGAAATTCCTCAGCTTCCCCAAGCTTCCTAAAGTGAAAACAAACTTCATGTTCTCGGGTTTGCATAGTGTGAAAATAGGGGAGCTCACTTGAACTCCCAGCTTTCTCCACACTAAAAACCATCCCTATTCCTCTTGCACTCTTCTTCTAAGGGCCATTCCGAGCACACTCAAGCTTCCATTGGAGTTCCCATAGCAAGGTGAGGAGCAATTGGATCAGAACAGCAAGGAGCATCAAGTGGTGTTGGTCCATAGAGCAAGTCACTCAACCCCAAGGCCTAAGAATTTCAATAGGGCTTAGTCTCCACTTGACAAAGCTACCTCATCGATCTCGAGCATCGATGAGGTATGAAATTTTTTGACCACATAGCATAGGAGGTGTTGGTCCTTTGTGAAGAGAATTTTTAATTCATGCAAATCCCACCATTGGATGTGCCGCTCATTGGCTTTAGATGGTGTGGGTTAAGTCTTGTTTGAATCCAAGCTCAATTGAGCTCAAATCTTCCCCTAGATCATGGATGGCCTTTATAGATCTAAAGGGAAAAATTAGGGAGATCTTGACAGTCCATTTGTGCATTTTAGATGGACGGCCAAGATTATTCCCACATTTAGGATTTGATTTATCCTTTAAGGGAGAGATAATTGCCTCGACATCTTTGAGATCTAACGCCGAGATCAAAGCATTCAATCACACACGTAGATGATTTGGTGTAGGATGTAAAATCTGGAAAATAATCTATATAATTATAAAATTAATTAATTTTGAATTATGCTTTTCTCTAATTTTGGACTTTATTAAAATTTTATTTTCTTACCTTAATTATTAATCCTAAATTTCTTGGGTATATTTTAGGGGATGACTCGCCTCTAATTTTCTTGGGAGAAATGGGGAATTGCATATGGATTTCCTAATTACCCCTTAACCTAATTAAGTATAATTAGGGTGTGATTAAGGGTTTTAGTCCATGATTAGAGTTGATTAAGGTCAGATCCAGTAGATAGGAGGTTTGGGGAATAATTTTTGGGCATTGCCCTTAAACTATTCTCTAAACCCCCTTTTCTCTCCTTAATCTTTTCTTAATTAAGGGTTAATTCATTAATCATCTCCTTAATTAATTAAAAAAAACTCTAAAAACTTCCAGAACTTAATTAATCTACTTCGGGTGGATGCTTAGGTGTTTAAAAGCCTAAGTTCAATTAAGGAAATCAAAACCAAATTCACATGTGTGAATGGGTGTTTTGAAATTACTTAAGCTAAACCTCTTAGCTTAATTAACCTTTATCATGAGCCAAATTGCATTAGACCTTTTTCTTATTAAGTTCATTGCAAATTTAAATTCCTTGTGAGTTTTTTGTGTCATCTCATTGGCTCATGATTATTTGGTTAACTATGCTAAGGTGGTGTAGGAAAGAGTTAACTAAGTTACTTAATTCATATCTTAACCTAATTAATACATAAAAATAAATTTAATCATCTAAAAATTAAACAAAAATATCAAACACATATGAGAATGGGTTAGGAACATTAAACTCGACTCACCTTTTCAAAATTAAATCAAACTTCAAACTAAACAAAAATAAAATCACATTGAATACTCTTTGATTTATTTTAAACATTCTTATTCCATAAGAATGTATTTAGGATTTAATTAAAGTGAATTTATTTACATGCTTTCATTGCTTTGAGTCTTTCCCCTACATGTTAAATTTGCATGTCATGTGGTTTCAAGCATTCATATTTTTCAAATTCAAATGTAAAATAAAATTGTTTACTTTTTATCAAATTTGTATGTGTTGGCTAAAGTAGAAATATGAGTGGCTATTATCACTACTAAATTCAAATTATTTTCAAAACATATAAATCAAATATCAAATCTGAAAGTTTGCTACTTATATTTTAATTATGAGCTTGCATGTGAAGAATATAAAGGTATGCTTAGCATAGGTTTCCTTTCTCTCTTATGTTGGTATAGTTTTGAATAGGAACTTGGTGAAATGTATGGTTCATTTAAAAAGGACCTAACACTTAGCTAATTCCATATCCTACTCATCTTTATGTTATCACCTAAGAAGGGCTACCTATACTTGCATACATAAATTGCATAAACAAAGTGAATCCATTTATATAACTTTTGAATTCTTCTTTTCCATTTCATTTCTTTTATACACATATTTATATTTAAGGAAAGTGGTATATTAGTATGGACAACCCTGAGGTTGCGAGGCTTTAAGTATCCCTAAGTAGGTCTTGTACCTTACAGCTCTAGTTAACAATGGCTTTGTACTCACTTATGCCTTTCTTACTTTCATGTGTGTATGTAAAAAAAATTTGGATAAAGAAACCCTTTTATACTAAAGAAAATCATGCATAGTAAACTTCTAAATTTCCTTAAATGGATTACTTAGCATGCATATAAAGTGTGTTAAATACTCTCATTTGTATATATAGATATGCTTAGGGTCCATCCATATGCATGTTATATATGTTGGGAAAGAAATGGAGTAATGTGTGTTATGTGAATTTTGATTCATTTTATTTAATCTTAAAATGCCTTTCTTTTTGAATAGGTTTGTTTAGAGTTCATCTAAACTTAGGATTAATTAAAATATTTAATCGAAACATTCAGCTAAAAAAAACTAAAAATGTGAATGTACTTTAGAAATTACTTAGGTTAGGGAAGGAAAGAGAAGTCTCATTCTCTTTCCTTCTCTTCATAACTTAGTAATTAATTGTAGGATTTACTTGAACTTAATCAAAACATGAATTGAAATTAACCTAAAATGATTAAACAACCTAAATGAAACCCTCCTCTAAGTTGAACATGTTTTTACACTTAGAAAATTTGAACCTAAAGCCATAGCTAAGCATACCACACAAGCCTTTAAACCACACACATTAGCCTAAGTCACCACTTCTAGCTTTAGCTTAGGTCGGTGCATGGTTTGATGTTTTGTTTTATTTTGTGATATATCTTTTAGACTGAATGTTAGGGTGTATGCTCGTAGAATGAATGATAGGATGCTCTTAGTCTAACTATTATTTTCTATAGGGGATTGTGCTTAAGGGGCGCTAACATAAATAAAAATATAAATACTTTTGCTTACAGGAGCTTTATACCCCTAAGCATAATCCAATAGGCTAGGTGGACTTAGTCACCCGTGTGTGGGGTGATAAGTCTAGTATACATGCTTGAGATTTGTGTGGTTTGTTCTAGCTAACTTTTATTTTGCAAGTGTTAGTTAGATTTTCACTTTTCATTTTCATGTAAATTTGTGCAATTAGGATTTTGGAATAATTGTTATAGGGATTAGGATGAGCATTGGTCATAATATCCTATCTTTTACACAATGTGAAGCCTTAGAGCATCTACCTTCCAACCATCCAAAAGAAGGAACCAAAAGAAGAAAGAAGAAAAAGAAGAAGAATGAAGCTTGAAGACCCCATAATAATGAATTCCTTTGCTTAATTGTAATTTAATTCATTTGTAATCCAAGTTGTATAAGGGTAGGGCTCGGCTACCTAATTTCATATTTTTGGGTTTGTGCGGTGTTGCCCGACCACAACGCCCTTTTATTCTTTTTGCGATTAGCTTTTATAAATTGATTGATGATTTATTTAGCTTTTGTATTAAGTGGCATGGTTTTTCTAATTTCTTCCCTGCTTTATGTATGGCCTGAATGCTGATTAGGCTCTTTAGGGAAAAATAAATCTTTTACCCAACTTAACAACACAAAATAAAAATATAACAACTCATAACCTCACCTAAAGCTTAGGTTTAAAATCAAGATAAAAGAATTAGCAACCTCTTAGCTAGATGAGCATTTCTTTTACAATAGCATGCACAACAACATCTTATTTCACTCTTGGTTGGAGGGCTTCCACCTTTGCCAGAGAAACTTGGCTTGACCTTTGAGAGCTATGGTGGAAATTCACTCCTCCCTTCTTACTGATTTTGGCTAATTACTTTATTTCTCATGCATTAGTCATATAAATCCTATTAAACTGAGTAAAAAATAATTGTCCAAAAATGAAAATAAAATGAAATTTGAATTTCATTAGATTTAGGTCATTTGAAGCATGCCCTTTACATGATCTAGTCTCTTTAGAGAGTGAGTTTAAGGATTTAGTCTCTTTCTAAATAAATAACAGCCTAACTATCTTGCATAAGCATAAAGACTTGCCTACATGTATTTAAAATCATAGGAGGAGTTAGTTAGGCCACCCAAAGGTAAGTCCAAGTCCGTGCTTTATCCTCTAATGCGGAGGCTAACCAATTACCCATTTTCACTTTAGATTTAGGTTGTGCTTTTGGCCCTCGCCAAAGCTCCCTAGATTTAGGTTCTGAGATTGCTTCTCCCCTTTATGGGCCATAAGCTTAATTCCTCACCTCTTTGGCATTTCCTTAATCTTGTATTAAAAAATTATAAGTCCTAAATTTCTAATGAAAAATGTAACTCAAACAAACTAAATTAATTTCAAAAATATAAAGCCCAACGATAGGATAATTTGAGATGCTCGCTAGGTTTTTGTGCATCATGGGCATCTCCTACTTATCTTCATTTAGCTTTGATAATAACTCCCCCTCTTTTGATCAATCCTATTTAATCTTTCAAAAATGAACTAATCAATTAATAGTCATTTCCTATTAAAATTTTTGAATACAATGATTATTTACCTTAATCGAGAGTTTTCCTAAGAAATCCCCATTCCTTAGCATGTAATTAACTATGAGGGCTTGCCCCTGTAGGGAACTTACCCGGTTTAAAATAAACTCTGCTTTACTTTTCCATGTAAAGTAGGAAAATAATCTTTGGTACATATGCATACCCATCATCCTTAGGAGTCCTTATTGAGGTGATTAAGTCCATCAAAGGGTAGTGACTTCTATCTCTTGAGATAGTACACTATTTCTTGATGGCGTACCCGATCACTTGAATAAGCACCTTTGTGGATCTGCATGACATCCTAAAAAGATGCATTTTATAGGCTTTCCTCTTCATTTCTCCCCAATGGATTTGAAGGTGACTTCCCCATGACAGAACATTTTCACCATAGAGACCATGACCTCAGTAGCCTTCACCTTTTTGACCAAGGTAGCCTACCGACCCTCCACGTAGCCTCCACGCCAAAGACCGCCGCCTCCTCGCCCATACCATACCACTAGCAGTAGTGGCATGCATACACGTCGCCAGGTAGCTATGGTCCACCTACTCTTTTAGATAAGCTAAATAAGTCTTATTTATTTAAGAGGGAGGTAATCAGGAAGATCTTTAAGAATCTCTTAAAGAAACCTGATTTTTAGCTACCTGAGCCTAGGAGACCGAAGGAAGTAGGCAAAAGTCATGATCTAAATGTTTTCCCTTACCACCGTATGTTAGGCCATATTTTAGAGGACTGCTTCACATTCAGGGACTGTCTTGATTATAGTTTCAAGACCGGTGATATATTTATCCCAAAGGAATACCTTATGGAACAACCATCCAGTTCCATTAGGGTAATCCTTGGGGATACATGTGATCTTACTAAAACTAAAGAAGGTTGAGATATTTCTTTATCCAAAATCTCTAAAAAGATCATCTAGAAGATAAAGAAGCTTTCCTTGCAGGTGCCTGAGTTAGCTTAAACTCTCAACATCAAGGAAGGTTTGCAAGTTGCCAGTGCCAACTCTAGGAAAGGGGAGAGCACAAGCATGTGTCAGAGAGCCCATTAGCATAACCAGAGTCCAAACCAGCCTATAGTTGCGCTTCCACGCGTGACTTCTTCTTCAACTTCCTCTTCTACTAGTAGAACTCTTGTATCGGTGGATAAGGGCACCAAATCCCTTACCCCACTCACTTTACTTGATTTCTTCTTTATACCTCCAAATAATTCCAAGAAATTGATGAATAAAGCTAGTTTGAATCACATCTGTGTCACTTTTGATGGGTTGCCTTCTTCTATTGCTAATGATAACTCTTCAAGTCAAAATAACTATAATAATTCTGATCTTCCTCTTTTTGATTCAAAGTTGGACTTTTCTACTCTGAATACTATAGGTTCACCTCTTGAGATAGACTTGGAATCATCTGATTCTGAGGGTCCCATAAGAGAAGCTATAGGTGAGCCTGATGTGCAGGTAGAACCTTCCATTATCCTGCCATAAGAGGGCACCGAAGTCAACCTCTGTAGTGATAAGGTTCTACCTCCTAGGGTAACACCTCAAGATAGTGGGAAACAAGTCATTGATATAGAGGATCGAGAAGCCCCTCCACAGGATGCTCCACCCTTGTATATTCTTGTGGAGGACTAGCTCAAGGTGGACTACAATGTCCTTTCTCATCTAAGAAAGTTGCCATATAAGCTAAGCATATGCGATGCCATTGTCTTATCTAAGAGATGATGTAATAATTGATCAAGACTCTCCTTGATCCTGAGATATGCTTAACTCAGCTGACCGCTATAGGTAAGGAGGCACATTATACAAAAGAAGCTCCAGGGATCACCTACATAGATGAAGACCTTCTTTTGGGGGACTTGGAGCACAACCTTTCCCTCTACATAATAGTTGCATGGACAGGTTCAGACTTGCAAGAGTTTTGGTGGATCCAGGTGCATCGATGAACATTATGAGTCTAAAGACCCTTGCCTATTTGAGGATTGACATCTCCACACTCTGAGGAGATCAGATGATGTTGAGAGGATTCAATGAATAAGGTGAGCAGGCTTTAAGTTCTATAGTGTTACCTTTGGAGATAGGTGTCTAGAAGACTGAAGCCAAGTTTTACATTATTGATTCGAATACTTCATTCTTTGCTTCTGGTAGGCCTTGGATACATCAATAAGATCATTCCATCCCTCCCATCAAGTTCAGGAAAGATGGAACTGAATACCATTTCAATGATGATGAAAAGCCATTTTCAATTAGAGAGGTTGAGATTTATGAGAATGTGACTTACTATCTTCCTCAACACACCCTTTCTTGTGAACTTAGACAAAATTCAAATTCAAAAGCAAAAGAAAAAAAAAATTAAGAAAAAGAAAAGATAAAAGAAAAAAAAAATGGAAATCTGAGTGAATAAGAAAGGGGAAATTAGAGAGAAATAGATCCGAATATTACATTCCACCCATAGTCCATTCCATCATATGAATGTGTGAGTAGAATGACTCAACCTCCACCAGGCAGAGGCAGAGGTAGAAACAGAGGCAGTTCCAGAGGTGGGAGACCCCCTAGTTGGCCATCAACCAATAGAGGTCATGTTCCATTTCGTAGGAGTATGCCTTCTATTCATATAGACTTGGAATCTAGCTCATGGGATGAGTGTAATGTGATTAGAATACCAGCCAACTCCTCTCAATGGGTTCCATTGGAGGTGACTTTCGATCCAGACAAAGATGAAGACCAGGCCTCTAGATAAAGCAAAGTATTCAAATCTAGTTTATGTGAAGCTATTAGGCAGTAGTTGGGAACCTTAGCTCTAACCTTACTTTCATATCAAAAAGTTGAAGATTTAGTAGTTAAGAAAGCCCCTAAGTCTTCCATGGATGCGAAGTTGAAGAGATTCTTTTTTGGGATCATCATCCTCAAGTCCTAAAGCGAATTAAGAACTTGAGGATGATACATTTAAAGAATTAATGGAATTACCACTTGATTCTTACTGTTTTATTATATAGAAGGTTTCATACATGGTCCATGTCGAGTATTTTGAAAAGCTATGGAAAAATACAGGTAGGAAAGCATAATCAAGAGTAGGACTAGGATTCATACAGTGGGTCCGGTCGATAACGATGATTACTGTTTTGTTGTTACCAATCATTTAGAGTCTGATAAGTTCTTTTCACACAACCCCAACTCCTATGAGAATGTGTATTTAGAAACTTCATGATCCATATGATCTCCAAATCAAAGAGGCACCACCAAAATTTGAAGAAGAAATCCATTCAACAATAGACAAGCTCAAAGAAATCAACCTTGGGATAGAAGAAAATCTACTCCCAATATACATCAGTTCATTGCTGAATGAAGAAGAAACCATTGACTTAGTTAGCTTATTGACTAAGTTTAAAGACTGCATCACATGGAGTTATAAAGAAATGCTTGGAATATCTCCTGATATAGTAGTCCACAAGCTAGCAATAGATCCTAACACTACCCTTATTAAGCAAGCTTCTAGATGCATGCGATTAGAAATAGAATAATTGGTCATTTCTGAAAGAAATTGATCAATGCTAGTTTCATCAGGGAAGAAAAATATCTAACCTGGTTAGCTAGTGTCATACCAGTTAAGAAGAAGAATGACCAAATTCTCTTATGCATCAATTTTAGGGAGTTAAATAACCCATGTCCTAAGGTTGAGTTTACTCTTCCTATACCAGAATTAATGGTGGAAATCTCCTCATCTCATGCAATGTTTTCTATCATAGATGGGTCATCTGGCTACAACCAAATGAAGATGTCTTGTGAAGATGAAAGAAACACCACTTTCTGAACCTGATCAGAATCTTCTATTATAAGGGCATTCCTTTCGGCCTTAAAAATACTGGTGCTACATACCAATGGGCCATGAATCAGATCTTCAATGAACTCATCCATCATCAAGTTGAGTGCTACATTGATGATCTAGTATTCAAGAGCAAAGAAAAGGAAGACCACCTCTTTGACTTGAGAGTAGTTTTCAAATGGTTAAGACAATATAATCTCAAATGAATCCCTTGAAGTGTGCATTCAAAGTAGCTTCAGGGAAATTCCTTAGATTTGTTGTCCGACACTGAGGAATAGAAATAGATCCTGAAAAGACTAAATCTATCTTAGAAATGCCACCTCCTAAGAGTTTAACTCAACTCAGATCCTTCCAAGGATGGATGGCATATTTAAGACGCTTTATCTCTAACCTATCAGGGAGATGCAAGACATTTTCAGCACTTGTCAAAAAGGATGTCAAGTTTAAGTGGGATGATAAGTGCCAGCATGCATTCGAATTCATCAAGCAAGATGGAAGCCCTACCCCCCTATCCGGACGCCACTCATCCTCTACACTCAGATTGGATGACTCTCTGGCTCATTGGCCCAAGCCAATGGAAGGATACTCTTCTACTACCTCAGCTATCATCTGATCCCTGCTGAAATGAACTAGTCATCTATTGAGAAACATTGCCTAGCTTTGATCTTTGCTTCCTAAAAGCTACGACATTATATGCTTTCTCATAATGTGAAGTTGATCTCCCCAAAAAATCCACTGTGGTATTTTATGACACAACCAATGCTATTCAGATGTTTGGCACGCTGGTCCATGATACTTTCACAGTTTGATATCACATGGTGCCCCTCTCTACGATAAAAGGACAAGCACTAGCAGATTTATTAGCAGCACACCCACTTCCTACTGATTCTCTGCATAGTGATGATCTCGCCTATAAAAAAATCATGAACTTAGGGGAGGCCGGCAACCGCTGATGGAATATGTATTTTGATGGTGCTATTTCTTCTCATGAAGGAGAAACACCATGATCTTCTCCCAGGAAAGGCAGGGGTAGGAATAGTTCTTCTAACTCCAAACAGCGATGTGATAAGATTCTCATACTATCTTTCCAACCCCTACACCAACAATGAAGTTGAGTATAAGGCTTTGATTGTCAGTCTAAAGTTAGTTATCACTATCAGTGTCAAGAGCATCAACATCTACAGGGATTCTTAGTTGGTCATCAACCAGATTATCAGGTCTTACAAGGTTCTCAAACCCAAGCTTCGTCATTACCACGTGTATACCATGAGGCTGTTGGTCCAAATTCTCGAAGTCACCATCTGCAAGGTTCCCCGAGCAGAGAACACAGTAGCAGATGCTTTGACCAAACTTTCCAAGGAATTGGCATGTCTTGAAGATGAGTCCAATTCAATATGGGTCCAAAATAGACAAGTCCTATCCCTTGTTGATGTTAAACTCATCAAGAGACTTTCTCTTGAAGGGGAGGTTATCGTTGCCAAAAAGGACGAGGAGCCGGATTGGAGGCAACCATTCATAGACTATTTGAACTTTGACAAACTATCTCAAGAAAAGTCACAAGCCCATCATGTGAAACAGAGAGCTCTCTCCTAAGCTCTCGTTGATGACACCTTATATCGGCTGTCCTTTGACCAAATGTGGTTACATTGTTTAAACAAACATGAAGCCCATGGCATTGTACCGAGTACATGCAGGTCTATGCAGAGCACATCAGTC
Organism: Cymbidium sinense; assembly: GCA_021442155.1. Classification (NCBI taxonomy): domain Eukaryota; kingdom Viridiplantae; phylum Streptophyta; class Magnoliopsida; order Asparagales; family Orchidaceae; genus Cymbidium; species Cymbidium sinense. The sequence goes on along the minus strand of CM038217.1, from coordinate 69,334,298 downwards.
TGGTCCAAAGATGAAGATGAAGATCAAGTGACTTAGATACTACTAGCCTTGATGATGATGATGTAGCTAGGATGCCATCAAGCACGTGTACAGGTCCTCCACCAACCACCTAACATTCTACACCCTACATTGGCCTCAAGGCCATTTGAGTGTTGGGGTACCGACATTGTGGGTCCGATCGATCCTCCTTCTTCTAATGGTCACCAATTCATTCTAGCTGCCACCAACTACTTTTCCAAGTGGACAAAAGCCATCCCACTCAGAGAGGTCACAACTCAACATGTGCTTCATTTTTTCAGGAACTATATTGTATATAGGTTCGGGGTGCCTCGAAGAATTATATATGATAATGGTATTGCATTCAAAAGCATGATGATCAATAGCTTTTCAAGAAGACACAATATATATTGGAGGTACTCCACATCTCTACCCTAGAGCAATTGGCTTAGCATAAGCATTCAACAAAACTCTCATCTAGATATTGAAGAAAACTCTTGATGACAACAAACGATAGTAACATGAGCAATTGGCTGAAGCTTTGTGAGCCTACCACACCACATCTACTGACTCGCCTACCCCATTTTCCTTAGTGTATGGAAGTCGCTCTTACCTTTTAGAAGTTCAACTCCACTAAGGATAGCATAGCAAGATCACTCAGTGAATGCAAAGTTGTGGTTAGAAGAGCTTGAAGATTTGGAGGAAAGTCACCTACCATGAAGGTTTGGAGGAAAGTCACCTACCAGCGTGTTAAAACCTCGAGTTATACAAGGCTAAATTATTTCAAGCTCACAATAAGCTAGTCCGCCCTAGGTCTTTCGAAGTAGGAGAAGTTGTGTTAGTATTAAGAAGACTAATTGTTGCTCATCGAAAGATGAGAGGCAAGTTTGAACCCACTTGGGAAGGCCTCTATGTTATAGAGAAGGCCTACCAAGGAGGATCTTATCAGCTTATTAATTATAAAAGGGGAACACCTGATGCTTCCATTTAATGGGCTATATCTAAAGAAATATTACCCATGAAATAAATCATGTTTGAAAATAATTATTAATAAAAAGAATAAAATTTGATTCCATTCATAAAATGTTCTCTTCTTCTGAAGCATTGTTTGCTTATCTTCCGAATTTGCCATGACGTGTCTAGGGTAGGTGTATGAGTCCCCTAGTGGAAACCTATCCCTCTTTCACAACATAAACACAACCTCTTGGCACTATTAGAATAGGCGTGAGAGAACCCAAGAGGCATCCTATTTCAATTAGCACAATTAAGTCAGGTGTAAGAGAACCCAAGTGACATCATTTCTTAGTGGGAATCCCCGACTGTCATCCGTGGCACCATTTCATTAAACTCTCCAGTGTGTTTAGGATAAGTGTGAAAGAACCCAAGAGGCATCCTATTCCTTTTAACACATACACAAGATAAACATAAATCTTTTGTCTCAGGCTACTTTGATGTGGGAGCAAGCCCCCTGTGGCACTCACTCATTAGCTGCTCTAGGTCGAGTCTACATGCTACCTCGCTAGTATGTCTCCTCAGTGATCATTTGTTAAAAGATGTGAATCACCATGCTTTCTTTGTAACTTGACAATTGCAAACCAATGAGCACCTTGTTAGCATGGTAGGCTTCACTGTCTAGCTAGTAAGTTACCTCATGATGACTTTGCTTAAAAAGATGTGAGTCCTCGTGCTTTCTTCTTGAACTAATCATCATGCACTAACTAGGTTGATTATATTTGAGGTTTAGGATAAGTCTCCTAGAAGCTCCTTTCCTCTTGACTATGTTTGAGTCGATATAAGTCCCTCGGTGGCATTCACTTAGTAGTCACCCTAAGTCGAATGACACCTGTCAAGCTGAAGATAGACTATCCTAGAAGTCAGTTGCACTATAGGAGGATTTGAGTCACCGAGCTTTCTTCCTAGGTTGATTGTTGTAAACTAATGGGCACCTTAGGTTTATTGATGTTTTCTATGCTGACAGTGACTCACCCAGTGGATACACCACTCTTGGCAGATGTGAGTCCCTGTGCTTTCTCCTTGAGTTGGCCACCGAATACCTATTGGATATATGACTAGCCATGTCATTTTCTCTAGGGTGTTGGATTAATCCCTTAGCGGCCCCATCCCTAGTGGGCACTCTATTTGGATCACATTCTTTGTGACCCCATTTAGACACTACCCAGGTTACTCTTGGATTGGACAGTCCTCCTTTCCTAGTAGACATCCCTGTGGTTGGAGAATTTGTTCAGTGGATATGCAGATTCTCCCTTAGTTCAATAAATCTGAGATATGTCTAAGCTAATATCAACTCCTTCTCAGTTTGATCCCTCGTAAATCAACAGGGTCTATGATAAAATAAACTAAAACAAAATAAACAAAATTAATTCACTCACGTATTAGGAATTCAAGCCCCCAAAGGCCACTTCTCCTAAGTAAGTATCCTATCTTTAGTGCGCAGTAACTCCCTATAGGAATTAGAAGTGAGTTGAGGTAAATCCGGTACTCACTCTGCTAAGGTCGGTACAATCTATTTTTCCACAAAGCGTTACCTGATCATTCCGCTTTGGAAGATATAAGACTATGACGCATTCTTTCTAGCATGACTGTTGCAAACTGATGGGAAGCCATAGATCGATTTGATTTGTTGCCCAAAGAAACCAATCACCCTATTGGTCTTTGGTAGTGGAAGATGTGAGTCCCCGAGCATTCTTCCCTTAAATTGATCATTGTAAATCGAAAGGCACTCTTTTGGTTGGATAGTTCTCCCATCGGCCAAGAAGCTACTCCCTTTGGTTCAGTAAAACTGAGATAGGTCTAGGCTAACATCAACTCCTTCTTTGTTTGATCCATCACAAACCAATATAATCCATAAAGATAAACAAACCAAAAAAATCAAATTAATCTTTGACTATCCTTGAGCTGATTTAAGTCCCCTAGTGACATTCACTCAATAATCAGCCCTAGGTCGGGTTCGATTTGTTTCCCAAAATAACTGATGACCCTAGTGGTTCTCTGTTTCTAGAAGATGTGAGTCCCCACACTTTCTTCTTAAGACTTGACCATTGCAAACTAAAAGGCACCCCTTTGGTTGGATAGTTCTACCTTGTGGTTAGTAGAATACTCCCATTGGACTGGTAAATCTAAGTTAGGTTTAGTCCTCCATGATCCCTATTCAGTGCAGCCCATCGCAAACCTATGGGATCCATCATAATCAAAATGAACTAAAAAATGAAATTAATCTTTGACTATCCTTGAGCTGATTTAAGTCCCCCAGTGACATTCACTCAATAGTTAGCCCTAGGTTGGGTTCAATTTGTTGCCTAAAGTAACCGATCACCCTAGTGGTTCCTTGTTTCTAGAAGATATGAGTCCCCATGATTTCTTCTTAAGACTTGACCATTGCAAACCAAAAGGCACCCCTTTGGTTGGATAGTCTTACCTTGTGGTTAGTAGACTACCCCCTTTGGATTGATAAATATGAGTTAGGACTAGGCCTCCATGGCCTCTATTCAGTGCAGTTCATTGCAAACTGATGAGATTCATTAGAATCAAAACAAATCTAAAAAAATGGAATCTATCTTGACTATCTTTGAGTTGATCTATGTCCCCTAGTGGCATTCACTCAATAGTCAGCCTTAGGTTGGGCTCAATCTATTGCCTTGCCAATAGATACCTTAGCAACTGGTCTTTACTTTGGAGGATGTAAGTCTACTATGCCTTCTTCCTAGTACAGCTACTGTACACTGAAAGACATCCCTTTGGTTGGCTAGTCCTACTATGTGTTTAGTAGACTACCCCTTTGGATTGGTAAATCCGAGTTAGGCCTAGGCCTCTATGGCTTCTACTCAATACGATCCATCGCAAACCAACAAGGTCCATCTCAAAATCTAAAATCTAAAAATTTAAAACAAAATAAATCCAATGAAAGAAAGAAATAAAGCAATCAATCAATCTAAAATCAAACCTTTTGCTTCTCCTCAGTGAGATGCAAATCCTTCTAGTTCCCCAAATGGATCTAAAATTCTAATCCCTCAGTGGATTTCACAACTCCTCCCTTGTGGATGACTTGAACTTGCCTCCCTAGCGGAGAGTTCACTTTTCTATCCCCCGTGGAGTTATAACAAAAACAAATTAAATAAATAATAAATTAGAAAAAATTCAACCCTCTTCCCCAGCAAAACTCAAATCAAGTCTCTCATCCCCTTTATGGATGATTTGAACCTGCTTCCCTAGTGGAAGGTTCACCTACTCTATCCCTTAGTGGATTCCTCCCTCTCTTTTATGTCTTGGACATAAGTAGAGACACATTGCATTAAGCTCTGGATTCCTTCTACACCTTAGGTTAGAGGTAGACTATTTCTGTTAGTGCTTGTGATCTTCCGGTGTTGTTGATCATTTGGCCAATATCCATGTTCCTTGTTAGTCACACCACACCTATTGGCCTCCCTTTGTTGACCTCTTTTTTAGGATGAGCTCTCAACCCCTCCTTCTTAGACATAGGACTTCTCTTAGACTTTAAGAATTCCTTAGTCTTAAGACACATCTAGTGATTAGTGGACACCAACCCCATCTTATCTTCAAATTCTAAATTTCAAATTCAATCTTTGATTTCAAACTCAAATCCATTTGATTTTCATCTTAAATCCATGATAAATCCATGATTGAACTCAAATTCCAAAATTTCTTAAGGACTTTAAAATCATGATCAAATCAATTCTTCATGGATATTCATAACTCATTTATATCCTCATTTATATTCACATATAAATGAAAAATATAAATCAATCAAATTCAATCAATTTCCTAAATCCCTTAATTCCCTTCTTAAGGACTTATCTAAAATCAAATCTAAATGAGTTCAAATTCATGAGATTTTCTGATAACTCATTTATATTCTCATTTATATTCATATATATAAATAAAATATAAATATAAATCAGTCAAACCAAATTCAAAAATTCAAGTCCTTTAAATTCCTTTTAATGAACTTAGCCTAAATCATGGTCAAATCATTTCAAATCCTGGAAATTTTCTCATGATTCATTTATATTCTCATTTATATTCACATATATAAATGAAATATTAATTCAAAGAATCAAAACCACTTCCAAAAATCAAACTCAAATCCATTCAAAATCCAACCTAAGTCTGTCAAGCCAAAACTTTGAACTTAGCCAAATTAACTTCAAATCAAGCCAAACTCTTGACTTTTATTTATGATTCAATCAACCCTATAATCATTAATCCAAATATAATTACAAATTTTAATCACTTAATCAAAACTCAATTCAAATCAATCCCAAATCCTTTCGTATTCTTCCTTTGAATATAAAATTATCAAATGAATCAAAACCCTTTTGAGTTCAAACCACTTGCAAATGGATTTATATTTCAATCATAAGTCCATATACAAGTTCAATAAAACACAAATCAAGCTTTGACCAAGTCATTTGACCCATTTAGGCTCACTTGACCCAAAGTGACCTAAAGTACCCTTATGAGCCAAATTATAATCCTAACCAAATTGGTTTGAATCAAACTCACCTATGCCTCTCATCATGATCAACAATCATCATGGGATGATCAATCAACCAAATTGGGTCAGACCAAGTCAAACCTAAGGGTTGACCAAGTCAACACTTCGGCCAAATGAAACCTAACATAGCCAAAATCTATCATAGGCTAAATTGTTTGTAACCATTGATCAAGACTCATTCATGATTAATGTTTGAACTTTACCAAGTCAACCTTTGAGCCTAACCTAGCCCAATTGGCCACTTGATCTAGGTTAACCCAACTTGACCTAAAAAGTCAAAATGTGTCAAAACTTGATCTAAGCCAAATTGATTGAAACCAATGGGTCAAGTTCATTCCAATCACTTGTTGAACTTGACCAAAGCCACAATTGGACAACTAAACCTAACCTAGCCCAATCGACCTTAAACCCAACTGGACCTAAAGGGGGAATGTTGAGCCAAATTTGAACTTAACCAAAATTGATTGAAAACAAAGATACCAATCCACTCCATATGACTAACCAAACCTCAACCTACCCATGACCTAGCTTAAATAGGTCAAATGGATCAAATTGCTCAACTTGACCCATTTGACCTAAATGTAGTCATATGAGCCAAATTCAGAACTAATCCAAATTGAATCAAACTAAAGCCACCAAAAAATTTCAAATGGTCATATGAACTTAACCCAACCCTTGGTTTGACCCAATTTGACCAATTGGTCAACTTGACCCATTTTGAGCTAAGTGGGTCAACATGAGCCAAACCATATCAAATAAACTCCAAATTTATTGAAACTTGGACAAACCTATTTTCTCCACATACCCAACATATTCAAATTCAAAAATCAGCCAAATGACCATTCTCTCCCTAGGCCATAGAACAAAATTTTGTCAAATTCATGGGGAATTTGGTCAAGCCCTCTTCATATCAACTTGATACCTTCCTAATAGGTGAAGTGGACTCTATGGAGAGTGGTGCACTCAACCCAATTAGTTTGGGTCTGCCCAAATGGACCTAAGGCCAAAATTGACCCCTTAGCTCAAATTGGCCAATTTGAAAACCTCCCTCCACTTGATTTGAAGCACATGGGAGGTTACTAATCCACTCCTAAGCTGAAATCGATCTTATGCCAATTCCAAAAAGATCAAACAACCCTTTTCATATGGTCAATTGGATCAAATAGTAACACATGCTTCGACTGTCCGATTACCATAGGGGGAGATATACTCCCCCTAATTCCATTTGAATTCAACATCCTCATTGTCGATTGAGTAAGAGAGAGTGTTAGGAGCCATCAGAGAGGATTCCTAAGATTCCTAGGAGGGAATTGAAATTAAGCTTTCTCGATTTTCTTCCTTAGAAAATAGGGGAGCTCCTCTCATTTCTCAAATTCTTCCATACTCCAATTCACTTCAATTACCTTTGCACACTCCCTCAGGGGATCAAGTCGAGTGTACCCAAGCATTCACACAAGTTCCCTAAGCAAGGTGGACTTGAATTCGATCAAAGCTGCAAAGGAGAGGAGGAGAGTTTGGTCCATAGAGAGATCTACTCAACCCCAAAGCTTGAAACTTTCAACAGGACTTTGTGTCCACTAGACTAAGCTATCTCATCGAACTCGAGCATCAATGATCACCTCTAGCAAGGTATGTAATTTTTTGACCACTAGGATTAGGAGGTGTTGGTCTTTTATGAAAGAAATGTTCATGGCATGGGAATTCTACAGTTGGATAAGCTTGCCATTAGTATAAGATGGTGTGGGTAAAGTTTTATTCCAATCCCAGCTCGATCGAGCTCAGATCTTTCCATAGATCATGGACGGTCTCTATTGATCCTCAGGGAAGAACTAGGGTAATCCCGATAGTCCATCCATGCATCTTTGATGGACGACCGAGATTAAGCGCATGTTTATAAATTGATTTATTCCTTTAGAAACCACGGGGTGATCCCTGGCCGTTCGATCCTTGATCGAACGACGAGGATCAAACCGCATCACGCTGCCATGCCGCCTCTGTGATGTGACATTTAAGTAACCCCCTCATAGCGCGATGCGTGTAAAGTGCACTGACCACCGCCGCCGCATTTCAAGCTGTGAGCTGAAGGGATTAGTTATGGTTTTAATTAAATTTAATTAATCCTCTAAGCTTTAAAAATTCATATCTCCCTAAATAAAAATGAGAAAAATATGAGGTAAATTTTTATGGAAAGATAATTCAATCTAAAATATTAAAATGTTTTTAATGGAATGTAAATTATATTTTTCTCTAATTTTGGGTTTTAATGGAAATCTATTTTGCTAATTACTCCTTAATTAATCCTCTGATTAATCTCAAATTTCTTGGGTATATTTTGGAGGATGACTTCCGCGTCTCCTAATTTTCTTGGGATTTATTGAAGGCTTAATTGGGAGAATTGTAGATACATTTTCTCATTACTCCCTTAATGTAATTAAGGATAATTAAGGATGTGATTAGTGTTTCAATCTCTTATTGAAGTTGATTAATGTTATATTCAGTGAATAGGAGGCTTAGGGAATAATTTTGGGGTATTTCCCCTAAGCTATTCCCTAAACCCCCTTTTCTTTCCTTAATCCTCTCTTAATTAAGGGTTAATTCAGTAATTACCCTTTTAGTTAATTTCTTAAAATTTCTAAAACTTTCCATAACTTAATTAATCTACTTTGGGTAGATACTTAGGTGTTCAAGAGCCTAAGTTCAATAAAAAAAATCAAAACTCAACTCACATGTGTGAGGGGTGTTTTCAAAATTACTTAAGTTAAACCCCTTTGCTTAATTAACCATTAATCTTGAGCTAAATTGCTTTAGGTCCTTTTCTTCCTAGGTTTCTTGGAAGTTTAAATTCTTTGTGAGGTTTTATGTCATCTCATTGGCTCATAAGTATTTGATTAACTATGTTAAGGTGGTGTAGGTAAGGGTTAATTAACTTATTTAATTCATACATTAACCTAATCAAAATTTAAAATGAATCTAATCACCTAAAAATTAAACAGAAATGTTAAACACATGTGGGAATGGGATAGGAACAATAAACTCAACTCACATTTTCAAAATTAAAACAAATTCCAAATCAAACCAAAATCATACTAATTGAACTTTGATTTATTTTAATCTTTCTTATTTCATAAGATTGTCTTTAGGATTTAATTAAAGTGAATGTGTTTACATGATTTCATTGCTTTAATTCTTTCCCCAACATGTTAAATTTATATGTCATGTGGCTTCATGCATCCATGCTTTTTTAAAAATAAAATTTAAAATGAAAATGTTTACTTTATGCTAAATTTGCATGTGTTGGCTAAAGTAGAAATACGAGTGGCTATTATCATTATTAAATTCAAATTATTTTTGAAATATATGAATCAATTATCAAAAGTGAAAGTGTGCTACTTATATTTTAATTATAAGCTTGCATGTGAGTAAGATATAAGGATGTGCTTAGTGTAGGCTTTCCTTCCTTTCTCTTTTAGTATAGTTTTGAATAGTATTTGGTAAGATGTATGGTTCATTTGAAAAAAACCTAACACTTGCCTAATTTCATATCCTATTCATTCCTATACTATCATATAAGAAGGATACCTATGCTTGCACATACAAATTTCATAAAAAAATGAATCAACTAATATTAGCTTTTGCATTCTTTCTTTTCCATTCATTTCTTTTGTACAGATATTTGTATTTAAGGAAAGTGATATATTAGTCTAGACAATCTCGAGATTGTGAGGCTTTAAGTATCCCTAAATAAGTCTTGTACCTTACACCTCTGGTTAACAATGGCGCTGTACTCACTTATGCCTTTCTTACTTTCATGTGGGCATGTAAAAATTGGATAAGAAATCCCTTTTCTACTTAATAAAAATCATAAGCTTTCAAATTTCCTTAAATGAATTACTTAGCATTTGTCATAAAGTGTGTTAAATATTCTCATTTGTGCGTATAGATATGCTTGGGGCTCATTCATATGCATGTTATACATGTTGGGAAAGAAATGAAGTGATGTATGTTTTATGAATTTAGTTCATTTTATTTAATCTCAAAATGCCTTTCTTTTTGAATGGGTTTGTTTAGAGTTCATCTAAACTTAAGATTAATTAAAAGACTTAATCAAAACATCCACTAAATAAAACTAAAACATGAATCTACTTTTAGAAATTACTTAGGTTAGGTAAGGAAAGAGAAGTTCTCTTCTCTTTCCATCTTTTTATCACTTAGTAACTAATTGTAGGATTCACTTGAACCTAATCAAAACATGAAATAAAATTAACCCGAAATAATTAAATCACTTAAAGGAAACCCTCCTCTAAGTTGAACATGTTTCATACTTAGAAAATTCTAACTTAAAGCCATAGCTAACCATAACACACAAACCTCCAAAGAACACACATTAGGCTAAGTCACCACTTCTAGCTTTAGGTTAGGGTGGTGCATAGTATGATGCTTGATTTTTTTGTGATATATGTTTTATACTGGATGTTAGGATGTATGCTCATGGACTGAATGGTAGGACGATCTTAGTCTAACCATTATCTTCTGTAGGAGATTATGCTTAAGGGGCGCTGTAATAAATAAAAATATAAATACTTTTGCTGTGCAGGTGCTTATACCCCTAAGCATAATCCATTAGGCCAGGTGGACTTAATCACCCATGTGTGGGGTGATAAGTCCAATATACATGCTTTAGATTTGATGGTTTGTTTAGCTAACCATTATTTTATAGGTGTTAGGTAGATTTACTTTTTTTTCATGTAAATTTTATAATTAAGATTTTAGAATGATTATTATGGATATTAGGATGAGCATTTGGTTATAAGATCTCATCTTATGTACTTTGGAGCATCCACCTTCCAGCCATCCAAAAGAAGGAACCAAAAAAGAAAGAAGGAAAGAAGAATGAAGAAATGAATCTTGAAGATCCCCATAACAATGAGTTCCTTGCTTAATTGTATGTAATTCATTTATAATCCGGGTTGTATAAGGGTAGAACTCGGCTACCCAATTTGTTTTTCAGATTTGTGCGGTGGTGCCCATCCATAATTTAGCCTGTTATTCTTTTGTACTTAGCTTTATAAGTTGATTGATGATTTGTTTAGCTTGTGCATTAAGTGGCATCCTTTTTCTAGTTTCTTCTTTGCTTTATGTATGGCCTGGATGATGATTAGGATTTTAGGAAAAAATAAATCTTCTACCAAATTTAACCATTCAAAACTAAAAATAAAGAACTCATAACCTCATCTAAAGCTTAGGTTTAAAATTAAGATAAAAGAATTAGTAATTCTTTTGCTGGATGAGCATTTCTTTTATAACATCATGCACAAATGTATCTTGTTTCACTCTTGATTGGAGGGCTTCCACCTTTGCCAGAAAAACTTGGCTTGACTTGTGAGAGCCATAGTTGAAACACACCTCCTCCCTTTTCGCTGATTTTGGCCCATAATCTTATTTTCATGCATTAGGCATATGAATCTTATTAGCCCAAGTCAAAATGATTGTCCAAAAATGAAAATAAGATGAAATCTGAATTGCATTAGATTTAGGTCATTTGAAACATGCCCTTTACATGATTTAGTCTCTTTAGAGAGTGAGCTTAAGGACTTAGTCTCTTTTTAAATAAATAACAACCTAACTATCTTGCATAAAGTATAAGATTTGCCTACATGAATTTAAAATCATACGAGAAGTTATTTGGCGGCCACCCCCAGGCGATTGTAAGCCCAGCAGTTGGGTGGTTTGTCCTCTCTTGTGGAGGTAAATCGAATACTCATTTTTGCCTTAGATTTAGGTTGTGCTTTTGGCCCTCGCCAAAGCTCCCTAAATTTAGGTTCTGAGGTTGCTTTTCCCTTTGTGGGCTATAAGCATAAATTCTCACCTCTTAGGCATTTCCATAACCTTGTATTATGGAATTATAATCCCTAGCATTCTAATAAAAATTTAACTCAAATAAATTAAATCAATTTCAAAAATGTAAAGCCCAATCATATGATAGTTTGAGATGCTCGCTAGGTTTCCTAGCATCGTGGGCATCTCCTACTTATCTCTATTTGGCTTCGATAAAAAAATCTCTCATTGATTAATCCTATTTAATCTTTAAAAATGAACCAATCGATTGATAGTCCTTTCCTATTAGAATCTTTAGAGAGAATGATCATTTGCCTTAATCGATAATTTTTTTAAAGGAATCCCCATTCCGTAGGATGTAATTAACTATGGGGGCTTGCCCCTGTAAGAACTTAACGAACTCGATTTAAAATAAACCCTACTTTACTTTTCCATGTAAAGTAGGGGAAGAATTTCTGGTACACCTCGAAGACCCAACGTCCTTAGGAGTCCTTATTTTGGTGTTTAGGTCCATTGTAGGGTGGTGACTTCTATCTTTCGAGATAGTACATCTCTCCTCAGTGTCATACCCGATCACCCTAATAAGTACTTCTGCGGATTTGCGTGGTATCCTACCAAGGAAATTTTATATTCCCATGTGTTCTTCTCTTTCATTTATTCTTTTCCACCTTAAAAAGGAAAGGAAGAAATAGATGATGATGAAGAGGACCATGGGGAATGTTAAAATTTTCCACCACAACACCTCATGCAATGAGTTGGTTAGGCTATTTTGAATTGCTTGTGGTTGGGTTTTGGCCAGTGAAGGAGTGGGTGAGGTGGCCATGTGCTTGAATTGAGTAGAAGGAGGATTTCCATGTGGCCATTTCAATGGGGTCAGTTGGCCATTGCTGACCCAGTTGGGTGCACCACACTCCCTAGTGTTCACTTGATCCACTAAGAGAGTGCTAAGTAGTTATAAAGAGGATTTGACCAAATTCCAAGTGGAATTGGCCAAAATTTACCCTATGGCCTAGGGGTAAAATGGTCATTTGACCTTGATTTTAGTTTGCGCATATTTGGTATGATGATAAAATAGATTTGGCCAAGTTTGATTGAATTTGGAGTTATTTTGTTGTGATTTGGCTCATGTTGACCCATTTAGGTCAAAATGGTTCAACTTGGGTCAAGTTGATCAATTGGTCAAATTGGGTCAACTAAGGGTTGGGTCAAGTTCATGTGACCATTTGAAATGATTTGGTGGCTTTGGTTTGATTCAATTTGTTTTATATTTAGTTCTTGGTTCAATTGAGTTCATTTAGGTCAAATGGGTCAAGTTGACCAATTTGATCTATTTGGGTTAGGTCAAGGGTTGGTTCATGTTTGTTTGGTCATATAAAATGGATTGGTATCTTTTTTCTAATCAATTTTGGTTAAGATTGAATTTGGCTCAATATGACCCTTTAGGTCAAGTTAGGTTGAAGGTCACTTGGGCTAGGTTAGGTTTAGTTGGCCAATTGAGGCTTTAGTCAAGTTCAACAAGTGATTTAGAATGAACTTGACCCATTGATTTTAATCAATTTGGCTTAGATCAAGTTTTGACACATTTTAACTTTTAGGTCAAGTTGGGTCAAGTGGTCAAGTGGCCATTAAATTTAGGTTCTCAAATGTTGACTTGGTCAAATTCAAACATTGGTCATGAATGAACTTAGATCAATGGTTTCAATCAACTTTGCCTATGGTGGATTTTGGCTATGTTGGATTTCATTTTGGCTAAGTGTTGACTTGGTTTGACCCAATTTGAGTGATTGATCAGCTCATGATGATTGTTGATCATGATGAGAGGCTTAAGTGGGCTTAGTTCAATCTAATTTGGTTAGGATTAGAATTTGGCTCATAAGTGTACTTTAGGTTACTTTGGGTCAAGTGAGCCTAAGTGGGTCAAATGGCTTGGTCAAAGCTTGATTTGAGTTTGATTGAAGTCACATATGGACTTATGATTGAAATATAAATCCATTTGCAAGTGGTTTGAAGTAATATGGGTTTTGGTTCATTTCATAATTTCAAGTTCAAAGGGTGAACATGAAATGGATTTTGGCTTGATTTTTGAATTGAGTTTTGGTTAAGTGATTGAATTTTGTATTTATATTTGGATTCATGATTGATTGAATCATGAAGGTTAGGTTGGTTGAACTTGACTTGGATTTGGATTTTGAGCTTTGAGTTTTGGATTTTGGTTGTTTGAATTTATATTTATATATGTGAATATATGTTTATGTGAAAATATAAATGAGTGATGTGAAAATTTTATGAGTTTGAATGATTTGATTTAATTTAGAATCATAAGAGGAAAGAGACTTGAAAAGATTTTTTGAGTTTGATTTGATTTAATTTTAATTCATGGACTTGGAAAATCAATTGGCTGGGTTGATTTAAGTTTTATGTTGATTTGATTTAGAGTTTGACTTGAAGGAACGAAGTGAGGAATGTGGTTCAAGCTATAGGGTTGTGAAATTTTCCTAACACCCCTAAGGTATGTCTCTTCTTGTAATCTCTTAAGTCTCTAAGTGGTTGAATCACTAGATGTGTCTTAAGACTAAGGAACTCCTAAAGTCTAAGAGAAGTCCTATGTCTAAGATGGAGGGGTTGAGAGCTCATCCTAAAAAATGAGGTCAACACTAGGGCATTGTCCAGATTCATCTTGTCTTCCATAATATTCACCACCTCTAATAGATCTTATAATTTTCACTTTTCTATCTAATTGTCTATCAACCTCATTAATAAATGTCTCCAAGGCATTTAGTGACTGAGATTTTTCATGCAACAAATAGACATATCCATAATGTGAAAAATCATCAATAAAGGTGATAAAATACTTTTCTCCACCAAAAGTTGGAACATCAAAAGGTCCACAAACATCAGTGTGTATAATCTCTAAAAGTTGTGTGCTTCTTATGGCTGCTTTCTTAATTGTATATTTTGTAGATTTACGTTTAATACAATCCACACATATACCAAGATCAGTAAAATCTAAATCAGGAAGAATTTCATTCTTTACTAATCTTTGTATTCTTTCTTTAGATATATGACCCAAATGTTTATGCCATAAATAAGCCGATCTTTCATCAACCAAATCACGTTTCATTCTAATATTATGATGCAAGGTCAATAAAATTTCAGCAAATAAATTATCAAGCTTTAATTTATATAAACCATCATAACAGCACCAAAGCCAATAAAATGATTATGCTTAAATAAACTGAAACATTCATTTCCAAACTTAAAAATAATATCCAGTTGTATCGAGTTTAGACAATGAAACTAAGTTTCTAGAAATAGATGGAACATATAGAGTTTGAAAAAGATCTAAATGATGTACAATATATAAAATTAAGCGATACGTTCCAATGGCTTCAATTGGAGCTTTGACTTGATTACCCATAAAGATACAATTTTCATTTGGCTTTATGGTTTGGATTGCATGGAATCCTTGCATCACATTTGAAACATGTGTGGTATAACCAGAATCAATCCACCAAGTATTATAAAGAACTTCTATCAAATTTGATTCGAAATATACAAAAGCACTTGGCTTACCTTTCTTTTCAAACCAAGCTTTATGTTTCTGGCAATCTTTCTGATAGTGTCCATGCTGATGACATAAATGACATCTATCATTATGTACCTTCTTTTTGGATATTAGCAGATGACAAATTAGCCTTCAAGTGTTCTTTATTGCCTTTAGCATTCCTCTTAATTAGTTTTCTTTTAATTTCTGGTTGTCTCATGAGATTAATTGAGTGAATTCTTTATTTCTTATGCCTTGTTTCCTCTTGAATAAGCATACTTTGTAATCCAGCCACATTCCATTTATCTTTAATAGCATTATAGTTTATTTGGAATGGACCATATTCAAGAGGCAAGGAATTAACAATAAATTATACAAGAAAACTTTCACTCACATTCATTCCCATGGTGTTTAATCTTGCTACAATATTTGTCATTTCAGTGATGTGCTCATGCATGGTACGTGAACCATCAAACTTCATGGTGGTCAACATACCCATTAACGTCCATTGACTTATCGCCAGACTTCAGGCGAGATAAATCTTTCACATACTTCATAAATTTCTTTGCATTATCAGTTTTAGGAATTGTTGTCTTAATGATTTATGCTACAGTCATTCACATAAATATTAAGCTAAATCTATTTGATCTTTCTCAAGCATCATAGAAAGATTTTTGTTCATTAATGCTAGTAGCAATAATAGTAGTGGGCTTATCATTAAGGAGTGCTACATCAAGATCCGAGACACCTAAATGGAACTGAATTTGTTCACTTCATTCATTAAAATTAATCCCATTGAACTTTATAATAGACGAAGCTTGCGAATGAAGAGTAACATAAGTAAATGCTGCAAAATATTAAATGTTCACATATTAATGTTTGAGTTATAAACACAAACACATAAAAATAGATTCAGATAACATTCATATAATCACAAAAAATGCATATTGAAGTTCTCCTTTGGGTGATGCTACAATACGCAATAATAAACATAATTGATGCTCGATATCAATTTTACATAATTGACAATTATACATACTTTAATTAAATATGTTTGCTATCTTTGGATATACTATATACTTAATCATATATGTTCATGTTAATTACAAATCGACTAATCAACCTTTGGACGATCCTTAAATAATTTGTAACCATTGAACTTTAATTACTCATAATAAATTTATAAAGTTCATTAAGTCATTTCATTATTAGCATCAGGATTTGGTCATGAGTAATTAAATAAATTTAATTTGACATTTACAAAAATTTTCTAATTTGATCACTTTGGTGATTAACAAATTATGCTTGATGTAAATATCAAATTAAATATTTCATCTAAGAAAATACCATAATTTCATACATGAACAAATCCAAATTTAATGGTTGTTCTCTTAATATATACATGTAATCTTCAAATCATTAATTTCTTAACAAAAATTCAATAATATAAGTTTTTCTGAAAATTACAAAAAATTTATACAAACATTATCATGCTTATATATTAAATATATTAGAGATGTCACTTAGTTTATATAAATGCATTATATAATGATTTTATGCTTACATACATTTCTTAATGCATTTGTTTACTCTAACAAATCTTTTGTCATATATATTCATAAATCATTAATCAAAAATGAAATCATCACATCAACTTTGTGGTCGTTACTTGTTATTTTTAAAAAAATCTCATTAAGCATTTAGTGAATAAATCAATAAATAATATTAACTGTATAACAACATTTATATATTATATTATCAAAATATTAATTTAACAATATGCTGTAATATCTAGAAGAAATAATAAAACCTGTAATGTACTTTAACTTCCCAGATAATTAAACAGTGCATCATTTGAATAAGAAACCGTAATTGAATTTAACATAAAATAAAGAAAATCAATTAACAAATGGGAAGTATGACTAAACAATAAATGCACAGCGAAATGACATAATCGTCTATAAAGACATTAGCCAAAATCTATGCATAATTACGTAACATATGAAATTTAACTTCTAAATGTGAAACAAATTTTTTTTTTTTATTTAGTAGAAAATCACATGTTCACAAACCGGGCTCTGAAATCACTTGTAAGAAATCTGATTGTATTCGTTAAAAATTTTTTTTCTTAATCATGCAAACAACATAATTGTATAAACTTATTAACCCAAAATCTTGAATAAAGTGACTTTCACAAAACTCATACCTTGATTTGTCATGAGTTCTTTTGAATTTATGAAATCTTGAATAAAGTGACTTTCAGCCAAATATTCTTCATGTAATCATCTTAATGGAGAGACACTTACACATTAAATGGTAGGAAGATGACTGGTAGTTTCTCTATGAAGAGACACTTTATTTGATCAAATGATCCATAAACGATCGATCAAACTCTCTCTTGATCAATGAGATTTAAGTACATAATTAATTATTAAATAATAAAGTGAATAATAATTAATGTGGGCCACACCTCAAAATTAATTAGATAATTCTTACAAGATATACATAATCTACCAAGGCGAATTTCATTAATGACACTTTAAAATAAGACTTTGAAAAAGTACAAGATGTTCAAATCAAGAGTAGTAAATTATTATCATAATTAATGTATATGTAGATAGAAAAATAGAAGGCGAAGCACATAATCCTCTAAAATAATGAAGTAACCCCTCCAAAAACTTAACCCTTAAATATAGCAACTCATGCTAAGCATACAATTAAATTTTAATTAAGGTACGTGAATTTTAATATCTTTGTCCACCTTAGTATAGCTATAGAAAACTGAGAATTTCGATGGCGTAAATGAATTAGTATTCTACTGACCTCGATTAATGCTCGTTCGTGTTTGTTCACATTAATAAACAAACAAGCTTGAGTTTTGAAAACTTCGGATGTTAAATGACCGACATGAGCGTGATCTCTTTACTTGTTTATGTGACATACTCGTTTATTGTTACAAGTAATTTATTAATTAATTGATATTTGATAATAATTCATATATTTAAAATATAAGTAAATATAACTTATAATTTATTAATTATATATTTAATAAAAATATTATAATTTATTAAATTTACTAGTATAATCTATACAAATATATGATATATTTAATTAAATTTTATAAAATATAATTAATATTATAGTTTATAAATTATAAGATAAATACACAAAAAAAATAAAAGAAACTCATATTAATTATTTAAAAATTTAATTAAAGTTAATAACTTATTTTATTTAATTTATAAATGATGAAATGGATAACTATAATATTAATTATATTTGTATTAATTATATATTTATATCATATGCCTCCCCACCCCGTGGGTCGGTTCAAATTCAGCGAAGTTCATTTACGTAGTCTTGCTTGCATTTTACATTTCACATTTTTTTCGCATTTATAAGCCTTTTCTCAAGCTCTCGGTTGTCCGCCTTGAAGCCAGCACTGTTCCGTAGGCACTTACTCGTCTTTTCTTGACTTCGACTCTCTCTTCTTATCAATTTTCGATTCAATCGTCGCGTGGCTTGAACCGATCATTCTATCTTCTTCTTCGACTTCCTCTCTCTTTTCTTTGTCTTTTCCTCTTGACTTCTTCGGTTAGTTGCTATCTCTCGTTCGAATCTTTGGTCATCTTAGGTATGGCATTAAATAATTTTGTGCTTGCTGCTAAGATTGATAATCAAGTTATTGCACTGAGTGCTAATGCTCTATCACGTCGCTATCTTGCCCTCACTTGTTGATATGCTTGTGTGTTGATAATAGAGTTCTTATGCATTGATTGATTCTAGGCTTAGGAAGGTTCTTCTTGGTCTTGAGTCGCGACAATATTATGATTTGGTGATCTTTAAATATCCATGGGAACTCTATCATAATGGTAATTTTTACATAATAATATAGCCACTTGCATAGTTGGAGGGGTTTCATTTTAACTACTATTTCACTTTCTTTTTTTTTTTCGCTTTTTTATGAGTGTGATTCCCAATTAGCTTCATAGCCCTTCTTTATTTTTATAATGCACCAAGGAATATTAGTAATACCAACTTGATTCTATGCTAGTGTCATAATATTATGATGTAAGCCTTTACGCATTCGGTTTCTTTGATTTTGATTTATTATTTTGTTGTCTATTGGTAGTTGTTCTCATGTATTTGTTAACTCAAATATTCTTGGATATTTTGTGTTTGACTTATGTCAAAAATATTCTATTTGAGGATTTCAATTTCAGTTATTTGTTATAGAAAAGAGTTATGGACATTGATGGAAGTGATATAGAAAAGAGTTATGGATCCCTCCCATTTTATTAAATTTAATTCTATCTTTCATTGGAAGGCCACTAGCAAGTGGCAACCTGAAAGATAGATTTTTTTTAAAGGCAATGATTATATCTTTTTTGCTTCATTTAGTGCAACTTAGTTGATGTGAGCTCTATTCGGTCTTTGATATTATTCTAGATTGGGTTTATTTTAATTTGGATTATAGCTTGTTTGTATCTATATATATATATATATATATATATATATATATATATATATATATATATATATATATATATATATATATATATATATATATATATATATATCAAACTTATTGTAGATCTTAGTTTGTTGGAAGTTGAGAGCATTATTTTCAACATTTCTTGACCTCTTCTTTTAGTTTAGGGTTTGGAAGATTCAAGCTAATATCTCATCCTATGATGACACTAATAAAGCATTTTTATATGAGCCTATCATATTTTTTGTCCTTTATATAGTTTTTTTGTATTAAATGTTTTAATTTAATAATGATGTAGACTTTTTTTGGAGTGATCATTATATTTCCTTTTTTTTAGTGTTGAAATCATGAATGAGACTCAAGCGGATGTAGATCTAATGTTATTATAAGTGCAGAAAGAAGTGAAGATCTTGTTATCGATGATATTCAAGAAAACCCTTTGAAAAGAGGAAAAGAAAGAGAACTTGATTGTTTGGAAAGACTTCACTATTATAAAGTTAAAAGTGGTGTTGAGAAAGTCTGATACAATCATTCAAGTTATATATGAATAAAATAAGGATGATGCAACAACACAATATAAAAGGCATCTTCAAACTTGTCCAAAAATTTTAAGAAAGGGACAACTACTTGTTTTAGAGAGAAATTGTTGTAATTTGGGAGCAACAATAAGGTATGTTACACAAATTTAATTATCTATTTTATATTTTTAAAGGCCGATTATTGTGTCTTTTTTTTATAAAAGCATTGTGCCTTCTTAGTTTTAAAAGTCATTTATTTTAAATAATAATGGGATTATTTTAAAATAGCTGATCTTAATGATAATTATTTAGACAAAAAATATAATTAGTAAAATAGGCCTAGTCGTCAGATCAGCGGACGGTAGCCCTGTTCATGTTACCGATCGTCGTTAATGACAATTTTTGTGGTTTGTAGCAAGGGGGAGAGAAAGCAGGAGGGAGAGAGAGAGAGAGAGAGAGAGAGAGAGAGAGAGAGAGAGAGGAGATTTTATTTTTATTAATTTTTTTAAATAATATAATTATTTAAAGTATATAATTTAAAATATTTTTATAAAATATTTAATAACTAAATATTTATATATTTAGTTATTAATTAATTTATTTATATATAATTTAAAAATATTTTTAATTATATATATAAATTTTATAAATTTATTTAATATTTTTTTTTTAATTAATATAATTATGTATAATATATAATTTTTTTATTAATTTTGTTAATATATAATATAAAAATATTTAAAATATATAAATAAATAAATAAAGTAAAGAATAAATTATATAAATATTTTATAAACTATATAAATAAAGTAATTATATATATATATATATATTTATTTATAAATTTATTTAGTTATTTATATATTTAAATTATATAAATATTTTTAAGTTATATAAATAATTTAAAAATATTTAAAATTTATAAATAAATAAATAGTTATATATATATATATATAACTAGTTATTTATTTATTTAAAAATATTTATTTCTTTAAAATATATAATTAGTTAAATAAATAAATAAATAATTGTAAAATTATATAAATATTTAGTTATTTATATATTTATAAAATATTTAGTTATTTATTTATATATATATATATATATATATATATATATATATTTATTCATTTCTTTATTTATTTATTAAAATTATTTATTTTATTTTTTTATATTTTTTATTTTTGTTATTATTATTATTAAAGACTTATATTAATAAATAAATAAATAAATAAATATATATATATATATATATATACATATATATTATTTTATTTATTTTATATAATTAAAAAATATTATATAAAATTATTTTTAAAATTATTTATATAACTTAAAATATTTATATAATTTAACACATATAATATCTAAAATATTTATATAATATATGTATATGTATATGTATATGTATATATATATATGTATATAATAATATGTATATGTATATATATATGTATATATAATAATAATATGTATATGTATATATATATATAATATAATTATATATATATATATATATATAATTACTTTATTTATATAGTTTATAAAATATTTATATAATTTATTTTTTTCTTTATTTGTTTATTTTTTTATATTTTAAAAATTTTTATTATATATTAACAAAATTAAAAAAAATATATATTATACATAATTATATTAATAATAAAATATTAAATAATTTATAAATTTATATATATAATTAAAATATTTTTAAATTATATATAAATAAAAAATTAATAACTAAATATATAAATATTTAATTATTAAATATTTTATAAAAAATATTTTAAATTATATACTTTAAATAATTATATTATTTAAAAAATTAATAAAAATAAAATCTCCTCTCTCTCTCTCTCTCTCTGTCTCTCTCTCTCTTTCTCTCTCTCCCCGTTTCTCTCTCTCTCTCCCCCACCGTTACAAACCACAAAAAAAAAAAAAAAAAATCTGGCCAGTCATCCGTTTGACGGACCTTTTTTTCTAATTATATTTTTTTGTCTAAATAACTAATTATCATTAGATAGCTATTTAAAAAATAATCTGTCGATATATGTATTTTTTTTTATTAATTAACATAAATTTATATATATAAATAATCTTGATTTTATGTATATTTTAGTCAAGTTTTGAATAGAACGATGAATGTTTTTGAATCATTATGAATATGTGTTTTGTTATTATTTTTTTTAGAAAAATAAGATATGTTTTATTTCTATTATGAATTTGAAGACTTTTTTTTATTTGGAGAGATTGATGAAACATTCCATATATAATGCTTTATATCTAGGTATGCACTCT